>OY744477.1:21513423-22713423 GCA_963556175.1 Tipula confusa | reverse complement strand
TGCGTTACTATTTTTGATAGGCTATATGTGATGTAAGTCTTCATATTATTGCATTAATTGGTTTACTATGGCTGCGAATGACAACCTTAATCAGTTTCATGTCTGATAATACCATCTATAGGTATTTCTCGTATAAGGGTTTTACTACATGAAACCCAATTTCCGCTCCAACTAACATGTCAATTTTGTCGGCTTTGCAGAAATTGGAATCGGTCAGAATAATGTTCTTCAAGTTGCACATAGAGTCAGTTCTACAAGGAATAATTATTTTTACATCATTAAATCTTAAAACACAAGATCCACTAGTTGCACCTTTTACTTGATTGATTCTTTCCATTAGGATCTTAGTTTGTGGCAAACATCTAGCACAACCTGGCCTTATCGCAGTACTCTGAGATATTTACTAATGCCGTTGATAACACTTGATATTTCATTGCATTTAGCGTTAACTTGATTTTTTTAAAATCTTACTATAGTATTCAGACTCGAAGTAATGAGAGCTGCCACATTCGAGTCCGGATTTAAATTTAAAAGAGTATATGATGCTTATTAGCACCTGGAATCTTTATTGACTCAAGCGCATCAGTTATCTTTAGTAAGAACCCGAAAAATTGAGATATTGACGGAAACTCACAGTCTATTGGCTGGCCCATAAACTGCTAGTTTTTTCATCTAGTTTTTGTAATAGCAAATATATATGAGCCAATTATTGCAACTTATAGCTTTTACTTCATCAAATGTGTCTAATAACGTCCGGTTGCCAGTGGCATTTGAGACTTGCACGTAGGGTTGCTCAATGAAATTACGAATAAAAGCATTAATTGTGTGGCGCTCGCGGTGGTTTCTATAAATTCTCTAGGTTTACCAATTAGATACTAAAACTTTAGCATGAACGATAACTTTCTGCTATGAGTGCTGGAAGGGAACAGGCCGAACAAGCTTTGCAATTATATTTATAATGGTTTTATGGAGTTGACTACATATTTCTAAACGGTCTACTACTTTCCTTGGCGCTTGAACAGATTTCGCTAGAAGATTTTGCGAATGATATGGACATACAAATAAATGTTTACTACACCAACTCAGATGAGCGAAATTTACACTGGGCAAACATGCGTGCTCTGTAAATGCAGGTATTTTTCCAATGTTTAAGGAGCAATCAAACTATGCTTACTGAAAAAAGGTTCAGATTATCTTTTAAAACTTTGAGTTTATTAAAGTGAAGTTTAATTATCAAGGAAAATAAATTATTAGGAAGCAATTTTAAAGGGATGTCTTGTAGACCAAAACCAAGAAAACATGTAAATGGAACAAGTGTGATTCTTATGAGACAACAACCCAACAAAATGCGAAGCACAAATGGTCAGGACCAGAATGAGAACTTCCATGTTAACATCGATGCAGTATTCGATACTTGGGACAGCATTTCCCAGATTTACTTAATGTTTAATAAGTATCAAATGCTGTATTTAAAAGATTTCAAATGCAGCCTGCGGGAAAACTTCAGACAGAACCAAACCTTCAAGGAATTCACCTTAGACATGAGATCATAAAGAAACCATTTCCTTGGGGTTGTTTACATTTGAACTCTTGATATTTGTATAGGAAATATTTTGTGGAACTACCTTTTTGTCCTCTCCTTTGCACAGTATACAAGTTTTTTTTACATACTATTGAAAAACATTATTCCCATGGTGGAGAAAATTTTAAGTGACTTAAAATTAGAAGGATTTCTTTCAAATCAGTATATCGTGACGAACCTCAGATATTCTTGGATTACCAGTAAGCATATCGCGAGTTATGTTCTACCATAAGATCAGGATTTTAATTAAAATTCTTAATGTTGTTCATGAAAAAAAACTACAGCAAGTACTCTGGCTTCGTCAGGTTTTAGAGCCAACTCTAAATGGATGTTGGAGCGACCTTTGATTGGATTTGAAAAGGGTCACCAATTACAAAATATGCGTATACATAAATAATCTAAAATACATTCCCTGTCAATTTAAGTCCTCTTTAAATTATCTATTTATTCGAAATAGCATGTTGGGGGGGAATGAATTTCCGTTATAAACTCCATCATCACGATATATATAATTTATATACAATTTCTATACATACATCATCATCAATAATTGGAAAATATCTGATTAAATTTTTAATCAAATTCCGACATTTTAATTCAAATGGAAAATGTGTCAGTGCCTTAATTTTATTTTTTTGCTTACGTGCTGCTATATACCATCTTCTATTACCATACAGATATATATCACTATATTTGTATATATACAATACGAAAGACAATTGAAAAGCAATTTTTCATAATTAAATTTTAAATTTAAAAATTTATATTTTGCAAAGACTGATACATCTTCCTTATTCAATATACATATTTGTTGTTGTTGTTGCACGTTACTTCCAAAGTATTATTCAATAAAATAATAAAAAAAAATTTAAAAAAAAAATACAAAAAAAAATAAGCGAAAGGGAAAATCATCGATTTTCATTTTACTCGACTTTTTTTTTGTATTCATCGTATCTTCCCAAAAAAAAAATAAATAAAAAAAAATTGTAATCCAACAAAAAAACGTAAATGTCATGCCTAAAAGCTCTATCTCAACATTAATAATTCAAACCATAAATTTAATACTGAAATCAATTTCAAAGTTGATCCATGTCGCATTTTTTTATTTTCGTTATATAAATTTAGATATATAGAATTAGATGTGTATACGTGTGTATTAGGTTATATGTGTACATGAATATGTTCGTAAATGTATGTATAATATAAGCACGAAATACATATTTCCACTCATAAATTTTCGAAAGACGGTTTTTTCAATAAAACGAGTATTGGGTATGAAAAAAATGTTGTGTATTTTTCATAAAATATTTATGTTGTGTACTTTGTAATTTGGCATTAGGTAAATTATTTGTAAAATGCAGTGGGGAGGCGCATATAAATAGTACTATTTGAATGGTTGCTTTGAGTTGATGTTAGGAAGATTAAGTAGATCAGCACGATATCCTAATTATTAGAACAAGCTAAAAACCACTTCAAAGTTTTTTTTGGAGGTTTTTGTTTCTGACTTACCAACCATGCTTGTTTGATTTAGTGATAACCTTTCGATCACTCGTTTCATGTGGAATTTTTGACGGCCGATTCCCATAATTCCCCAAAATGTGGGGACCATAGTGGAATAGTACGCTTCAAAGCAATGTATACTTGGTTTTTTGAGAGACGCGACTCTTTTATTTAGCACAGACTAACGTTACGTGATAAGTATTACACTCTTTGCTTGCTCTTTACAATTCTTTGTAAATCTTGTTGTTCATCATGTACGCGTATCTCGCGGTACATTATTGTATTAACACCACAAAATTCAAACAAAATGTTTCCGGAATCGTAAAATTATTGTGACTAGATTTTTGTGAATGGTGGGTCCAAATGTGTGAATGGTGCTGTGAATCTGATAAATGTAGTTGTTTAGATATCCAACAAAGACAAGGTATTACCATAACAGAATCAAAAATTGATTGTTGTTACCGTAAAGAGGTCAAAACAGAAGATGACTTACGTACGGTTGGTCAAGGTAAAATAGCTTTTAAGCTGCCAATCTGTAGATGCAAGCCCGATAGATTATGTTTTCAAGGAAATCCTCAGTTATGCAAAGAGTATATTTTACATCCGAACAAGAGATCAATAGCCTAAAATGCATATATCTGTAGAATCATAAGGACACAATGTTGCTGAAAAGATGATAAAAGCAGAATTTTTGTTATTAAAAATTGAGGTGAGTCTATTGTAGCGATCATATTTTAAATATAATAATATAGCGTTATAAATATAATTTACAAAATTGCGTCCAAATAGTGATAGTTCGTTAATCGCTGAAGTATTGCCGTATTATTGACACTAAAACTTCATTCAACCAAAATGATTTATTTCGAGTTCTACGAATTTTTAACTTTAACTGCCGAAGCGTCCGGCGATCAAAATATAAACAATTAAGAATTAAACCCGACATGGAAGTAATTCCGATTTGGAAACAAAATGTGGAAATGTGGTTCAAAATAGCCAATGAGCAATTTCGATTAAATAGCATCACCTTAGACGAAGATATAAATATGACATTATACGGTCAATAATTGAGGATATGTCTAAGAGAGTGTAGCGGACATAGTCGCAAGTCCACCACAAGGTCAAACAAAATAAGTTACTCCAAATAGTGTTTTAAATTGGAGAAAATTGTCATGCGCTGAAACAGCTATTAGCGGGTACACTCACAATTGGAAATGAAAACCATCCATTGTTTTATCGCAGATTTAAATCAAAAACTAGAACGCTGGCAGTGATTATTGAAATCATAATGGGGTAAAAATCTAAGAACCTGCAACCATTTCTAGCAACATATTGAACAAATAATGATTTTGGGTCATGAAATTCCGGCAAAAAGCATATCACCATTCGGAAGTAAAGTTAAAGTAATTATTGGTTTTCCCAAACCTCAAACAGTGTCAGATCTAGGTCAATATATGGGCAAAATTAATTTCTATCGTGAATAGAACACGCACACGCAGCGGAAGAGCAAATTATTTTAAACGGTTCATTAATAGTGTCAAAGAAAATAATAAAAACTTCAAGAAAGAGTCACTTGAGTTAAAACACGTTTTGAGCTGTCCAAAGATCGATTGACGAATGCTACCTTATTAAGCCATCCAGTTAATAATCTTTTATTCGGTTCAAACAAAAAAAAAACATTAGAATACCAACTGGAGAGTATTGATTGGATTTAATGTTCTGCTTATCGAAAAGAGTTTGGACCGAGGTCAGTATTTTTAGTCAATGGCGCAAATCTACGGTTGCCAGGTAATTTTTTACACCCAGCAACTAAACATACCACACAGTTAGATTAGGCAATCCTATCTGGCTCCTTTCCAAACACCAAACGAATGACCCTTTCCTATCGTAGGTTGGATCGGTAAATTCTTCACTTTCAAAATTAAGGGTATAGACAGAACATTGTATCAGTCAATCGACTAGAACCATATTTCATCGAATCTAGTCCAGTGGTACAAACAAACAACATGCAGAACCTAACCGTACAAATTTAAATTTTAAAAAAAAATTAAAAAGTGCATGAAACGTACGTGTATAACTTTCGATTCCATCCCGCAGGTCTAACGCTCATTTATTTATTTAAATTAAATCACAGAACAAATCCGAAGTTCTTTCTGGTACCCAGAGATCGAAGATCAGCTAAATCAACATTCTTGTCATTTGAAATTGGTGCTCCTTTGGATCTTTACGACAATTTTTTTATCAAAACTGTTTGGCCTCTTGATGTTTTGGTTAGCCAACATAAAAAAGGTTCATTAATTTGTAATATTTAACACAACATACTTTCAGATAAATACGGGTCCAGTTTTGTGTCTTGTTCTCGTTAATGAACAAAACCAGCGTAATCTTTATTTCAGGCGATTTCAAATGATTTTATGGCAAATATAGGTCTTCTGAGCTTAACAAAAAACCTATTACAGTCGCAATGATTCTCTGTATGGGCTATTTAACGGACTGCCAGAATCTATAAATTTCTGTCAAAAACAGAAAAGCCATTGAAATTTTTTAAGAGTAAAGGCCAGAAGCTTTGTGCAGTTAATTTTGATAATTCTTCGTGTTAATTATTTAACAAGAGTCTTATTCAAGACAAGTTACCAGATTGCTAGAAATTATCAAAATATATAAAGAGATCCCGCAGTAAAGTGACTAATTATCGTGGAATTGCCATACAGTCCTGCATTCCAAAACTTTTTAAGTATCCATTAACTCAAAACTAGGTCGTTGTCACAAATTTTTCCATCTGACATTGCTTCACATTAATTAATTTTTTTTTTCTAGATTTTTAACTTTCTTGACTGTGCGTTATGTTAGCGTGACATTATTTATGGTAAAGTTTATTGAGCTGACCTGCTGCAAATTTTAATAAATATGCTGCTGCTAAAGGTTAGCTGGTTGCGTCAACCCAAAATTACTAGACTTCTTATACATATTCAGGTCAAATGAGCTCAGGTCATTTTGGAGGTTTAAGTTTCATTGAATAGAAAATAAACACTGAAAATTTGAATAGTCATAACATGCGGATAAATGGTTTACTATACAGATAACCTCCCCAAAAATAAAATGTTTTAAGAACGCAAAAAACCATTAAATTTATTCCGTTGGAGCTTAAATATTTCAATATATAGTTGCACACATGCTCTTGTCACGCAACACTTTAATGAACCAAATTAAAATATTTTTACTTACATCAAAAACGATTGAAAAATTTTAGTCCAGCAATGATTGACTTACCTAGAAGAAAAAAGAAAGAAAATTATTTATAAAAATTAAAACTGAACAACACCCTCCCCAATATAATCCCCGCATCATAAAAATCTCCAAAATTCATAAAAAAAAAACATAATCATAATTACGGTTTACAACCTAATTCATTTCGGCTAAATTAAAAATGTACAAATTTACGGAAAATTAATTTTTCCTCCCCCTCCAATATATATAATAAAATGGAAAACTTAAAACAGCCGGAACAAACTTTTACTTATATGGAGTGAGCATCTTATTTATGAATATGGCTTTATAAAAAAAAATGTTTTAAGACTTTCTTCGTAATTTTCTAAAATGTTTTCATTTCTTTTCGTTACTTTTTCAGAGGGGTTCGTAATTAAGTGAAATGTGTTAAAAAAAATTGTTAACAAACATTTTTTTTTGTTCACAAACGACAACGACTAAGTACTTAGATGTAAATTAATTGTGTGATATCGTTGTATGTGCATGCAGAAATGTACATAAGATTTAGACGAAAGTGAATATAAGTCGTCAGTATTTTTGTTTATCACCTTACGTGATATCTTAAGTTTGTTTATACTCGTATTTGCATATATTATGTTAAAAAATAAGAACTACAGGAATCCTCGCTTTGAAATGTATAATCAAATTTTGATAAATTTATCTTTATAGTAGAAGATTATCATATCATATGGTGATTAGAGAGTACAACAATTAAGAGTGGACTTTTATACCTCCAACATGTTTTCCTCGTAGGTAAATCAGCTTTACCTATACTAGGAGTTATTGAACTTGAAAGACTATCGTGTCACCAAATGACTAGCCTTTTAGATGTTGCCATTTTCAAAAGCTGTTGAACAAGACAATAAAAGAATAAAACTCTAGCAAGACGACAGTTACCTAAACTTTCTGATTTATTTTTCTATATACCAGCAACAAGTAGTGGACTAAATTTTTTAAACCTGATTTATTTTAAAAAAGAAAGCCACTTTGTCGGCGTTAAATCTTTGTGACTATCTCACCAATTTTTTTCTGACGTTGTCTAACCGCGATACATCGTTTGAATGACTTTTCCGTGCTGCAAGGATCATGAATTGATCGTGTTACAATTTCATACAGCCGAGGATTGTTATGCATGTCAGCAATTTCAGCACTCACAATTTGATCAATCTGTCAGATATATCGACTAAACTGTATAAACACAACTAATATATGATAAACTGTTAGATCAACTTTTAAAGTTTTAAATTACAGTTTGAAAACTCGTGTGAGTAAACCCGGATGATCCGAATTTTCGTAAATTAGACATTACATCTAGTAGTCTTTCACGCCATTTTCTTGGTAATCCTTCGAAAAATGATAATAAAATAACATAAACTTTCTAGTTAAGTCTCTAGCGGTCACTAAGTGATCAACCAGTTCTTGATTAAGCTCACTGCGTAATTTGCCTTGATGGTTACGAATAATTTTTAAAGTTTGGCAAATTCTGGTAAATTGATTCTCCGATTAAACTGAAAGGCTTCACTCCTATATTAATTTCAACAATTGCTAAATTGACAAACATACGTTCCACTGATTAACAACTATGACGTAAAACGTCAGTTTCGTGAAAAAAAAAATAACTTTAACTTTGGCAATTTGTCTTTGTTGTTACTTTGTACAACAACAAAGACAAATTGGCAAAGTAAGGAATGGAATAAAAACGAAATGAAAGGCCAACAAGGTTATTCAAGCGAACTGATGAACATTTAACTATATTTGTCATATTTTTATATTACACCAAGTAAAACTCGATTGGGTAATAAAAGCAAAATTGATAAACGAATGTCAAATGGTCAAATAGGTACCATTATACCACAGCAAGCAGACATTTTAATAAAATAATACTTGTTTGCTTTAGATATCCAATACATTTCTAAAATACATTCAGAAAGTAGCAATGCAAAAAAAAAATTAAATGTTTCTGATTGTGAAAATAAAATAAGCCGCACAGCTTTTAATCAAAAAGCTTCTAAGTTTAATGTTCCAATTCGGAGTTAGGTACTTTTTATGAATCTGACGGGCTCTGTTTCAAATTCAGAAAATCTTCTATCATTCGATTTTTTTTCAGGATTATCTGAGCTCTATCTTAATTTTTGGAATTATCAGATTTTCTCGGTTCTTCAGTAACGTTTTACTTGGTCATAAAGAACAGTAATATTCAGCTAATTGCTGAACAGATCATTTTTAAAGATTTTACCATACATTTTGGTAACGATCGTTACCAGTTAGCTCGATTTTGGCTCTTTTGAATTTTATTAAAGTTCCAGATGCTAATCTTTTCAGTTCATTTTGATTTAATCCGAAGGCCTGGTTAAACCATTCAACAATATAAACACATGCTTCAAGGCGGCATCAAGAGAAAACGAGCACTAAAATGGTTTAGAGAGGTTTTACGTTTATTTAACAGACAAAGTTCAGAATTAGTATAAATGTTAGAAAATCAAATTTAGGAAGAGTATGATTATTGAAAACATGTCTTGAGCCTTGACCATGCCATCATTGTTAACGAAATAAACTGCTCCGGTTATTTTACTATGTCAGTGGATTCAACACAAGATCTGGCACATTTCGCCCGGTTAAGTATTGTTCTTATACAGAAAACCTTACAACAGACGTCAATTATACGACAGTGCTGCTTATATGTCCGGTCGTTATAAAGGGAGGCAGCGAAAAATTATATGTGCAATGTGCAGTTTTATATAGTGCAGTTGTTCTACAATTTTATCCCGGATTCAACTAGTCAGTGGGGATCCTTAAATCATTTATTGGTGCTGAAAGCGTCTTTAAATCACTTTTAAAAGTGATTTCCACCAAATGGAAGGCACATGCTATGCCGATACAGCAATTTTGAAATAATTCATTATATAGTAGAATCTATTGCTATAGACCAATCACAGAAAGGTGACACTAGGAGAGAAACATGCGCAGAGATGGATCAATAGCCTACCAAATTTGTACTTTACAAAATGAATTTAACAAATATGACGCCATTTTAAAGCATATGCTAATATATATATCAACTACAAGGATGTTTATAAACTCAAAGATACGTTAAAAAGAAGATACCCAATGATGGTGCTGCACCAGAAACAAACCTCAATGCCCAAAATAGATTTCTAATAATTCTTGTTTACATAATTGTAGGATAAATCCAAGTTTAATTGAACAGCAGAGGATATATTTATAAAGTAATAGCACATCGTTTTAGTTTTCCAAGTAATTTCCCAGATATCACCACTATTACACCTTCCATTAGGCTTACAAAATATTGTCAATGTTGTCAATAGCTTATTGATGCCTACCCAGAAGAATAAACGCCAGCTTCCCAACTGAGCTTCACCAGTTTCCCGCATATATGCGTCATAGGTTTAGTTAATCAACTAATAGCAAAATAGAACTTATCATGGTGAGCTTTATATAATAATATTGTGGAAAATAATATAAAGTCATTTTTTCCAAATGGAGATAGTTTCTTCGGATATTTCTGGCATTGATGGTCGCAAATTGTTCAGATGAGTGTTCATTTTCGCGACCATGTCACAAGGTAGACTACATGCATTATCGATATAGATATATAGATATATATAAATATATATATATATATATATATATATATATATATATATATATATATATATATATATACATATATATATATATATATATATATATATATATATATATATATATATATAAATATATATATATATATATATATATATATATATATATATATATATATATATACATATATATATATATATATATATATATATATATACATATATATATATATATATATATATATATATATATATATATATATATATATATATATATATATATATATATATATTTATATATATATATATATATATATACACATATATATATATACACATATATATATATATATATATATATATATATATATATATATATATATATATATATATATATATATATATATATATATAAATATATATAAATCACTGCTTATTATCAATGCTCTATAACTTTATATTGTACATATATATTATACTAGAAATTAAATCCTACCTATGAAACTGTACTAAGCCAAGCATCGTAATAATTATCAAAATAACGTTTTGAGATCATTCTTAATAGCAACCAATTTAAGGACCTTCGAATGAAAACGGGGGGTTGTGAGGCAAGCATTTACAACCCGAAGCCAAACTGAAAATATAAAAACCACAATACAATAGTTTTATGGATAACAACTACCATAAAAAAATAGTAAAGAGATCTAAAAGGGTTAAACCAAAGCCTCCTATATATACAAAGCCGCAATGATCAAAATCGAACTTAAAATAGAGAAGGCCGAAAGACACAAAAAAAATCGAATGAAAAAAAGTGTATTTCAAACATGAAAATGACCGTAAAAATTAGTTTTAAACGCATAGACGATTTAAAGTCATAGTTAAATTATGAATGATTTAAAATTCAATCAATAACATCCGTTTTATATATCTTTAATTAATATAAGGGTCATAAAAAACCTCTATTTGCAAACAAACACAACTACATTCCGTGACGCACAAAACATGAAAATATAAAAATTATGAAAAAAAAAATTACAAAAACAAACTCTTTGTGTATGACCGAAATGTCATCGATATTTCATTGTTTGGTTTTTTATTGCATTTATTACTATATTCTACCAATATTTCACATATACATATACATGCGTGGAAAATTATTTAAAAACTGAAATCCATGTCATTTTAATTTAAAAATATTGATATAATTACTGAAATTAATTGATTGAGATTTATATATGATATATATATTTGGGTGAAATATAGATATAAAAAAAATTTAGGTTATGAACGACTTTCAATCGTAAAATGTATAACCCTTATATTAAGCTCATTTAACAATTTGTCTGATCATTGCGGCTCTGTTATATAGGAGGCTCTGGTTAAACCAACTTAAACCAATGTTTAATGGCTTTTAGAATAAACCGAAAACTAACAAATATATATATATATATATATATATATATATATATATATATATATATATATATATATATATATATATATATATATATCAAACGATGACGTAATAAGGCAGTAGAGACTACGCATTTCGAAGGATATTCGTATTACATATGTCTATTTCGAATATATTCATCAACTTTTTGGCATTGTTTCAAAAAACTATTATTTCCATTTTATTTAATTGAATGATTATGCATTTATAAATTTTTTATGATTTATGTTTACTATATATTTGAATATTTTAGCTATATTTAGTAAGTATACCAATATGAAAAATGATTTTGACCCCCCGTACCGGAATTCCACCCTTATTGTATATATAATCTTATCAGATGCATAGTTTATAATTAATTATTTTTAGTTTATAGAATAAAATTTTGAATTAAACTAAAAAAAAACGGAAACAATGCTGGGCGGTGAAAATATTTAATTAGAAAATTTAAATTACATACAATTCATATCAAATTTATATGTATGTACGATTTTGATACATAAAACAAAATTTAAGATACTGCATGTTTTATACATAATACAAAACATAATATACTTTCACACCTATATACAAGCACACATGACGTGACTTCATAGACGTACGTGTTACGTTAATTAGGTTTTTTTTTATTGTGTTATCATCATAAAACTTTTTTGATTTCTTACGACACATAGAAAATTAAATTAAAATAATTTTTGTGTTATAAATTGAATGGTTTAGAATTTTTGTTGTGACATATTTTAGCGTTCATACTAAATTATATTTTAGTGTGACATTTTAAGATAGTTATTTTGTAGTTCCCTTTTTTCGTATTTCAGAGTAAAACCCACTAATATGTTTATAAAGATAACACTTAATGAATAAATTGAAATTAGTTGAGTCCTGTTACTTATTGTTTCCTTTTCCGCATTCGTCTAGTAAAGAATATACAAGGTGTTAGTCAAGACCAATTTTAGTTTGAATTATAGGTGCTTATTCTATAAAATTATTAGAATTTAAAACGAGTATATATATATATATATATATATATATATATATATATATATATATATATATATATATATATATATATATATATATATATATATATAATCATACCATAATATATACGATATTAAATATATATATATATATATATATATATATATATATGTATATATATATATATATATATATATATATATATATATATATATATATAATCATACCATAATATCGCAAGTGCAATAAGGGCAATTGCACTGGGCCCCCTATTTTTGAAGGGCCCCCAAATATTAAATACTTTAGAAAAATTCTCCAATAGCAAAAAAAAACACAAATTGAAAGAAAAAACAACGGTGAAAATTTAAAATTCGTTTAACTTTCAAACAAATTTAGTTAGCTACGATTAGTTTTGAAACGAATAACTAATAATTCAGTTGTTTCTTTTTTTTTTTTTTTGTTTTAAATTGTTTTCTTCTGTCTTTTTATGTAGCGTCTTATTAATGAAAAGTACTATAATTTCAAAGTTATCAAGAGAATTTGTTTTATTTTAATTGTTGTGGACAAATAGTAAATTTTCGCAAATTATAAAATACGATATTATTATAAGTTTAAATTTTTTGTGTCTACCGTTAATATTAGCGGATATTACATTTTAATTTTAGGTTTAACGATTCATTTGTATGTTTAATTATAAGTCGTAATTTTCGCATTTTAGATTAAATTTGTGTTGCGCAAATATAGTTTGAAAACATATATATTTAGATTTATAGAAGATGTACATCAGGTGCCAGGTAATATAGTCTCAGTTGTTTGTCATATTTATTTTATTTTGTTTGTAATTTATTATTTAAACTGTTTTTGTTACATTTTCACATTTTAACCTCAATAGGAAAAGTCGAAAAGATATTTGAATAGCCTTGCTAGATAATTAGATAAATTTTTATTTTTTAAACGAGAAGAAAGTTCTTTAATTTCGAACAATTATTTAATTGAAATATGTAATTCAAATAGTATATCTCAACTTGAAAACAATAATGTGGAAGAAAATGTTAATGAGCCACAATTTCAAAATATTAATAACCAGAACGAGAATGTAGATGTTGAATCAGGATCCATAATAGCGTAAATATTCATGATATTGTATCTGATTATATTTTAGAAATTAGTAATAATCCACTAATAGAGAGCAGTACTTGATCCTCAAGCAAGATGTTTCAGTTGCACCATTTTTTATCAACATATGAAAAATAGTGGAAAAGAATTAAAAAAATGGCTTTTATATTCTAACTCAACAGGAATCATTTTCTGTTTTGGTTGTCGTTTGTTTTCACCAATAAGCTTAACTTTAAGTGGATATTTTGACTATGCACACATTGGAATACGGTTATCTGAACATGAATCTTTGAAAGAACATCTTGAATCAGTGTATAAATAGCGAAATCCAGAATTTAACATTAAACGCAGAACAAGAATAGACCATCTCAATGATGATGTGTTAAAAAAAACGAAGATAGCAAATATTTTTGAGATGTATCGTAAAAGCGCAGTATTGTTCTTAAGTTAACGAAATTTAGCTTTTAGAGGCAGCAAGGTTCAAAACTATTTGAATAATGGTAATTTTTTGTGAGTAATAAATTGCTATCTTATTTTGTTCCAGAACTGAAAATGCATTTAAAATCAATAACCAAAACGGAAAAAAAGTTACATCATATATTTCCCCGAAAATTTAAAAATAAATTATCTTACACCTAGCTTCCAAAATTTTACATGTAAGTAAAGACCTTCAGTATGTCCATCATTATTCGGTATGTTAAAATAGCGGTCCAAAAGCTGTTCAAGAATGTTTCTTAAGCTTTGTAAATATAATGTCCTCAACTGAAGAAAATTTAGCAATTGAGGGAATAAAAGTATTAGGAATCAACATTGATGATTGCCATGAACAGTCGTTTGACAACGCAAGCAATATGAAAGGAGAATATAAGGGAGTGAAAAGTCGAATTTTAGAAATCAACAACAAAGCATGGTATATATTCCGTGTGGTGGACACAACATCAATTTGATGATAGGAGATAGTGTTAAAAACAATACTAGTTTTTTTTCATAAGAGTACTAAAATTTGGCTTTTTCTTACTTTAGCTGTCAACTACGTAGCATATACTATAATGACGATAATACATGATGTTGCATATAAAAAACAAAAACAAACCAAATACAAACATATTGAACAACAATGAAAATCATATGTTTTTTGATACACAAAAACAGATTGCTACGAGTTTGTTACGGTACATTGTAAAAGTGCTGTAATGTGAAGTGCCTAAATTTGAATCAAATTAAGTACATATCTTGGAGATATGTACAGTCAGATTGTTATTCAAGCAAATACGATGCTTTTTAATCTGAATCATCTACACCACCCTTCTCGTCGTATATTTTATTTCCCTTCCAAATATCTTGACATCATCTAAACATATATCGTGTTGCATGTAAGTGTTTTGGTGATAAAGAATTGGCAAGATCGGAGCTTACTATTTTCAGTCTTAATTGTTTAGCGTCTCTTTTATTCCGCACAACCACCCACATGGTGGTCTTCAGTAGTAGAAAAATTTAACTGCCCAGGCTATGGGAAAATTCTGTTATTTTAGGCAATGACTCAGATATTCATATAATTTTTTTATATATGGAATTACGATAGTTAGCTTTGATCGATAACTCTGGAAAACAATGTGGTCGCAATTTTAGTGTGACTTGATCTTTAGATATTTTAAAATTGGTTTCGCTTTTTCAAAAGTAAGTTTAACTCTTACTGCAAGGTTTGGTTATAGAACAAGCTTGTAAGCCTGAATCTATTCATGCTCGGCAGGCAATTGGTTTGCCAAAATTTATGAGTAAGTTGACGAAGGATTAGGGTAGCCGTACCATTTTGCGCGTGTAGGACCTTTTATCTTTTCTGTCTGTTAAGCAATTTTGTAGCTTGTATATATATATATATATATATATATATATATATATATATATATATATATATATATATATATATATATATATTTAAGGCATTTTATGAGGCTTCAACGAGTTAATTGGTTTAATTACTATAGGTTAACTATTACTTAACGTTACTAAAAGTTTTAAAAACCTGCATGATACTATTAGTTCAATAGAAGGGCCTTATGAGTGTATAAAGCTTTATAGTTGGTTTGACTCACGAATACAAGTTAAAATAACAACAAGTATAGTCAGTTTTATAAACCATTTGATTGTCCTTCCCTCTGATTTGATATTATTATGTTGACTGAAAACCAAAAAACTATAAATTACTTAAAATGTCATTCATAGCATATCGTCGAGCATAAATCACTGCACATGACAAAAAAATTAAGTTTCCCAATTTCCAAAAGACAAATGACTAGACATTTGTGCAAACAAATTTCTAAGAATTGAAGCGCAGCTACAAAACAAAAAAAATCCCATTTACTCCACTACATAATTTTCGGAATTATCTCGACAACAGCGACAAAAAAATAACAAAAACAGTAAAAAAAACAAAAGCTCCTAATTATATATTTAATTATATCTATTTGTCGAGTCTCCCGTGCCACATTCACATTTCGTACCATATAAATTATCATCAATACATATATACCGAGGACGACAAGTAATTTATAATATGAAAATTCGTATAATTTTCCATCGTAAATTTTATTAGTAATTTTAATTTTAAAAATTAATCATTTACCAAACAAAAAAGTAAAAACAATTTTATCGTACAAACAGAAAAATTAAAAAGTTTTTTTATCGCATATGACTATAGATAGGGCTCTATATATGGATGTGTATATAGTTCCTGTATACATATTATGGCTTTAACATTATTCGGCATCTCGGGGGAATATTTTAATTGAATATAATTTGGATTATAATTCGCGATTATTTTAGTATCATTTGGCGCCATTTCGATATATGTATGTGCATACGTCGAATGTATATTATTATATTATGTGCATTTAGAATATTCAATTAAATTATTCTATTTTGTAATACATAATTATTTTACATAATTAGTTTGGTTTGTAGCGACCATCGCTACACACACAATATAACAATATATATACAAAAATATATACAATATACAAATATACAAATAAAAAAAAACACATTAAATCGGAGTCAGAAGGAAAAAAAAGCAACAACAAGGAAAAAAAAGCAACAACCACGTGCCACCTTACGCCACGGGGGCAAGGCCGGGCGTGGCATCGCGGGAACACCAAGGAGAACGAGAAGAAAAAAAACAAAGCAACAACCACGTGCCACCTTACGCCACGGGGGCAAGGCCGGGCGTGGCATCGCGGGAACACCAAGGAGAACGAGAGGGACCACCTTAAATAGAACAATCCAATTATTAAGTATTTTTTTTATATTTCAAATTTATTTAGTATTTTTTTACGCCTCTCCTTCCGAGCAGGAAAATTTTGTAAATTATTTTTTTCACCACCTCATTATTGCTAACAAAAACATATTGGTGATTTAAACCCACATGTTTCTTTGAGAGATTTTCCCCAATTCAGTGATTCTGTTTGGTATTTTAATTTTTGGTTTAGACATAAGAAACATAATTTGTTTATTTTATCGACATAATATATTGTTTTGGTGACATAGTCACGATTTAAAGATGTCAGACGAAGAAAATAAAATGGATACCGGTGAGCAAAAGAAAGTAAACCAAGAGTCGATTGGGATCACATTGCAGCCATTTTGGCCGCAGAACCCGCGAGACTGGTTTAATGCCGCGGAAATCGTTTTCGACATTAAACAAATTAAAACCGACAAAATAAAGTTCGGACACGTAATTACGTGCCTCCCATCTGCAGTGATGTCAGAAATCTCTGACATCCTACAAAATCCGCCTAAGGAAAATCGGTATGAATTCATTAAGCAGGCGTTGATTGACAGACTGTCTCCGTCTGACGAGAGACGAATTGAGCAACTGCTGGCTGGACAGGAATTAGGTGACAGACGCCCATCAGAGGCATTAAGATATATCCGGGGATTAGCCGGGACGGCGATATCAGAGCCGGTAATTCGGTCAATATGGACACGTCAATTACCGGAAATAATTAAAATGACTATGCTCACACAGGCAGACGATGCCGTGTTGGAGGCGATGGCCAAATTGGCCGACAAATTATACGACGCAATCAAACCATCGGGGCAGTTGGCAATATTGTCGCGATCTCGCGACAGGACCCCCAAGCCGTCCCCGTCAGCATTTATACAATCAGGTCAAACTGAAACATTCAGTCAATCGAAAACGATCGAAGACAGGGTACGAAACTTAGAATCGAAGATGTCTGCGATTCTAAATCGGCTAAATCAACGGAGTCGCTCGTATTCGGGCAACTACCGTAATCCGTCATATTCTCGGAACCGCAACGATTCGCGATCAAGGAATCAAACAAACAGAAATAAAGGCCTGTGTTATTTCCATGGCAAGTTTGGAACAAACGCGACAAAATGCGTGAAACCATGCACTTGGGTTAGTCAATCGACACCCAATACGTCTGAAATAAAAGAGAAAAAAAACGACTAAAGTCGCAGGTGGATTCGGTGACCGCCAAATTGTCGGCACCGTATCATTTCAAACAACCGACTATAATCACCTGCACTCCCAAACAATAAATCGAAATTTACCTATTACGCCAAACGTGGAGTCTGCGACCAACATGAAGTATGGTTCGCACAGACTATTTGTATTGGATATAGACACGGGCGCTGACTTGTCAGTCATCCCGTACATGAAATATAAACAAATATCACTAGATATCACGCGTAAAACGCATGACCTAGTATTATCGGCAGCAAATGGAACTACCATTCGCACTTATGGCACAAAGTTGCTTAAACTCGATATTGGACTAAGACGTTCATTTACGCATGCTTTTATTTTGGCTGCAGTGAACCGTCCAATTATCGGTGCCGATTTTCTTAGCAAATTTGGGCTGCTAGTAGATTTAAAACAAAAAAGGTTAGTCGATTCAGTTACTACACTGTCAGTCGACGCCACAACAATTTCGGTCACTACACCGCTACCTATACACTTTGTCATCGACAATGGCTATGGCCAATTATTGAAGAAATTTCCTTCACTTATAGCAGAGCCTAATTATAATCTACCAATTAAACATAACGTGGTTCATCATATTGTTACTGAGGGACACTTACCAGTATCAAGACCACGTAGATTAGACCAATTACGGCATAAAGCCGCGCACACAGAGTTTCAACATATGGTGGAATTGGGAATTTGTCGAACATCGGCATCCCCCGTCTCGAGTCCTCTTCACTTGGTGAAGAAGAAAGACAACGATTGGCGACCATGTGGGGATTATCGTAGGTTAAATACCATTACGATACCAGATCGTTACCCGATCCCCCACATACAAAATTTTAACATGCAATTGAATGGTTGTGAGATATTCACAAAATTAGATCTCGTAAGGGCATATCACATAATTCCAATCGCACCGGAAGATGTTTATAAAACAGCGATCACGACTCCATTTGGCCTATTCGAATTCACACGAATGCCATTTGGACTTCGTAATGCCGCTCAGACCTTCCAACGATTCATGAACGAGGTCGTTCGAGGCTTAGACTTTGTCTTTGTTTACATCGACGACATACTCGTCGCTTCGAAAAATGAGGTAGAACACAAACTACACCTTGAACAAGTGTTTCAACGGTTAGTTCAGTTTGATGTTCATATTAAACCCTCCAAATGTGTTTTTGGAGCTAGCACATTAGATTTCCTCAGTCACAAAATAACACCCGATGGAATACTACCGTCTACAGAACGAATCAGTGCCATCGTGGATTTCCCAGCTCCGACAAACATTAAATCTATCCAGAGATTTCTGGGAATGGTAAATTATTACCATAGATTTATACCGAAAATTGCGCATATTCTCGCACCAATTCATGGTCATTTGGCAGTGTTATTGCGTAAGCCCAAGACACAAGAGAATTACTCTTGGACAAACGAATGTCAACTAGCATTCACGTCACTAAAAACTGAATTAGCGAGAATAACATTATTGCGCCACCCACTGAGTGAAGCGAAACTAAGCATCACGACCGATGCGTCCAGCATCGCAGTCGGGGCGGTTTTACAACAATGTCGAAATAATCGATGGGAGCCTTTGGGATTCTTTTCGAAAAAACTAACCGAAGCGGAAATGAAATATTCCGCATTCGATAGGGAATTATTGGCAATATATCAAGCCATTAAACAATTTCGATATTTTGTCGAAGGTCGGGAATTCACAATCTTTACCGACCACAAACCTCTAACGAGAGCTATCAATTCAAAAACTGAACGCAATCCAAGGCAAACTCGCCATTTGGATTATATAAGTCAATTTACAACTGACATACAGCATATTCACGGCCAAGATAATGTGGTAGCAGATACGCTATCACGAGCAACAATTTCGGAAACTTCCGAAATAACACTTCTGGATTACAACACGATAATCGAAGAACAAAAGAAAGACAGTGAACTTCAGATTTTATTATCTGGTTCTAGACGTCACCAGTCCGTTATGAGACTGGAACTTTTGAAACTACCCGGACTAGAGGTAGTGTGCGAAACAACAACGGGAATAAATCGCCCATATATCGCAGAGTCAATTAGGCTCAAAATTTTTAAAATGTTGCACAACTTATCCCATCCTGGCATACGTGGTACGCGTAAATTGATTTCACAACGATATTTTTGGCCGAATTTGAACAAGGATGTAGCCCATTGGACTCAGGCTTGTTTAGCTTGTCAAAAAGCTAAGGTTCAGCGCCACACAAAATCATCGCATGGTCTATTCGAAATTCCACCAGGTCGATTCGAACATATCCATATCGATATTGTAGGACCACTACCACCATCGAATGGATATACATATTTATTAACTTGTGTTGATCGTTTTACTCGGTGGCCAGAAGCATACTGCATGACAAATATGTCCGCAGCGACCATTGCAATGACGTTGGTGACAAATTACGTATCTCGGTTTGGTGTACCTCTTCAAATTACCACTGATCAGGGGTCCCAATTTGAATCAAAATTATTTACAAAGTTAACTGAAATTCTGGGATCACACCGAATACGCACCACTGCTTACAATCCGAAAGCAAATGGCATGGTCGAACGGTTCCATAGACAGCTAAAAGCTGCACTCATGGCAAGAGAAAACACAATCCACTGGAGCTCTGAGATTCCAATTATTTTATTAGGAATTCGAGCTACCGTAAAAGAGGATTTGAAGTGTACACCAGCGGAAATGGTGTACGGACAAACGATTAAACTACCCGGAGAATTTTTCATAGAAAATCCCACAAACAATTTACCCGATCATAACACAGTAGTCGACCAACTTCGCAACACCATGCAAAATTTGATACCATCACCTACACGTAAGTCGAAGCAAACTGATATATTTGTTCCAAAACTATTGGATGCGTGTGATTACGTTTTTGTGCGAGATGATAAGGTACGAATTGGATTATCACCTCCATACGAGGGGCCATACAAAGTTGTGCGCCGCCTCCGAAAATCGTTTGTCATACTAAAAAACGACAAACAACAAACTATATCAATCGATAGATTGAAGCCAGCTTACGGTTTACAAGATGCATCCATGGATGTTGGATCAACTAGATCTGTTCGTATAACTGAGTAGGTTGGATAAATTTTCATTATTATGGAGGGGGAATTCACTTGCAGGAGAGTCCTGTGGCGGCGCGAAATATTCGCTAGCCACAATTAAACAAATCAGAATAAATTTATTTTATCAACTGATAAAATTTAAATTTATTCTACACCAGATTATACAGGTATATACCATGGTAGATAGATTTATATTTCATTTTAGTAACTCACCCTGGTCTCTGCACAATATAATTTGAACTACAAATTATAACATTAGTAGAGACACAAACCGATCATTAGACAAATAGGAAGATCGAAAATATTATGGGTTCGAGTCTGAAAATAATAATTATTTATTTTCATATGGCGGCGTAAATTTCGATAACTCAATTCGGGTTAGATTAGGTATTCAATTCAATTCAATTCATTTTCAATTCAATTCATCGCCATGACAGCTTGCTTCTTTCTTTTTGAAAAAAAAAAAAACATCTAGCACTTGAATTGTTTTTTCTCTCAAAGACGCACGGTAGTGAAGAAAATAATAATAATAATAATAATAAAATTAATAAAAATAATTAAATTAAAAATAAATTAATATTTGTAACTAGTTTATTAATTAAACATAAAAAATATTTTTTTATAAAAATAAAAATAAATTAAATAATACATGTTATTTTAAAAAAATAATAAAGGGGCTAAAGGAGACCACAATGGTGACCCCGACGTGATATGCAACACGCAACACTTCTTCTGATTCATTCTTCTTCTCTCTTAACTCGACATGGGTTCGTCACATACCGCAACAAGCCAATCTAGAGTTCTCCCCTAACACTGGGTATCTACGAGATCGCGATGGCTTTCACCAAGAGTAAGCTTAACATAAGCACGTCATATTCTTACGGTATCACTTCATTCAGAGTAAGAACAATCACTCGCAGAGGAGTACTGTAGCGACCATCGCTACACACACAATATAATTATTCAGATATTTCGTGCAATTTTCATATAATTCGCTAACGCTACATGTACACTGTACATAAATATATATAGAGCGTAAAGTAGCTATTACACATAGCACTCGGTCGCCATGGCCTGATGAGATGACAATTAATTTTTAATTAAATTCCTCATCAGATCGAAACTGAGCTTTGCTTCGCACACCAACATCCAAATCTGAATAATTCAAATAACGACACGTCACCGCCGTCGTTATAGGTTTATATATAGTGAAATATAAATAGTTTTTATGCATTGTATGTTTATGCGATTATCGCACCGTATTGTTGCTATTTATAAAAACGTTACTAATTTTTGTTTTTGTTCAGTTTAGCATAATTGCATAAACTGTATTATATTTCATTATCCATTAATTATGTAACATGCGTGGATATGAGTTTTAATAATAAATGGTTTTCCACAAACTATTGCTCTAACCTGTATTATTTCAATAATATAACTTTTTTGGCTACGATCCGGATTTTAATGTTAAAGTGATGATAATTTACCTTTTTTGTGACGTATATCTAATCGAAAATGGAACCAAACTACAGCATGGAGAGAAAATCAATAAGAACACGTACAAAAACCAAATAGACCAAGAAGCAGTACAATTATAAAATTTACTCTGTTTCTAGACGGGAGCGATCTGCTAAGAGTCGGAGAGCAAACTAATCAATTCTAATCTATCATTTGAAGGAAAACATCCAATAATATAGGCCCGAGGTCATAACTTACCTAGATTGCTTAGCAGATAAGCTCATTTAAACACACTATACTGACAATTAAACAACACTTACACACCTGAAAGCGCAGTATAGGATAATAAATGCCAAGAAAATAATTGGCCAAACTATGCATGAATGTATAACCTTTACCAGAGTAAAGAAAATAGCACCACACCAGCTAAAGGATAAATACCTGATGGAATCCAACCTCTATATAAAACATAAAATAGACTGTTTAAAAGTGGTTTGGTACAATTTTTGTTCTTGTTCCAATTTATATTTTGTACTGTAATCAACAATTGCTAAACAGTTGCAAGATATTTTTAAAACATCTAAAAAATATTTGTTGAAGCCATGCCAATTTTTAAACAGTTAAAGCAATAAATATGTTTTTTAAGCCACCTGTTGAATAAAACGTAGGCTGTTGCTGTTGAGTGCAAACTCATGTAAATATATCACGATCTTCCACTTAAGATAATTCCTCCAGCAACAAATAAATTATTTTAATTTTTGTTTTCAATGGCAACATTTTCCCCAAACCATTGTTTTATTATGAACTGACCTATTATAACCAACTGTCATATTATGATTATTCATATTCAATCGAAAACTATTATATTATTATATTATTATATTATTATATTATTATATTATTATATTATTATATTATTATATTATTATATTATTATATTATTATATTATTATATTATTATATTATTATATTATTATATTATTATATTATTATATTATTATATTATTATATTATTATATTATTATATTATTATATTATTATATTATTATATTATTATATTATTATATTATTATATTATTATATTATTATATTATTATATTATTATATTATTATATTATTATATTATTATATTATTATATTATTATATTATTATATTATTATATTATTATATTATTATATTATTATATTATTATATTATTATATTATTATATTATTATATTATTATATTATTATATTATTATATTATTATATTATTATATTATTATATTATTATATTATTATATTATTATATTATTATATTATTATATTATTATATTATTATATTATTATATTATTATATTATTATATTATTATATTATTATATTATTATATTATTATATTATTATATTATTATATTATTATATTATTATATTATTATATTATTATATTATTATATTATTATATTATTATATTATTATATTATTATATTATTATATTATTATATTATTATATTATTATATTATTATATTATTATATTATTATATTATTATATTATTATATTATTATATTATTATATTATTATATTATTATATTATTATATTATTATATTATTATATTATTATATTATTATATTATTATATTATTATATTATTATATTATTATATTATTATATTATTATATTATTATATTATTATATTATTATATTATTATATTATTATATTATTATATTATTATATTATTATATTATTATATTATTATATTATTATATTATTATATTATTATATTATTATATTATTATATTATTATATTATTATATTATTATATTATTATATTATTATATTATTATATTATTATATTATTATATTATTATATTATTATATTATTATATTATTATATTATTATATTATTATATTATTATATTATTATATTATTATATTATTATATTATTATATTATTATATTATTATATTATTATATTATTATATTATTATATTATTATATTATTATATTATTATATTATTATATTATTATATTATTATATTATTATATTATTATATTATTATATTATTATATTATTATATTATTATATTATTATATTATTATATTATTATATTATTATATTATTATATTATTATATTATTATATTATTATATTATTATATTATTATATTATTATATTATTATATTATTATATTATTATATTATTATATTATTATATTATTATATTATTATATTATTATATTATTATATTATTATATTATTATATTATTATATTATTATATTATTATATTATTATATTATTATATTATTATATTATTATATTATTATATTATTATATTATTATATTATTATATTATTATATTATTATATTATTATATTATTATATTATTATATTATTATATTATTATATTATTATATTATTATATTATTATATTATTATATTATTATATTATTATATTATTATATTATTATATTATTATATTATTATATTATTATATTATTATATTATTATATTATTATATTATTATATTATTATATTATTATATTATTATATTATTATATTATTATATTATTATATTATTATATTATTATATTATTATATTATTATATTATTATATTATTATATTATTATATTATTATATTATTATATTATTATATTATTATATTATTATATTATTATATTATTATATTATTATATTATTATATTATTATATTATTATATTATTATATTATTATATTATTATATTATTATATTATTATATTATTATATTATTATATTATTATATTATTATATTATTATATTATTATATTATTATATTATTATATTATTATATTATTATATTATTATATTATTATATTATTATATTATTATATTATTATATTATTATATTATTATATTATTATATTATTATATTATTATATTATTATATTATTATATTATTATATTATTATATTATTATATTATTATATTATTATATTATTATATTATTATATTATTATATTATTATATTATTATATTATTATATTATTATATTATTATATTATTATATTATTATATTATTATATTATTATATTATTATATTATTATATTATTATATTATTATATTATTATATTATTATATTATTATATTATTATATTATTATATTATTATATTATTATATTATTATATTATTATATTATTATATTATTATATTATTATATTATTATATTATTATATTATTATATTATTATATTATTATATTATTATATTATTATATTATTATATTATTATATTATTATATTATTATATTATTATATTATTATATTATTATATTATTATATTATTATATTATTATATTATTATATTATTATATTATTATATTATTATATTATTATATTATTATATTATTATATTATTATATTATTATATTATTATATTATTATATTATTATATTATTATATTATTATATTATTATATTATTATATTATTATATTATTATATTATTATATTATTATATTATTATATTATTATATTATTATATTATTATATTATTATATTATTATATTATTATATTATTATATTATTATATTATTATATTATTATATTATTATATTATTATATTATTATATTATTATATTATTATATTATTATATTATTATATTATTATATTATTATATTATTACATTAGAAATAACAACCAAACATTTAATTTTTGGCAACAATTGGATCAATCAAATCAAACCAATCATGCAAACTTATCTTATCTTGAAAGTAAAATAATTATGAGTTTATTAGTTTTTAGCGAAGGCTGTCGTGGATGATCCGTTCTTTACTATGCAATTGTCACCGGTAGTATAAATTAACCTTCAAAGTTTAGAGAAAAAAAACACATTTTAGTAGCCTATGCACATTTCAGCGTTTGTAGTATTGTTAATCCCCATACTTTTGACAATTTTTTAAATCAAAGCTTCCCAATAAATATGCAATTTATCCAGCTACATAATATTTTACTATTTCTAAATGTTGCAAAATAAAATGAAAAAAATAGACAATTTTTATAGTTTGATTTTACCGCTATTATATAAAATAAAATAAAAATATTTTATGCAAATATGCAATTTTCCCATTTATATGTTTGTTTTTTTTTAATGCAACTTCATATTTATCGATTGTTGTATATATAGCTGGCCAGGATCACACAGGCAACAACAAAAACATCAAAGTTAATATGTAACATATTTAGAATAGATTTAAGCATAAAATATATAAAAAAAATTAATCTAAAATGTTCAATTTAACATCAGAATGTCTGACTCGCTAATATAATATCACTATATACTAGTGTAGAAATTTTACAATTCTTAACAAAATTATTTTTTCATTGTAACAATTTAAAATATTGGTTTGGTTATATTTCATTTGTAACAGTTGCAAAAGAAAATGACAACGAAATACATGGCAAAGATTACATTCAAAAGTCATATCTGCAATAAGGCCGTATGGTAATTGCCATAAATTTTCCAGTATTAAATAAAGTTAAAAGAGTGGTATTTGATGCATCCACCAAAAAAAAACAAGCGGGAAATCATTAATTATGATCATTAATCATATATTATGCATATCAACATGAGATGGCGAAAGCATCGATACGTTGCACTTCCTATATGAAACATATATGTTGTGCCAATTTCGTATAAAATACAAAATATAAACTTATGAAAACTTGCATAAGATCTGTTTTCCGTAGCTTTTAAATATCTAACAGTGAAAACTTTAGATTATTTGACAGTAAATGAACCAGGCAGATTTTCATATGGTTGCAAGATCTTAAATATCATGATTTGTAACAAACAAAATTGGGAAAGACTAAACTATAAAAGCCCTTAAACTATTTGGGAAACCGTTGTTGGATGTTTATGAGTTTAAGTAAAAAATACTAGTATCAGTAGGATGGTTAGGACCAGTAGCAATAGCTTCAAAGGTAATTCAATAAAAAAGCTGGCTGAAAGTGTTTTACTGGGTACAATTTAGATACAATCAGATCCAATAAATTTTGCGGAAAAATGGTATTAGCTCAATTTCAGGTTTGGTTTTTATTTTAAAAGCTAAAATTAAAACCAAAACCGTCATTAATTTACTTTAAATATTCAAAATAGATGTCAACTAACAACTTTTTCAGAAACCAAAATGGCAAAAACACAATTTCACAATGATTATCAAATGTTTTGATTGAATAAAAATTAAAACTATTCAAAAAATGTAGACGGACTTCATTTTTATATTGCTGAAGAAATACCAGAATAGAACTTCAGAAACATGAACAAAATGAAAACTAAAAACTGTATTTATATTTCACTGCAGTTTTTATAAAGTTAGCAAAATGATCGAAAGTTGATTTTCAGTGCAGTGCATTATAAATTAAAAAATAAATTAAAAATCAAAGTAATATTTTCAAAATATGGATAGTTTTGTTTTAGTTTTCTTATTGAAAGTTTTTACTATGCGTGTCAACGTTGCATATTTTGAATATAGTGTTTAGTGCAAATGTATTTTTAAGTCCTGGAAATTATTTAAAATATTAAGCAAAAAGACAAAAATTTGAAAATCAACCAGACATGCGAGACAACTATCAGCCAGTAGAACGGTTGGAGCATCTGAAGTGCTAAGAACATTCTGAAAAAATGACCGGATCAGGGCCTATACTTAAAAAAAAAACTGTAATATATCCAGAGCGATAATATGTTGATGTTTCAAAAAGAAACACCTGTCATATGTTGCTCCAATGGCAAAGTTAATATGCCACCACTGGCCGAGCAACAAGCACAACTTTTAACTTATGTGGCTGGGGCTATTTGGGAGTCCAAACACTTATTAGAGCATATTCGTAAATACGACACATGCCTTCAAATGAAATTTGAAGCGAAAAATATTGTGGGCCATGATATTTTCATGAAATAAGTTTTACTACATGCCGATATCTTAATTTGGTTGGTTGAAAAAATTGTTCTACTTCAAATTGATTTTATAGTCACTGCTGAGCTACCCGATTCAGAAAAAGATCCAGAGTTATTTGAAATTGTCAAAAAAAAAATTGATTTACGGACCATGCAGACTACTCAACTCACATTCGCCATCCATAACAGATGGAAAATGCACCAAAAAGTGTCCACGTCATATGTTTCAAAAACACAAACTGGTAGCGATGGTTATCAGCCTTACAGACGTCAAAAACCAGATAATAAAAGGCACACACAACATCTATAAAATCAATAATGTTGATTTCGAAATTGACAACCAATGAATTGTACCCTACTCTTATATTCATTCGAAATCATTTATTGCGCATATCAACGTGAAGTTCTGCAGTTTTAGTAAATCGATCAAATAGAAAAAAAAATTGAATAAAGGTAGCAATGTGGCTGTTTTTGAACTTGCGAATCCCAATGAATCCATCAATGGAGTCGATCAATTTCAAATGGGACGTTATAAAAGCAGTAATGAAGCTCTGTTGTGAATCCAGTATGTTGGGATGTACAGTATTCGGAAGTCAATATCAATGAATCACTGATATCATTTGAAAATATGCGTATATCGATTAACAACAAAACTCTCTATCAGATAGGACGACTCGCAGATACGACACAGTTATGGATGAACGGGTAGATTCACTGTGTGTGATAATGAAGGATATATTGCGATATACTAAATTTTTCCAATGCACAAATAGTTTTGTAAAGTATGTAACAACTCAATTTAGTTGATTACATCTCTGGTTGATAATATTTCATGGACCATAAAATAAAAAATAAAAAAAACCGTGAAAACCGGCTCCACCGTTAGCATGATATTTTTTTTTAAATAACCAAATTTTTGAAATATAGAAAAAAAAATTAGTAGATGCTGATAATTAAAACGAAAATTGTTGAAAAATCAAAATCAAAGTTTTAATCAAAATTATTTCATATTATAATAAACTAATAAAAAAAAAAAACAAAAAAAATATATATATATAAATATATATATATAGATATATATCTATAAGTTAATTTTCTTATTAAATTTTATGTGTAAAGTTATTTTCAATTGTGTTATAAATTTAATATAATAATTAAAATATTAATTTATTGTGAATAAAAATTAATTGAAATAAACTAATGCGTTCATACTACAAATAAAATTGTAATGGCGGCGGAATTGGTCGCTTCTCATTTTGTTACGCATAAATCATTTTGTTATATTTTCATGGACATTTTTTTTTCTTGTAATAGTTAAAGCTCTAATTTTGTTTCAATGCAAGTGCACAAACTTTAAAAAAAAAAAAAAATACATTTGCTTTATTTTGTTATTGTGATATTTTAAAGTGAGTGTTGTGAGTTAAATTACAGCCAAAAATTGGGTAACGATATCCCTCTTATTATTACGTTACCGAATCAAACAAGCAAGCGTGATTGATATATATATAAATAAATAATCATTTGTGAAGTTACAACTACTGTAAAGTATACTACTTGACATAAGTCGAGTTGGAGCAATAAGAACGAAGACTAGAAATATCACTACGTACATAGACGTAGCAACTAGTCACCGTGTGCGCGTAGCGTACCGGGCGACCCACGAGGGAGCAACGCTAGTTAAGTCAAGGACGGAAAAAAAAGCACCACATGTTTATTTGTTTTTGTTAAACATTGTGTTTTTATGATTTAGATAAGTAATTTTTTTTTTTTGTCTAATTTTTTTTTATATTTTGGAGTTAATTTTTTTCGTTAAATATTTTTTTTATTTATTTCCTTTTTTTTTTATAATGTTTTAGTGATAACATTTGAAATATACTTGAGTGATGATTGATGCAGCAGTGTGATGGTGTCAGTTATGATAAAGCAAATTTTATGAACAGCGAAAAATTCAAGTTTTGTATAAATCTGGCGAAAATTACATCCCACCCCACGCCGTGAGTCAGTAGCAGGCAAAAATCGCTGTAGCCAGATTCTATTATACAAAATGATTATTATTTTTTTTTTGTAATTCACTCATATGGTTGAGTGCGTTACAAATGGCGCCCAAATAAGCAAATCACGTTTAAATTTAATACTAATTTTCAATTCAGTTATGGTGACCTTCAGTTTCCATAACTTTCTAAGTCAAAAGTTTTTTTTTGGTTGTTAAAATTTTCATTCTCATTCTAATTTAATTTTGTTTTCAATAACCATTGATTTATTTTACAGTTTAATTATATCAGTACATGTTCGCGTTGATTTTCGGCCTTAGTGTCTTTTGATAACAATGTTAGATAAAACCATGTACTTGTATACTTCATTAAAATTGCATGTATCTATTTATATTCCTTCATATATTGAAGTTTGGATTTGTATAGTTCAATGCAGGCAATTTTAATGCTTCCGATTTGGTTAACGATTCATTAAACCAGTTATTTGATTATCGCGGAACTATTCCTCTATAAGAGTTTTTTTTGTATAGCAAATGTGACTAGTTACTGTTAGGGTGACAAATAACTGGAATTTTAGTTTGATGTAAATTTTTTTTTGTACTGAACATTTTGTTCATAAGTTTTTGTATATGAATGCGTAATTTCATTGATATTCGGCTTTTGAGTCTTTGATTACAATGAAAGAATTCGTATTGATGTATTCGTTTATAAATGCAAGTTAAGTGCGTTTTTGTTATCAAATTAAATCGTTAACTAATTTTAACATAAATTTAATTTTTTTTTAACCTTTCTCATGACTGACCTCATCGCACGGCTGTGTCTGTCATCGCTCAATTATATGTTTCTATTATTGGAATTTTTCTTAAGATTTATTAATTATTTTGTTTATTATTGTAATTCATTAAAGCTATTATATTCATTCATTTAATGCTACATATTATTGTATATTTATTGGTTATATAGATGCATGAATGTATAAGTATATATATATATTTTTTTTTTTTTTAATTGGTTTATATCTTTGATATAAAGATTTCCGCTAATTTAATTAGTGTCGTGAGGACTTTTTGTACTTTAAATTATTTTTTTTTAATTTTTAACATTGCATAGTATATATTTTTATTATATCTTGATATTTTTTTTTTATTATTTTTTTTTCCATAGATATATATTGTTTTTTTTAATTGGTTTTGGTTTTCTCTAATTTTAACGTCTTTAACATTTTTGATTTTTTTTTATATTAGCAAAATCTTATATTTCGAATTTATATTACATTTTACTTAGCTATAATGAATTTAAACTCATTAACTAACGATGAGTTCGTCGTGGAATGTGCGATTCGAGACATTCATGGGACAGCATTGGAATCTTATCAGTTGTTGAAGAGTCAGTTAGCAGCAGAAGTGAATACTTCGGTGTTAATACCTACTCGAGCACATCCGGCTGCGCGCAAAAACCCTAAACGGGAATTAGAAAAATGTACTTTTAAATTGAGCACTTTGAAAGTTATGATTCAAGAATTGAATAATGCTCCTAATGCTGAAACATACACTAATTTGCACTCCCGAGTTTTGCATGTGGAAGGACGTCTCAATCGCTTATTGCATTCACGTGTTGTTAAAAATTTAATACCAAATTTACTTCAGATTGTAAAAAGGTTAAAAATATCTCTCGAGCAATGGAATAATGGTGATTTTAAAAACGCTAGCTCTGACGAATTGAATCGTACTTTAGGAGATTTAAATATAGAAAATGTAGATAGTAATGATTCTGAGTCTGACTCATCGGTTGATTCTGAAGTTAATAAACTGTCATCTAAGCCAAGTATTTCTACCACCATACCTAATATATCATCTGAAAAGAACATTCATCCCTCTACTGCTAAATATGCTTTTCCACCATTAACTTCTGTTTCTAAGGATTCTGATAAATTAATTAAATCAGCAGAGTTACTTACTGATGCTGTTACTCATAAACATGATAGTAAATTGTTATCCACCGTGATAAAGGATAGGATCTCCCAATTAGGAGATCCATTTATAATCGGGCAACCATCCTCTTTTAATAATGTTATTCCATCGTCATCGGCCACCAATGTTCCTGATAATCCTGTTCTCAATGGAAGTTCTGGACATGGTCATCGAGAGATTCCATATAATCCCACCTCTGCAGTGCCGAATGGGAATGTATGGTCACAAATACCAATTCACAATGCTAACGATTTTAGTAGTCCAAATGCGTCCTTTCGAAATCCTTTACGGTGGAATATCAGTTTCGAAGGTTCAGCTACTGAACGGCTCGATATCGATCGGTTTTTGTATCGGGTAGAACGTACCGCTGCTCGGTATCAAATATCCTTAGTAAGTCTGGTTGACGAATTAGGTTCGTTGCTTAAAGGGGAGGCTCTCGACTGGTATTGGTTATTTTTAGAAAGGCATGGATTGGTATCCTGGGCCCAGTTGAGAGCCGAACTGGTTAGATGCTTTAAACGTCCTTTAACAGAGGATGACATCCTTCAGGAACTCGATAACAGAAAACAACGGCTGCCTAAAGAATCTTTTTATGATTTTTATAGCGCATTACTAAAAATTTCGATGAAATCCCCTAGTCCTATTTCCGATGAGGAGTTATTACGTTTTGCTAAAAAGAACATGAGAAGTGGGCTTCAGTTCCATCTTCAAATGTCGGATAAAAAAATTACCTCTATTGAACAACTTGTTTCAGTTTGCGTTGGTTGGGAACAGACCTGGGCTAGAAATGGTTATTGTCCGGAAAATTTTCTGCAACAGAGTCGAAAATCCGTCCATGAGTTAGCTACTGTAAATTCATCGACAGAGAGAGATTCAAGCTTGGAGCTTAATATCGATGCAATCACCAGGAAAGTCGACCGTTCTTCACAAACTTTCGTCAACAAGACATACACAGACCAACCAAATTTATCTAGCAAATTCCCTGCGAAGAAACCTATATTGTCAAACTCCTTAATTATTTGCTGGAATTGTCGTGATTTAGGGCATCCTTATCAGGATTGTCCTTCTCCCCTTTGTCATATTTTCTGTTACGGTTGTGGTCAAGATAAAGTGATTAAACCTAACTGCAGTAAATGTAATCCTCATAAAGCGGAAAACCATTCAGTGGAAGTGCACCCGACTGGGCGAGCGCATTTCCAGCGATTCAACCATCCCAGACTGTCACCAGCGACACCGGATTGCCATCCAAATCCATTAATTTAAATTCTAATTTGTTCCCTAATAATTTTTCTTCTCGTTCATACAAAAATTTAAAGTCTAACTCTTTTAAATTTCACAACAACTCCTTCTCTATTTCTCGTACTTCTTTATACTGGTTTACTAGACGTAAAATAAAATCAAAATGTATAGAAACAGTGCTAAACGATAATTTGGATGGTAGACCATATGCTGAAGTATATATAGGTGATCATTGCATGCGTGGATTGTTAGATAGTGGTGCTAACATCAGCGTCTTAGGATCTGGTAGTCAAAGTATTTTAAATTCCCTGAATACTAAATTTCATCATTTGCCCACTCACGTATTAACCGCTAACGGAAAAAAAGTAACATTCTGGGGTACTTTGATATTTCTATCACCTATTCTTGTAAAACTAGGATTATACGTTTATACGTTGCTCCCGATCTCCAACAACCCTTATATCTAGGGATGGATTTTTGGAGAGAATTCGGTATAGCTCCTGTAGTAGTAGAAGAACTATCTACTCCTATCAAACAAGAGATGAAATATAATCAGCACGAATTAACTGACATGCAGCAAACTGAATTAACTGAGATCATTTCCTCCTTTCCAAGCTTTGATCATCTTGGTTTAGGTAAAACCTCGTTAGTCACTCATAGCATTGATGTTGGTTCTGCTATTCCTATAAAACAAAGGTATTATGCTGTTTCTCCTGTAAAACAAGCATTAATTAATAAAGAGATTGATCGAATGATAGCTCTAGGAGTCATCGAGGAAAGTAATAGTAGTTGGTGTTCTCCGATTACTTTAAACATTAAACCCAATGGGAAAGTACGTCTGTGTCTGGATGCCCGGAAGTTAAACGCGGTCACAGTGAAAGACGCGTATCCACTGCCTCTAATAGATGGTCTGTTGGGTAGATTAGATCAGACCAGATTCATCACTAGTCTTGATCTAAAAGATGCCTTTTGGCAAATCCCACTAGAAGAAAAATCCAGACAATATACCGCTTTCACTGTTCAGGGTCGACCGTTGTATCAGTTCCGGGTAATGCCATTCGGATTGTGCAATGCACCACAACGAATGTGCCGTCTGATGCATAAAGTTATACCATTTCACCTGCAGGACCGCATTTTTGTATATTTAGATGATTTGCTTATCACTTCAGCCACTCTGGAGGAACATTTTTCTTTATTGCGGGAAGTTTCTCGTCTATTGGTTCAAGCTAATCTAACTTTAAATCTTTCTAAAAGCAAATTTCTGCTGAAACAGATTAACTATTTAGGATATGTCGTTGGCGATGGGTGTCTGAAAGTCGATTCCGATAAAGTTTCTGCTATTGCAAACTATCCCGTTCCTCACACCGTCAAGCAGATACGGCGATTTTTGGGGATTACTGGTTGGTATCGACGGTTCATTAGCAACTACGCATCCATTTCTACTCCAATCACTGATTTGTTGAAGAAAGGAAAGAAGTGTATATGGAACAATGAGGCTCAAAATGCTTTTGATGTGTTGAAAAATGCTTTAATCTCTGCTCCCGTTTTGCGTAATCCTGATTTTACTGAAACTTTTTACTTGCAGTGCGATGCTAGTTCTACCGGTGTTGGCAGCGTACTGTTTCAAAAAGGTCCAGACGAAGAGGAATATCCTATAGCTTATATGTCCAAAAAGCTCAATAAAGCTCAACGGAACTATTCGGTTACTGAGTTGGAGTGCTATTCTGTAATTTTGAGTGTTAAGAAGTTTCGCGCTTATATCGAAGGATTTCATTTTGTGATAATTACTGATAATGCAAGTCTCCAGTGGTTGATGTCCCAAAAGGAGCTTTCGGGACGTTTGGCTCGCTGGAGTTTGAAATTACAAGGTTATGACTTTGAAATCCAACATAAGAAAGGTACGCAAAACGTGGTGCCAGATGCATTATCTCGTGTGTACTTGAATGAGCTCGAACTATCTGAGTTGTCCGCTTTGGATTTACCTCTGCATGTGGACATCACATCTCCTGAATTTTCGAGTGATCCGGAATACGTTGCGTTGTTGAGTTCGGTTAAATCATTAAACAATGCCAATTCCAACCTGCGTATCGAGGATCATAAGATCTTGTTTTGCCCAGCTTATAGTCCAAGTGTAGTGGACACAGATTTACCCGAGTGGAAATTGGTTATTCCTAGGTCTCTTACTTCTAATCTTATTAAACAGGCCCATTACCCTCCTTTGTCTGCACATTTTGGAATTGCTAAAACTTTAGAACATCTTCAACGGTACTTTTATTGGACTGGAATGGCTAAAGATGTTAAATCATATATCTCTAAATGCATCATCTGTAAAACTTGTAAGCCTATAAATTACGTTACTCGTCCGCCCATGGGAGCGTTATCTGAAGTTACTAGACCGTTTCAGTGGCTTTACATAGACTTTTTAGGTCCATATCCTCGATCAAAAAGAGGAAATGCATATATCTTAATTGTACTGGATAAGTATTCTCGATTTGTACTCCTTAAAGCTTTACGTAATGCTAATGCTGTTAATCTCGTAGACTTTGTGGAAGGACAAGTATTCAACCTTTTTTCAGTTCCTGAGGTGGTGTTGACTGATAATGGTAAACAGTTCGTGTCAGTGCAATTTAAGACCTTACTTAGTAAATATGGTGTTAAACACCTTACTACACCTAAGTATACTCCGCAGTCTAATACTTCGGAAAGAGTTAATAGGTGCATTTTGTCCTCAATTCGATCATATCTTAAAACAGATCAACGTGAATGGGATGTACATTTGCAAGAGATTGCCTCAGCTTTGCGCAATGTAAATCACTCCTCTTCTGGGTACTCTCCGCATTATCTTGTGTATGGTGATCATCGAATTAATCATGGTGATGATTATAAGCTTCGTCGACTTTTAACAAAATATGGTGACAATGAAATAACTATTACTTCGAAATCAACTCGATTAAACTTAGCTCGAGATACAGTATTAAAACATTTGAAACAAGCATATGCTGCTAACACTAAACAGTATAATCTGCGCTCTCGAGTCCGTCAATTTGTAGTAGGACAACAAGTATATATTAAAAATTTTGTCCAGAGTGATGCTATTCGTAATTTTAATTCAAAATTAGCTCCTTTGGCTATTCCTGCTTTGTTGTCTCGGCCTATAGGAAAAGTTTCGTATGAATGTACTGATATGGAAGGAAAGGTGTTGGGAGTATATCATATTAAAGATATTTATAACGCTCTCTGAAATACAAGGCCTGGATTTCGGTCGTGATAATTTATCTCTTTAAATTTTTTTTTCCCTTGATTGTCAAATCTACTACTATTTCATTTATTTAGCCCGGCTTGTTGAGACATCTCAGTGGTGTGAGTCGTCCCCACGATTGTAACAACTCAATTTAGTTGATTACATCTCTGGTTGATAATATTTCATGGACCATAAAATAAAAAATAAAAAAAACCGTGAAAACCGGCTCCACCGTTAGCATGATATTTTTTTTTAAATAACCAAATTTTTGAAATATAGAAAAAAAAATTAGTAGATGCTGATAATTAAAACGAAAATTGTTGAAAAATCAAAATCAAAGTTTTAATCAAAATTATTTCATATTATAATAAACTAATAAAAAAAAAAAACAAAAAAAATATATATATATAAATATATATATATAGATATATATCTATAAGTTAATTTTCTTATTAAATTTTATGTGTAAAGTTATTTTCAATTGTGTTATAAATTTAATATAATAATTAAAATATTAATTTATTGTGAATAAAAATTAATTGAAATAAACTAATGCGTTCATACTACAAATAAAATTGTAATGGCGGCGGAATTGGTCGCTTCTCATTTTGTTACGCATAAATCATTTTGTTATATTTTCATGGACATTTTTTTTTCTTGTAATAGTTAAAGCTCTAATTTTGTTTCAATGCAAGTGCACAAACTTTAAAAAAAAAAAAAAAAATACATTTGCTTTATTTTGTTATTGTGATATTTTAAAGTGAGTGTTGTGAGTTAAATTACAGCCAAAAATTGGGTAACGATATCCCTCTTATTATTACGTTACCGAATCAAACAAGCAAGCGTGATTGATATATATATAAATAAATAATCATTTGTGAAGTTACAACTACTGTAAAGTATACTACTTGACATAAGTCGAGTTGGAGCAATAAGAACGAAGACTAGAAATATCACTACGTACATAGACGTAGCAACTAGTCACCGTGTGCGCGTAGCGTACCGGGCGACCCACGAGGGAGCAACGCTAGTTAAGTCAAGGACGGAAAAAAAAGCACCACATGTTTATTTGTTTTTGTTAAACATTGTGTTTTTATGATTTAGATAAGTAATTTTTTTTTTTTGTCTAATTTTTTTTTATATTTTGGAGTTAATTTTTTTCGTTAAATATTTTTTTTATTTATTTCCTTTTTTTTTTATAATGTTTTAGTGATAACATTTGAAATATACTTGAGTGATGATTGATGCAGCAGTGTGATGGTGTCAGTTATGATAAAGCAAATTTTATGAACAGCGAAAAATTCAAGTTTTGTATAAATCTGGCGAAAATTACATCCCACCCCACGCCGTGAGTCAGTAGCAGGCAAAAATCGCTGTAGCCAGATTCTATTATACAAAATGATTATTATTTTTTTTGTAATTCACTCATATTGTTGAGTGCATTACAAGTACTGTATAATATATTGAACAAACCAAATCGTAATAATGTCGAAATGTAATTGGGAAAACAGTTTTTCTAGTTTATGTAACACATATATAAATGTACATTTATATATTAGAGAGAAACGAATTTCCGATTTTCATTTTAATCGTCTTTAAGTACCGTTCGAAATTGAACGATGATAGACTAAATCAGACAAAATATATATTTGTTAATTTAGTTGAGATTTATTGAAATTCTATACACAGACATCAACCAACGAAATCGTTCAACTTCAGACACTATTAATTTTTTTCTTCTGTATACAGCTACATGATTTATGAGATTTTGATTGGGTATTTTTGTTGTAAAAAAAAATGTAATCACCACAAATACCAAATCCATTACCGTAAAGTGAATAAATTGCTAACATGCACTCAAGGAAAATTAGTTTTCTTTTTTTTTATGTTGTATACCTACGAAAAACTATGTAATTTATAATAAAATAAAATAAATTTCCAAACACCTTACAATTTTGAGTTTTCATTTTTTTTTTTGGGTGCATTGTATGACTTACCAAAACTATTTTAATTAGTTAAAACAAAATATTAACTATATTGTTGCAATTTACATTCGTTTAAATAAAAAAGAAAATTGTAATAAGAAAATATTTCTTAAAATTAATTTTTATTTAATTTGAACTTATATATGTAAATTTTTTTTTATTGGACTTTTATTGGGCTTTGACATGCAAACATATAATTTTATAATATTAATTCAATTTATGGCTTAAAAATAAATTTAAAACGCAAGCAAAATATTAGAAAGTTTACCGGAAAATATTAAAAAATTGAAAGAAAATTGTAACGAATTTGAATTTATTTTGGAAAGGTGTGCCAAATTATTTTGATTTAATTATAATTTGTGTGCATGTGTTCTAGTTTCAATTTTGTGTTGTGTGCGGTCGCGACCAATATGTCGTGGGATTTATGGATATTTGTTTGATTTTTATAAAAATAACCTTAAAAAGTACCGAACAGCTGGTGAGGAATGGAAAAAATATTTTAAACACAACTTTGACCTCATTTTCTCGAATCTTCGATTTAATTGGCTTACTTATGTAAAGTAAAGGAAGATAAAAGAGGAATTTACTGTGTGATTGAACTGTCTAATATTTTGTGGTAAAACTTTTAATACAGCCATCTAAGTTGTTGCAGGATAATGTCGCAGTTGTAGACTGTAACTTAATCGCAAGTTGCTGCCACCCTTGTGCTTGTTTAACGGCTTCCATTTATTTGTGCATTCTTATTGAATGGTTAAATGGATTGACGTTTAAAACTATCTTGAACCCTTCTAGTGAGATTTGGAGTATTTCCAATACTAAAGAAAGCTTAGTAATGACGCATGATATCAAGTCCCCAACGAAGACGTAATTTACTAAAGCCTGTGATGTTCTTAAAAAAGTAAACAAACATTAAGTATGCTAACTCTGTTACACTAATACGGATTGTGTTAGTATTTTTAAGAATGCCATTGTATTTCTTGTCAGTGACTATGTTTCCCCAAGGTTAAAAGCGACTCCTGGATGTCTAGAATAATATGAAGGTCAAGTTCTAATCTGGTGAGACCGAACTGATTTTAGTTTGGCATCTAACTATTTTTTGTATTAATTTTTTGAACTATAATGTGTGTGTGTGTGTACAAAGTCTCTAAATATGAAAATTAAATTTATTGTATCAAAGGTTATTGTGGAAATTAATTTAAAGTGATGGTATTTGTGTATTGTTAAAAGTCACGCTAATCTAAATATACATTTGTGTTTAGTTTTGCTTTAATTAGTCATAGTTATAATATATTCGTAAATTGTACAACAAATTTCTAGTTTTTCTAATATATACATTCAAAACACGATCATGGATACGTGGTCGAAAGAATAGTTATCGCTCATTTGGTATCAATTATAAAAAGAGAGCATGTTTTGGGAGAATATGCAGTTCAAAGGAATGTTATATTAGGTACAACAATTTTATCAAAAAAGATTACAGCTTTCTACTTGTACTTGCTGAGCATTTGCCATTACTTTGAGTAAAGTACAAGGACAGTCTAAAATATAGAACCCACTGGGTTGCAACGAAATTTATCAACATCAAAATAAATATTGAGGTAAAAGATAGCTAACCGTTTTCACAAAAATCAAAACAAATCGAACAGGAGATGATTTGAACAGATAAAATGTCGAATACAGAAAGTTGAATAAGGTAGATTTGGGCGACCAAAAAACCAGGTGGTTTAATATTGTATATACTTACCTTGATTTGCTAAATGCAAAATAATGCTTGATTTGCCTTTGCTAAGTACCAGGCACTTGTTGGCCCTTTTATATGTCCAAAAGAATGGCCATAAACTAAATTTAAACAAATAATTTTATGTTTATAAATTTAAAGCTCTTGATCTAAAAATTTACAAAAATATATATTTAATCATCAAGACCATCGGAGAGGAACTCTGGATAACCAATCCTAGATAGACAGCCCGCAACTATTTCACACCTGATATCACTTGTAATCTGTGCGATATAGTACAGGTGTCGCGTTTGCCTAGGGCTTCCTTCAGTTTTCAAAGTAATGGCTCACGTAAGTGGTTTGTGGTCTGTATAAACCATAAACTGTCTGCCTTCTATAAAAAAGCGAAAATGTTTCAGAGCTAGATAAATCTTTAAAAGCTCTCTGTCGAAAGCTGTGTACCTTGACTCCGCCGACGTAACTTTCTTCGAGAAAAATTAGATCGGTTCCCAGGTTTCCTTATTTAGTTGTTTTAGTACGGCGCCAACAGCCCAACTTGATGCATCCGTAGTTATTCTGAAAGTTCTGTCGTCATCAAGATGAACCAAAATGGTTGATGTTACCAGAGCATGTTTCGCTTCATTGAAAAATTTCTCACATTCTTCTATGACCATGAGTAAATCTGAACTTTATTTTTTAACCTTACCAGTGAGGCCAAATGCAAATGCAATGGTGAGAGATATTGTGCAATGTTTCGAACGAACCTACTAAAGTAATTAATCATACCTATAAACTGTTGTAATTGCCTAATCGAAGATGGCGCAGGGAATTTACAAATCTTTTCAACTCGACTAGCGTCTGGTGAGATTTCATTTTTCGAGATTATGAATCCTAAAAAATTGAGACTTTCGGCAACCAAAACACATTTTGAAGTTTTAATGTTCACACCAAATCACGCCAGTCTGCTAAAAAGTAGCCTTAAATGGTGTTCGTGCTGTTCAATATTCTCACTAGCTACTAGGATGTCTTCTATATGCACAAAGACAAAATCTAGCCCTTGCAAAAGGACTAGCCCTTGCTTAATAGTATTTAATCGTCGGTAGTCACCGCCAGGACGCCAATCCCCACTCTCTTTCTTCGATACCATATGTAGTGGAGAGGACACACTAGATTTTGACTGACGGCATATTCCAAGTTGTAACATATGATCGAATTCTCTTTTGGCGGCTCTGTATCTGACGGGATCCAACCTTCTAGATTACAAAAGGGCAGTGGACCACTTGTTTGAATATGATGAACGACACAATGATTTACAGGAAGTTTATAATCCGGTTCTTTTACAAGATTCGGAAACTTAGCTAAAATGAAACTAAAATCGTTATTTTTGAGATATACGAGAATGTCAAACTTGGTAAAGAAATCTGCTCCTAATATTGGTTTACTAACAGACGCCAAAACAAAAGGGTAGATGAAACTACGTCTCAACCCTAAATCAACTTCTAACAGTCTAGTGCCGAATGTGTCTTTGTAAGTGCCATTAGCAGCAGATAAATGAAAATTTGGAGTCTTGCATCCATGAGTGAATTTGTTACCTGGAATTACTGAGGCGTCAGCTCCTGTATCGACCAAGAACACTAACTTATTTCTAATATTTTTAATAAAAAGGCGATGTGTGGTGCAAATAGTATTTGCTGCACTGGCAGCAGCGCTTACTGGTTTTTTGGATCGCTGATTTTGCTTGTCTGGTTTGACTGAGTATTAAAATTACCTCACGGCACCTCACATTTATGAGCTTTACTTCCATATTTAAAGTGATACCAGTACAGAGGATACTTTTCTACGTTTCGAATTCTACGATTTGAGATTTTTCTGCTTCTAGATCGAAAATGATGAGGACTCTACGAACGATTAGCATTCCTATGACGTGGTGGATTACCACCGTTGATGAGGATCTACCGTTGATTCTCCGTTGAAATTATGCTTGCAATAAAACAAACGCAATTTGGTTCAGGTTGAAAATACATCCACAATTTATAAATCTTTACTGAATATTTAAAAATTTTAGCAACCACCGATACCAAGTACAAAAAACAGGTAATAGCAATGGTCCATCGAAAACCTCCTCATCAGCTGACTATATTTAGCCGTGGTGTTCCTCATTTGAACGGAATGATGAAGTCAGGAAACGCCAAATAGTAGTATATGGGAATCGACCTTCTCTATGTCTAATAACACAAATGATACGAAATGTCATGGCCTACGGCGATGATGATGAAGAAAAAGCGTGCAGTATGTGACGCGATGATAATGATTCAGTTAATGATAGTTCGTCGTTATGAACGGTCGAGATTTAAATGAAATTTGAATTAATGTACAAATATTATATATATATATATATATATATATATATATATATATATATATATATATATATATATATATATATATATATATATATATATATATATATATATATAACTCTAAATTCCAATTACTACAAATGAATAATTCTAAAAAAGAGTAAGATGCTAAAAAGAGAGCTTTTAATATAGAACCATATATGCATGTAAAGCTTTTGATTAAATCATATTGTTACATATATATATATATATATATATGAAACAATACTTGAAACTTTTTGTACAATTCAAAAATAAAAAGTTGTATGTTTTAATTTCTCTAAACTAAATAATATTTGAAAACTATGTTCTTGTTATGTGGTTATAATATACAATTTTTTTTTGTCATAATCGTTCAAAAAGTAAATTTCAATATTTGTACTTGATCTGGATTTATGCTTTATAGCTAAAGCTAAATATAATATGCACGACTTTATATATTTTATGTATATCTATAGTACAGTAGTTAGCTAACTTGCTGAAGGCATTTTTTTTGGTTGTGCGGTATGTTCTACATACATATATAAAAGCTATATATTAGATTGGTTCTAAATTATACCACCAAACAGTTTTTTTTTTTTTTTTTTGACAGTATCTTGAATCAGGAAAATATGTATAGGAAATGTTATATTTGCATTATTTTGTTATGAATCATATAAAATATAGAACTGTGAACAGTGATTTATAAACGGTTTGCTGCGGAGCATATTTATCTTTAAGAGTCAATTTGCATTAAGTTCTTATTTATATTAGAGATAATATGAAAGGATTCAAGGTTATGTTCATCGTTCATATTTTTATAAGCAAGAGAAATCGTTTCAAGAGACTCTTGTTTTTTTCTGATTAGATTCTTCGAAATAAACTTATTTTTCAGTTGAGAATTGACTATTTAAGATGGTCAAAGCTGATTGGTATTAGCCAATAGAGAGCACGTCGTATTTAATTTTAATTAAAATATATATATATATATATATATAAAATTTCCAAATAAGTTTATATTTAAAATGAACCAGACTATTATATATAATTAATACCAAAAATTGGTTTATTTATATCAAAACTTATCTGCATTCGTTTTCTGTGTTGTCTCCAAATACCACTAAGACTTCATAATATTTAAGTTTCCAACAAAATAATAATCGTATAATAAGACCAACATGAAAAAGAAGACGAGTTACAAAACGAACAAAAAAATTCTAACCAAACAAACAAAAAATATTTTTCTAAACTTTAATATTATTTTCATGTTTTAGAGCTTTTTGTGACTCATTGGAGCTTTTATACCATTTGTTGGCTTGTTTTCTTTATTCGGTTTTTTTTTTTTTGCTCTGGGGGTACGATTATTAAAATATTCTATATATATTTGGTGATATACAGCATACTATATATACAACGACAATAATTTATTCGTTCAATTTATAAACTCTCGTGTTGCAAGTTATGTCTCGTATCGGGGGCTATTGTTAATGGTAATATGCATTTTTTACACATGACTATCGTGTTTGTTTATATCAAAATTTCTGAACTCGCATGAACGTCCATAAAATCTCGATAAATGATTTAGTAAAATCTAGTAAATCTAGTAAAATATTATGCCATAATCATGTCCTACGAAACAAAAGTACTGCACAAAATGCGCTACGAAAATATTACACTTGCATATTTAGAAAATTTTCTTCAAAATTGATCTTGTCAGAGTATTTCACTTTATTCCCGACACTCTTAACACCTATAAAAATCTCTACTAAACAAACTATATTTTTCGAACTCTCACGCATCTATTTCAGTTCAGATAATGCCGCATAGGCGTTTCAGTTATTATTAAGCGATATCGTAAGTGATTTTGAACTTGTTTTCGTTCATTCCCCAATAACGTTACGAATTAGCCATTTCATTATTTTAATAGATAATTTCAATGACCCCCAAAATTGGGTGCACGAAAGGTTGTAAGGCACAATTTGATGCAGCCTATGTGCGTTGCATTACGTCTGTGTAGTTTGTTAACATATCCCATATATACTTATTTCAATTGATTGCGGTAACCATGCCTCGTACAGCATTGAATATTTTGAAAGCTGGAATAAACACTTTGGTATACCCACTACCACATCTAAATGCACCACCCTTGTAAAATGTGTTAGGTCTACTTAGAAGTAACAGGTGGCTTGAATTTGTTTAGTTCAAGATGGCTCTTTATCAAATTTTCCATAAACCGCAACAACATCTTAGAACGTCTTCGAAAGCTCCAAACACACTTTCTAGTATTACTCCAGCACTCAATAAGTCCATCCAATATTGTGATTGAAAGGCAGAAACAACTGTCTAACGCATGTGGCGTCCTTTAATGAATCTCCATGAACACAAAACATCATCGAATGCCCCGGGAGTTGTTTGAGCAGTTCATCGAATTGGTGAGATATTGACTAGGCGTCTCTATAGTGTCTCATTTTTCCTTTGTTTAGTACCAGAAATCAGGACTATTGAACAATATACTAGATTTAAGAAATCGATCGGCATATAACACTACGACTCCCTTACGATCGTTATCATTTTGGTTAGTGCCACTTGAGATTTGTCGCAGAGCCGTTAAATTAAAGTCTTCTGTATACCCAACTGATGGTTTCACTTTCAGTCAAAAAAGTGTGTAACTCTAAATTATATTTTGGAATCAAATTAGTAACAAGTGAGCCTAATTGAGCAAGGAATTTATTCCACTCACCAGACAACTCCGAATATAACTCTTTATACCAATCATTTTCCAAAGATGTTATAAAATATTTTTATCAGAGTTTTGATGCGCAGCACAATAACCCTAATGAATTGAAAGCCTTCCTTCCTTAACAATATTAAAGTTTGGTTTCGAATCTACCACCGTATTATCAAAATCGTTTTTCTTTCTGCGCTGCTAATCAAAGCAGGATTTTAATAGCTAATTTGCCCTAGGGCCAGTATGTTACGGGGCCTTATGTTACAATGCCAAGTCATCGTCAATTCTCGCTTTCAAATATCATGCCAAAATTGTCTCTATAAATTACCGAATTACATTCGAAGCACCCAACAAATTGACCGAGCTTATGTAAATTTGGCTGCAAAGTTCAAGAGTCAACGTAAAAAGTCTATCAAAATAAAATCAGCATGCAAAAACTATTTACAATTCATAAATAACGAATGACAAAATTTGTAAAAATGCTAATATTTTGAAAATACAATTTTTGCATGATTCTCTGCCTTAGACAAATAATCCAAAAATGCAAATTGATAAGTCAAAAAAATATAAAAGAAACGAAAATAAGAAAATATCCAAATTCGTCTAAATTACCATAAATTTTTTTCTCGTTTTGTTCCCCCGTAAAATTTTCACCCCATAACAACCGCAAAAACTTGGTATATTTTTCACAATTTTTCGCATCGCGCCTTTATAATTTTTAAATATAACAACAAAAAAATATAAAAATTTCATGGCTGTGAACGATGACATCGACTTCTTTGTACATCCACTACATCTTCGTCCTTATTTCATTTATATATCATATAATCTTATAAATTTAAATGTCATTCAATTTAAAATTTATTGTTGTAGATCGTACTGTTTTGGTGGGTGGGTTTTAAAAAAATATTGCTCTGGAAAAATGGCGAAAATTAATAATGACATTATATTCGGGAATAGGAAACTGAATAGAAAATGAGTTACAAAAACGTAACATAATACAGTTATAATACAAAAACGAAAAGGATATGCTTTTTAGACGAACGGTTTTTCTTTATTTAACTTTATCGTTTTTCCTTATATTATTTTCACTCCTTTCCATGAAATACCAATGGCATGTAGCTGCGAATCATCGTGACTCGCTTGATTTTTTTGAATAATGATGGAACACAAAATGAAAAAATTGCCTCTCCCAATATCGTATTAAGTATTAACCGTTTTATTGGTAGTTTTCTTTTTCTCGGGTGCTTTAACGGAAACTTTTACTGAATAATATCATGGAAAGCCTGTAGAGGAAAATAGAAAATTAGTTTTTCTTTTAACAAGAAATCAAATTTTTTTTGTTATCATTGATATGGTTTATGATTTTCAATTGCCATTTATCACATTAAAAAAAAATTCCCAACGATAGTTTATTAGGGTTATAATCGTTTTTCCATAATATCTTGCGGAAAATCTATGATATGATGTGCGATACAATTATGAATGATAAAGCCATTTATATACGATTTTCAAATCAAATTGGGAAAACAAAAATTCATGTTGAAAATTTAATTTTATATTTTCACATCTCATCGGTTGGATAATATTATGGATGATGGGAAAATGATGATATGACGGAAAGGAAATTTGTGATTAATTTTAGACAACTATTAAAATTTTATTTATAGAAATTTAAATATGTGTGTGTATGTGTGTCTATAGTACTGTAGATGTGTTATAGGGTGGAATATTATATGGGATTACTATTTAGCGTACACATCCATAAATCAAAAATATAATTATTCGAGGAGCATAAAAAATGTTTCTATTATATGGTTGACAATGGTAAATAGCACCTTACGTTTGAGTTGTTTGAGTTAAGTGATTTATTTTGACATAGCATGCTAATTAGGCAACATTAACATAATTAATCATATTACAACAAAAACAACGATGGTAATTGAATTTTAATACAAATAAAGGTAAGTACAAAAATGGACGTATTGGCCATAAAATGGTTAATTTAATTAATTTGTAATCTTAAATAAATTTTTTTTTACAATCTAACTTCTATTAATTTTAAAGTTTTGTATCAAATAAGAATTATTTTATTATATTATTATGTTATTATATTATTGATTAATTATTTATATTAATCAGATGAAAATTAATTTAATTTATTGCAGTCTACGGCTTGTAAAAATTAGCCCATTAATAGATTTGGTTTTTAGGGAATTTTTTGCAGATTAAAGTTGAATGATGGCACACTGAAGCAGCTAATAAGAGATGACAGAATACAGAAAACATAATGCAGAGCAGTTCAATAAAACTGTGATTGTCTTATACTAACATTTTTGAATATTGGCTCAATTCTTTCCGGGACAAATGAGAAAGGTGAGTAACTTTTAGATTATATTCTAAATACTAACCTATCAATCTATAATGTAGGCTGTAAGCCTAATTTTATAACAAGTAATAGACAGGAAATTCTAGACATAACCCTTGTCTCGAATTTCTTGTCGAATAGATTAATTAATTGGAAAGTGTCTAAGGGACACTCCTTTTCTGATCATCGTTATCTTCAATACGGATTAGATATAAAATATTTTGAAACTCCAACTTTTAGAAACCGTAGGAAGGCCAATTGGGATACTTTCAGAATGGTTTTACGTAACTCTCTATACCATCACTAGCTTCCAAATCTTCGGAATCAACACAGGAGCTAGATGCCATGGTAGACCGGGTGTCTGATGCTTTTAATAAAGCTTTTTCAAGTAAATGTCCCATTAGTAGACCAAAGGGTAAACCTCGTCCACCATGGTGGTCGAATGAACTACAAGTAACGCGCTTAAAATGCAAACGGCTCATTAAAACGCGAAGAGAACAAAAACTGACATGGACTGGGACTCCTATAAGGAGGTCTCTACAGCGTTTAAATATAAACTACGAAGTACCAAAGCCATTCCTGGAGACTTTTTTGTAATAAAATACAGGAGTGCTCTGAGGCAGCTGGGTTACATAAGATATTAACCACTTGTCCTGTCATTCCAAGTTATCTCCAACGACTGGATGGACAATGGACTACAACAAGTAGGGAATCCTTAGAGCTTCTTCCGGAAACTCATTTTTCGGGTTGTTCTAATTTTTCTCCTATTTTGCCAAAGGCAAATAAGGCTACTGGCCTCGCGGGGAAAATTGTCAATAGGAGAACTATCTTGTTGGCAGTAAACAATTTCAAGCCTTTCAAGTCGGCAGGCCTGGATGGCATTATTCATGCTGATATTTAGAAAACCACTGACTTAACTGTTTCTTGGCTTGAGGTCATTTTCAAAAGTAGCCTCGACCTATGTCACATTCCAAAGAAATGGACTGAAGTAAATGTAATTTTTATACCAAACGCGGGAAAACGCTCTTATTGAAATCCCAAAGACCTTAGGCCTATTAGCTTATCTTCTTATTTCTTGAAATTTCTAGAGAGACAGATAGAGGCTTACTTCAAAGGCTCAATCGAGCCTGCAAAGCTGTCAGCATCTCAGCATGCATAAAGTAAGGGAAAATCGGTGGAAACTGCTATCCATTTTCTCTTATGTCATATAGAGAAGCCCCTCGAATATAAGCAAACCTTTTTGGTGACCTTTTGTGATATTGAGGGTACCTTTAATATTGTCAAACCAGAGGCGATCACGCAAGCACTTTCAAATTTGGAGGTGGATATGACATTTAGAAGCTGGATTGATCAAATGCTCAAAAGCGGGGTCTTAATGGAAAATCTAGTTGTATCAATCATCCGTAGATTTGTAAGTAGGGGACACCATAAGGTGGTGTATTATCCCCTCTTCTTTGGAATTTGGTCATAAATGACCTGTTACTAAACCTGGAAGAGACTGGTTTTAAAGTGGTGGCTTATATAGATGATGTCGCTATTGGCGTTTTCGGTAAGTATCCTTGTATCTTCGGAGATATTATGCATAATGTTCTTGGCATTCTAACTCAATGGACCAATAGTTGTGACCTTAGTGTTAACTCACTGAAGACTCTCCAACTCTCAATGGAGTTGTTTTGAACATCGTAGATAAAATGAAATTCTTGGGTCTCATTTTGCATAGTAAACGAAGCTAGAAGCCTAATATTCTGGAAAGAGTAAAAAAGGCTACGATACCACTCTACTCCTGTAAAAATTCCATTGAAAAAGGATGGGGGCTTAAACTTCACATTGTACACTGGCTTTATATCTCTATAGTTAGACTAGTTCTAATGTATGGAGTTACAGTTTGGTGACCCGCTTTAAATACAGTAGCGAACCAAAAGTGCTTGATGAAAGTGCAAAGAACTGCTACCTTATGTATTAGTGGTGCACTTAGAAGCACTCCTACTCAAGCACTGGTGATTCTCTTTCATCTCATCCCTTTAGATATCCTGGCTAAGCAAGTGGCTGCTAGTAACGCCATAAGGCTTAAATCAATTTATATGTGATCCTGAAACATTATGGGACACTTATCTATTCTAACGAACAAAAAAATCCCTAAATCTATCGACTACATCATCTCAACATCATACCTCGAAGTTAAATTTATAACTGATATTCCTTCCAGAGAGAACTGGGTGAACGGAACAGTTTTAAAGTCAGGCTTTATTAACTTTTTTACAGATGGCTTTAAAATTGATGGAAAGTTCGGCGGAGGGGTTTTCTGCGAAGAACTAAATGTAAATCTCTCTTTCCGCCTCCTTGATCATTGCAGTATTTTTCAGGCAGAACTTATATCAATCAAAGAAGCCATAGACTGGATGAAGTATCATGTAATATCTGTAAGAGATACTGTCATTTTTACGGACAGTCAGGCTGCTATTAAAGTTTTACAATCATAAAGCCTGATTGTCGTCGAAAGTTGCCCGGAGTTGTCTGTCTTTCATCTCTTAACAAGATGGCTGAACAGTTCAACATCTATCTTATATCGGTGCCAGGGCATTTCAATATTACGGGGACTATGAAAGCCAATCAACTCGCGCAAAAAGTTATTACTTGCCCCATCTTACCATGCAAGGTGGACATTGAAGTACTACTTGCTACATGCAACTTACTCCTTAAAAAAGAAGCTCGTAAAATTACAAACAATAGATGGGCAAATTGCACCTCATGTAATTTCTAGGCAGATTTGGCCTAATTTGAACTTAAAAAGGTCTAATCAGCTAAAATCTATGCAACGGCATAATATTAGCACGGTTGTGGGTGTCATTACTGGACACTGCCTTATTAGAAAGCATGCCAGTAAACTTGGTGCTTTCTTTCATGATTATTGTCGAAGCTGTAACGACGAAGAAAGGGAGGAAACAATACCTAGTCAATTCCAGTCTGTCCTTAGCCAATTCCTAGTCTATTGTTAGAGATATCTACTGCTTCGTAAGAAGCTCCAATGTTACAGTAGGGTAGCGCGGAGAAGCAATTTCTGTGGTAAGGCTATGGACCATATGTATCTATGCCTCGTCTTTTTATTGGACAACCATCTAAAACTAACTAACTAACTAGTAAATATTGATAATGTTAATGTCGAGAAACTAGGTTCCATTTGAGAGATTTGTTAAATTCCAATGATATTTTCCTATTACTGGGAAATAAACTTTTGACAACTTCTGCAACATGCCATGAAATAACACTAGTTCCAAATCATCGTGCAATTAGAATAAAACCATATTGATTACCACACTTTACTTAAGATGAAATTAATTCTCAAATTAAGCAAATGCTAGATGATGGTGTCATTGAAAACACAATTAGTCCTTGAAATTCGTCATTATTAATAGTGTCAAAGAAAGCTACGGACCAACAAATAAATGAAGAATAATGATTGGTTTCCTCCGATTGAATGATATTACCTTAAATGACATATATCCATTGCCCAACATAACAGACATACTCGATCAATTAGGCAAATCAAATTATTTTTCAAAGTTAGGCCTAGCCCATGGATATCATTAGATTCCTCTCGTATAAAGTGATGTCACCAAAATTGTGTTAAGTACTGTACGTGATCACTGCGACTTTATGGTTATACCTTTTAGACCAAAGAGAGCACTGTTGACATTCAACAGCTTATGGATACCGTTCTTTCAGCATTTTGTACTTCTCGATGATTTTGTTATGTATGGGGTCAATTTAATGGATCATAATAATAAACTAATAAACGTTCTCTCGTATTTCCGATAATCTTAATTGAATTTACAGCCATCCAAACGTTTTTTCTTAGTATAAGGAGATTTCGTTTTTAGAGAATTTTTATGGAAAATTATGAGCCATATAAAAAATTTTATTCGGAAGTGCGAGCTTTGTCAGGAAATGGATATTTCTCATTAACTAAGGATCCATTAAAAATAACATCTTTGAATTCCGACTTTTTGAAAGTATTAATGGAAGTAATGCAACATGAAGACGACTGACGCTATTTTCAATTAATGATAAATGAGTCAACCGATTTGAAAGAACATAACTGTCGCAGAATAAAATTTTAACATCGACATCTTTGTTTTTCACTACTCATATGGCTCGTTCCATCTATCAATTACTTCGAAAACACACCTGCAGTTTGATCTTGTTGCAAAAACACTCGCATAGTATTCGTCAGTTGGAAAGTCATGCCGCCACAAATTTGCTGATTCAACTTTTAATTATCACGAAGATCTTTTAATGGTCAGCCCAGCGCCTCTAGTAACCTTTTGTGGGCCATCTTGAAATCGTCCCAAACGATCAATTTGAATTTCTGTAGAATCTTTTCCATTGAACTGTTTTTTACGATGTTGTAAGTTGGTGATTTATTACTTTGCATGTCAATGGCAATTTCAGAGCAGAATATGCAGTTACACCTCCTGCTGCAATTCCAGATAAAAAATGGCAGGGCACTTTTCTTGTATCCTGTGGTTAAATGCATTGTGCAGTGGATAGTTAGGAAATATAATGCCCAAATGCGCCAACCCTTTATTCGGAATTTGGAATATTATCAACATTTGCTGATTTACTGAGGAAAGCTGAACTAACGATTAATCTTGATAATCGAAAATTTCTTCTAAAAAACATAAAATACCTTGGATACATTGTAGGAGAGGGCAGTTTGAAGGTCGATCCAGATAAACTGAAGGCTATCATGGAGTTAGCTGCTCCAAATACAGTAAGAAAAGAGAAAATTTCAAGGAATGGCACGATGATACCGACGATTCACCTTTGACGTTGCTAGTATTGCTGCTCCGTTATATGATCTTCTAAAAAAAATTAATATATTTCGTTGGACTGCTAAAGCACAACATAATGTGTCAAAAAGTTTAAGTTGGAGAAGAACATCCGATAGCCTATACATGTCCCAAAAATTTAATACTACTCTGTTACCCGAGCTCGAATATTTTGTGGTAGTACTAAGTGTGAACAAATTTGGGGCTTATATTGAGGGATATCAGTTTACGATAGTGACAGACCATGCAAGTTTGGAATGGCTAATGTTTAAAAGATTTAATCCAATCATTCAATTTTACTATTGAACATCAGAGTGGGTCTCAGAATGTCGTCAGATACGCTATTACATGCCTTTGTTGAGGAATTCAAAGGAAATGCCACCAGACATCTAAATTTTGAATCTTTAAAATTTCCATCAGCTGAAAACCTCTATTTAATATTAAAGATTCAAAATGATTCCAAACTATTTCGAAATTTGAAAATAATTAATAGTAAAGTGTGTATAAACATTCCAGGCCCAAACCTACAAGATGACGGGGCTAGTGATATTCCATCCTGGAAGCTTTTTGTAACTAGTATTTTAGCAGACGGCCTCATAAAAGAAGCACACGATTCACCCACATCTGCACATGCAGGAAATCAAAAAATATTAAACTTGTTACAAAGGCTCTAATTGGCCAAATACAGCGTTAGATGTTCGCGTTTATATCAATAATTGCAGTAAATGTAAGTCATTTAAATTTTTAAATTATTCTGCACAACCAAGGATGGGAAATCAACAACATATTGAGAGCAATGCAACGGCTATATATAGATTTCCTGGGACAGTATCCACGTTCCAAGAATGGACACGCTTATTTATTCATTGTACTCGACCACTATTCAAAATATGCATATCTTAAACCCATGAAGAATGCTTTAGCTTCCGAAGTTTGTACTTTTTTAGAAGAGGATGTGTTTCTTCGAAAAATAGTTAACCGACTATGAGTAGAATAAAAACAAAGTTATAACCGAGTATTTCAAGGAAATTTTTCATTTACACCGCCCTTTTTAAAACACTTTATTTTACATAATAACAACTTAAAAATATATCACCCTCTCCCGAGAAAAATATAATTTCCGAAGTTAAAAAAACCCAACAATTAAATTATTCCCATAGTATAATATAATTACTGGTATCGATGTCCCCTCCAGCTATAATCAAATCCGATGTAAAGTTTTTCTCATTCAATATAAGAAATCAGGTCAACGAATTCTTAAAAAGGATATCGCGCGCTAATACAACGTACCCAAAAAAAAATTCTTCAAAAAATCATTAGTATACAATTTAGCACGTAATTAAAGAAAACGACATAATTCAAAAAGAGAAGCGAAGATGACTATAGCGGAAATTAAATTACGAAACGAGGAGAAAACTCACGAAAAAAATATGTGTCTTCTTCATTTTATTCGTGGATGAGGAAGACAAATAATTTTTTTTTATGTTGGTACACGAAGAATAATGATATTAACACGATTGTGTCCAAAGAAACAATTTAATTTAAAAATTTGTGCACGTATTTTGCCATGGCGAACAGTGCACAATGTTTGTCTTCATCTTCGGTTCTGTTATAATATTCTTGGTGTATGTTCATGTGCCAAACTCGAGTAACTCGAAACATGATTTTAATTTAAACTTTTGTTTTATGTGTTTGTGTATGTTTGTGTGTGGTTCGAATACTCGTCTTGCCCGATTTAATTTTTTTTTCGGTTTTAATCGAAAATAAAAATATTCACTCCAGACAGATGAAACAAAACCGAATGCCATATTCTTTCGTTGGGAAATCCGATAAGTAACATAATCTTTTCAAAATATTGGGAATTTCTCTTTATGACATCTACATAAATCCATTGTCAGTTGTTGTTGTATGGAAAATGCTATATTTAGCAGGCAATACTATCCTTCGTTGTAATTTAAATTCTATGTATGTGAATAAAGTCGTCTGTGTATATGATTTTGGATTTTTTTTTCTTTTGGTTTTCTCATTTTAAAGATGAACAATTTTCTTATCATATTTTACTGTACAGTTTCATTTTCTCGGTTTTATCAGAAAGTGTAGTAAAAATGAATAAAAAAAATGTAAAGCAAAAATTTAAATCTTATGTTCTCTTTAGGGTATTTTCCAATACTTGGTAACTTTTTTTTTTTTTTTTTTTCTTTTTATTGTAAAATAATAAAAAGAATACAACGAGACACTATGAAAACTTCTTTTATTTTTATTAAACTATTTTCTTGTGCTTCTCGAGAATTAAGTTCAGACGAAAGATGCATGAGACGGGAAAAATATATTTTCTATAAATGTGTGACTGTATATGTTTCGTTACAAATACATGTATATAATATGGTGTCTTGTAAATTGTAATATTTTTATGTAGAACATTGCTTATAAAAAGACAGGTTTTTGTTATTTCTTGAATTATCTCCCACAGGGTAAATAATGCTGTGAATCATTTCGTTTAACACGTGCTTTCTCCGTTTAAAGATAAATTCGAAAGAGACAAACTTTTTTTTTTTTTTGTGTTTGCTTAAGATATTTTATTTTTTGTTGTTTTACTTATAATATGTTTTGTGTGTGTGTGTGTCTGTTGGTGGTTGGATTTATGTGAATGACCATCGAAATTAAGTAAAACATTTATTTTGTGTAGACAATATTTTGTGGTGGCTTTTAGATTCATTTACCGAAAAGAATGAGAAATTGGAAACGACTTATTAATCTATGAAGTTGTTTAACGATGTTGTAAGATGTCGTAAATGCTTTATATTATGCTTCGTGTTCGTATTGTAGTGCCGCAATCTGAAAAAAACTTTTTTTATTGTGACAACAAGAAAAGGATCTTATTATAATATGTACTAAATTAACAAGACGCTGTGTGGAAAAAATGTATGTATAGTAACTAGATCTACCATCTAGATTCTAAAGACTTTATCCTCATAGGTGGAACTTTGTATCATTTTAATCCAGTAGAAAAAACCATTCGTATAAGGATCGATAAGCAAAACAAAGTAAAGTCTATACCAAAGAAATTTTCTTTGTGGAATTGCTGGCTTGTACCGAATCACTAGTCTGGTTCCATCGGATTATATTCCACGCTTGCTCTTCGCAATATTCTATACAACTCGAAAAAGACAAGTCGTTATTTACACCGTTCTGAATCTGGATGGACTGACGGTACACCATCCAAGTATCGAGCACTGTTCTCGAAAGTGAAAAAGTCCTAATGCCAAAAACTTTACACATACGATTATCAACTATGTTTTAAAATCCAAAAAACACTATTTCACCTGGAGCCTAAGTATAAAACCCACACCTAGATTTCCAAGGTCATCTCCACTATAGAGCAATGTTTAGCTTTAGGACACATGGTCTTCACATTTTGGCCATCGAGTTTTTTTGAGAGCAACGAGTTCCAAGCAGTATTCTTTCATGATTGATATAGTGTCATCAAACGCAACTGGTTTACAGAACAACTGCACGTCCCACGTACCAATCCTAAACTGCATATCCGTTAACTTAACATAAGCGGAGGTAGGGTTAAATTTAAGTGGTATCCGCATATTTGTTTGTTGATTTTTTTATGGTACAATTAACACAGTTTCTTTAGTTTGAAACCAAAGGTGCTTGACATATGACGTGACTGTGCAAGGGGGGCTGTTTCAAATGTAAAGGGATGGCACGTTACTCCATTAAGCTGGATTAAATCGCAAATTGCAACCATCGAAAACATTAACATGCTGCAATTCTTCCTTTAACAACCACATAAGTTTAATTAAGACTCCACTGATTTTTATAATCTTCCTCATCTCAACATGGTTCCAGCATCAAAAATTCCAAATTTAAATTACGCGGATAGTGTTTGAAAAATCAGGCAATGTTGAAATCTTGATAAACGGCCAATAGTTCATTACAGTCCTCGTTGAAAGCAAAATGGGGCAATTTTTTTCATACTGCAGCAAAGTATTTTTGAATGAGTCCAAAACTGGAACCGCGCTGATTTAATCCAAATAATTTACGTTTATCGAGTCAATCCTTATACTAATTTTAAATTTCATAAACCTGACAAAAAGCAGTTCGGTTCTTGCGTGACAGAAAATGTTAGATATAATATAACCAAAATCCCTTTAGCATAGATCAAAGATGATGGAGTTTTCCTGCTCCATTATATAAGACTGTTAAGCTTGACAGTCGCCTAAATGTCTCAGGACTAACATTTTTTATAGCGTACTTACTTTTTAGAGATTTATACGTCATCCTTAGTTCTTAAACTGGAGAAATAAATGTCCAACTCGCCTAAAATTTTTAAAATGTGTACCATTGAAATTCCTCAAACAAAAGCCCCACATAGAACAGCTAGATTTTAATTTAAATATTTGCATCGATTTCATAAGCAAATGCTGAATAGAAATACATAAGTTCGATCGATTTTGATCGATAGGCAGCCGTCCCTAAATGGCCCAATGTTTCCTGTTAATAATACCGGTCCATTTTACAGTTGCCAATGGCTATAGCACTCTGATTAAGAAATAACCCTTGTTATGTTTTTAGCATAGCCGAACTATAATATATATCAGTTTAACAGGACGTGTTCTGTTCCGGCATTCGAGCCGAACATGTTTTAACAAACGTATGATACTGAATATCTAAATACGTTCACAAATCTCTAAATTAGTTTGGGTGGAAAACATTCAACAAATGCAATTACTTAAAGTTAGCCATTGCAGAGCAGAGTCTTTGATGAATCTTTGAGAGTCTTTGGTAGCTACCGGAGGAAATCGAATACTTCGAGAGAACCAAAAACACACCCAAATTAAAATGGCATACGCCGAGCTGCACAGTTAAGGGAATGTTTAGTTGCTATAGAAAGCGAACTCTAAATTAGGCGTCATTTGGTTTAAAACATATTCTTCCTGTGATAAAGCAAATCTCTATTATAGGTGGATGTTATTTTTTGTGCACCTCGAGAGAATAAAAATGATATTAAAACTAATAGAAAAAATATATACATAATTTAAGCGAGGCTTAACAGTGACCACCTCCTTTCCACCATACTGGTTACACTTTACAGTTTGAAATAGAAAATTCTAATTTTTACTGAAAAATTTATTAAATTGAAAATATGACAAATCGGTTTAGCAACAAAATTGTGCAGCTGAGGAATGAAAATGAAGATTTACAAAAAGGCAGTATAACCAGAGCCAATGTTATACCTAAAGTTAGTAATAAAACTATATATAGTTAACAAAATAGATAGGCCAAAAGAAGAAACGTTTAAACAATAAAGAAGAGCGTTGAGAAAACAAAACGATCAACTCAAATAAATCACCAGCCCTGTGACCAGGATCATAAGATCCAAAAAAAAACACCACCAATTATCGTTATTGGGATAATTGAATATACGGATATGTGGATATATGGGATAATTGAACTACGATATATGGAAAACCTATACACCTATACAGCGGGTATAAATAGAAAACGCAGCAAATATTTAAAAAAAGAGAAAGTCAAAGAAGAAACTCGATTTAAAGTTATTAAAATGGGTCCTCTTCTTTTAGTTAAGCTTACTTTCTGTAACAAAAAAAAATATTGACGTCAATTGGACCAATATGTGTGAAACGCCCTAAACGGCACTGTATTCGGGTGTGTCTTGTAAATAAAAATTCACCTAGATCATTGTATTGAGGCTGCATCGTTGCTAAAATATTTAAAAAAATATAAGATAAATCACAGTAAGTTTCAACACTTACAAAAACACTAATAGGGAGTAACAAAAATACAAACAGGGAAACTATGGTAAGTGAACGAAAGACATTTTTACAGGATTGATGCATTTAGGCAGCAACGCACAATTCCCGAAAAATCAGTAAATTTTAAAGACATCAATGATATGCTTCAAAAATATACAAAAAAGCATAGAATCACTTAATAATATACGCCCTGTTAAACAAAAGTATTGAAGCTTTTAACATGCGTCTAGGTAAATAAAAAATAGAGGAACAAGTAACTTTTATACTAAGCGAATATAACAAATAAAACATTAAGATTTGTAATTTGGAATGCAAATGGAGTAATTCAACATATTCCTGAGCAACAAATCTTTTTAAATATAGACAAAAATTTACTTATGTCTTATTTCAGAAAGTCATCTTACGAAAGCTTCAAATACCAAAATACATTGTTACATCCTACCATGCTTTGCATCCGGCTGGAAGGGTGTAGAGAAAGATCAATAATATTTACGAAAGAAAACGTTAAACAACATGAAGGAGTAAACAATAAAAAAGAAAATAAGCAAATAGCTACTGCAAGTATCAACATTAAGTTAATGTTAATGTCCAATATTCTAAATAAAGGTAATTATAACAAGTTATTTAATCATTGGGTTTAGCTTTATCATTGGCGGTCAAGATTAACAACTTCGCAGGATCGAAAACTAGTTATGCAGTTCATTTAACAGTTATGCAATTAATTTAACAGTAATGCCAGTAACTTTTTTTTTTTAATAAACAAAACTTTTATAATTTAAAGCATTTTGGTAATGTAAATATTATACTCACTCAAATATACTTTATGTATATATAAATTCGGTAATGTTAATTAACATAAAACATATTTTGTTTACATAATGATTATGTTAATATAATTTCCATGTATATACTATACCTTATCGTCTGTATATCCGCACACCTCATTTACTTATGATATCATTGACGCAACATTATTAGTAAAACATTAATCATGCTAATTTTATTAATCGTCAACGTTAAAAATGCGTTGTAAGATGATTAATATCCGGATAATCTCAAAATAATTGAAAATTACGAGGGTAAATTTCCCAGAAAAGAGAATCATTATGTATATACATATACATATATTTTGCTTAATATACATAAAATAAAAAAAGTTTTTTATGCTGTTCACCCATAAATAAATCGATAATTTATTTAGAAAATTAAACATTTTTTTTTTCAAACTAAGCATAATTTATTATGAATTTTCATTCAAATATGTACGACTCCGCGCCATTGTAGCAAATAAATTACACAAGTGCTTTTTATGTATTGTATTTCGTATTCTGGTGCCTATATGCTTAATTTAAATTATGTATACATATATAGTGGTCAAACCCAATGATGAATATGTAATTAGATGTACATAGTTTATAAATTTATATGGTCATAGTATTTTAGTATAATCCTCGAATGCTTCTAAACGAACTAAATTATTAGTATTTTTATTACACACTCACTCAATGATTTATTATTTTTAATTTCAAAAATTTTTCTAAAAAGTTTTTTAGTATTTTAAATATTATAATATTATGTATATATGTATATCTATTTATAAACATATATAGTTTGAAAAACCAAAAACAAGAAACTAATTATTGTTAATTTAGTCGAAAATTTATTTAGCTAATTACTTTATATGTATAAACAGTACGGAGCAATTAAATCCGGACAATTTTGAAATATTTTTGAATATTGTAGATCGGACACATAGCACAAGTGGGGCTAAGTAACACTATCAATGATTACGCACGCCACTGCAAATTTAAGTTTTTATGTATCATTGAAAAATTATTTTGGAACATGTAGAATAATGTGATTGAATGGTACACTTTGCAATGAAAATCTGTAGAACCGCTTAATTATGTTGAAAATTAACTATTTTTCGACCAACTTAAAAGTTAAATGGTATAGTGGGTTACTTTATTAATAGTGGTTTGGAAGACTTATTTAGACAAAATGAAGATTATAAAAACATTATTTAGAACGGATCTTTTTTGTTATGGGCTTCTAATAATAGGTATGTGGGCATTTAAACCACCCTCAGCGGTGCTTCCCCATCCACCGCAAGCATAACATCACAGTTCTCATTCAACGTAACGAATTCTTTGATTCTTTAGCTATCGAGTGATGTAATTAAATTTTGGATGAAGATGATAGATATAGAGCTGCGCATCATCAAACTAAGTATTCCCCGATTTTTTCATTATCAGTTTTTTGAATTGCCTCTCTCTATGAAAACAAATCCCAAATCCCAAAGATCTCGATTTTCACCTAGTCAGCGGACGTTAGATGTAGCATACTCTTTCTATTTTATTTAATATTGGCATTAATGAATAACGAGCTATTGTTGGTACTATTATTGTTATTCGATTTATGATATAATCTCCCTCTAATTCTTTGATAACCACATATTCATTATTATTAATAAATTACTGTATTTCAACTAAAAAAAATTGAAATATTAAAAAAAATTGACAACAACAACAATTAATAGTTGACAACAACAAAATTATGATGTAAGTTCAATGTACATGAATCAACATTTAGGGGTTATTATTAAAAGTTTTTATATTACTATAAGAGTTTATATCTGTTATTGTGAAATATATAGGTGTCTCAGCGCTTAACTGATCGCCATGAAAATTTAACCATGTATAATTGACCACAATGAATGTAAAAAATGGAAAAACATTTGATAGTTAAATTATGATCTTCTATACAAAACATTTATTTTGATATTAAATATCGTACGCGTATAACCAAGTTACCTATATAGTCTTAAAATATTCTTTTATTTTTCATAATATCAAGTTCAAAAATAACAGTGACATGTTTCAAAGTGGAAATATTTTGTGATTATAATGTGCACATATACAATTGTATTTATTTAAATAGAATTTGTGTAATTAGAAATAAATAAATAATTATTGAATTTAATTGAATACTTGGAAATTTCATTAATTTAGACCAACAGATGTGACATAGCTGGAATATAAAAACCAAATATGTGGTTTCTATTGCACGCAGTATTGTGAAAAGGCAAAATGGTAGGGCCCTTTGAAATAGAAATATATAGCAAAGTAAATTTAAGATTTCTTTAAAGTTACTCTTCTATTTGATCAAGTAACGTTTGGGTCTAGCAAATACGAATGTAAAGATTAATTTACTAATCAAACCACATTTTCATCCTACAGGTCGTTACCGCAGCTCAAGCTAAGATAATTAAGATAGCTATCAGAGCGAAATAAAAAAAAATCGCAGAATATTTTGCTCATCAGTACGCAGCTCGAAGTGGATAAATCGTGGAAAATTTATATATTAAATTTATATATTTGGATGGATTGTATACTAGATACAACTATAAAGTCTACAATATTTTCGCATCGAATTATCTGCACCCTGCATGGATGTTATTGTAAATTTAAAAAAATTTAAGAAATCAATAGACTTATGGTTTGCTATTTTTTTTTAATTACGATAATATATATGAGTTCAAATGGAGTATGTCAAAATTGATGATTTCAATCATGTACATGATTTCGGATTTTCATATGAAAGTGAAGAAAGTTTTGACCAGCCAACACCAAGAATCTTTAAAAGCACCAAAATCTGGAATAAAATCAAAAAAAATAAAAACAACAACACCATTGAAATTTGAACCAAATGACACGACATAAAACCAATTAAACATGTCAAAATTTATCTCTACACTTGTTTTTAGTGCGATATTTATTTGTACATTTGTGGAGACCGCGTTAAAATTTAGCTCAGCTCGAGCTCCGTACCTATAGCTTTAAATGTAAATGAGAAAAACGTATACATTTAATTACCCCTAAATGTCGGTTAGTGTATACTTTTACACATAACGTTGTTGTTGTCAGTATCGTTTTATTGTTGTTGTCAATTGTTAGTACTGTTTTCGTTTAAATGTTTAGAATTTCAATTAAATGAGCTTGAATCGATTTTTTTATGGAATTTACTAATATATAAACTAATATAAAATCAAGCATTTATTGCATGTACCCTTTATTATTTTAAATTTAAATTGCCTGTTGAAATTAAAGTCAGAAAAGAAAATTACACCCAGGTTCACGTATTCTTACTTCTACTTACAGCATTAAGCTGTAAAAAATAATGCTAAAATATGAGAAGCTAAATATGATTAAAAAAGAAAGGATCTTACGTTTGTCTAAGTTTAAAAAAAAAATTGGTAATTAACCATTCACAAAATCTATTCAAATTATTCTGATGCTTCTAACAATCGTGTACCTGTGTAATCGTCAATATCCATCGTACAGTCACGACTAGAAAGATTACACAGCACCCACTGGAAGGAGCAATCTCTCCAAGTTATCAATAAGATTGAATGATCAATTTTATCGAATGCCTTATACAAAGTTGGAGTAAAATATACTCAAGTTTTAATAATGTCGTCACAAAATGAAATATGATTCCTAACTGTTGAGTTACCTGGAAAAAATCCAAGATGGGTAGTTATATGAAATTTCAAGTGGTAGACATGAATTTGTGGACCATTGATTCGAACAATCTTAGTATGTCAAACAAAATAGTAGTGCCTCAAATATAATTTCATTTTTTTTTACCCGACTGGAATATGGAATCTTCCAAGCGAAATAACCTTTTTTCAACTTATTCTTATCTAATATTTTACTTTGGTATTTAAAATTTTGCAAGTATTAAATGTCTAATGAAAATTAAACAAATTTATCAAAGGAACCAAAATTTAAAAACGGTTTATTTAAAAAAAATCGGCTTACTAAGCTACTGAAAGATTAAAATGTGTGTACTTGTTTATGACAGTTATATGCAGTCTTAAAAATTGAAATCTAAACCTAGTTTCATTTTTGTAATATTTATGTCGATGGGTATTGCAATTCTAATATTACTGTCTAAATAACTATGTTTAAGGCCGCTATATTCAAAGCCAATTTTTTATTGGATGTGTTGGTGGTCATCGTCCTTTTTTAGTTTCTAGTTTCGAAAACATTTTTTTTTTCGATTTATAATTCAGAGACTTCAAATAAATACAGTAAAGGCCGACAAGGTCTTTTTGGAAGTTATTTTTTTGGTAATCTCAAAAGGTAGCCATAGGTGATAAATTGAAACAAGTAATATTTTGGAGCCAAATGCTAGTTTGGCGGTGTACACTCAGTTCGTAAGAACTTATTGAAAACATTTTATTGCACAGTACTGTATAAATATACCAGGATTGTTAATGTATATATATATATATATATATATATATATATATATATATATATATATATATATATATATATATATATATATATATATATATATATATATATATATATATATATATATATATATATATATATATATATATATATATATATATATATATATATATATATATATAATATAAAGTTCCAAAATATCCACTATGCATACATACATTTTCAACAAAAAAAAAAGTTATTTGCATAAAAAATCAATTATTTCATAAAAGCTATGTTATTTCAAATTATATTATGTGCATGTATATAATATTGTAATATTATGTATTAGCTTAAGTATTAAAATATATTGTAATTTTTGGGTGTGAATCAAATTATATGGTTTTTAAATAAATTAGCTAATACTCGTATAGAAAATAAATTTTTTTCATGCTGCGGTTATGGATTTCAACGAATTCGTTTGCTGATTCGATTAGGCCTACCCAATTTTTGTTTTGTTATTTTTATGTACTATAACAAATTGATAATCACACTAAATAGATTGGATAATTTAAATGCAGGCATTCTAAATTTCAGTGAAGGGATCTGTGAAGATATAATAAAGGGTCCTCTGGAAAAACTTAGATTAGAAAAGTTATAGTGATTAGCGAAAACAATACAATATCCACGTACCTTCTTTAAAAAAAGGGTTTCAGTTTATTTTTATACACCAAGATATTTTGCTTTTGAAAGCCATTTAGAATCTAACAGATTTATGGGAGAATATAAATCCTGACAAGAATAAAGCACGATAAAGCACGAAACAGTGGTCCGATTTTGAAGAGTGATACTTTAATTAAAAGCTCCAAATATCATCATCCAGGCCCTACAATGAAGTGATTCTGGTCATGCAGAAAGACGTCTCAATTCAACGGAATAGTTTGTAGAACTGTTTTTTCGATTTTATGTAATTAGAGCGCAAATGAAAATTATGCAAACAGGTAACCGCGCAATCGACAAAAACCTCCGATTATAGGACCTCTCGTAGTTCTTTAGTTTTTCTTAGCCATGGACCAAGTATTCACAATATATGTAAATGTCATGGAACGAAAAATATTTTTTCAGTTTTGATAATCAAGCTATGCATAAAATCAGAATCATGCAACTACCCAACTGTATTTGCTAACATCGTCCACAAAAAACAATAGTGTACATGTTTCAATAACCCACATCCTCATGTGTATTATCTATTGTTTGTATATCGAAGTAAGATCACATCAGGATTTGCATCTTCAAACATTCTACACAAAATAAATAAAATTATTTCAAATTTTGCCACTATCATTTTAGGACAACTGAATTCAAATCACGTTTTTGATCAAAATGTACAATGCTCCAACAAAAAAAAAATTACATTTGTGCTGCTTAGAAAATAATAGAAACATCAGCTGATATGTACATGTAATTTTCTCAAACATATAATGGTAGATATATACCCAAAAGTACCGAAACCCAATTGTAAGAAAATTGTAATTGAAAATGATAGAAAAAATATAAAAAAAAAACTTGAGATGCTGTTAGACTTTTCTTTTTGTATATAACAACATCTTCTTGTTGTTGTTTCTATTTTATTTCCAGAATTTTTAATTTGATTAATTCTAAAAATGAAAAACTTTCATTTCAATTACACTTGTATTAGGATGGATATTTTTTAATGAATTTTGTCTGGTTCTTCCACTTTTTTTTATTTATTTCTTTACCATTTTTACAACTCGAACTTCGTTTTGATATTTAATTATTTTAAAGTGTTTTTTTGTTGATATCATCTTACAAATTCTTTAAACATTATATTTGTTGAATTATTTATAGAAATGGAATCGAAAAAAGCGAAAAACGAATTAAAATATTTTAAGTAATTCAATTTTTTGTGTATAGCCGTACACACACACACACAAATTGATTTTTTGGTTAACAATTTTCTGGTTCTGTATATAACGAGATGAAAAGTTTCAACAGAAACGTTGAGAAAAGTTTTTTTTTTTTTTATTAAATTCAAAGAGCAATGTTCAAAAGGTGAAAAAGTTTTTTTTTTTTTTTTTTTTTTTTGTATGACTGGACTTTATATACAATTCAATTTAGCCTGGTACAAACCAAACCAAAAAAAAAACTTTTCTATACACAATACCAACACTAAAATATTTAATTAATTACAAAAAAAAGAAAAATACATAAGCACCAGTGTTGCATTCTTCAATTACCACATTTTTAAAGTTTTTAATTTTAATTAAAATATTTTAATAATCAAAATAAGTATTTTATAAATAAATATTTTCACTAAAAGCATTTTTTGATGTAATAATTATGCAAACGTAATGTGTACATAGTATATGTATATATGTACGAATGTAATATAGTTTTAATTATAAAATTTGTGTACGGAAGGAAAATGAGATGGAAAATTTTCTAAACGACATAACTAAACACAAAAGCCCAAAAATGAATTAACAAAAGCAAAAAAAAATAAAAATTACGAGTTTATGTTTACAAATTTAATTTAACATAATTTTATTAAATTCGGATTCTGGGGGGATTTTTTTTTTAAATTAGTGTATGCTGAATACATATTTTGTTTCGTATAATGTCACATCAAAAGTTAAAAAAATTCAACAGTAAGACTCCCGCTGTGAAGGAAGAAAGAAATATTCCACAAAATAATATTCAGTAGGCGGGTTTAAATTGAATTGACCTGAAAGAGAAATCTTTTACAATTTTAATGTTTTTGGACGAAGATGACGTTATCACATATTTTCAGCGATATAAATTTCTGAACTTGTATTATTTCCTTTATCTCTAATTTAGAACCATCAACTAGGTTGGAACATCTTTTTTTTGGGAGGCCTCTTTTGTAAGCTCAATTATTATTCAAGTCACTGTTTACTTTTTCACATTTTTTCCCCCTTTCGTGTTCCAGTTCAAAGACAGCCATGTTACATCTTTGTGGTTTTCTTAGAGTGCAACCAATCCATTCCTCTTTCGGTAATATTTGCCAAAAACACTAAATTTATACACATACCGAACTTGATCCCTCCAATTGGAGCATGATATGAAATAAATGTTGTCCATAAATTCATAAATTTGTAATATTTGTGGTTGAGAGCGAATAGTGTAAATAACGCATAACAAATTTTACCGATTAAAGTCACAGAAAATTATACCAGATGTACATCTTGTATGGATAAAATTTACCCAAGTAAATTCATAATATACAAAGTATTGCAACCGAATCAAACGATCTGCATTCACGTACAAAAAATATGAAAGTTTTTGTTTTATTTTTATATTTTATTAGCAACAGGCCGAAGGTTGCTTGTCTAATGATACGCCTGACCATAAAATTACGTAGAACTGACGTACTACGTTTGCTTGAGAGAATCTGAAAATTTAATTTCGAATAGCCAGATGGACTTGCTTTTTTATTTCTTGTCAATGATACAAAGCTGAACGATTTATGTTTGATTTTCTTCTTGCGACAGACTATCTCTTCGTGTTTGATTATGAATGATCTTATTGATTATGAATGATAGACCATAGAAATTGACTGTTTAATCGTTTCTTGGCCATGTCTTAGTTAAGCCATTAGAACCATTATAGCAAAGCTGACTTCTAGCTCCCTGCGGTCGCCTTATTTGATTCACCTGAGCAACTAAAACCATTTTACTTCTACGGTATTCAAAATAATGTAGAGCAAATAACACATATTTAGATTTCAGTTTATAAAATTACTTCAAATAGTAGGTCACAATTATGAGACGCTGATTTCATAGTTGTGTGAAATGTTTTCAACATTCAGGACTAAAGGGAACTTTATATAAGGAGTAAGTGTAATTTCTTAGGCCAATTATTATGTTTATATTTTAATTAAAGCACGAACCAACATAGGTACGAAGCATACATTTATGAACTGAAAAAGATCATACGCCTCTCACGAATGTTAACAGACGCCGTTACGCAAATTGAAGAATGTTTGTAAATAAATGACGGAGCTTTGCAAATAAACACAAAATACTTCAGAATTGTATTGCCTTAAACTTAAACTAAGTGTTGCGTCGATAAATCCTTTTAGTTACCACTATATCTTCATGTATATCAAATAAATGCAAAATAAATGATTGCAAATAAACTTTCGTTAAGTTAATTTAACGAAACTTTTTCAGTTTAATGACCCAACGAAATATTTTTCTATTTTAACTATATAACGTTTTACAAAAAGTAACAAATAAGTTTTTTCTTGATTGTATTCAAACAACTTAACGAGTATTTAACGAAACATTAAAAGTTTTTCAAAAAGTTAAATTAAAAAACTAAAAGTTAAAAATTTTAAACTTCAAGTAATTACGTTCAAGGCGTGGCCAATTATTTGATAAATTTAAGTTGATTTAACAATTGTAAGGAGTTAACACAGTAACCCTGTTTAGTGACCAAAAATTTAACGAAATTGTGATAGAAGTTGACGAACGATATCAGTGTGATATTAATATCCTATTAACTTTTATTTGTTTGGACTAAAAAAACAAATAAAAAATTTAGGATATTAATATATCCCAAAACGTTCGTTAAGTTCGTAGAGTTAACTTAACGAACACTTTTCAAGTTTAACGAAGCCACAAATAATTTGTTTTATTTTGGTATTATTATATGTTTCATATTGTTCATAACGTTGTTCCAAAACTAACCATTTAAATTTATTAAATTGTACTCAAATAACTTAACGAGTTTTTAACGAAATCTATTATAAAATCTATTATTTAGTTATAAAGGTGTGGAAAATCACTGTTTAGGAGCAAAATATTATTAGAGCTGGAAAAGTTTCCTCCACTTAAAATATAATAGCTGATGGAATCAAAAATACCAAATATAAACTAAAGTTGATAAGTTTTAACACGCGTTAAAATTTTGACATTTCACAAGGTTTTTGTTTTACGCATACATCAAGTGTAATGCTTTTTGTTGTAAATTGAAAAAAAAATACCAAACTTTTAGTTTGCTATTTTTTTTTCAAATACGATCATACATTTGTGTTAAAATAGAGTATAATGTCGACATTATGATGATTTCGATAATGTACATGATTTTGGCTTACTATACATTAAAGTGACAAAGATAATAACCAACCAAGGCCAAAAATCTTAAAAAACACAAAAATCTAAAATAAATTCTAAAAATTTGAAAACAAAACACACGACATAAACAAACTAGAAATGTCAAAATGTAACTTTCATTTTTTTGCGCGATATTTATCTGTTCATTTGTGGAGACCGCGTTAAAATTTAGCTTAGCTCGAGAACCGCACCCAGGTCTAATGATGAGCGAGATGAGTTAAAACGTACAAATTAAATGATGCAAATGTCATCAAATGTATATGGTCGAGTGGACAAGGCTCAAAATAGTTTCCTGGGTGCAAAAATATTTTTGTATGTGCGGACGGATAAAACAGAATATAACAGTGCATTTTAAAAAATATTTCATTGACAAATTCTCAACGAGTCTTCCACGAATTTTGCTCTAACCATTAACGTACCTTTCAAGTTGACTGGCTGAAATTTAATGTTCATATTTAATAAAATATTCCAGATGTTTCTCCAATCTGTACCTCTTCTGAAATTGAAGAAAATTCAATCATGTTATCGAAAACCATCCAACGGCCCCCCTCAAGGAAACCATAGCTCTTACTCAGAACAAAAGTAGCTTTAATATTCTTCCTAAACTGCATTCATTGAAGCTATGTAATCGAATGAGTAAGTTGTACTATAAGTATTCCCGATCAATCGTAAAAACTGATATTAAGAAATTTCAACGATATCAACGGAACTAAGAAATTCCGAATTCTCAAATAAAATACAAAAAAATGATTCCGATAACTCTACCAAAATTTATAAATAAATTTGGAAGCTTAATTGTAAAAATCGAAATGTCATCGCTTCTGTACCTCTACCAGAACGAGTACTTAAAAGACTCCAATTTTGAACCGTAATTCAATAAGTAAGTCAACAAACGTCTTTATTTTCCTCGTTATAATTCAACCATTAAGAAGGTCGAAAAAGAAAAAAGACAAGTAGCCCAAAATCTTGAGAATATTAACAAAAAAAAGCTCCGAGTAGCGATAGCATATCTAAATCAGAACTAAGAATTTTACCAGATAAAAATATAAAGCTCACCGAGATATTTAACCGAGTCCTAAAAATACGCTACTTTCTATTGAAAAATTGGCAAAATCATTCCAATTAATATACCTAACAAGACCTCTAAAATTATACAGCATATATTCACCCAATTTTTCTTCTATACGCATAGTAAGTATATAATATCATGATTATATTCATTATCAACAAGTTTCAACCCCTACTAGAACCATACATCTGAGAGGAACAGATCGCTTTTGCGTGCAACGAAACGCCTTCGTGTTTCACTGTGCTACCGAAGCAGTGCTAATGTAAAAAATTATAAAACGCCAAAGGATTTTGTCGTTTAACTACAGGTTTTTCCCTATATACCTTATGAAACTACCTCATCGTAACAGCATCAACAGGGCAACGGGAATAGTACTAGTAGTCAGGGGATTTCGATTGACACAGTGGCGCATACTTTTCGGATGTTGTTGCCGAGCAGTTGCATTATATTGTGGTTATCTAGTCTATGGTTATCTAGACTGAAAAATGGTGCAACGCACAAGACTTGAGGATCCCGATCGGTATTGTAGTTTGCATCGACCCCACTATTATTTTGGTATGAAAACGCGTAATCCTCAATCACCCGTCATAGGTTTGATGTGGTATAATCCGCAACAATTGAGACATGGTGGTGATGTCATACGCCATTGGTGTGATAGTGGCAATAATCTAAAGAAATATGGATTGACTCAACACGATGGAAGAACATTTGAAATCCAGGACGATGCATTTTTAATTGAAAATTCATTTTTAAGAATTCCTGGTGGGCAATTTGGAGGTGATTGGACTATTCGTGTATAAGTGGAAAATTTGTATCCAACCGACGATGAACTAAGTCTAATTTGTTATACGGCACTAGACGAAAAAACGCTTGGCTGGATAAAATATGTACCGCGCGTAAGTCACACCGATTTAACAGGACTAAGAAGTGACTCGAATGGCCTTGGCGAATTCACATTAAAACTGCAAGCAATAAATTGAATCGTTATGCAAGATTCATTCTTCAGTATGGTTGCTTCAAATGTTCAGATGTTGCGAGAGACTGTGACTACGTTTTTAAGATTAGCATCCAATGATGAAGATACCAAGAAATGTATGGTTCTATTGGCGATAAATTTTTAACCGACCGTAATGGTAATTGACAAGAATCAAATTTCACAACACAAGTTATATTTAAGCCCCATTTGCATTACACGCCTATCATTCATCGTCCGACTTAACCTACATCGATCGCCCATTGACTGGTGCCGATTACACACTTTTAAAAGAACGGCGATTTCTCGAATTCGGTCGAGCACAAATTTCATCTTTGTCAATAAGGATATTCCAAAATTCACATAACGTTTGCCGAGTCTGATTTGAGTAATATGGTTGGTGGCATTGGTTACTTATACGGAGTAGCCAAGGTACACTGTAGTTACACAAAGGAAACGGTACCATATTGGAAAGCAGTATATAGTGACTGTCCATATGTAATTTTATGGGACGATGGACATTGAGCTAGATATCATGAATCATTGGTTTGATTTGATGAACATAGAAGGATGGATTCCAAGAGAACAAATCGTTGGCTTAGAAGCGCTTGCAAAAGTGCCCGAAGAGTTCGTAACCCAGCTAAATTCTAACACAAATCCGCCCACGTTTTTTTTAACGCTAAAATGCATTGTCAACCGGTACCCAGAAATCCTAATCGTAAGGGGTCGATTAGCAAATTATGACCGACTATACACACGGTATATAGTGAGATTGGCGGTGGTATCCCAAAGCCCATCTAATCAACATTAATGTCAATTTAACAGTTATTTAATTTCATACAATCAATTTATTAATGTCTACCTAGGAATTCCTGTCGGTGGAAATTTTCCGCAATTTTTTTTTTTTCATTTTAAGTGAACTTCTCGGTTTTTTCATCAAAAGAAATAAAAAAATTTCTATAATTTATAATGAATTGAAAAAACTTTAAAAATTAGAATTTTGAAATACTTATAAAACAAAAATGGAATAGATTTTATATTGTGCATGTACAGTGGAATTTCACAATAAGCAAAAAATAGAAAAGCTTTTTCCCATGTAAACATATACATAATAACTATATTCACCACTACACTCGTTTTACAAAAACAAAAAAATCCACCACATTGATAGCTCAGCGTTACTCTAATTTATTATTTTTGTTTGTTACTTCAACCCAGTTGTTTACGCTATATTAAAGTAATTTAACGGATTGGGATTGAAAAAACCCGCACACGGGTGAATACAAGGGGAACGGAAAGAAAAATTACCGAAAAATGTTATCAGGGAACCAAAATAATTGATTACATAAAGTTTTTGTTTTGCTTTTCTTTTATTCTGTTGTGAATATTAAGGGGAGCTTTTCTGATTTTTTTTTCGGATCGTCGGTATAGTTGTGTTGGTTTTAATTTGGGGTGGATAACACAATAAGAAGGAAATTTAATTTTATCTCTTAACTAATACTATTATTTTTCGTATATACACGATATAATTGAAATGTAGGTTAAAGTTACATTTAAATTTTTAATGCTGTTGAATTTTGTTTTTAACGATGAGTGGGTTAGCGTGTAAAGTAGATACAAATAAAAAAAAATCAGTTATTTAGGGAAATAAGTGGAAGGAAGATTTTAAACTAATCTACAAATGTAAAATTTAAGCGGAATTTGTTGCAAATACCTAGCAACTTTAACAGGTAAAAAACTAATCCTTTCGTCTAATTGAAAACGCTTTAATGAAGTGAAATTACTACAATTGGAAAGAAAGCTTGATCTGTAAAAAGGATAACCTAAAGAAATTTAAGATTTCAAGAGGTACTATCATTTATGACATACCGCAATCTATGCGATAAGAGTCAACATCGATGAAAAAAATTGTAAACTGTGTGACAAATTATTTCCAAGAACAATTTTTTTAAATTCGTTAACACTCTAGACAATTCATACAAGCACACAAAGCAAAGCTGTAAAGTCTATCCTAATTGAACACAACATAAATTAACACAATTGAACACTTACATATTATGTATATAAGTTTGTGTTTAATATATACAAAAAAAATACAAAAAAAAAACAAAAAGGAAAATGCCTGGAAAAACGATAACTTTAATTTTCCTTGTTAAATAACAAAATATATACGTAATATTATAATGTACTCGTAATTTTTGTTGTTGTTTATTAAATAAACATTCAAATAATTACTTTATATATGTAAGAAAATGAAGACAAGTTAAAAGAAAATTCCCGTTATTCATGTACACAATATACGCAAATAAACATATATTTCTACATAAAAGCATAAACATAATAATACAAAAAGAAAATACAATTTTATTATTTTTACATTAAAAACATAACAAAAGGAATAACATACATATCTAAATACATAACCTCTATGTATTTTCTATATATGCTCACATATTTTATATGACGAGTTTTCCAATAAGGATAATCGTCCCTTGACATTATTCAGTGGCAATACTGTGCTCAACTATATTTTGTTTATTTCATTTTAATTGTTAAATGCATGTCAACATGATGGACGCCCGAAAACCAGACACATTATCTATTTTTGTCTATTAACACAATTGTGTATGTCAAATTTATCTATATAACTAATCAACATTTTTATTTAATTTGTGCTTTAATTTAAAATAATTTTAAATATTGGTTTACTATTTAAAAAAGAGTCGTATACCCGCATTTATGATTAACTACACAATTGTGTAAAGAAGTTTACAGTAGTTAGATCGGTTTAAAACATAAAATATAAATTTGATTCCAATATTTTACATGTAAAACATTCGCAACTATCTAAATTATGTCAAAACTGATAAAGTTTGGGAAAGGAAATTCTGATATGGCAGTACTAATAAGATTTTGGTATCTAAATTAAAAAATTGGTTAACACTTTTATTTATTAATAAATTTGGTAATTTATATACTTGGAGCGGCACAATTGTGTACTTCAATTTTAAGAAACCCTAAGCTCAATTTATGAGCATATCTCTAAACAAAATAAGCACGAAAAAAATTATTTTCTAAGATCGACTGAACCCTATTTGCTTGGCATTGTTTATTTTAAATTTCTTGTAGCAAATCTTGATTGCAATGGAAAATGTTTTTGGGAAACATCAATCACAGTACGGGAAACAAGTAGTGTTGCAGCGTGGAGTGACGTTTTCGTCATTTTACACAATTGTGTATGAACTATTAAAATGTAGTGCAAAATACCATTGTTTTAAATATATACAGTTATTGGAATTCAGCCTTCATATATCTTTTTAGTTTTAAATAGTATAATAATTTTAAACGGAACAATTGTGTAGGTGAAAATTAATAGATTTAAAATTTTCATAATTAAGTGAAGCACAATAAATTTTCGATAATACTTAAAATATATTTTAAACATTAACATTAATTTTTATTAAATTTAAGATCCAAATGAAATACAATCGAAACATTTGTGTTGCTGGATAGATTCAACACTTATGAAAATGTTGCTTTAAAATTTAAACATAAATTATTTAGTAGCGAAACTTTACTTTCTGTATTTTAAGCTCACTTACACAATTGTGTATGCAAAATTAAAATGTAAAAAATATTGACAACATAAAAAAGCATTATCGCTTTTGACATACGTCATAACTAGACTTGTCATAACTAACTACACAATTGTGTAAAACTAAGTTTTACCATGTGAAAAGTAACGTTATTGTTTAATTTGTCCAGTAACTCAAAATAAGTTATCACATTTGTGTGTTGAAACTCATTATAAAACAATTATTTACACAATTTTCAGGTTAAAAATTTAAAAATTCTACAAACATTTTAAATTTATGAATCCCAATGAATTGTTGATAGGGTAGAAGTCTATTATCTAATAATCATTAGTAAAAAATATAACAGAATAATGCATTTTCGTTTTGAACATATAGTATCCTTTTATTTATAAAGAAATTAAAATACAATCTACACATTAGTGTAGAAAGATAAATTCAGAACATTTAAAATTATGTTTGCAAATAAATAAAAAAACATCAACATTATGCGACTGAATGCGCTTTTAATGTTTTTAACACATACACAATTGTGTATAACAAGTTTAACAGTCTAAAAGATTATCTTTGTGTTTTTAACGCATACAAAATGCTATTTGTATTACCAAACATCTAAATAACTTTAAACATAACAATTTAGGACAGGTTTAGGATTAATTGATTTACCCGAACAATATGATAGCTTTTTCTGGCTCGAGTTCATAATTGATGCCAAAACGATTTGTAAAGTTAACTTTAAACAACTTTCATAAGATTATCACACTTTTTTTTAGTACTTTTTCCAAAAGCTCGTTATTACTTATTCAACCATTTGCACAAATGTGTTGTGTATTATTTAAATTTAAAGATAAATTTAGAACTATACCATTCCGTTGAACTTATTGTTTATATAAATTTTTAAATCTGTACTAATTTATCCCAGAACACTTTTTTATATGATTGTTTTATATGCTTATATGCAAGTATGCAAAGTTCAACTGTTTAAAAAATTAAAATTGCTGGTTTAATAATAAACTCGATGAAAACCAGCCTATAAATTGGTTTTTGCTTCAACCCTACACAATTATGTAATTATATATTTCAACAAACGATGTCATCATATAGTTGAAACCATTAAAAAACAAAACGTTTTCAAACAAAACAGCCGACACATTTGTGATAACTCTAAACATCATCCTAAAATTAATTTAAACTGATCCATTGTGCAGGTGGATTATATTCGCTGACAAATTAATAAAACAGTCTACTCATTTGTGTAGTTAATTTAATAATCTCAATAAATTGCTGATGGGATACAACGTTTTACTAATTTTTCGACCATGTTCCAGTTTATGTAAAATTGTACTACGAAAGAAACAAAACACGAAAAAGTTCAGCTACACACTTATGTTAATTGAAATTAAGTATCATTGATTCGGAAAAAATTGAATGAAAAGTTGAAAAGTCTTTACATTTAAAAATCTAGAAGGTTACATTATGTTTCTTAAAATAATTTTCAATATCATTGAAATTATATTTTTCTACACAAATGTGTACGATGCTCATCAGCAACATTTTCAACAAATTAAAGTGATTCAATCCATGACACAATTGTGTAGACTAATTGTTTAATTTAATAACACATAAAACGGAAATTTAATTACACACAAAAGAACGCCTACACATTTGTGTAAGTTAGGCTTAACCTACTATAAAATAAACCTTTTTTAAACTGTTAAAATTCAAAACCTTTCAAAACAATGGTAGTTTTGCTATGTTTAACTAAAATTTTAGATTTCGAACACCTTTAATGGAAAACTCTTTACACACATTTATACGTACATATCTGTATAATACATGATGATGAAATTTTATGTACATTAACCATACTACACTATAAACTTAAGTTGTTGTTGTCACTATTTTTTTGACTTTGCCATATCTACATACCAAAGTATCATACAGCATACAAGCACACAAAGCTGTGTACAACAATCGGCAAATAAATAAAAACGTTATATCGTTAAATTGACTTTAAGAAGCAAATTAAAAATTTAATAACAGTAACAAAAAAAAATAAGTATATGCCCGACAGGCACGTATTTTATTTTAAGATAAGGGTTAGAACTTGTAAAATTGTTTTCATCGTTTTTGTCGGTTATAATCGTCTTAGAGGTATTATAAAATTTTACGTTAAATTGCGTTTACGTAAATTAAGAGATGGAGAGGATGGGGGCAAAATAAGTAGAAATATGCTTTTCCAATTTGATAACCATATTTTCAATTATTTTTTCGATGAATTTTTTAACAGTTTAATTAGGATAAGGTACATAATGTTACGGAGTTCTTGAGTTTTTTAGTTGACGTTAAGACTACCACAGTTCTAAGTAGATAATGCACATTTCCAGTTTCTAAGGGTAGTTTTATGACATGTGGTATTGTCGTAGTACAAATGGCGCTGATCCACCAAATCCTAAAATACCCTTCAAAGTCGAGGAAAATGGAAGTTTCAACAACCAGATATGAATATGCATGACGTCATCCTGGTTCAAGACGATAAAATTCCACCTCCAAGGTAGGCTCTTAGCTGAACCGTAGATCTCCATCCTACAGTTACGAATATTTAACGAGAGTAGTAACAATTAGCAGCATCAGTGGCGCTCAATTTATGTGTCGCATATTGTCAAAGTATGTCCTCTTTCTATTTGGGAAACAGCTACTGCAACAATGGCAATTCTCACCGAAGGAACATCAATAAATTAAGATACAAAACTGTGATACTTCATCAATACAAGAAAAGCCACAGACAAAGAAAAATAAATTTGTCTACCCTCTATTAGTAAAATAATCTTCGTGGTGATATAATTAAACAAGCAACTTTATTTCCTTAATATATTTTATATCCATCTCCTATATAAGACATACCCATTCGCATACCAAATGAGCAGCATTAAAACTAATTTGCTTATTACAAATTCCATTTGAATACCAACTAATGTGATCATTTCAAATAAACTTAATTATTACAACATCCTAGAATTATCATGATGAACGGTTACGGTTGCATTATGTTCAAAAATCAAAAATTTATTTACATTATTAAAAAGGATAACCAAAATAATCTTCAAACGAAATAAATTTAACGAAGATCCCAGAACATGAAGGAGAAATGTTAATTAACATTCATTTATAATACCTTGGTACGTGCTATGTCAAAAAAAATCTTATCTTTCAAAACTTCTTGAACCAGAATTATATAAAATTACTGGGAGTAGATATATATATATATATATATATATATATATATATATATATATATATATATATATATATATATATATAACGGGTTCTCCTATATGGGTCCTTAACTAACACATTTTATGCAGTTCGTCAATTTTGTTCTTTGGAAAAGTTGTTTTGCTGAAAAAGGTTTCAGAGATGACATCGAAGTTGTCAAAAGCCAGATATGAGAAACTAGCAGGCACAAGGTCTGCAAGATATTATCAATAAACGCTCTGTCTAGAAGGTTACAGCATATGGAATATATTTGTTTGATCAAATAAATAAAAAATTCGATCGTACAAATAAATCAAAGGCTGAAAGGAACAATAAAGAAGAGCCATCAGAAGCCATAAACTATATTGGCCCTTAACTTGCTTATGAGAATAAAAGTAAAAAACTGTCACATTAAAATACTGTAAGGATCCGAGCAAAAAAAAATAAAACTTGTTCGCCTATAGTCAATTAAATTAGGGATTGGCAAATTGCAGAAAATCATGCCTTAAATAAAAAGGTTAGCACTTCCTCAAAAAACAAATGAAATTGAAACCTGTTACCAGAGCAGCATTAGGTTTGAATGGTGTATTTTCTTTTTTAATAGAAAAGACAAAATAATCTCTATGCAAAGCAACAAAATTTGATTTAGCGTCTAAAAAACTCTAAAGCACTAATTAGGAATGAAGATTTTTTAGAGCATCTTGCAATTGTTTCAAATGCACCCTTAAAGTTAGAGTAAATTTCTCGTCTAGAGTACACAGACTAAAAACCACTGCAGTATCCAAAACATCAGCTTTATTTTTTTTTTTTGTAAGGTCACTACACCTGATGTTCCAGATGTCATGTCGAAAGAAAATCGTCAAAATTTAGTATAAATGTATGACATTTAGGCGATTAAACATATAAAAATATTTTGATTATTTTCAAACGATACCAGTAGCGACATCTATTAGTCGACATCTATTAGTAGTATTATGTGTATTTATATTATGCAGTATAGTAATATTAAGTTTTGAACATAGCCAAGTTGAGATACTCTTAACACTTAGAATAATAAATTTAATGCATATAAGCTCTTACAAGCTGTTTTCATTCAAAAATTCTTAATCTTAAATACAGACCTTACTAAATCAATAGTTCAAGCTCTAGTTGCTTTTATATGTCATCTGGTCATTCGTTTCAAGTATTTTTGCAAGGTCAAAAAAGAGAATGAAAATATCCAAGCTGTAAATAACTTGAGGATCTGACAAGTAATACTGAAGAAAAAGCACAAAAAATAAATAAAAGTAGAATCAAAGAGGGGGAACTCAGTATAAACCACTTCCATTGGTTTGATATTACCGAGAAAAATTGACAGTCTCTTCTGTGTTTTTCTAGCCTGATATGTTAATATTAGATTAAAATATTTCGCCTATATGTTAAAATTGTATAAAGTACCACAAATTATCGTTTATATTCCAGACATAAAGTATAATACTTTTGCAGATTATTAGGTTATTTAATCCACTTGACCGGTTGATACCTGTGGTTGTATTTTTCTTGGAATATTTGGGTATTCTATAAACTTAAAATAGGTTCAATTCAATGCCGTTAGGGTAACAGTGTCTTTGTCATATTCGCAAAAACTGCGGAAAGTATCACAATATACAAATATTCCTTCATTATTATTTGCATGGATTTTGTGATGTCAGCGAAAGTATGTACAAAGCAGTTATCTTTTTCTACCTGGCTAAATAATAGTAAAAAAAATTTGGTCAAAGCAAGAATTTTTTCATATATATACCTGCGTTTAAGGAAGATTTATTGTACCCGATAATTTGTTCACCTCGGTACCGCTTGCGCGTTTACTCTTATCTTAGAATGTATCAATTATGAACCCTTTCATAAAAATAATCTGTATATTTCTACCAATGCTACCATCATCCACTTATGAAATATACTCTTCTCTGTCATCCTTTACCCAACATAAATCGAATAGCAATCCAAGTTGTTTTCGTAAAGATAACTCTGGAACATCGAGACAAATAAATGTAGCCAAAGGATATCACTGGTTATAATGAGAGAAGTAATGAGAATTTTCGACAAAATCCATACTTTCGTAGATACAAAAGACGTATCGATCCGATATGTGAGAAAATTTCATTTTCGGGATATGATAGTAAACAAAGAGAGTATAGTAACCAAGATTTCGTTGTTGCGGCTTAAAGATCATGCATTTCAGAACGAGGTGCAAAAACTGAAAATTGATAACTTTCATGCGGATAACTTTAATGCGTGACCGTTAAAGCGGAAAAATTGTACTACAATTTCATTCGACGGAATAAACATGCCACGTTAAGAGATATGAAAAAAGTGCTAATTTTCGTCTAATGAACCCACTGACCGCCAAAGATATTTTAGACATTTTGGTGTAAAATATGGATCCAACTTTGAAAAATGTCTCACAATAAATGCAGATTGGTACCATATTAACCATCCGCAAAATATGTGAAAATTTTGATAAATTGTGGGACAGTTCTAGTTTTAATCCACGGCGTATTATTGAAGCGAGTACACAGATGTGTGCCAGTAGTACGGAGTTAATTCCCAACAACCCACGGTATGCTAAAACTGTTTTGAATGGTCAGACAAAATTGGTTTGTTAGACAGCGGTGCAAGCGACAGTAAATTGGGAAAAAATAGAGTACGATTCCTAGAGTCTTCAAGAGCACCGATTAAGCAACTTAATATCTTTATTCAAACAGCAGGTGGATTTCCAAATGCTGTGATTGGTCATGCCTTTGTATCAGTATCGTCACTAAAGTCCGAAATTTACTTATGAGTGGGTATCTGGGAAAAAATTAACATTGAATTTAAGACCTACGTGAAAATTTCCGTAAGGAACTTTTTCAAATCGTAGAAAATTTTCCATAATTCGGTAAAAGAGGATTGAGGAGAACAAAGCTTGCTGAACTTTTATCCCATAGCTCTGGTGAAGCAATACCTCATCTAACAGGAAATAGACCGAATTAAACCACTTGGAGTTAAAGAAAAGCAAACTCAACGGGAAATATCGGTTATTTATGGATTCTCACAAGATTAACGATATACCGAAGATGGACTCCCAATCATTGATGATTTACATGGGTGACTTCAAGTGATAAAATATATCACGATCCTGGATCTTAAAGATGCCTTCTGGTAAATACCTCATTCTGAGAATGCAACAGTAACAATGGCTTTTACGGCTCAGGAGCATACGCTCTATCAGTTCTGCGTCATGCCTTTTGGATCGTGTAATGCACCCAAACCATGTGCAGACTGAAATTCGAGATAGAGTATTCGTTTACTTGGACGATCTTTTGATCAACTCAGCTGGTATCGACGAACACCTGCATATCATTTCAACCGTATACGACTTATTGTCGCAGGGTTGAAAAATAAACAAACGGGTTGAAAGCAAGCTTGATAATAAACGACGAGAAAAACCATTTCGTTCTCAAAAAATCAAGGTATCTTGGGTATCTAATTGGTAAGATGGGGTTACAAACAGATCCATCAAAACGAACTGCTATTTTCAGTTGTTCAGCTCCCAAATCATTAAAACATATGCGCCGCTTATAAGGATTACGGAACGTTATTGGAAGCTGTAAAAATAGTGGGAATAGTTGAGAAAATATTACAAAAATTTCCTACTTTGCAAGTTAATATTGGATGTGATATTACTTAAAATCAGCCAATAATCTGTTAGTGAATAATCAAGGAAGGTAAATGCCCTTAATGGAAAATCCTTTAAAAATAAATAATGTATAAAATAGAAAACCACCCTAAAATATTAAATCACGAGCCACGAACCGAATATATAACAAAAAAATTAAATTAAAACGCTCGGTGTGTGCTTTCACTGCTATTTAATTATTATCTTCATTTTTTTTTTTTTTTTTTTTTTTTGGTAATTGGTATCCGTGGAATTTTTACGAACCAAACCAAAGTGTATATCTAGTTAATGTATAGTTAAAACTATAATTTTATTTAATTGAATCGAATTAAAAAATTTTAATTCAACAAGACGATTATCCGAATGGAACAAGTGTCTTTCCTTATCACTATATATAGTATTATTGCTATTATTATCATTATATTATAATTTGAAAAGTAATAAATTTTTGTAGAAATTTCGTTTCTTTAGGATATGGATGTGTGTATGTGTGTGCATATTAAAAATGAAAATTAATTAAAAGAATTTCGTTTTGTTGAATTTAAATTTTCAATCTTTATTATGAAATATACATACATACGTATATGTATGAAAATGAATATTATCTTTAGAAAATGTGCAATTTAAAAGTTTTCTTCTGTAAAATTATAAATTACAACAAAACTTTTGTTCAAAGACACAAAAGTTGGGTGTGTACGAGTACGAGTATATAACACGAAAATATGCTTAATGAGAATTTATTTTAAATTGAATGAAAGGAAAAATTTTAAATAAAAATGTTTGAAAGCGATAAAATTTTAATTTAATTTATATTACATAATTTTTCCTTCTTAGTTAAAAAAAACGAAGTTAAAAAAAAACTGTATGCATTGTAATTATTAGCTTTTGTTATGATTTTTTTTTTAATTAAAACGAGAAATTGTTATAGGTGTTAATTTGTATAGTTTTTATTTTTTTTTTTTTTTTTTTTTGTAAATTAAATATTAAAACTAAAAATATTTAAAGTTTAAATGCATTGTGAAGTATTTCATGCATAATAAATATTCTTTCTTTGGCTGACTGGCTTCAAAATTTAATTTAATTTGACATTCTGAAATTTTAAGGAGTGACAAAAAAATATTTACAGTCGAACATCTCCTACCCGGTTTAGCTCTGTTGGTAATTGCTGGTAAATGCAAGAAATGGAGCAGAAACAATATCAATAGCCTTGTTTGATCAAGGCATCGACTATTATTGAGCCACCATTCAAAATGCAAATTTATTAGAATCTCAATTTGCTTCCGCGTGGGCTCTCCCTTTTCTTGGTAATCAATCGAAATCGTATATCTCTAGATATTTTTAAAGTGAACCGCTAAATATTTTTAAAGCAACAATTCGACTAAAGAATCAATGTTTGATCACCAAGATTCAGTCCATAAACGTGGATTATTCTTTTATTGAGTGTATAGAGAATTATCTAATGTGACGATCGATCAAACCTTTTCTGTATATACTCCAAGGTTCGGCGTTGTCGCCCATCTTACCTTTAAATGTATATCAATGGTTTTTTAAATTGCATTGTTGTGGCGCAAATACTATTATCACTTTCTATGTGGAAAAAAACAACAAAAGCACAGGCACTGGGCAGTTATGAGTATAATGCAGTCTTGGTATTTTTGGCTTGCAGCAAGCTTAATGCCATGTAAGAAATAAGAAAGGTAAACTGAGAGCACAAAACTTTCTAAGTCATCGGAACTTGCCTTAAGAAACGATGTTTTTCATTATAGAATAGAGCAATGGGAAAAATGTTATAGCCAATTATCTTTAGTCAAGTTCATCAAATTTCCTCGATTCGCTTTTCTACTAAAGTCGAGTGTAATTCCACTTCATGTTTCATAAGCAGCCACTACTACCCGTACACTATCGCATACAAATGTTGCGTTTACGTGAGGTGTATACCGAATCGTCAATAAATCGTATGTTACTTACTATATGTACGTAATCTCGTGTTGTCCCAATCAAAACTGTATGTTTCCATAACTAATTGTGGACAGCTGAAATTGTAGCATAGGTGTCCCGTGCATGTCTATTTGGAGCTAGGCATCAATAAGTCTTATTTTGCTGAGTACAGACACTGAAGTTTTATTGAATTGGAAGGGCCATCCTTTTAAAAGGACTAATTTTGTTCCAAATCGTGTGTCTACAATTCAGTGATTGCCTAACTAGTACAACCATACAGTGGACCTAGTTTTTTGGGGGGTGTGACACGAGAAATTAATTATAAACACGATTTGGTTAACTGCCCACAGTTTTTGTTCGTCATTATAACAAATTTCGTTAATTCGCAAGTTGACTTAAATGGTCCCGTGATAGTTCACTAAAATCATGTAAGATGATCACCTCACTTAAGTAAACATTGCTATTTTTATGTTTCTCGCTACATAGGCTATTCATTTAGAGTTAGTGAGCGATTTAATATCTAAGTCAAATTATCGCTACTTTCAACCCATACATACTCTTATATACGAAGAAATAATGGAAGCACTCGAGACCTTTGACCCCCATATCCACTGATCCTACCGAATTAGTGATTTCTGGAAATCTAGTAATTGTTGAAATACTAGCTACCCCAGTTGATCTTTATTTAACCATTGTAAAGAACAGTTATTTTGATTCAGTTATCTTAAATTTGTTATATGGAGCAGTACTTTAGAGAACTTTGGTTCAAGGAATACATACCTCACTTACGTGGCCGATTTAAATGGAGATTACAGACAAACATAATATTGAGCGCAATGATTTTGGTGGCAGAAGATAATATACTCTCAAAAAACGGATATATGATCGTATTATCGAACTAAATCCAGGGAAGGATGGTATGGTACATGTAGTTACAGCGAACACCAAGTCAGGATTGCACAAAAAAACTTGCAACTTTACCGACCAAAGCTAAAGAGAATTAAATGTTACGTGCTTCCAACCGAGGGCAGTATGTTTTGACGCCAAAACTATAATTATTGACCTAAACCCAGTAAATTTTGAAATTCAATTGGAATGTCGTTATTATAAGTTCGCTTTTAATTTCAGTCCTATCTTTAGTAGAGGTTTTTTGTTTAATTGTTGATTAGCATTTGTTTATGATAAAACTACAACTTCTTTAGTTTAACTGGCAAAAGCAAAGCAATTCTCATTTGACTTCCTCTCGAGAGGCAGTATACAGACCCCAAGGTTTGTAAAAGCTAAAATATACCTACTGGAACAAATAATATACAGATGACTTTACAATTGGTTTTTCAGGCGATATTGAAAAAATTGTAGGTAAATCAGAGACATCTTCCGCATCTTGTTTATGAAAGAAAATACTACAGAGACTAGGAGGTAACAGCAAAACTCCTTATCATATAGCTGCAAAGAAACAAATCCTGATTTCCACATTGATAAGTCTAGAGGAGAGACATTCTCCTAAAAATAACAACAAATGAAGAGCTAATAAAATATTAACTCGGATGGTCTTTTCAACCCAAAATTTTGGTGACATATATATGAGAGGCCTTTGGGAAGCTGGAGTAAAATCAATAAACTGTTACTTGAAACGTGCTCTGTCACATTTAAAAGTAGCTAACACTTCGTGTATTTAGGAGAAAATGGCATTCTTAAACAGCATAATTCAACATAGGCCAATATATTTGGCTCTCACAGAAAAAAAAATGTCTTCCAACAAGGAGGGTACTAAGAAAAATAGTGCAGACTTGGAAAAGATAGCTTCAAAATAGGAAATATTTGCATAAAGCCTATAACACAAAAGATGGTGATCTGTCTATTGGGTAACCATCACCAAAAAAACTAAAATGTCCTCTTACAGGTTTGTACCCTCTAAATCAAAGTGATACTATATTTATATTGATTTAATCCAACCGGTGAAATTAGTAATACAAAAAAATAATTGGAGATCGAAAATCAAATCTAAAACCAATGTTTCGGTAGTAGGTATAGTACAGAATAAAATATGGTAAACTTTTAACAGTAAATTCACCATTGGAGGTATTTCATCAAAATTTTATTATTAAAAACAAATGGCTCAGATTTACAATCCCAGAAAATGAGCTACGAATTAAATAGTAGCAACAACGCCTTAAAGAACAGGATTCCAAATAATAGCATTGTAACTCATGTAACTGAGTTAAAAGAATGATGCTGTAGTACCTACTCACTAAAAATGGCGGCTTAGCAAATTGGTTACTTATCAACTGTAAATGATAATTACAAAATTACTTGAAGCATACTAAAGTTAAGATTTAACAATGTAAGACTGATTTGTGGTGAGTTCTTCAATTTGCTACTGTAATTACTAAATTTCTATTGTTTCAAGTAACGGGGAACAGAAATTCACTGGCACTGGATTAACTAAATCCAGTGGAAACATCAAATCTGATGCTTCAGTAAAGACCAATGACTATTTCTGATCCAATAGATCAGAAACCGGTGGTGTGATAAAACGGGCCACATTCTAAGAGATTATGTACAATGGTGAAAAAACGATTAAAACACAATTGCCAATGTAGTGCTGGCCAAGAAAAAAAGTGGAGAGATTGAACCAAAGGACAGGTAACGAAGCAGTCATTAAACTAAAGCGAATCAATTTTGAGGATCATAAACGATTCCTACTACCAAATGATCTATAACCTTGGTCCCAATCTCAATATTGGCAAAAATTTTCTTAGCACACTGTATACAGGTGCAACAAGAACAATTGTGTGCAGTGGCCTAATAAAAAAGATTAATGTTACAAACAGCCACTTGTGAAAGTGCGGTAATCAAAACCAAAAAACGAGTTTGGTTACGGATTGAAAAAAGGAAGTTTCATTATGAAGTAGTATAAATGCTGATATTGTAGATGAGGTAATCTTAGGCATGAATTTTATGAAGGCGAGTCGAGAAGTTTTAAGCTACAACAAAGTGAAATTGCCTCTGCAAATGAACGAAGGAGATCTATTAATAAAACGAGTTATGTCAGGCCATCGAGAAATACTGCTGCTCAACGCTGAGTCTGTTGTGTGAGAAGGTTGGAGGAAGGTTTTGGACCACAAAGGATGTGGATTGTAAGAGCAAGCGACGAAGAGAACGAAGTTACAGAAATAATCATTGTTTAAGCACAACCTATCTACCTTGGCTCTAGTACAACCAGAAATAGACTTAAGATTCTCAATACGAGCTCTAAATTTAACGGATCCGACAATAACCCTCAAGAAGGGGACTATCATTGGAAAATGTGTCGAGGTGTCCACAAAATATGTAAAATGTGAAAAAACGAATGCACAAGAACGCCATAAAAAAAATATTTGAACATTTGACGCAAAAATTGACAAAACACCTTATACCGAAACAAAAACAGGCAGCTAAGGAGTTACTACAGAAAAATACATTTATGAGCATCTAATATCATAAAATAGAATAAAGTCGAATAAAATAGCATAAAATATCATAAAATAGCACAAAGTAACATAAAAAAGCATAAAATAGCATAAAAAAAATTAAATAACAGGAAATAGAATAAAATGGCATAAAATAGCCTAAAATAGCATGAAATATCATAAATTATCTTGAAAAATCGAAAAAGAGCATAAAATAAAATATAATAACATAAAATAGTAAAAATAGCATAAAAAAGCATAAAACAGGATAAAATAGCATAAAATAGCATGAAATATCATAAATTATCTTGAAAGATCGAAAAAGAGCATAAAATAACATATAATAGCATAAAATAGCGAAAAAAGCATAAAATAGCATAAAATCAGATAAAATAGCATAAAATACCATAAAATAGAATTAAATAGCATACGTATGCATGGTAATTTTCGTTAGTGCTCCCGAGAATAATGGTAGAAGAAACAAAATAAACACCGGTTTGACACAGGATCGGAGATGCGAATAAGTCAGACACCGCGAAGGTTGCCAGTATCAAAGTTGACGGAGGTGGATAGAATGGTAACCCAAATGAAATATCTAGAGCTCTGCCAGTGGCATTGGTGGAAAATAAAGATGGCAGTCTGAGATTTTGCCCCGTTTATAAAAAGCCCAACACCAGAACAAATAAGGATAGTTACTCCTTACAAAGGATTGACGTGAACTAGTAGGAGCACAAAAATTCTCAACACTAGATTGGCAGAGCAGATATTGGCAGAAGTCGCTCATGACGAAAAAGAAAAGACAGCGTTCAGTGAGAGCAATGGGTTATAGCAATTTAATGTTATGCACTTTGGAAAAGAAAAAAAGCTCCAATTAGCAGCTTCAAAATTTGAAGGAAGTCTTAGAGAAGATTCATTCAGCAAGGAAAAAGCTGAATCTTTATTTATCTTCAATTTATATGATGCGTTGAGATAATTACTGTAGTTTAAAATCCCGGAGGAACAAGTAGCGCGTTGGACCAAACAACTGCAAAATTACAAATTTAAAATTGAACAGCATAAGAGAACTGCACACGGGAACACAATTGCCTTATCGAAACGACTATGTTGAGTAGATTGCAAATATTGTGGCCAAGTGGAAGACAAAATAGCATCATTGACGTCCGACACATGAAAATTTTACCACAAGAAGAATGGACTCCAAAAGAAATTTGAAAGAAGCAAATGGAAGACTCGGATTTATCGGTAATAATCAAACACAAAGAAAAGGAGTGTTGATGAAAGGATTGGAATCGCAGACAAAAGTTCTGTGGCAAAAGCAATTTGGGTTCAATGAGAGAGTTTTTGGTTCGAGAATGGATGTCTGAAGCAGATTTAGCAGAGTTCAAATCGCCATTCGACCCAATTGTTAATAGTGGTACCTAAGGTTTACATCAGAGATTTTAAGTGAGTAACATGCATGTACTAGTGGCAACCATCTAGGAATTAGATGGTCCCCTTCCATCCAGTGATAGTAAAAATGAATATGTGCTAGTAGAAATGGATTATTTGAGCAAAAGGTCGGAGTTTTATCCAATATCAAATCAAGAGACAACGGCTACGAATGCTTCATTCAAATCAAGGTCTAAATTTCAAATCATTTGTATTCCAGAATTTGAGGCTGCTAACGGACTTAATTTAAAATAGTCCCAACTGTAGCTTTATGAGGCCAGGAGTATATGGACATCATGAAAGAAGAATTAAATGATGAAATACTTCAGTTTGGGCGAGAGAAGTTACGTTTTCTAGTGATAAGATGAAGGCTCGATATGTCGTAAGAATCACTAACAGAAGATTTGAAGATGGTCAATTAGTATGCCTTCACAACCCACAACGAAAGAAGTGTTTATCAAAATAAGTGTGAATGGTGCTCTATAAAGGACGTGCATTGGATTATGTTTGTGACGAACAAGCTTAGGTAGAATATAGTGTTACTATTTCTCTAGAGATATACCTAGAGACATCTATGAAGTAGCGTTAGTACTAGCAAATATTGAGCAAATATGATTCATAAAAAATAAAAGAATAACGTTGTGACATCTCAAAGAAATAGAATAAAATAAAAGAAAAAGAAAGAAAAGTTTTGTTATATAAGCGGTGTGCAGTCGTGAGTTGAGTGGAGTTGTATTTTGAACGCCAAACAATTTAAGATTAGTGTTATAGCACCCCCAGTGACTAACTTAATGAAATTTAAAGTGATATAAGAAGTGAGTTATTGTAGTTAAAATAAAAACTATTTATTATTGTAAATAAAGGATAATTCTGCATAGTTTGTTAGGTTAAAAGTTATTAATTGTGAAGAGCAGTGAATTTATTTGTGGAATAGTAGTGAAACTTTTTCATAATCCATTAATACGAGCCGGAAATATGCAAAAATATACAATTATGTTGGATTTGCGAACAAATCAATTGTTCGGGAAAAAATTATAAAGTTTTAAATAATTTGGCAAAACGTTAAAAACAAAATAATAAACGTTCTATTAAAGTGAAATTAAATTTTACCGGTAATTCAAAATAAGTGGAACCGATAAAGTGTCCAAATAAAACCAAAATTTTCACGTCAGCCCAAATTAAAATATCATGTAGCATAGATTAAGTCATAATTTAATATTTTGTCCCTATCACAATATATATGTATGTATATTTACGGTACACGTACGTTAATTTTAATTTAACCTTCCCCGAAAATGGAAAAATAATGAAAAGTGTAGAGAAATATAAAAGCTTATTCAGCACAAAAATTCCAAAAAAAAAACATATTTCCTTTCACATATACATTTATGGAATCGTATGGATATGCTAAAAACAAAAACCCGTTGTTTTTCCAACCATTCTTCATACCGAATGCTTTCTGTATATGTGTACATATTGTACATAAAACATATAATATGCTTCTATGCTATATATGTACTAAGTCGAGTGAATAAAATGAAGTATTGATCCCTTTTATTTCATATTTTTTTGTGAATGAATTATGCGAGAATTTTTTTTTACGCCATTCCATATACCGAAATACGCGGGGGTGATTTATGCACTCGAAATTTTTTAGAATTGTTTATGTTGCCTTAGGATGAATAAAATATAATATGTATTTGAAAAAATCATATACTGTATTACATAAATGGTTTCATATAATATTTTAGCTTAGATTGGTTTTATATTGTTTAAGTATTTGTGTGTGCGGATGTAAAATTTTTTATGTTTGGCGGGCATAATTCATCTAACCTGGGACGCGTAATCAATCTCGAATTTAATCTTATCTAACACCCAAGATCAATTTAAGGAATTTAGTTAGACATTTTCCCTAAATAATATCAATTATTTATAGTAGCCCCAGTGATACGGGGGAATACGATTTCTCAAATTTGTGGATACTACCTAAATATAACTATAGCAATGATCACATATTAGATACTACCATTTAGAAGAGACCAAATCGCATTGGATTTAAGTAGTAGTAGCTACAAATTTAAATAACTGGCAGTGTTTTGAAGAAAAGTGTGTAGGTGGAGTCTCACGAACTAATTGATTTCACATAATTCAACAACGCTTTTATAAAATTAACTGTTTTGGATGCTTTGAATATAAATTTTTCAATTCAGGCTAGGAAAAGTACATTTGTAGAATTTCCAAGGTTTTGGCACTTTCAAGTAATCGTCTACAACGAGTGAAAGCAAGAAATGTTAAAACCTTCCACTGTGCTATGCTGTTGCATCGGTCAAATATTCTAAATGAGGAGTTAGAAAATTTCCAAATAGTTTATGTTAAAAAAAATATTATTTTACTACAAAGGGAGCAGGGGCGAAATTTATATATTAGTTCATCAGCATATTTTCAAGTCAAGCATTAGGTATGACATTTTCTACCACTTTTCTTTATTCTTTTTTGACGCAAAATTCATGTAATTTTAAACACCACTGAGCAATGGTAGCTAAAAACAGCATGGCGTGGTAGTAAACTGAAAGAAAGGTCTAACAGTTACAAGAAACCAACTCAGTGAATCTTTTGTAAGAGGATAGAGATAAGCTGCCTTTACTTCTCAGTAAAGTAATATGTGAGCTCTTAAAATGGGAACTTTTCTCAATTACATCATTTGCAAGCAATCTTGTTCCTGATACAATCCTTTTTGTTATGCAGGAAATAAAGGATAAAACCATTGTTTGATAGGTACAACATCACTTACATCAATTGAAAATGACAGAAATTGTATGTTTCCTATAGTCCAAGTATTTTAAAAGAAATTAGTATAAATTACAAAAAAGTCAAGTATTAAATTTTTAAATACCAAAAGATTATGGTAAAGAATTTCAGACATGTACAAGCTTCCAATTCTAGATTACAGGAATTAAGTGTCACCAAATTAAGTGTCACCGCAGTGTCACCAAATGCGTGTGACGTAGTATTGGACATAATAACATGTCCGCCTAAAACAAGCTGATGAGATGCACTGAAAAACACGCTCCTCCATAGATAAACGCTATCCGATGAGGAAAAATTAGAGTCCCTTTTGAGCGAACAGGAAATGGGTAATAGACGGCTCTATGTTATTTTATCAGATTTATAAATTTAATTAAAAAAAATAAAAAACAACGATTGTCTAGATAGCTTTACCCAGTACTTGAATAAACCTATAAGACATAAAGCAGCCTTTACAGAATTCCAACATATGATTGACTTAGGAATCTATCAGGTCAGAAAGAATCTATCTCTTTATATATGGTCAGAAAGAATGCAGTACGACCCCGAAAAGATATCTGATTCCACATATACAAGATTTGTATGCATTCACATAGATGCCATATATTTTCAAAAATAGATCTGGTCAAAGCACATCATCTCATACCATTCGGCCTTATTGAATTCACACGAATGCCTTTCGGTCTGCGCAATACCGCACAAACTCTTCAACACTTTATGGATCAGATCGTGAACGGTTTAGATTTTTTATTCGTCTATATTTATGATACCATATAGTGACATCAAAAGACAAAGAACAGCACAAACTACACTTATATGAACTATTCAAAAATTTAGTGGTATTTGATGTTCATATATTAAAACCACAAAATACGTTTTTGGGGTCACATCCCTAAATTTCCTCAGCCACACCATCTTAAGTAAAAATGTACTTCCCTTAGAGGAACAAGTTAATGCCAAAAAATATTTCTCAGCCCAAACAACGGTCAAAAGTATACAACCCTTTGTCGGCATGGTGAATTACTAACACCGATTTATACCAAGTTTTTCAGAAACAGTAGTGAAAATACGCACTAGGCCGCTTTAATGAAAATGTCAATAACACCCAAACATTTTTCTTGGTCCAATGAATGCCAAACTGCATTTTTGTAGGCAAAAACCAAGTTAGCTACAGAAACCATACTAGTCCTTGCAATGAATGATTTGAGGCTCAGCATCACAACGGGTGTGATGCAGCTGTATGCTGCAGGCGCAATACTTCAACAGTACAGGTATTGGAAGCCACTGGGATTTTTCTTTCGATCGAGAATTACTCGCAATATATCAGGCAATCAAGCATAGTTTTTATATGGTGAGTTCTTCATTGATAATCCTCTTCCACAAGTAGGATATAATAGGAATTGTTGAGCAATTTCCTAACTGCACGCAAAATGTAATTCCTACTAGCTCACGGCAAGCCACTCAAGATAATATTTTTGTACGAAAAGCTTTGGACAAATGTGAATTTGCGTTCGTGCGAAAAAATAAGGTACGCACAGGTTTGCAACCTCCCTACGAAGGCTCGTACAAAGTGATCCGTCGTCTTTAAAAACATTTCATTGTATCGATCAATTTATTTCTTCATAAATTATTTCAGTTACTATTTAAACCACGTTAGAAAAACTTTACTCCCCGCACCGTAAATAATATTGAATTCCCAAAACAAATCCACCCTTAAGGTATAAATCAAATGTCAATTATATAAGACCATGAAATCGTTTTGTACCCCATTTAATAGCAAATTCCACACTCAGGCCCCATTTAAAAGTATCACACAAAAAGTATAAAAAAAAAATTATATGATTTATGTCTTTGGTCAAACGTTGAAATAAACTAAAAGTTTGTACATTAATTTTAATGTTGATTGATGAAAATTGAAAAACAAAAATAAATAAAATGAAAATTGTTTGTCAGGATGTTATTTTTTAATTTCGTTTTTTATTTTATTTTTTATAAAATTAAATTTAATTTAATTTTTTTTTTATCGTACCATTTTTATTTTACGTTTATTTATTTTTTTCCATATGTCATGTTACAGTAAAAAAAAAGCTCTCACAGAACACAGATGTAACTGACACTTTCGCATTTTGAAAAACAAATATATAATTTTTATTTTTGTTTAATGTTATTATTTTTAAAACTAAATTAAGCTACAATATATATATATATATATATATATATATATATATATATATATATATATATATATATATATATATATATATAATTATATATATATATATATATATATATATATATATATATATATATATATATACTGGATGTTTTTTTGTAAGCTGAAACCAATAATAAATTTGGTAACAGAACCGTTAATAAAGCAGTTATTTGACAACAAATATTTTCTCTTGTTTTGATATGTAGAGGGCGTAGCCCTCTCCAGTCCATAAACAAAGTTGATATACAATAAAGAAGAAGAAGATTCCTGCTTTCTAAAAATATGAATTCACTATTTTCTGATTTTGCCTCAAAAGCACTTTAATTTTGAAAAATTAGTAACTTTACTATTTTTTTTTATTTACAAATTGTATGGAACAAGTGTAATTCTCAAAATATGTTGGAATAACGGCCAAATATCCTCAAAAAAATTTTATTTTATTCTTTTATTTACTGCTCGAAATTCACTGTAAATATTATTATAGTAGTTTTATCGTAAATAATCTAGTATGATTCAAAATGATCATGTAGGCATAGAAAACCTTTAATTGTTTTAGGTTTATATAAATACCGAAAAAAATTTTACATTGATTTATTTGTTTTTGAATGTGTTCGTAAGAGGTGTGCAAAGATTTAATAAATGTTGTTAGTGTAAAAAAAAAATATTAAAAAATGGTTCATCCAAAATGCTGTAATCCTTATAATATCGAAAGTCAGCACAATATAAAGTTGAAATGTTGAAACGTTAGTGCTGAAATAGTAGAAAATGTGAAAAAGTTCTTGTATATTGATATAACAGCAAAAAAATTTATATAAAATGTTATTTTAAAGTATTTAGACTAAACGAGAATGTCAGGACACAGTTTCCTTTGAAAGTTCTTCTACTCAATCAAAAAGAGTATCGCCGCCAATCAAATTAAATTCAGTTTATTATCAAAGTGATTTTTCCGATTTTTGTGTACGGTTCAGCAGATCACCTGTTAAAATATACAGACTCTCAGAGCCAGGGTATAAACAGTGTATAAACAAATGCTTGAAAAAATAGTAAAACCAACTTCTACTAATTATAAAAATCAAATTCATCTTTTAACTTTAATACCAAATTATTTGTCAGTAGCTAGAATAATGACTGAGCTTAGAGCAACGTGTTACATAGTTGAAAGTGCAAAAAAAATAGTCAATTTAGAAGGGTAATGGGAGATTGTTGCTGAGTGAAAAGTCATTTTTAACTGTTTACTTTCATTAATATATTCTAATAAGTATACATGTAGAATTGTTGCATGAATGATTAACTTGCTTATGAGGCACTTTCATTCTTCGAACATTGTTGAAGAATATTTGATTAATTCTGAACTTTTATTTTTGCTTTAAAAGTTGAAATATAAATAAGCACTCAAAATTATCACCAGTCCTCAAGTAGAGTATTTAATAAACCATCATTGCATATACTACGCCGCCAATATATTATATAAACACAAACGATAAATCACTTTGCCACAAGTTAATCACTCATCATTCAAAAATCACATAAAATCTTTCATTTCGACATCGCAGAGTACATATATAGCATAAAATAATGTTAGATTTATAAATTTTTAGCTACATACTCGTCTATAGAGCTACATACTATAGCAACATGATACAATAAATTTTATTCTAAACTATATACGAATAAAATAAAAACAACTCAATCGATGACCACTGAACAGGAACATAAAACTTGATTACAATACCAAAAAAAAAATATAAATCTAAAAACCCAAAACAATTCCGATTGTGTAGTGTATCCGTTTTATATTCAAACCCCATCCCCCAAATATACATATATACATAATAACAACAACATACTTCGAAAATCGCAATATCTATAGCCTCCATCAAAATAATATCTTTCAAATTAATTTTCCGAGTATAACAAAAAAACAAACGAAAAAAAAAGAAAAACATTTTTCCGAAATAAAAATAAAATTGAAAACCTAATCTAAATCCATTTCTAAATCGATTCGTTACAATAATAGAAAATTCTCTCTCGACATTTTTTTTTTTTGTCGTATTTTTGATTATCGTCATGGTTGACAATTTTATTAGAAAATAAAGTTGAAAATTTATTTTTTCACAAAACAACAACAGAAACGCTAAAGCTTTTTTTTTTTTTTGTTAATACTGTATGTATATGTTATTTAGTACGTAGGCACACACATACTAATCTAAGACAATATACACTAAAAAAAATTCCACAAACGCAACGGCAAAGTAATTTTAATTCCAATGTTTCATTTTCATTGTTGTGATTTTCCTCGGGAAAAGCATGTTAAAAATTTCAAAATAATAAAAAAACGCTCGATTAAAAGGTATTTATGGATGGTATGTCGAGGGCAGTAGTCTTCAACATTTTCATTTCTGCCCGACGCTCAAATACCTAACTTAAGTCGTCTTTTTTCATACTTGCATAGCAATTCATCGTTTACCTTTGCAAGGATCTCCAATGTAACGTTAGATGTAGCATTTTCTGTTGTTTTAGACGTGCTTCAAATGGCTGTTGATGTTAATTGACTCCCATATTTTATTTGCTAGTTTGGTAAATTTCTCCATCGGTTCAGATTTTTGCACCAGATTGATGAATTGTAATTAATTTAGTAATCTTTTTAGCTCAAGAGTTTGTATTTAGATGTTCTGTAACAGCAGTCGAAGAACCAGCATGGTGTTGTAATTGGCGGTAAAAGGTGGAAGGAGTTTAACTTCCCATTGCTAAAGTACCATTTAGTTTATTAAGACAGCATGGTCACCAATATAATGATGCAGTAGCCCCGTTGTAACCTTCCCGAAACCACATTTCTTCTTTTATTTTATTTTTTTCATTTTTAAACTCTTTTTTAATTTATAAATTTTTTCCCCACTCAGCTGACGCTGGTGCTTGTAACCTTTTTTTGTATCCTTATAAACGTGCGCTACGTGGCCATGTAACAAACATGAAAAAGACCCAGACCGTAAAATGTCTCATTAAAGCCGGGCCTGAGTCAAAATATCAGATTGACTTCGTTAAATACTTCGATCGCTTAAACGGTAATCCACTTGTCCAATTTTTTTTCTATAATGCCAGGTACAAATTTTGGTGCAAGTTTAGCAGAAAATTTGCGAAATGCACAGTTAATTACGTAAGTACGTATAAAAACCGATTGTCCCACTGTAAAGCTACGAGGTCGACTGGTCATATTGTACACTCGTTGGCCTTTGAAATGAACGGCCCGCAGATGGTTTATTACCTCCTTATGTATACGATTAATACCCCTATTATGGTTCTCACCTCACCGTACAGTTCACTTCACCTCACCTCACCTAAAAGTTTCACCTAACTCATAATTTGGTATTATGATTCTCACCTAATTTTTGGTGAGCAGTTGTGTGCGGCGCTGTGCGTATTTTTTTTTTATGTTGAAACAAGTAAATTTTAAAATGTTTGACATTTCATGTTGAGAATTTGTTTGTTTACAAATAGTTTTTCGGTGATAAAAATTAAATAATATATATATATATATATATATATATATATATATATATATATATATATATTTACATATATATATATATATATATATATATATATATATATATATATATATATATACATATATATATATATATATATATATATATATATATATATATATATATATATATATATATATATATATATATATACATATATATATATATATATATATATATATATATATATATATACATATTTATATATATATAAATTATATATATATATATATATATATATATATATATATATATATATATATATATACATACATAAATAAATATAAATAAAAAAATTTACCCGCTTTTGCCTTCAATTTATTTTATTTTTAAACCAATCACCAAGATATTGTAGGTGAACAGATTTGACACTTTGTTCACCTCACCTCACCTCACCGCGAGAACGATAATACCAAAATATTGATGTGATCACTTCACCTCACATTTTTGTGGTATGGTGAGGTGAGGTGAGAACCATAATAGGGGAATAAATCAATTTGCTGTCGTAAACACGCCCGCTTCGATATTATCGCAACAACCCAACAAACGCCTAAGTTCATAATCAGATCCGTGACCCATTCTATGCTGGTCCAAAACCAGAAAATGCAGGGAAAAGGAGGTTGCAGGTTGAATGACGTTACGAACGGTTGCGCCGACTTAAAAAAGATGTAGGTCCCAGCCAGTATGTTGTTCTCCGACATAAGCTCGCAATGCAGCTATGACAGTACGATTGTAACGTTATGCGGCATTGCTCTGCGGGAGCGGAAAGGAGTTCACATATGTTTAACTCCAAATATTCTAAGTAAATGTCGTAACGGGCTCGGGAACAGTAAAAAAAAGGTAAATTTCCTTTACTGATTAAAAAACACAAATTTTGAATAATATCCAGCACTACTAAAATATAGGTGTGTTTCCGAGATCATGGAGAATAAAAGACCAAGAAAATCTATGTAAAGATGCTTAAATGGTCGTGTAACTTCGAAAACATTCCCATAGGAGGTCTTAATGGAGCATTCGGAGCTTTTGTCATTTTGCAGACTCAACATCGGTTGATAAATTCTCGAATACCATGATACATTCTAGGCCAGTAATAATGCCTTTGTATAAACTCTATGGTCTTAAGGATACCCATGTGGCTTGCAAAGAGAGAAGAATGCGGAGTGAAGTAAGGAAGCAATAAGAGGATAAGGAATGACGAGTTTCCACAGAGGCAAGTCCGTAACTAGGTAACGATGACCAAAGGATGGTCTAAACAACAGTGTACCGTTCTGAAATCAGAATGGTTGTTAGGATTTTAAGTTATTTTACGTACCTGTTCCAAGTAATACCATCACAAAAGGCAGCATCATTCAAGTCCCTGCATATTATATCATTACTACAGGAACTTGATGGACCAGGCACAATTTCATGACAAAAAGCGCGGAAGAGTGTATCTGGTACAGTATTTAGTCTATCATTACGGTGAATAATATTAAACTTGAAGCCTTGTAATTTCCAACTTCACCGGGCTCTATAAGTCAGACAAGTTAATCAGCCAGCGGAGACTTGCATGATCCGTGATGATAGTAAACTCGAACTCCTCCACATGGAACCGGAATTTCTTAACGCAAAGTAAATCAGCATAACAATCAAGTTCAGTAATACTGTACTTGCGTCGGGCGGAGTTGAGCTTATGCGAATAAAAGGCGATGGAATGCTCTTGTCGATGCATCAACCGGAATGAAGAAGGGAAGGATGTAGTCGGCATATACAAGGACAGAAGCGGTAGGTAAAGCAGTTTTTAATTTATTAAATGCAGTTTCAGCACCTGGATTCGAAAGCGGTGATGGACGAATAGTTTGGTAGTACCAACCGCTCATTCTGCGAGAAAACGCCGAAATCTGCGAATGGTAGTGAAAACTGGGAATTAAATGATAGCGTCAACCTTTTCAGGATCGACTTTGATACATCCATTACCGATTAAACTAACCCCATTTATTCTTTATCTGACTAAAAACAAACCTGATTTTTACAATATCTATAGTAAGATTGACCAACCGCACCCACTTGGCGACTAGTTTTAGTAAAACAAGGTGTTCTTCAAAAAGCCTAGAAGTTACCAATAGGTCATCTAAATAGACGAACACCTGATTGTGATACTGATGCGGAATTACCTTGTCCATCAATTGGCAAATGCTTTGTGGTGCGTTGCATAACCCGAAAGGCATGACGGTGAACTGATACAGAGGCATACCCGGTACCGTAAAAGCGATTTTACTTTTGGTATAATCGTCGAGAGGAATCTGCCAAAAGGCGTCCTTCAAATCTATACTAGAAATTAAGGTGGTATTTTCTAATCGACTCATAAGACCCTCAATTATCGGTAACGGATAGGCATTCTTCAGAGTAAACTCATTAAATCGTAGGCATCAAGACACAACTTAACCTTCCCATTTGATTTTTTCACCAATGTTACTGGTGAACACCAGGGACTCTCACCCTCTTCTAAGACTCCTAATGCAATCATACGATCAGGCTCGCCATAAAGTTGAGCTCGAACCACAGGAGAAACGGCATAGAGTCGCTGTTTTATCGGTGAGGCATTCCCTGTATCAATTTCAAGGGACAAGAGGTATGTACGACCCAATCCCATTATAACAGACAAAAGAAATAGATTTATAACATCGGATAAAGCTCTGGCTTACTCGGAGGAAAAAACATGACTAAGGGGAAGATCCGTGTTGACGGAGGAAGTGGAAGAGGATATAAGATTACCCGACACTTCAGATGGATTAAAATAGATTCCGAAGGGTCTGATAAAGTCCTGATAAATCCCGAGGTATAACTCCTGCAACAAAGTAAGCGCTGAATGCAGTTTAATTCGCCAAGGTTTGTTATTAAATTTGACATCAACTATGGCATAACCACAAATGTGCACCCGAATACCATTCGCAGTCGATAACTGAGACGGCATATGATGGGCATATACGTCCTCGCGACAAATTTGCCGACGAAATTTAAAGTACAAATACAAATGATGAAATCGCGCTTAAGATTGAAAACTCGAGTAAAAAGAGTAACGGAAGTTAAGACTTGCTATTTTGGATGAGTCGTTGGAGAACCACTGAAGTTCGGGATCCGTATTTGAGGCCGCGTCTATCATTTCTTGATTTTCGGAGAAGGGATTTGAGGAATCCTCAAGACTTGTCTACCCTCCGATTTGGGTTTTCTGAATAGTTTATCTAACACTGCCAACAGTCACGAAAGAAGTTATCGCGCAAACCACAACCAAAACAAAAGAGTCATCGGGGCTGTCGACAAAATTTATATGAGTATCCAGATAATTCCAGCAACAATTAACATTAATTGTACTAGGCTGGTTAAATTTCGCCCCGGGTGTACTGTTACTATTACTGTTGACTTGGTCATCCGCCGTGAACGCTGATAAAATATATTTAATTTTATTAATAAAATAATAAAATATATAACAAAATATAAAAAATAATAAAATATATAACAAAATAATAAATAATTTAAGAAAATGGAAAATTTTATCAAAATGGGAGGTTTTTGGGGAAAACCAATCATTTCTACTGTGTTTGCAGATCATCGATATCTCGCGAGTTTCGTGATAATTTTGTGCACTATTTAAGAATGAAAAAAGTTTTAAAATTGCGATGCAACCTTTTATATGGTTTCCAAAAGATCAAGTGGTATATTCTGTGGTTTGGGAAACAATAAATAAGTTTTTAGAGTGAGTTTAGAAAGTAATATGACAGGATATTTTGGTCCTTTTCGTGCCTTCTGTAAACATTTTTTCACTATCCTTAAATATTTGCTTTCTCCGCTAAAACATCAATTAATCAGGATCTTTTATTACTTAACGAAATGTATCAGTAAATTATTATTTCCTAAATTAAAAAGCTTTTAAAATAAATTGTAAAAAAATTTTACCGAAAAAGCTCAGATATTTTTTTATTTTCTGTTCAAAAGCTCCTATACAACTTTAAAACCTTTGTTTTGTCATCGTAAATAAAAAACTGAGTAAATCTTTATTCATAATAGCAAAAGCTTGCTAATCTGGTCATACTGCACATTTTCAAAAACTTCTGACAAAAAACTCATTTTTTTGTTAATATAATTCAAAACGAAAGAAGAAACCCCGACGCATCCCCTACACATATAATAGAAATATTATGTACGATAGAATCATTAAAATTTACTGAGTAAATACACACCCCAAAGGATGAATTTTAAATTAATTCATATATAAAGTCGTAAATGTATGTATACCAAAAACGTCGGGTACGATGATTAAGGATTGTTAAGGAGATATCGTTATCTCTGTATTCTCGTTCACTAAAACATATAGTCAGACAACCAACAAAACAAAAAAAAAATATTATATCATATAATTTATGTACCTAAATAATATTATGATTAAATTTGATTAACTCGAATACACCACAAAATAATAATTTACATAATTTATGCGTTTAATTAAAATTTGAATTTTTTGTTGTTGTTTTATGGGTATATAAATATTAAAATTAATTCAATGTATGATTAGTGTACAAATTAAAATGTTAGCATTTTGTTTAATGAAAATCGGTGGGTAGTTTTTTAATTAGTTGGTGATATAGTATATATAAGGAATATATCATCTTTTAATCGAAACAAAAAATTAATCAGCCGAATAATCTCCGAATATAAATTTTGTCTTTATAAGATTGATTTTTTTTTTTTTTTTTTTTGTATGTTTATGTCATGAAAACGAAAGAAACTGAATATATTCATAGCTCTTGCGATATATATGATAAAAGAAAATCTAGCAATCAATATTAATCTCATTTTTCCAAGCAACAACAACTCATCAATAGCAGCAGCAGCAGCATTAAACCAAGTAAAACTGTTTTTATTTTTTTTATTTTTTATTCTCAAGCTAAAGTAAACTCATACAAATTTAAAGTAGATTCAAATTAATTTTTGACTTGAAGCCAAAAAATTATATATCCTTGTTGATGCCTCCTCATATATGCTATATGGTGGTGGCTGTATGAAAACTGTATGAAACATTTTTTGAAACGGAAAATGTATAAGAGAACCCAACTAATTGAATTTTTATGATAATTTTATGGAATGATAAAAAAAAATAAAAAAATTGTTAAACTGTTAATACACGAGATGTAACATAACTTGAGAGTTGTTTGTATCTACATAGTTTTTTTTCGCTTTAATTAATTTTTTTTTTCCTAAATTTTGATTTCAATTTCGTTTATATCGTCATACGATACATCATTCAGGATTAATTTTATTTAAATGGCCACTGCATCAAAATATACTAAACAGGCACGTCAAAATATAAGATGGTGTTGGGTTTTTCTAGTTTTCGTCATAATATGATGTACTATTTATAAATTTGGTGTCTGATGGAATATAATTTAATTGATTTTAGAATATATCGAAAACATCGAAATATTTGCAGCATAGACATAATATATGGATTTAGTTCTAAAATATAAATTAATTTGTCTGCTTATACAGCTTAAGCATACAAAAATCTAAAAATTTTAGGACATTCAAGAATTGCAGTGAATATCAATTTTATTTTGATATTTAAATAATGTCAAATTTGATGCCATGCTTAATTCCAAGTAATCGTCAAGGATCACTACAAGGATCACTGCCTTCATCACATTTATAAATAATGGTTTGAAAAATCAAAAAAGATTAAACAAGTCCGATCCTATTAAAACGTAATAAAACTATCCTTTTACAGCGAATCTTTTAAACTAAATTTGCATGTACCTCTCTTTTTAGGCAGTAAAACTTAGTGGCTGAAAGATTATTAAAAGAAGAACATGCTTTAAATAGGTCTGCAAGGCATTAATTTTATCATTAGCAGAGATTTGTGTAACTCAAATTTATTAAGAATTTTATTGACAAGCTTTCAACTCTGCCATCCGACTAGTCCTTGTTTGAAACAACGTAGAAAAATAATTTTCTCAAAAGCACTGAGTAAGCAAAAGTAGTTTATTTACAAAAGTAGAACATTTTTGAATTTTTCTCTCTGGCTCAATTATTAAAAATGACGGTTATCAAAATTTGGGCAAAAGAAGCTTAAAAAAAGCTCTGTAAAGAAAGCATTTTTTTGACAATGATTTTTCGAAATTTAATTACAGATAATTAGAAATGACTAAATTTTTATTTGGCTAAATTTTTATCCAGCTAACCTCATAGTACTCAACTCAGTAAGCTGTCAAATGTTTTTGAGTAAAGTTCCATAAAAAAGTATATTAGAAATTTCGAAATAGAAGTAAACAAGGTAAATATTTTCTTAAAAGCTCACAGATTCTTGTAACTGTTTTATTTAATGTTAAAATAAGCAAAAACTTTTCATAAATATTGATTGAATAACTAAATGACTAGAATTAGGAATCGCTGATTTGTTACTATATTAAAAATTGAAAAATAGTCAAATCGACCTTTTTTGTCAAAAAAAAACCCAACATATTGTATAATTTTGTCCAGAAATATCAATTTTTTTTAAATATTAAGGAAGACCTTCAGAAATTTGAAAAATATTCCTAAAATTCAAGTATTTACTATAATTTTTGTTTTGAAAATATCATTATAAGCTTTCAAACTTTCAATAATTAAAATACGATTTGAGATTAGGACTAGCTTCGTGGTTCTTAAAAAGTATGTTTATGTTTTAGAACAACTTACGACAATAACTTTCTTAAAAGTTTTTAAGAAACCTTTTGAGCTTAGACTTAAATGATCAAGCTTTCAAGCAAAAAGCTGAGTATTTGTTTAATTTTCAATTATAATAGTTCGATATTTTCTCTTTTTAAATAAATTAGATTTTTAGAAGTTTTTAATCTGTCTAAAATAGTAATAATGACCTCCAGCTTAGTTAAATTTAGCCTGGTGTCTTTTAAATGTCTTTGTAATATTCTTAGAAATTCAATTAAAATATTATTTTACATTAAAGATTATAAGAGATGACTAAATTTGTAATTATCCTTATTTGAACCTGTCAAATTTAATTGTCCTTTTTAAAGCAGTGGCTTATCTTTAGGAACCACGTGTTGCGCGGTTAAATTGATTGAAAAATTGAAAAACTCTGAATCGTGCATAAAACTATACAAGAGTGGTCCATTGAAACAATTTCAAACGAGTAGAGTATGTAGTTGAATCAACGTCACGAATAAAAATCTACCATCCATATGCCCGGAAATTAACCGTTTTTTAATTAATTTGCGATTCAAAATTTAGCACGGCAGATTACCTCAAAAAATTTAAATTCTGTAACCAAAGTTCCATTGTGCTATATTTAGTTTAGATCATGATTAAAAATACTTTCTTGTATCAACAATATGAAGCTCCTGCAAATTATGGAAGACAAGTTCATAATTGGTTTGATATGAATTATCCAGGGCGATGAATTAATCATGGCAGATCTATAGTTTCGTTGCCTAGATCTCCAGATTTAACACAACTAGATTTTTATGTATGAGGTATGTCAAAGGAGAGGTCTAGACCATAATCAATTGCTCAAATTAATATTGCCATTTCTATTAAAATTATAGAAAAACAATTGACTTATAAAAATGTTAAAATACAGTTAAAGTGGGTAACGGTTCATTTTCTGCCATATGCATAGTAGACTCGTATAAAAATAATTTTCTCAAATGCTTCAAGCTTCCTTAAAATATATAACTGAATAAACCAATAAATGTACAGTAAGTTAAGTTTGAAAACTTGAAATTTTCCAAATGTGTTTTCGTCATCTGCGCAAGATTAAACAAGATAACATAATCAGTGGCAAACAAAACGTTATTTTCAAAATTTGATTAAATAGCAAACATATCTCCTTAAGTTATTTATTCCTTTTTAAAAGCACTAAAAAGCTTCTAAGTTGTTAAAATAACATACCTCGAAAGCCACAAAACTAATCGCATTAATAAATATAAAAATGCAAAGCTTTCATGGTAAAAATTCATTTTTAAAGCTAACTTAACAACTTCAAATACTATTTTAATGAGCTTTTATCATAATGAGCTTTCATCATAAAAATTATATGGATATGAAACTTTATAATGTTAAGCTCTCATAAATTAAAGCTTATACGATTTGGAAAATACTTGCTTTGTAAATTTAAAAAGTTGTAAAGCCCAATGCATAAACAAAACAAAACTTAAAGTTATAAAAGAAATGAAATTTTATGATGCATATTCTGAAAAATGAGGTTAATATTGAAGCTTTTCCTTTTAACATATCTTAAAACTAGGTAGTTTTTTTAACTTATTTATTTATAAAAATTTTGATATCTAACATTGAAAAATTAAGGTTGTGCTTTTAAGCTGAAGCTAGAAAACGGGTACCTTTGAATTGTTTAACAAAATGAATTAATTATTTAAATTGCATAATATATAAAGTTAAAAGCTTCACTAAATTGAAGCAAATTTTAGTATTATCTAAAATCTAAAATGTAAGATTAAAAACCCAACTGTTGAAATTCCTATTAAAAATTTAATCGATGAATTAATGAACAATTTAGAAGAATAATAAACATCAATAACATAAACAAGAACTCAGTATTTATAAAATGTCATATCATTTATATGCACAACAAATACCTATTGCATGACTGTCGTTTTCAGCCATGAAAGAGTATAGGTTGGGACTAGGTTTTCTTCAAGAAAAGCGTTAGCCAACAATTAGAATCCTTATGTCTTACAGCTATAAGTTTCTTACTATTTTATCGATATTTGATTAATCGATTTTGAGTGTGTACGTAAACAATAAAATAAAATAAAGTGTGAAGTCATGTTTTAGCTATATAGATGTTGAACCTCTTTGATCCAAAATTGAATTATATTGTAAATTGTAGCCAACCCCAAACATAGGACATATTGGGAAAATGTCTAATCGTCAGTCTGGTCAAAAGACCATGAGCTAGCATAGCTGGCTGATTACTTTGCAAAGAGTGCGAAGAGTATTTTCAAAAATTGGAGAAACACGTTAGTGGTCTAAAGATAAGGAGTTGAACAAAATTTCTGATTCGAATCATTTTGTAAATGTGACACAATGACCACAGCCAAAAAATTCTTCAAAATATTTGAAAAATTAACGCTTTTCTCCAAATTCCAACAAACCTTGAACTTAGATATCTTAAAAGCTTTTCAAATTGAGTCATAAACATGTTTCAGAAGTATAAAATTTATTGAGAGTTTTTGGTGCTGTATAGAAAGCTGCAGATGATTTTATTGCTTATGAACTATTCAAGATAAGAATCAGTTTGAAGGCTCAAAAATAGAAATATATACAAAACTTCCCCAAAAATGACTTAAGCCGTAAGCTTAAACACGCCTTTATTTTGGCTAAACCACCCGATCATTGTTGTTGATTTCCTCAGTAAGCTCGGTTTCTTTGTCGATTTACGCAAACGGCTAGTGGATACAGCTAAAGGTAGCTCATCACCAATGCCACATTGATTAGGGACACCTTGTTGAAGCCCGATCATTTTTTAATCGACAATGGTTATGGAACTTCGATATAACAGTTCCCTTTACTGACTTTTGGGCCTAATTAAAGCATAACGTAAGCATGATAGTGACCGAAAGCCATTTGCCAGTGTTGAATTCACGAAGACTATAGATTTTATTTGCGATAAGACGGCATCCTTGATATGTAAATACTTGGTAGAATTAGGTATTTGTTTACTTTTTTTCCTTTTACGTACCTTGCCCTCTTCATTTAGTGAAGAAAACAGATGATGATTGCAGAAAGCATGCGTATATATTATCGATTGTTAAATTCAGTCACGATACCGGATAAATATCTACAACCACCAATTCAAAATGTTTTAATGCACCTTCAAGGTATTGTCCACTAGACGGCAATTATGATCCCATCCGGTTTGTTTGAATCCACCTGAATGCATTTTAGTTTAGACATTTTAGTTGCATATAAATCTGAGAAACAACGCACACATTATTCGAAGTTGGGCTTCAAAAGTAGTATTTGAGAAACTACTCTTTATAGTATAAGTTTTCTGCCTTCTATTAAAAGAAATAATAAGCTTTTGTCAAAAAATTATTGGCAATTTAAATTTAAAGGTTTGAATTTCATTATTTTCATCGATTATAAGCCTTTTATAGCAATTAATTCGAAAACTGAGCGTAATGTTCGCAAAGACACCTGCACGTACCACTGATGGAGAACGGCTGCAGCCGACGATGCATTCAACTATAATCAAATTTCAGCACATTTTAAGGACATAAAGCTTAAGAAAATGCTTAGGAAAATTCCTTCACAGTTTAGCTATATGTGAAAACTTATCTATAAATCTCTGATAGTAACTAGCTAAGCCTAAAAATGATTTTACGCCTTTTTGGTTTGTAGGTAATTTAAGAATTTGAACGAATTAAATTTTTTCTGGATCACATTTGGAAATTGTCTGCCCAAGATAGCCTTTTTTGGCTCTAAGAACGTCACATTTTGTCCGATTTAATTTTAAACTAAACTTTCTTATAAAAGTGATCGCTCAAGTTTTGCAGAATCTTTATCCTCTTGCAAACCACAGCAAACCATCATTTAAACCACAGAGTAAATGATCAATTCAATTTGCAAAAGTTTTAACTGTTTCATTTCTAGCGTGAAGAACTTGGACAAGTTTCAGTTATAATTGATCCATAGGATGACGATCGAAAAATGGAATAACCCAGGCAGGCATCGTAACTGGAAATTATCAGCGCATGACTGAATCCATGGGTCAATTTTTCGTTGTCATCAGTATACGAAAAATATATGAAAATATATGAAAAATATATACATATATGGGTGGGAAACCCAGAACAAAATAATCCATTATGGAGAAAATTGATAAAGTGCAAGTGGGTTCTCAGTCGTCGTTATCCAATTACCGCAAAGTTTCAGCAGTGGTGCAATTGGCAGCTGAAAGCGATAATACAACAATCAATGCTATTCTGCTGTAGAAAACTTGGCTGCAGTAACAGTAAATTTTACAAGGGAAAACGAGACCCAATTTTTGAAGGGTATCTTGAGATCTCCAACAATTAAAATAGTCAATTCGATAGGAGATATTAGAAAGAATAATCCATATCCATCAAGAAAAACTAGGGAAGTTAAAACTACCTCGCCAGCATAGAGAGTAAAAACAGAAATCTCTATGTAAATCTAAAGACTCTAGAAGAAATGATGTTCTTAAAAAAATGAAGACCTTGAAATGCAAACAATAAGGTTAGCATCAAATACCTCATAGATGAAGAAGAACTCTAACTATCATGCTTAACGCTGACAAGTTTCAGTTATACACTTATGAAGGTAAGCAAATTAAACCAATTAAGGTTATGGCTAGAGGGCCACAACATACTTGTGAAAGCTATGACATAATAAGTGAGTTACAGCATAAAGGTTTAGATATTTTGGATCCTGTCAAAATGATCAAAAGACAGAAATGAAAGCGATAAAGGGAGCCGCGAACTGGTAAGAAGGAGGCTACCGCCTTTTATACATACTTTTTGGAAATAAAAAAAACATCCAAAGGATAAATAATATTTGGGCATTTCAAAACATGAAATTCAGAATAGAGCCAATGAGAAAGAATACTTTAAAGATAGTTCAATATAGAAAATGTCAAAGTTATAATCATACCCAGGAAATTACCGTAGTTGTGAAGTAGCTACAGAATTGCAAAAAATAAGAAAACGTGAAAGAAGTTCTGAGCAAAATCAAAGAAACCCTGGTACAACAAACCAACTGAATGCCATATGATGAAGTTGCTAAAAATCAAGAACCAACCACAAAAGTAAATAACACTGGCGAAGTTCAAACAGATTTCATCAAAACCGTAGAAGCTTTGAATAAGAAACTTGACGAGCAGGCTGAGATCAATAAACTTTTGTTTGACCAATTGTGTCATCGGAGTATTGTAAAGTGAAAAATTAATTTACAAACGTTGATAATATTAAGATGGAATGGAAATGGACAAAATGCACAAAAAATTATAATATGTTTAATCTCTGAAAGCCATTTTATATTGCAAAATATGAGCGGGTATAGTTTCTACAATGTTATTTATCCAGCAGAAAGGGGTCTGCCATTTTCATTAAAGATAATATAAAATACCATGAAGAACTAAAGGTTGAAACTGAGTTCATGCAAGTTACAACAATTAAAATAGGAAGAAGTAAGTATCTCAACCAAATACTGTACACGCTGTAACTTGACAAAAGAAGAATTCGAAGAATTTTTCCACTCCTTTGGACGGTGGTTCAATATTGGCGGTGACTTCAGCACAAAAAACATTATTTGGGGCTCCTGAAATACACCACCAAGAGAAAGAGAACTGTTTAAAGCTGCCGAAAAATGCAACTTTCAATCTAGTAGCTACTAGATTTTCAATCTAGTACCTACTTACTGACCAACTGGCAGATTTAAAAAAAACTCCTGATCTTATAGATTTCTATGTAACAAAAGGAATATCTGACAACTTCATACGAATGGAAGACAATGAAGAGCTTACATCAGATCACTCTCCTATTATCATGACATTAAGCGAAACTATTATTAAAACAGAATATTGCCATGATTTTACAACAAAAATACCAATTGAAACCTTCTTCGTGAACTTACCAATGAACATATCAAACTTCAAGTGCTAATAAGAAGACATGCACGTTGAACATAAAGATGAAAGTCTAATTGAAAATATACAGCAAGCAACGTGGTAAAGCATTCTACTTGGACCTGCAAACAACATCAGAGTTAAAAATTATCCACTTGAAGTAAGAGAACCAGTGGCTAAGAAATGTAAAGGACATAAGTTCTGGAAAAAATCGAACAGCAGCCAATAAAACCGAACCCCATCTTATACCTCATATACACACGAGACATACCACTAATGAAAAAAACAAGCAAAGCTACAAAGTTGGGAGTAATGTAACCGACCTAAACCCTAACAGGATTGCGTTAATTATCTACTAAAAGGCATATTGCCTATTTCATAAAAGCTCATTGAGTCATTTTTAAATTATAGAATCCCTGTGATTTTTTTATAAGAAGTTTTTATCAGAAGATAAAATTATTTAACAAATTTATCCAACTCAATTAGTAACAACGGGATTATTTTAAAGGCCCTAATGCACATTTTAATTTAAGTAAAATAAGTTGGCCTCAATATAAAGACAGGTTCCACAAAGTAAAGTACTTTAAAAACATTACAGAAAAGCACCAATTATGTTATGAGCTTTAAGTACACAAACCTTTTAGAACTAACATAAAATCAAAAAGATAATTGTCTATACATAAATACCGACTACATAAATCAACGTCACGTGTTACTAAACAATATATTTTACCTTCCACAATCCAATCGATTTACCACAAATTTCAACATATTTCACAAAACTGCATCGATATTATAAAATAAAAAAAATTACTAGACAAATAAAAAAAAAATATCATTGCATGACAAAATTTCATTCAGATTCAACCAAAAATATTATATTTATTACATATTATGTCTGACAACTACATAACTCAAATCAAAAATGTATGTAACATTCTGTCAACAAATGTTCGAAACACTTTAATTTTTCTATAAATAAATTCCCTTAAAACAAAAATTCACTGTGTATATACCGGTGTAATGGGATATAGTATATCACCTTTAAGTAACGAGAGATATAATTCATGGTTTTGATATTTGTACGTAAAGTTTCGTAAGATTGATTTTCATACACATAAAACTCGAGCGTAATCAATAGTTATCTCATTTTTTTTTTATATATCAAAAGTAAATACATAAATTTTAAAGTCGATTTAAATTAATTTTTTGACTAGCAGCCAACTATTTACGAACAGCAAAAAAAAGTTTTGCTTCGACGATGTAATATAGGCGGAGAACGTTTATACAGTAGATAAAACCTATATTTAACTATTTAAAATATAGTACATTAAATTTAGAACTTACTTTTAAATAATTTTTTTTTTATATAACATAAAAGCACCTCGTGAGCAACAAATTAATTTTTAATTTCTTTTTTGGATACTTTTCACTTTAATTTACAAGATACATATAAATAATTTTCACGTTAAACTTAAAACATCAAAACTAAATCAATTTTCCACAATAATTATATAAATATGTAAACACACTCACACTCACTGGCACACGTTTTTCCACTTTTCACACTTAAACTAGGTATGAACTTTTAATGAAATTTACAAAAAAAAAACAACAAAACCCAACTTTATTCTGGACACTTTAATTTAATTTTAATTTAAATTTTTTCCTAATTTAATTTATTTTTTCTTATATAGCACAACACATAAAAAATTTATTTCTTTTTTTTTTTTTTGCTATTATTTTAAATAATAAACCGAGGCACTTTTATACACAAAAAACCAAAACAAAAAACTTTTTTGGAAAAGCTTCGATTTTTTTTTTAATTATTAAATAATTAAAAGATTTGATTTTTATAAGAAATCCTATGTTGACAAAAAAAAATATAATCAAAATAATCAATAAAATTATCAGAATTTAATAAAAATTAGATAAGATAAAAAAAACATTAAATAATAAACAACAGGTTATTCGGAAAATTTTGTTAAAAAACCAAAATAAAAAATATTAAAAAACATATGTTAATTAAATTAATTAATTAAAAATAAATATTTATTAATTTTATCCCACTGTATGTTAAACAAAACATAAACCGAATCGACACTTTACAAGACCCGAAATAAATAATTCCAATCACAAATTATTTAATTAAAAAAAAAACGAATTAAATTAAAATTACGCGATCGTTTATTTTAAAAACAAAATACTAACCAATTTAAAATAATTTCATAGCAATAGAAACACGTACAGCGAATATATAAATAAAACCTAATTCAGCGGCTTTTGCCACAATACTAAAGAAATCCAACAAAAATATTACATTCGAAGGGATGAACGCCGAACGTATACCCAACTCAAAATAATATTGTAACGTGACATCATCGAAACAGAGTTGGATTTTGCTTTTATGCGGCTCCCTGAGAACCAAAACAACAACATCATCATCATCATCATAATCATGATAATAGCAATCATAATAATAGTAATAATAATAGAGAAGAGAAAAAAATGTATATTATATAAATGGAAAATGGAAAAAGTTTTTCCACACAAAAAAAACGTATTAAATGGAGGCGCCAGTAGGGTGGCGTAGTAATATAAAGAAATGCGCACACTCTCGTTTGTATATACATGCAAAAATACGTAATTTTATTTTGCTGAATATGTTGGGGAAATTCCGGAAAATTCAGACACATACAATGACACAATGTTCCTAGAAATATATTAAAATTTGTATTGAACAAAAAAACGAAATTCTTATGTACTATAAGATGTTACATCTACTTTAAACCATTTACATGCGTTTAATATTAAAAGCTCTCTCTCTCTCTCTTAATTTTCTTTACACAATATTCTCTCTCGCATTAGGGAATAGTAATTTATATTAATTTATACGAATTTAAATAATTACATTAAATGTTTGCTTATCTTAAAGATGCGCTTAAAAAAAATAATTTTCATCTTGCGCCATCAAAAATGCAACACATAGCTTTTGGGAAAATGAATTTACAAAAAAAACAAAAGAAAAACGAATCAAAGGAAAAATTAAAACATACACGCGATCTTACTCAACAATATATATTGTATTTACGTAATACGTACACACAGTCACTGAACATATGGGATGAAGAAACGTACATATTTATGTAGTTTACAACAGTAAAGCTATCTGTTATTTTCCAGCACGAGCATTTTTTTTTTTCATTTTAACATTTTCCGGTGATATGTAATTTCAATTTGGAACACTATTTTCTTGGTGTTTTGCTTCTTTTGCGGTTTTGTTGTTGTTGTTTTTTCATTACATCGTCTCAAAGACAAGAGTGGCATGATTAAAGTTCATATAGTTTGGTTGTGGAATTATTTTGTTTATGTTTTGTTTTCCCATGTTCATGAAAAATGAAAATCGATAACATAATTTTATGGTGGAAAATTTGTTGCAAATGAATATTTAGTGACACTTTGTTTCGAGGTTGACGGGCGTTATTTATTTGGTATGAACGAGAGGTGAAAGGTGAGTTGCAATATTTCGAGTTCATCGAACCGCGTCGTTTAAATGTTACCTGAAAGTTTTTTTTGTATACCTCATGTGCTACATTTTACCGCTATTTATCAGTTTTGATTTTTAGATAATATATTGAATATAGATTTAGAGCGGCTTCACACTAAAGGTCTTTCGTGATCCGAAAATCACATTGGTTTGATGGTTTTTCGAATAAAATTGCAACCTTTTGAGGTCAAGTGTTTTGAGCGTATTGTTTACCATTATTAAAGACAAGGTGGGCCCGGCGTGGAGATAACATATATAATGTTTGTGACCAATTAACACAGTTAATTCATCTTTCGCTTGCAAAATCAATGTGTGGTTGTTATGCTGTCTCTAACTCGAAGTAAGCCTGATTCATCATTTAATGGTTTAGATTACTAAGAAGACCTTAATTTCTGATTGGATGCAAGAAGATACAGTTCCGAATAAAAGGATTCGATTAAGGAATCAGTTACCAAAATCGGACCACTATTACGTGTGTTATTAACTATTCATTCAACTTCGATAATCTGTAAAGGCTTACCCATTTCCGATTTGGTATGCTTAAACATGATTTGTGCAAATGTATGAATGTTTGATAGTAGTATTAATGCTGATGTTGAGAGCTTTCGTTCAAAGTATCAGTTATCACAATCGGACCACTATTAAGTGTGCTATTGACTATTCAATCATTTTCGAAAATCTGTAAGAGCTTACCACTTTCCGAATTTTTATGCTTAAAAATGATTTATGAAAATTTATTAGTATTTTAGAGCTGTATAAGTACTGATAACGAGAATTTTCGATTTAGGTGTCAGTCATCAAAATAGGACCACTATTAGGTAAGTTATTGATTGTTCATTCATTTTCGAAATATTGAAATTTTTACCAAAACCAAGATTTCTTGTCAAGCCATTCTTAAAAGTTAGGATGCAACACTGGCAAAACAAGTTTTTAATCTGTGATTTAATACTTTCCAATTTACTGCCAAGCATACATTGTTAAAATAAAATAACTTGAAACTTATATATCTATTGGACCACAATACACCTCGTTGTGGTCGGGTTCAATGATTATTGAATTATAAAATGTCCACTTTGATACATAGTAAATATTTCATTTTTCCAATATGATAACACCAAAACAAATCTAATGCTTTTCAAAACAACATACGATTGTATATATGGTTGATAAATTATCGACTATCGACAACAAAAAGCACAAAACTAAAAGTTAAAGTCATTGAAACATAAAACCACTCAGTTTTCTTTCACAAAATATTATCGTAAGTGTGAAAAGTAAAATTGATACCGACCGAATTAGAAAAAAAAAACATACTAAAAGTGTCAATGTATTTTCATTTGATAACAGTTTTCATCATCATAAAAACGAATTATCGATTTCTTTTTTTTTTGCATTTTCCAAAAACTTCAAAAAAAAACGTCAATTCATCTCTCCCCTAAAAAATAAAGTAAAATAAATAACACAAACCGTACATTACATACTCGTACATGTATGAGCTTTAGTCATATATATTCGACTAGATACCATCTTTGTTTACATGAAGAAAGTTGATTTCGTTTTTTTTTTTTTTGTAGTTTTGTACAAATTGAAATTATATACACTATTATTTATTATAAGAAACGTAATTGAAAAGCTTTTTGATAAAGTTTCAATTGAACTTAGAAAATGATAAAGTTAGAGAATATTGATTGTTAAAGTAGCATATACTGTCTGGGTGGAACTTTTACTATTTTAATGCCAATAAAAGCAGGTATAATCAAATTCTGAAGTTTTAAATTATGAAGTTTAGAATTATCTGACGACTTACACATATGACTTAAATGATGAAGCTTTTAATTTTTAAATGGAAGTCTTCAAAATTTAGTGAAACAACTAATTTACCCCTTTTGAATTATCAACAAATGATCTTTGATATCAGAAAGCCACTTGCATACCCATAAACATCTAAGATAATAATGGTATGATCAGAACAATGATTCAGCATAGTATTATAAAATAATAAAATAGTTACATGACGTATTTCATTGAAGCTTTTCGATGACATCATTTGTTCGTAATAATTTTTTTTTCTCGCAGATTGGTCCTTGACATTTAAACCTTATATGGTCAAATCAGTGTTTTTAACAAATGTTATTCCGCTACCTTCACAACCATTAAGAAAAAAGCATTTGGGTTTTATCTTTAGTTGTACCTTCATTTGACTGCATGGAGTTAAAAAGAGATTACATTTTTGGCAAATTCATATTATCTTCAAAATGTAATAGGACTTAATAGGTAAACCGTTTGCAAAATTGAGGACGATGCAAGACTCTATAGAGTAAATAGTAATATTCCTAATACAGATTGCATGACTCCTTTAAAGTACAATTTGCAATTGATTCAAAACTCATCTCTTCCTAGAAGTGGCATAATATATCTTGCATCATTAATACCAAAAGAACTAAGAATTCAGAGTGTGAAAAAAACTGAAAAACTTATCTCAGTACTATATGCTGCAATGACAATGTTAGACGGCACTGTGTGTTGAAAATTGGTCTTCAATTGGTACGACCCCAAACTTGAATACTATAAGTTCAAACTACTTTTAGAATCTGCCCGTATAAAAGGACTATGTAATGAAGTATAAGCACTAAATTTTTACCAAAAACCTTATTATATGTATTATTATGTGTAATATTTATTTCTTCTTATTTTTTTAATTTGCTTTTTTTGTTGGCTTTGAATTAAGTGTAGCTGTGGTAATGACATCGGTCTTAATGATTTTTTAGCGTTTATGTTTGTTTACCTTGTGTGGAGATCATATTTACTGGTACAACTTTCCAATGGCGTCCATTTTCGAGAAGCCTTTTCAATTTGGCCAATAATTAAACCTGGAGCCTTTTTCACACTTAAGCTATGATCTCATCTTTTAATTCTTTGGTTGTTTTTGGTCGGAGGTCATAATCAGAAACTTTGCTTATAAATATTAAGTTTTGTTCCGTAAGGTTTTTTCCAGCAAAGTCTTAAATAAATTGGCTTTCTTTTAACTTTTGGACTAAGTTCATTAGTCTTTTCTAACCCATTTGTTTCTTTTCAAACTGAGTAATCAGTGTCATTATGTTCTGAATTTTATTTGTCTCCTGTGTTGTTTTTGTTTATTGCATATAAAATTTTTTAGGAATTTTTATGGTCGGGGGCATTAATATTTCCATGTGCGTCTTCGAACTGCGTCGATGTTCTAATTGGTACTTGCAGGATGATTTGTTAATTACTTTCTGGAATAATGCTCAGTTAGGAAAACGATTCTTAGTAATTATCGTAGTGCTGAGATTTTTGTAAAAATTCCTTTTTGCCAATATGTTGATTTAGTTCGGAATAGAATTGACTATTGCTTATGTGTCCTACCTCGAGTAGCTACGAGTTGTAAAGATTTTGATGCCCTGAATAAGTGTTTGGTGCACTGAAGTCACCACCAACAATAAAACTAGAAGGCAGAATATACTGTATTCACTATTACCAAAGTTTCAATTTTTTTTCATGCGGTGTTCAACATTTCTATTCATTATTACTGTAGATCCAGATCTAAAGCTTCGCTCCCTGGATGAAAGCGTTGCAACATTCATAATTTAAAATTATAATAAATCATTTTTCTACCCAATGGTTCTCCGATGTGAGATTTATATCTGTTTAATTTAAATTTAAAAAATTCCCAACTCTGAAACATGCTGCGCTAGTCCGTTTGCACTTCAAGTAGCAGTCTTAATGCTCTGATCATTTATTTAAATTAAGAGTAACAAAACGTTGTTTGCGGTTTTACGCTTTTCAAAGTGTTTAAATAGAGTTTCTAAACCAACGTCTGGGTTTGTTATCTGATTGTTAATAGTTTATAAGCTCCGCATACACCTTCAGGTTTACATTGACATTAGATGATAACATTAGATGATTGCAGAGGAGTTTGTGAGAAAGTTTTCCACACAGAACATAAAAATAATGTTTTTGGCTTTGTTTAGGTTTTACTAGGAGGCTTTTAAAAGCTCTATTAAATAACATTTACTTCTTCTAGAATACTCGACAAGCGTTATTTTAGACTGTCAATAACAAGAAGCAGCTCCCCCATTCATCCATGACCAAGATAAGTTTTTGATCTTTAGTATAGGATTTCTGATGTAGTATACAATATTAATGCTTTTTTATTAAAACCGAGTGATTCTATTAGCAAAAAATGGCTCGACGGATTATTGATAATAATCACATTTAACAATTTGGCAAAATAAAGTTAAACCAACTTGTCCCTTTTAAAGCTCTCAGCCCAAATTCAAACATGATATTACAATTTTTAAATTCCATTTTACAATTAAAATTGTCTATCGTTAGACTTATAAACCGGGGAATCCCAATTCTTACATTCTTTGTTTTCGCTGTTTTATGTTTTGTTTTTTTCATTTGGTTGTTAGTAATTGAGATGAAAAGTTGACGACTTAGTAGTTTGCATTGCGAATATAAAATATAGTTTAGTATGAATATAACGGACAATATAGATTCATTCAATATGCTATTCATGGATTCCAATAAAAGTGATTGTGAAGTGATGGAAGTAATAGTAGAAATTATAAATCTATCAGTGAATCTAATTTATTTCCTACACTTATTAAGAGCGACTTAAATTAAATAAAATTGGAAAATGGCCGGTTTCAGAAAGGAATTAATATACTGTTTACGTTTATGAAATTGTTATATACATTTATTGAAGTGACCGAATGTACAGAGTGGAAGAACGTGAGCTACCTGGATATTCCAGAGACATACAGATATCGCCTGATATATTTGGTTCAGAATACAGTGACGGCACCGATACTAAATTGGTGAGAGAAGAAGAAACAAGGATGCCTCTGATGGAAAATTCACAAGAAGGTATGTTATTTTATTAACTAAATAACTTTTAATTATTATTAAGGGTAAGAACCAATTGACGATTTGGAATACGGAAACGGTTTCACTAGTAAATAAGAAAAATAGTAAATGTAAAGAAATTGAAGCACCAAAATTATAACGAAATTCCAAAAAAAAATGTTAGACGAATTCCAAAATAAGTGTTTCTTGGAATATTGGGGACAAAAACTATATGCATGTCGCCTTGCTTTCATTACAAAATGTTTAAAAATTGAACCGAAAAAATCCATCACTAATGTAAAATATCAGCAAAAGTCGAAAAATTTAACTGTAAAATACTACTTAAATAATAGTGAAACTCACGATGAAATCAACATATACAACAAATGTTTCCGAAGTGTGCTGGTGAAAGAAAAAGTCTCAGGAAGGCTCTAAAATTCGGAAAAACAATTAAATATCACTTCGACAAGAACATGCTGCCAGGGCCACTGTGGCCACTGTTGGCCAGGGCCACTGTGCACCCGTTTTTGCTTATACTTGGAAGAATAAGGCAGGATATTAGCTAAATTATTGAGATCGACCCGGTTACAGACACCATGGTGGCCAAAATTTAGTAATTTTTGGGGTAGGAAAAGCAAAGGTATGGTAGAATTGATCCGGTTTTCCGGTAGACAATATTCAAACTACTGTTAGCACAAGACAATCACTATTTTACTGAACTGCTCTACAATCTGGAATCTCTTGTCAGCAACTCTATTGTGCCACCATTCATCTGTTATCTGCAAAGGTTCCCTGAAAACAAAATATATTAATAAACTTATTGCTCCTAGCCGTAAGCTGTAATAAGTTCAATTAATTTTTAATCTGAAATTACAAATTAATTTATTCTTAATATAATAAATAATATAATTCCTACAATCCGATTGCCAAAATAAATTGTGCTAGTTTTTACCTGAAAATTACATAAGCCACCTACTCAGTGATTATTATTAATGTGGCTTCTTTTAATGATATTCACTTTTGCAATAAATTTTGACATTTGAGATATGGAGATCGTTCGACATTATTTTGACGAAAAGTCCACTGTCGATTTCGTTACGTTTTAATCTGATTGGAAGTACAACTTATTTGACGAGGTAGTTTGCCAAGAAACTATAGTCTTCTGATATAAATTTACATACGTATACTGTATAGCTATTTTTGGTACTCCTTTATATTAGTAAGTGGTGGCTCCAAAATTTTAGGAACCACAGTTACTCCATCTGAATGTTGCAATACAAACGTACTTTTAACGAGCGTTAGCATTAAATATATTCGTTATTCATATTATGCATTTCATTATATAAAACAATATGATTTTAAAACATAAAAAGCACAAAAACAATCAAACCTAAATTTCACTAAAGCTTTCATGATTATTTCAATTTGAACATAAACGTACAAAAATGTATAAAACTTTATTTTTTGGCAAGGAAGTTGTTGTGCTATTACCATCTATAACAACAAACTACTGCTACTCGAAATGATAAAAGCTTAACGGAAAAACAAACGAAATAAAATTAAAATAAAAAAAAACTAAGCATATCGCCCGGTATGGCTTTTTTGGCACATGAATATTAAAAACCGAAAAAAAAAATGTTAACTTCCATCGTAATTTTAATTTTTGCTGTTTTTGTGATATTATCTTATCGATTTAAGTGTTGCAACTATATATGCAACAGATTAAAATGAATTATTTCGATTTAATAAATAAAATTTCTGTACACTGTGCACTGTTATTATATGTTTACTTGTTGAAATTTGTTATCTATATATACGAATGTATATATCGCGGCGGCGATACATATTCGGTGGTTTTGTTTACACATATTGAATAAAATATGGTAATATGGTAAACTGTAATTTGGGGGAAAATGTAAGTGTTAAATTGGTTATGCATACATTTGATAGATTGATGCGGAAAATAGCAACCTTTACACACCACGTGTTTAAAACGTCAATTTTATGGGTATGTACCCACATCCACTGGTGGAACACTATTTCAAATTTACCGGTGGTTAGAAGAAAATTAAAAACCAGAATTGGTCCAAACCGGCGCCTAAGGCTTCAACAGTCACAATTATCATTATCATTATCAGGGACAAGAGATCTAAATATAGAAAACTCGATACCCCTTTTAATGTGTAGTCACCATTACTAAGCAACTTCCATTGCATTTTAGTTTCTAAAACTAGTTATCATAAAGTTTTTAAATTTATTGATTTTTGGAGACCAAGGGAAGCTAAGAATCACATAAGTAGATTTTTAACACCGTTGCCATTTAGTCCAACTACAAAAAATATTATCTGCATAGTCGAGAGCCTGGTTGTTCTGAGGTATTACATTTTTACAAAAGAAAAATTATATTATAAAATTAAAGAGTATCGGTGACAGAGCATCTTCTTGTAATACACCAGAGCTTTCTGCAAAAATTGCAGACTATTATCCTGATGTGGAGTTTTGCAATGATGTTGATACAGATGTTTCCACCCGAGTCCCAAATAGCAAAAGATTTAAGTCTAACTCATGATGCAGTCCGGTGACTCCTTTATAAAAGTAACGTAATAAAACTAGCGATCATTGCTGAGTTTATGTACTCTTAAGGCTTCAGCCTTCAACCATTCACGTTTTTTTGTTTACAAATCCGATTGACCGTAAAATGGCACTAATACTTCGTGTAGAGCGTTTGCCATAATTGCTGCTAACAAGGGTCTAATATTGTGTTTTCTTATGTTCATATATCAGTTCTTCACAGTTGAAACGTAAGGTTAATTTTCATGTGATCCTTGGCTTGTGCAAAAACTGTCATCGTAGCTTTACAGAAAGCCATTGCTGGTAAACCAGTAATGGATTCACTTAAGTTTAAAGAGATAATGCGTCCCTGTAGTTATAATTCTCTATATAGTGAGGTGATAAAACAGAAAAATTTTGGAAAAGACGTAAACAAAACAGTCGAGTCTTCAAAAGTGTTTGTAGAAGAAAACGTAATTTGCTGTCGCAGAGTAGGGAGTCACGAATGCTATAAAAACGTAGAATAATACAACTACTTAGCTGAATGATATAATGTAAGAACATAATCCAGAACAGCCATAAATCGTACCCAGAAAACAGAAAGGAAACAAAAAGTTTGATGGACAAAATGATAACAAATTTTTATATTTTAAATATTTTGTTGCCAATTTATATATTTCGTGTAGATGAGATGCATTTTTGTAAAAAAGTACTCTAATAACTCTTGTTGTTGAACTCTTATCCCACCCGATATGAGATCTTATTTTTAAAACAAATTTCTATTGCACAGACCGCAGTTAAACACTAAAGGATTATAGTGCTTATACGCTATCGATTAAAAAAGCAGAAGTCTAATGACTAAACTAAATCAATTTTGGGATCATTTTCGTTAGAAGAAGGAATAACTTAATAGCGATCTTCACATAGACCGTGCAATAGACCTGCATATCCTGTACGTTTCTTTGATCGTTGTTCATTGGAATTGTTCAGTTTAGTTATCCAATAGAAAAACTTTCTCCATTTGCTCCAGACTTCCAGTGAAGTTTTCAAAATGTAAACCCAATTTTTATTTTGCAAACTAAAGGATGGGCAGCCATTAAAAAACTTTCAGAACCTTTTAGCTCAGCACAATTTCTAAACAATGTCACCATATAAGCTCTTTTATTATTAAACATTGCATGTTGGCTTCTAAAATTAAAATGTGTTTGTCTCATAAACTACTTAGTCTGACAATACGTCTGGTCAAATATCTGGCCAAATATCTGAACAATTTCTTTGAATTGTCTACCGGAAAAGATTCAATCTTACAAAAATGAGTAAAATCAAAAGAAAAACCAAAGAGACACTCTTGGTTGTGATTAAAGTACTTCGTTTGCAACAACAAAATATTGGACGGCTAAATTTAAATACGTAAATACGTAATAAGCGCCATCTATAAACTAAATTATTACTTTCTGTAATGCAAACCATAAAGTAACTATATTTGGTTAAAATAATGACGCTTGGTTCAAAAGATACATGATGCGAATCCCAAAATAGGTGAGTAAACAACCAAAAAGAATTTTTACGTTTCTAATCTCACTTGAACCAGCGTAAATTACAACTGTGAAAGGTAGTTGTGAACATTTTGAGTAGTCTTCGAACCAGATTAGGGAGAATAAGGCAAAAAAATGTTTTGTAGGTAACTCCCTTTTTTAGTCTTAGTAAACCGATTACTCCCAACGCTGTGAAATTTTGGGTTTGTTCTGGAAAGCCCTAAAAATGTTTCTTCCTGCATACAATATGGTAAACATGGATTTTCAGCACCATGCAAAATTACCTTTGTAATATTGTGTAATTCTGGTTTCGTAAAAAAGACGGTGTATATGGTGAGGTTCGCCTATAAAAGAAGGTGAATGCTTCAATAAGAGCATTTGCTCTCCTTGATAAACTTTTTCTTGTAAATTTAGTTGGTTATTTCTAATAAAAAGTGTTCTCATGGCTCCTTGTGTTGCCCTAACAATGTAATGAGCATAAAATCATCAAGAACGATGTAAAATTTCCTTTGGTAATTTAAATTTAGCCTAAATGTGGTTTACAATTAATACATCAATTTTGATTTTCGATCAAGCATTGCCACGAAAAAATTTATAAAACAAAATTAAAAATTAAAAAGCATTCATCGAACTCAAAAATTCATAGCGTTGCTATTTACTGGCTAACGCGTCTGTTCATAAAAGCTGATTTATAGCCGATTTACATTCAACAAATTTTGTAGAAAAAGTTGATCTTGAAATCAATTAAGTAAAATTGAAATAAAATCAAAAATTGCAATAACTTTTGGTTTTGATTTGGGTGACCAAACATAGTATATTAAACTAACTTTATACATGTATTGTAATCTTTTTATGCTACAAAAGAGTAGTTGTTTTGTTTGCTACAAAACAATAAAGCTTTTCACTTTATAAAAATCCAGTTCATCTTTTTATAACAGTTTTGTGGGTTTGGATCTCGGGTTTCGATTTTTTATTTTTACAAGAAGAAATTTTTTCTCATTTTGGCTTGCATAATTTTTCGATCTTGTGTCTTTATTGTGTTTAAGATTAAAATTTCGTTTAATGTTATTCGGCTACTTGGTTTTGGCTATTACTGATGTTAATCGGCTACTTGAACTATAAACTGGAAATATATATTATTAACCTGTGGAGCGTGAAGAACATCAAAGAATTATATATAGATTAAATAATTAAATAAATAAATAATACATATATTATTATTGATTATAAACAAAAGTAGAAACATAATGATTAAAGCATATGATGATTGATAGGTGGGTTCAAGATTTTGCTGTTGGTATTACTAAATTCATGTAAGGATATTTAGATTTTTAATAACATATATAAAACTATGGCTTACATAATTTGTTCAACTTGAAAAGTAAAGCTTTGTTTAAAGTGAGTATCTAAAAAGCACGTCCTACTCAGATAACCTTTCAAAAAGCTCTGAATTAAATAAAAATCTACAAAAAACATATTTTTGTTTAGTGTTTAGCCAAGAATATTATTCATAACGGATTCCAATATGTATAGTTATAGATATATGTTTTATTAATGCGCTTTTTTATACAGTTACAAAACCAAAACATTTTTTTTTTATTTTTTATATAAAGCTCAATTTCTCGTTTTGGGGTTTGTGTAAAAAAATATTTACAGTACTAGTTATAGAAATGCAGACTGTTTTAATTATTACAATATCATTAAATGCATATATGCTCACTTTCATATTGTTAAATTATAAAAAATATCCATAAAGAAAAGTACCTGAAAGCTTATCGAAAGGTTTATCAAAATAAGAAGCTCAATGGAAGAAACAAATTATACATTTGACCACTATTACATGAAGTGTCAAATTAGTTTTTGGTTTTAAACTAAAAACCGAAAAAATCACTTCAACTTGTTTAGCTGTTCTAATAAACTTGGACTATGGTGGCGTAAAAATGAGTACCTTAAAATGGTAACTCTTAATTAATGCAAATTAATTTACTCTTTAATAATGCAAATTAATGCAAATTAATGCAAATATTAGTTAAGAACTTGAAAATCATCGTCTTAACCGGTACGGATTAAAATATTTACAAAGTTGCAAGAGGGACTTGCCCATCTTTCAAAGGAAGCGTAAATATAGTATTTGTTCTTGAAAAACTCACATTAAATTGTCATATAGAAGGCGGACATCTAATTTAAATATTACCTGTCCAGATTTCATTGCACCTAACTGTATATATGTATATGAACTGTATCGTGTACTGTTTTAAAAAAGATTAAAAATATTTTAATTTATGCATTAAAATAATGAAAAAAAACTACCATGCAAAATTTTATATTTTTATGAATAATTTTACCATTTTTTATGCGATATTTAAGTCTAAAAAAAGCAACATATTTTACATAATAAAATTATTTTATAATTAGAATCTAGATTTTTGATTTAGATCGGAAAAAAATTCAATGTGCTAATATTAAATGCCAAAATGGTTAAATCTCGTTAATGGTTGATAAATTTCAAGTAGAATCGCAAATTAGGTGCTCAAACCAACTACTGGTAGCACCTTGTTTTAGATGCCTCTATACACACATGTTCAATACACATGAACGATAATTTCGACATTTCAAGAGTTTCTCGGCTTATAACGCTTCAAATTCATTAAAATGTTTTACAGAGCATGAATTCGGATTTGTTGAGACTTTAACCAACAAAACCCGTTCGGAACAAATGGCTCCCGAGAAAAAAAGGAACGCCTTTTCCTGTATGGTACAAAATGTCAAACCATTTAAAATTTTACCAAAAGAAGAAGAAAAAATCCATCATACCGTTGGGAAAGTTACCCACAGCAACTTGAATTCCAGTAAATTGGATTTAATTGGCTGATCACTTTTTTAATTAAAATGTTCACAAAAAAATTGGTATCACTAATTACGATTCATTACCTCTAAAAATTATTTTTTTTCCAATTCAAATAAACATTTACCTCGGTTATCTCTAAATATCATCAATATATGTATATTTACAATATATTAATTACAAAATATAACAAAAAATGTTGGAGTAGTAGTGTAACAAAAAATTGTGAACATTACAATTATTGCGAATCAACGTAATCGAAATCTAACGCTATATATATTCGGCAGAACCAGAACTAAAATCCAGTAAGCGTATCACAATTTTTGGAAGGGAAAGTAGCAAACTTAGCTAATGGGGAATAATGCCAAACAAACGATGAAGTAAAATTTAGTCTTCTATATGGATATACCATTGATTTTATCGGTAATAGAGAATCGCATAAATCATTGTAATATCGTTTTTATAACTTTTTATTGAATTTTTTTGTTGCTCCAATTCTTCTTCTTCTTACTTTCCCCATATCTTAATAAATAATTTTTTTGCGCTATTATTATTGCTATTATATAGTTTTTGGGATAAATTTATCATTTTCTATTCAATTTAAGCGTTCATGAGTAAAAGCACAAAATAATACGGAGCTGGAGTAGCACAAACAAAAAAATTGAAATTTTTTTTTATTCCATTTGCCCGAACTTTGTTGCCAACTTTATTTATATAAAAAAAAAATTAATAATAATAAAAGTTTAATACAAAAAATAAAAACTATTTATGTTCACAAATTGTTATAATTTATTTTCAATTTAAAATTAATCTATATGTACAAGTTTGTATGTGTGTGTGTGTATCTCGTATTATATATGTGTATTATTTAATTGAATGTTTTTTATATACTGATAATAGATTTTCAATTATGTGTCGAGAAAAATGTAAATTATAACGGTAAAATGGAAAATTTTAAATTTTTAGATAGCAGTTCTGCAAAATAACTTTTATCAGTTCACTAGTCTTTTTCAGTAACTATAGCGTTTCAATTGTTTCACTTTTAAAAATTTCTAATTTTTTTTTTTTTTTTTTTTTGTATTAAAGATCTGTTTTTCGGATTAACAATATTAAATTATTACTTTCGAATTTATATAAAAATATAACCGGTTTAAGGAAAGATTTTTGAGGAACACCAAAGTAAGAGATATTTTGATGTGAAAAGTACTGCAGTAACCCCCAGCTAACTTTTTGATTTTTAAATTTTAGACAAGGTCGAATTTCATAAGGAGTTCTTGATGTAGTTTAAATATTAGCATTTAAAGTGGCCAAATCTGTCGATAGCTTCAATTATAGCTAGACAACGGATCAGAAAAAACTTTAAAAGAATTAGACCAACGAAAAGTTAGTTACGATTCTACGCATATTTAGAAAAACTGTTTGTTTGATAAATAGTTTTTTTTTGCTCATTATATAATGAGCTTAACAAGTCAGTTACTCTGCATATCCTAGAATTTCCATATCTGTGTGAGATCATTTGTCACCTTCAATGTTTATTTTTATGTACATTTTTAATTTATTTGTGGTTTCTTTGTCGTACAACAGTAAACTCTTTCATGTGTTTGAGAACAATGGAAATGTCGGTGCTCAGTTTGCAAACAGTTCCTACTAGGTAAACCTTGAACACCTTTGACTGCTGCTACATTTTATGCACTGAAACAACTGCTATTAGTTGAAGTTGTGGTTGAAGAGATGTGATATTATCTTGAATCTACCAATCTGGTCTTATCTATATTTTTGCATAATTTCTCTAGTTGAGCCACACTTGAGACATCTGTTACTGCCAGTTGCATACTCAGTAATTAGGAATCATATTTTTTTGAAGGTCCAATAACTTTTATTCTGCATTCAATGGTGGATAAACTTTCAAAAACAATTTGGTCATATTCCTAAGATGATTGGCGATCGATGTGCTATTTCTCTGCTTCCGCTCTATAATAATGTCCTCTTACACCATCAATCATTGTTTTTGTAAGAATTTCCACTGAAAATCCCCTAGAAGTCATACGGGCTATTTCTCCATTGGAATCCTTCGGCTTTCTTTCCGTACCATATCTGCATCTATCCATCTAAAATCTGAGATTATTTTTAGTGTCCTTTTCTGCCGTAGACATTCATTGAATATGTTTAATACTTTTAACTAGGCCGTACAATATGAAGTTTGTCTCATCATTATCGCCAACCGCTCTAAATTATATATCCAAATATTGACAAATTCTTGCATTCACCATATGTATCTCAGCCCTGAAATTTCCCAAATTTTTCAATTGCCATAGTAAACTCTTTCCCATCTTCAATTGAATCTAGTGGTGGTACCTTCTCGGCATCTTAAACCTTTTTCAGTCAACAATCATAATATACAAATCATAAATTTCCAAACTTTAGTTGAAACATGACATTTTCTCATTAAAGCTGTCACATTTATGGAGCTTTCAAAATTCAAGAAATCCATGATTCATCCAAACTATGAAACTGAGGCTACAAAATTTATTAAATCAACTGTAACTAGTATTAAACGATAAAAAGTTATGTACATTCTCGAACGAAAGCTCTTGTTTGTATTAAATCTCGCCATTTAAATTATACGAGCACGATTTGATCACTAATTTAAATTCCACATCAACGTGTTTATGACTGTAGTTTTATTAAAAAAACTATAATTGTTTATTCACACGTTGTGTTTGTAATTCTAAAACTAACGACGAACGTCGTTAAAGTAAAAAAGCTGCCACTAAACTTTTACAATGAATAAATTTCCATTAAACACTGTGACTCGACTAATTAAAAAATTTACGACATAAAATACATAAACACATAGTACATAAAAAAAACAGCTATGCATGTACTTACATAGTACTCTAAACTACACAGTGTAAACATGTTTTACACACAATTAACATATACAACGTATAAATAGACAATAATCACAACACAAATATTCTAACCAGATTCACACACATACACACCCACACGGAAACAAAATTACAAAAAAAGCAGAAAAAGTTTTCCATTTTCACTTTTTTTTTGTTTGATTTTGTTTTGTTTTTATTTTTTGCGGCCAATCGTAACAATAAAACAATACGCACAAAAAAACTATATAACGAATTGGAAATGAATCAAGTTGGTAAGATCGTATAAAAGGAAAAGCGCTGAGAAAATATAATAAAAATCCATTTTCAAAATTTATTGTAAACGCGGGAAAGGAAACAAAAAAATTACAAATCTAGTTTTACCAACATTTTCCCATGAGGCGCAATCCATTATTGCAAGTGACTTTTTATAACTGGATATTGGATTCTATATAGTAAACAAACTATATACGAGGATAAACCAAAAAGCTCTCTACAAATAAGCTTTTCTATTTCTTCACTTTTATTTATTTATGAACATTTTATCGCATCGCAAATATTTTACTCTCCATAGAACCGATATATATATACGTATATCTATACATGTTGAGTGTGTGTGTGTAACATAACAGTGAATCTGGCATCCCGAGAGGATGCAAGAAAACATTGCCACCGGATATGAACAAAAATAAAATTTATGAATTTCGAAATGTTTACGAGATAAATTATTGAAAGGTTGAAATGGTTATAAATTATTTTGCTTTAGTTTTGGGATGTGATCTAGTTTAGTCTTGATGGATAGTTGGCTGAATTAATGGATGGCAAGGGGATATCTTATACATTTTCAAATACATTTTGATGGTAAAGAGTTATAAATTAAGACACATTATCCTTGAAAAAATTGGGTAGTGAGAACAGACTAAATGGGTAGCATCATTCAAACTTTATCAAATGATTGGACTACGTCTTGTTGTATGGTTGAGGGCCGATCGTGGAACCCAAATGTGAAACATATACCTCGTTTATTTTACTTATCGCTGTTAAATATTCATTATCTGTGTACCCAGTGTTTGAAGGTATTTTTTAGGTTTTTGACAAAAATATCAGCTTTTTGCTCATAGCTGCGAGCCCAGGTTCCGTCAACCATTTATATGGGTCACATTTGCATTTTACGCATCAAACCTTTGTTGGCCTTCCACAGGGTCTATTTCAGGTTTACCTGAGGAGACTATGCAAGCTAGCAATTGTCTCATTCTTAATCTCTAATATTAGAAGTTTAAGTTTGTTGCAAAAGTTGTTCAGGATTTGTTGTCTTCAGGGGCTCTACTGCTAGGCCTAGTCTTACCAGCTCTACTTTCTTCGTTAACCATCTTTCTCACTTCAACTGGATAATTTATACTTTTTTCGTAATATTCCTTGCTGTGTAAGAGAATTTGTCCAGCCGCTTTTTGTACATTTTCCATTATGCTTTCCATATATTCTTCGATCATGTAAGCACCTTAAGATAAGCACCTTTAGATTAACGTTTTCTTCAACTAGATGCTAAAAGTATTCACAGTTTATTTTCTTATTTGCTAAGCTGTCTTATTACCTTGCAACTTATTGTCATTAAAACTAAAGAATGATCTGATATTAGCCCTTCTTCAATTTCAAGTGCTAAGTAATTTTCGAAGATACCTCTATATATATTGTAAGTAAGAAGGTCAGTCTTTGTTTGGGTCCATAGGTCAGTAGGTTGGCTTTCTCCTGGAATGAAACTAACATTTCTGACTACTTCAAATAGATCTTTTACTTTGAGAGTAGTATTATATTTGAACCACAGAATTTGATTCTCCCGTTAAAGTTGCATCCATTAACAAGATTAATGTCAAGTGATTTAAGATGGTTTTTGTAGTCTGGTTTTTATGAGGCATCTGGGTAATTTTTGGTTTCAATAGAAACACTAGCTACTTGCATAGCTTCTTCTTCTGTTTTTAATTCTTCATCATGCGTAATATTATCCATACTAAACATTGCAGTACCGCCTCTAGCTCTTTCTGCTGGATGCCAAACTTAATAGCACTGGTATCTACGTATTTTGAAATACGAGGTTCTAGTAAAGTGACTTTCTATATTTTATCTTGGCTCGCTGATATATTTTCCAATTTCCTAGTCTCCGGTCTTATTTTTTCAGTAGCCCACCCATCTATTCAGGTCTCTCATCCTGTGCAGACCGATGTGAATTGACAGCGTTTAGCTTCTAAAGTATTTTTTGTAGAACATAGTTTCCCTGACTCCAGGCTGCCTTGCAATTTTCGTTATATACATAAAACCTTATTTTACTTTGGCGATATTTAGAGGGATTTTTTTTGGGAAGGTAAGCCCTTACAAATTTACGAATTTTATTGGATCTTCAATACAGCACGTAATAGTAGCCTGATAGTGATGAATGATACCTTAATCAAAAGCTCTAGTAATCAGTATAAAATATTGAAAAAAGAAATAGTACAATATTATAATAATATAGTAAGGTACATACAAATGTTCACAGATACAATAAACCCTATAACACACCAAATTTCAAAATGTGTTTAAATTAAAAATTCAAACTAATTTACACGATAATTAAATGAAACAACCGTTATACGTCACTGTAATTACAAGAAAATCTAATTGATATACCTTTTCCAAGCCATAATAACCTGTGATAAATTAAATTTGCTTACCACCTGAAAGTTCATTACTTAAGTCGTCTTTCCACTATGAAACATTTACCGTCACTAATAAAACAAAAGAGATAAAAATATATATTTCCTATGGTGTACAAGTGAAACAACAAAAAACTTTATCAGTAAAATTCGTCTAGAAATAAAATTGTATATTTGTTAGTTTACTGCCATAATTAAACTATAAAAAATGTCAAAAAGAATATATTTTTTTATAGTAGTAAAGTAATACTAATTGTAATATCATTTTTTAACAAAACGAAATGAACAACAATACACTGCTTATATAAACAAATTTACTTGCATCTCGATTATTCTATTATTTAAGATGTGTCTTCGATTTTCTTTTGTTTGGCTATAATTTCAGTGGACATATTTTTTTATTCTGTTCCCGATTTTGTTTAAAGGGCATTTCTTAGAGGTGATATAGCTCAAATTAACATTTTGTTTCCGGTCAAGTCGTTTTAACACCAAGATGACTCAACTGCGTATATATAACGGACTTGCAGTGGATACAATATAATGTATATAAAGACTACCCTCCAAAATCCCGGAAATAGCATTATTTGCATACTTTATATTTTACATAATCATAAACATTTTAACCAAAAACTTGAACATAATTCCCAACGATATCGTAAAGACGAAAGTGTAAACATAATAAATTTCCATAATTTACATTAAATCCTTTATATTTATCCTTTACCGCAGGATTTCGTCGTTTTCGTTACTTGTGTTGTGCAACAAACGTTTTTTTAAAAAACAACAGTACTTCTTCTATATCATAAGACAATCACAAAATATAAATATATAATATTTATTAAACCAATGAGGGAAGAAAGGACTAACGTAAGGATTAAAATTTTCATAAATTCTTAGCTCGTAAAAACATAATTTCTTCAACCAAAAGTTAAAAAACAAAAAAAAATTTCAAGAAGTATATCCTAAACAGAGTAATAACAATAAAAATGTATATAAAAATGTAAACCCTTTTTCGTACGAATGGGGTATACATGGGGTACTACATTATATTCGTCTAACCGAAAAACCCATCTTATAAAATTTTTTGAAGCTTTAAGTTAAAAAAAAAAATAATTAAAAAAATTAAAATGTAAACACATTTAAGTAATTTCGTCTTATTTATATTTTGGTACAGAAGATGCCAGCAAACAAGAAAAATTGTACGCAAGCGTTTTTTATTGAAATTAAGTTATATAAAATTTTATGTTAGTATCTCAATTAATAAAATCTAATATTTATGATATAATGATGAGATGGAGGATTAAATTTTATTACGAAATGAACTCTTTAGAATTTAGCGAGTACTTTAAATGGGATTTTGTGGATTTTTTATGATGTACTCGTAAATATGGTGGTGAAATGGAATTTACAGTATGGTGGGAGTATTTTTTATCGGATTTCGAGTATTTTGTTTCGTTTCTTCCCTAATGGTTGGGTGGAGGCACTCCAGTTCATTTTAAATCTCAGAATGGTGCTGCCGAGATAGAAAAGGATGTTGTGGGTTATTTTACTAATTTTATATTCATAATAATTTACATAATTTGCAGTTTGCAAGATTTATCCTCTTATGTATACCATTCGATTTTCGAATGATTTTATGATTTATATCGTTGTTTAATGATTTTACTCTTATATTCTTTATTTGTAATTGATTTCATGATTTTATTCAAAGCTGCATATTCAGATGTGTCTATACATACAAATTCACATCCAACATGTATAGAGTGCAAAAAGGATCATCCTGCAAATTATAAAGACAGTATCGTTGCTAAGGAATTGCAAAAAATTAAGAAAAATCACAGCCGGTACCATGTAAAAAAAAATTTTCACAAGTTAGTGGTAGCATCTGAGCAACAACATACAATTCCACAAAAATCAGTAAATTTTAAAGACACCAATGGTTTTGATGCCTTAAACAAGGGAAAGGCATCGAAGCCTAGAACAGTCATCTAGATAGTCGAGAAACATTGGATGAAGTAACATCCATTTTATACTAAACGAATTTGACAAATCAAACATTAAGAGGGGTATTAGGTTAATTTCCTCGCTTTCGTATGTACTCTCCAAAATCTTTCAAAAACCACTGCTCAAAAGTATTAAGTCCATAATATTTGATAAAAATTTAATACCGCCTCATCAATTAAGATTTCGAGAAAATCATTCTACTCCTGCACCATCGTACAAGTTTACAGGATCACGAACATTTTTGAAGTTGTGCTTGAAAATAAGACATTATGTTTCGCAATCTTTCGTAGCCTAATTCTTTGATGAAGCACAACACCCGAGGTTTATATGTTGCATCAGGACCTACTAAAAGTATATACTTTCAAATTTGAACTCCTTATTGTGGGAAAACGCATGATGGTTAATTAGCTCATTAAAACTGTAACATTTATGCTACAATTTGAAAAATCGAACAAATTTTCAAACTTAACCAAATAACAGTAGGAGTTTCCCGAGGTAGCGTTCTAGGACTAGTATTATATAATACAAGTGGCTTGCCTAACATGTGCCAAGTATCTTGGCATGACTCTTGACGCTAAGTTAAAATGGAAAGAGCAAGGGAACTCAAAATCAAATGCAGCAAAATATATTGGCTTATTGGAAGGTTTTCAGGACTAATTTATAGACTTACAGTATCCAGCTTTAGGGCTGTACTATGAAAAGTAATATAAATATAATATAATCCTTCCAAAATAAGGGTTCTTGGTACTTAAGAAATTATAACCTACATAAGGAACTACAAATAGAATACGTCAGTGAAGATTTCCTCAATCATGTGAAAAAATACAAAGGCATCTCGGACAACACAAAAATCCCGAGAATTGTGGTATGCTGAATAACATAAATAGAGTACGACGGTTTCAAAGAAAAAAATCGTTAGAATTGGGAAGTTCACAATAAGTCGTCCAAAAAGTTTAGAGACTAACCAATGGGTTTCTTGCAAACTTGACTATAAGAAAGCTAAACAAATTAATAGATTAAATAAAATTTGATTGAAATGTTGGCGGGACCTTCAACATGATGTTAAACACCATTGCTCAAAACCTAAGAAACTTATAACTAGTAAATTTATACAAACAAATTTAGCTTCTATTGAGGTGCCTCCATGAATTTGTTGAAATGAGCCACATCACAATGTGATGTGATATGTTTGTTGTAAAAGGCCATATTGCGTGATGTGTAACACCACACATTACTCCATGATGGTTCATTTATTCCGTGTAACTCCATAAATATACAAGCAAATAGGAATAATAAGAAGAGGTTCTTATACCTGAAGAAACAAGGACCTAAAATCATAATATATGTAGCTTGAACCTTGCAATGATTGGGGATAGTATTGAAAATACCTTGAGCAAATTTTCCGATTTAGAGTGGTTAGTTACTAAAATCAGTTGAACGCCCAATGACAGGAGATGGTTCATTATAAATTGCAGATATTACGGAGGATTTTCAAAAGCTTCATCATATAGAATTGAATACCAATCATATCCTATTCAGACAAAGGCATTGCTATCTACATCATCATGCTGTTCTTAAAACGTTGAGCATCTTCACAAATGAAGAGCAGTCTTTGATGAGTCATGCAAAACCACAAATTGAATGTCTCTTAATGATAACTTAATGATTGGTCCCAGGAAACAATCATCATTATGGTTAACCTTACTACGATTCGATTCAATTGCCCTCAATGCTGATATAAAAAAAATTAACCGTCAAATAAGAGCACAAGATGACAATACAAATTACCAACAAATCGTTTGGTGACAAATTTCTAATTTGCCAAATCAACATTTTTAGCTGAAAACAGGGACGTATGGAACTTCTGCGGCACCGTTTCTAGCCAATCGATCCTAACAACAGATAATAAGGTAAATTTTTCACGGCTGGCTAATATAATCAGAAAAAAATTTTATTTCCTTTCAGGACAATTGATCGATTAATTAGGTTCAGGTGAATTTCTCAAAAAAGTGTTTTCAAACGTTCCCGCTTTATGTGATATTTTAGATCTAACCATATTTGATGATAATATATAACTAAATGATGTCGGGAGAAACACAAAACTAGATTATTTTTTTAAATTAACGAAGGTGTTTAATCCTCTTGGTTGGCTGGAACCATCAATCATAATTATTTAACAACTTTTCCTGAAATTATGGTTATATTAACTGAATTGGGATGACGAACTCCCATCTGACATCCTTTAGAACAACTTTAGAACTACAACTTTAGAAACAATTCGGGGCATCTTCAAAAAATTCTAAAGGCTGCAGAAATACTATGTGGAACAACGGACCGTGTGATGCCAGAGAGAATCAATTAAAATCGATTAAAATCGAATGCGCATTGATGGTTAACGCGTTATTTTTATTCGAGAAACCAAAAAAATATGTGTGATTTCTGCATAAAAAGACTGCATGCACTTTTCACTTGATTTTTTAATTTTAATTGCGCAATTACCATTATCTATGGTAATACTACCAAAGTAATATTGCAAGCTAAAATTACATGTGGGAGCAGATGGTTTGGAAATGAGGGTTTCAGAGGAAAACGAATGGCTCCGTTTTACACGTAAATTCTGATATTGCGGCTCGTGCGCGTCGCATATCAGCCACATACCAACCAATCAAATCAACACATCTAAACCATGTGACAAGTTTTACTAATCAAATCACTCATTTACGGAACAAAAAATAAATAAAATAAAAAACAAAATAATTATAAAGAATAGAAACAAAGTAAAAACGTAGCAATACATTTTTTACTCGGTTTTTACTTTGATTTTATTCTTTATAATTTTTTTGTTTTTTGTTTAATTTTTTTTTTTTTTTTTTGTTTTGCAAACGAGTGATTTGATTGGTAAATCTTGTCACATGGTTTAGATATGTTGATTTGATTGGTTTGTATGCTGCTAATATGCGCCGCGTACGAGCTACATACAAGCAGCCGCCTTAAAGCGAACGATCTTGGGTTATGCGGCTAGCCTTATAAATGAAAACAAATGTTTGATTGGGATCGTTAAGATGTGTCCTCAACACTAGTATTTGACCCACCGTTTAAAAGCGGTTGAGCAACACTTGTGATAAAACGGCCACTCTATATTTTATTAGCCCGATTCAAAGGCTTCGAAATGTTGGGAGCATAACCTCATCATCAGCTTTATATTAATTACTAACAATTGTATGATAACATAAACCCCGAAAATGTTTAGTCCACGCAACAAAATCTTGCCACACGACCGGTGCTAACCTATAAGGAAGCAAAGGCTGGATTGTAAAGTTGAGAATCAATAACAAACAGCTGATGTACGTCGGAGGATAAGACCAAGACAGTGCTGGTGTGACGACGCCAAATGAGTTCGGAGTAAATTTCAAAACTATATGGAGGAAAATTACGATGAAAAGATAAATGAAGGTCAATGTATAGACGGCTAATAGTCTAACCACATGATTTGCACAAATACAAATCAATTCGTCTTTAGAAACAATAAATAAATCGATCGGAAATAATTAATCGAAAATTATATCGAACAAGTCAAAGACTACATTAAATCTTATACGTATATGAGATTGATAAACTTTCAAAGCCACGACGATCCACAGACCATAAATTAGTCAAACAACAATCCATAAACATGCAAAGAATTAAAAGGCACTAAAGCACACCAAGAATATACGTATATATATATATATAGATTGAAAGATGGAGTGAGATTTTAACTTTTATCATTTAGTAGTACGACTATATATATCGTCTGTCTGTATATGTTCGATTTTATTAAACATATGGATATATACAAACAGACATAAATGGTTACATATAATATGTTAGAGCATAAAAATCGATTTCTATCACTTCTGATTTGCCGTCTTCTCTACTCCATATGATGCTTTTGTTGAGATGCCATACATAAAATTTTTATTTTTTCCATCTCTTACACAATAATACAATGCGAAAGATGATGAAAAGAATGGAAAATTAAAATCAAGGATGAAATTGAAAAGTTCACATAACAAAAAATAAAGAAGCTTTTTTCTATTGAGTTTCATTTGTTTTGTGTATTCGAAAACAATAAAGTCGCGTGGTTTTTTTAATGCTTTATGTGGTTTTCTCGTCTTGTAATTTTTTTTACTGTTTAAATAATATGTGTATGTGTGTTTATGTGTACGTCTGTGCTTTTTGAATGAATTAAATGTTCTTTCAAGATTCAAATTCATTATCACAACCAATAAAAAATAGGGCGATTTAAAGAAAATGTCTTAGAAAATATAGGATGGTGAAGCATGCATGATAACGATATTGATTGTAATGTTTATGATGCTTTTGATGTTTTGCCCTTCAAGCAAACATCAAAAGCATCATAAACAATCAATGTTCTCAAGTTTAATTAATAGAACAACACTTATTGTTTAGTATACAAGTGATCATAATATATTTATACTTTTGGTTTGATGATGGCAAACGATTAATGACGTTTTGACGAAAACGATTCAAGTGAAGTGACTCTTACATTGTACTTTTGTTTACCGGTTCTGTTTTGTTTAATTGATGGCTTTTGAAATTCAAAATAAGATCGCAGTAAAATTATAGTGCGATACAACTATTAATACGTTAAACTGTAAATTAGGGTAAGTACCTGTATATATATATATATATATATATATATATATATATATATATATATATAAACATTTGCTCCACAAACAATCAGGCATACAGCAATTTATCGGCATGGTAAATTACTACCACAGGCTCATGCCTAGTATAGCGGAAACCTTCCAAAATCCACACCCATTTGGCAACTTTACTAAAGAAATCCAAAACGCCGAAGAACTACTTCTGGCCAGACGGTTGTCAACTGGCATTCGACCAGCTAAAAACCACTTTAGCTCACATTGCGTTATTGGCAAACCCAATACATGACGCTTAATTTAGTGTCACAACCGACACCTTTAGAACTGCTGTTGGCGTCTTGTTGCAACAATGTAATAATGGAGATTGAAAGCCACTTGGTTTATTTTCGAAGAAACATTCAAATGCGCTAAAAAAAATATTCCGCATTTGAAAGAAAGCTACAAGCTATCTACCAAGCGATAAAACATTTTCGATATTATGTCGAGGGTCGAGTTTATACTGTCTACTCCAACCATAAACCGCCGATACACTGTCCCGATACACTGTCCCGAGCACCAACCCACGAAACTTCATCTGTGGAGACTCATGCGATAAAACATTTTGCTTCGACATGAAGCAAATCACAAAATCACAAGAAGCTGACACGGAACTTCAGGATATTCTTTCTGGTACCTTAAAACATAAGAAACATCTGTAGGCAGTAACAATTGCCTGAACATTTGTTCAGAACCAGATTCGGAGTACCAGTCAACATCACAAACAATCAAGGTACGCAGTTTGAATCAAAACTCTTTGATGAGCAAACTAAGCTTCTAGATTCCAACGGGAACCAAATCACCTCGTGCCACGCTCCACTAAATCCTCAAGCATAGTTGAGCGTTTTCACCGCCAGTAGAAAACATCATTAAAAGCCCGATTTAAACTGTGCATTGGAGTTCCGAGGTACCCATTGTACTACTAGGTATCCAAGCTACAGTAAAGGTGGATCTCCAATGTTTTCCAGGTGAACTTGTTTATATGGACAAACAATGAAGCTGCCTGGGGTATTTTATGCAGACAACCCTCTTTTACCCGTAGCAACAACCAACACAATAATCCAACCCCTTCGATCAAGTATGAGCAACCTCGTGCCCAAAAACACTCGTGTATCTAAATAAACCGGCATACACGTCTCAAAGTCACTAGACACTAGTGAGTTCGTGTTTGTGCGAGTGGATAAAGTGCGCACAGGTTTTGCACTGTCATACGATGCCCATACAAAGTTATTCGAGGCTTACGAAAATATTTCGTACTTGACGTCAAAAATAAACATCAATCTGTCAGCATTGATAGATTGAAACCGGCATTCGGGTCCTTTGTTTTTTTTTCCTTCTCCAACAAGAAAAACCCGAAAAGTTCACATAAGAATGTGAAACTTTCACATGGTATAATTTTTTTTGGCATACCAGCGTGAAACTAAACATTTAAACAGGACACAAACTTTGTTGCATGATTTTTTACAGATGTCAACTATAGCGTCACCGGGAACCATGATCGTCAATCATCGGTTATTATAACTTTTTGATTCTGTCAGTTAAAGAACTATTCATAAGCTATCTACTTCTCTAATAACAGTGTTTGATTTAATCTGTCAAATGCTTTAGAGAAATCATTTGATTTCATGAGTTGAAGGAAAGTGACTATGATTATTAGGAAAAAACGTGCCAAAAATTAAATATTTTCAATACAAGCATTAATCTAGTATCGCACCACCAATTAAAAAACTTTTTTTTTTTTTTTTTTTGTTTCTGAACTCTGCAATCTGTTCTGGGGCCGAAGCTCTCCCAACTCTTTCGCAGTTAATTTTTAACGTCCTATCTTACGCCGTCACCAGCCAAATTGAGGACGCACGAATACAGGTTCGATTTTAAATCCATCTGCACATTGCATTGCTCCAGCCAGCCTGTACTGACATGGACGATGGTTCGGCCCATGGATTCTGCACTCCAACAGGGGGTCATAGTAAAAAAAAACTTTTTACCAGACCAAAATTAGACTAATGAATCGAAGATCTTTTCAATATTTACTTCAAGAATTTACGTTAGATTTTATGTTGTAAATTCTCTTAAAAATATAAGATACTGTTACACCACACATTGAAAATGAATTCAAAGTGGAGATACCTGAGACGTTTAAATAAATGATATCCATCGTCATTGAATGTCAATCAACCAAAAAATAACAACCATAGAATCGGTTCAAATACATCTACGCCTTGGTAAGAAATAGAAGTTATACAAAATTTGATTGCTTTACAAAAAAGAACTACTTTGCAATGTTTGATCTAGGTAAATAAAGATAGATGCCACCTTGTATATCATTTAGGAGTCGTCACAACATGAATGCACCTAAAACGGAGTAAGTTATTCCAATGTAATGAAACAAGTTTGGGAGCCTTGTGTATTTTTAAGCACAGTGGAAATGACTAAAATTCTTCAGTACGTGAATTTATATTTGAAACTGTTGCTGAAAGTCCTGTGGTTGGTAAACAATATAGTTATGCAGAGTTTGAGCGTCTTGGGTGGTATTTTCACCCTTGGATTTTAGCTCTAGTGGTAGACCTAAAGGTTCAACGATCGTATTAAAATTCGAAAAACCATGATAGTTTTTCGAATTGGATCTCGGTATGCTCTATACATAAAGCTATGTGTGTTGGAGCTTTTTACAAACAAACCAAAACGATTTAGAGAATCATTACTCTGGGAATGTTCTCTTTTCAAATATTTTCTGCATAGGTTATTTTCACTTGCTATTTTGTTTCACTCAGAATCTAACACACTTTTACAAATGCGATAGTCGTTAAGTCAGTGTTGCTGGTGTTTGTTCCAATTTTTGTTGTGGCATCTGGTAGTATTATTTAAACGTAATTTCTGTGTATTTTTGCTACTGGTTATTGTGCTTGTTTTTTATAGAACTCATTGTTTCATCTTTATCTTGGGTTTAAGCATAGCACTGGATTATTAAAGAATTACTATAGAATTATTTTATTTTAGTGATTTCAACAGTTCTTTTACAAAACTAGTTTATAAGGTTGTATAAGAGTTTCTTCTGATAATGACTCTATTTGGAAACGACGTCTCAAATCTGGAATTTCAAAAACTCTGACTAGACTTATTTGTATATTCTAATCGGATCAATGACGTATTAAAAATGCATATAATTTTAGTTGTTAACACAGAAAACGACCAAGCTCAGTAATTTTGTTTGGCGTTACGATTAACAAATTACGGGAATATTATTATCAAAGGGAAAAACATGCTCTTAAAATAAAATAAAAACTATAAACATTAAGATGAAAAATATCTCTACAAAAGACAAATACATTCACTAGGCAGTAGCAAACATATATAATAAAGCAAATTCTGCTATTAAAATATAAAAAAAATGTCATGTATTCATATAGCATTCATAACCAAAAACAGAAAAGCTTGCATACAAAAAGTTTTTTTATAGTGTCTAAAACAGAAAAAAATCGTTGTAAACTACTATACTGGTACAGTATAATCGGTACAACCATTCGCCGGTAATTTTGGCTGCTTTTAGCATATTTTTACGGATTGTGAGTTCTACTAATTCACTGGATTTGGCAATTTTAATTGATTAGAGTGTACGGCTGACGATCAATCAGAAATTCCCGGAATGCCGGGTATCACATACACCAGTCTTACATTTAATAAACCCAAAGGATTGGATAGGAATTTTAGTTAAGACAGACTCGACCTGGTGGTACAATCCCTAATAAATTGACCAGATTTTTTTGAAATATTTTAACCTGAAATCGTCTACCAGCCTGAAAGTCTAGGGCAATATACTATTTGATGAAATAGGTGGCATTTTTATTTCATATTTGATATATTCTATCCGTAGGTCACTGTGAAGATCAGGAAGAATTTTGTTTTAAAACGTCCATATCATTTTGGCGTAACAGTTTTTTTTTTCTTTTTTAGGAAACAGAATTTTTTTATTTAGCTTTGCTGTCGACTCGCCTAGAGATCTGTTTTTTCTTTTCTTAGGGCTACTGGTCTTGTTGTTCTGCAAAAGTCATTATGTTTCCTTCTATTCTGAAGAAATTTGATACCGTGTTCAAAGCATTTGGTGCCTTTAATCGTTGATCCAATCACATAATTTCATAATGACTAGAACAGTCTTTCCTTTTTGTAATGGTAAAACTTATCATAAAATGGGCTGGTTTACTTCCAAAAACAAAAAACTAATTCTCAGCTTGGGAAATCAACTTAATCATTAATTATTGCTAAGAGCTGCAATGCCGAAATGTTGTATTCAGGAAAAACTGTTTAAAGTTGCCCGTTTGCTCTTTTAAGTGTTTCCCCTGAAAAGGGGTTCTCAATGGTTTTCTAGCTCAACATATTTGATCCAACGAAAATTACATCACATTGCCGCTTGTAAAATGTTCTAAAAGTCATACTGTAAATATGTATACGTTTTAATAGACATAGCGGTGGTTAGTACACGTAGCATAAATAAAAATTATTTTAACTTGGAAATAGTGTTACGTTACATATAAAATACGGGCGAAAAACACAACAACACCATAACTATTTAAGCTTTTTTAAGTTTCTGTGCTTTTTTTTTGGTGTGTCTTTCGTACGTTTTCTCCTTTTTTATGAATTATTATTTTATGCTGCATGAATATGGGAATTGACTTATGAAAAGTACACGATATGTGTATATATTTTCATTCGGTACTGTATAAAGAAGAATACTAAACGTGTATACGTTTTAGTGCTAAATAATTTATATCACCTTAAAGAATTTTTAGACAATTTTGTAGACATTTTTTTTTTTTTGGTATGTAAGTGTGTACATGAATCGAGGAATTGGCGATAAGGACTTATTAAGAAAAGCCATAAATGTGTTCGGGTATACATAATATAACATTAATATTTAAAATTAAATGTTATGCATAAAAAATGCAAAGATCTGTTGCTACCTTCATTTCGGTTACAATATCAATTTTTATTTCTTAAGTTTTCATACAATTTTTTTTGTGGTGTTGGTACTGTGATTTATTATGGGACTACTAATGCACTGGGTACGTATAAAGCAGAAACTATAATGTTTTGCTCAATTTAAACGATCAGACCCAACATCTTCAGACATTCCTTCATGAAGTATTTTAATTATCTTTCTCTGTGTAGCTCAATGTTCTGGAGCAACTTTATCGAGCACTCTCAAATTTAAGCTCCATTTACGTAGTTTCATTGCAGCCTCATGCAACACGACTATCAGTTTCTGCTTTAATTCAATTATGATCTCAATTACCCTTGTTACCATATGTGACCACCCTCAATTGAAAATACCTTTTGGCTTATCAGGATTATCTCGCCATATAATTTGCTGCATTGCTTGATCTCGTTCGTTAAGCCATATCTGTAGGTACCCACAATCGCCTGATTTCAGAATCTCATCGTAATTTCAAAAATACTCGATTGAATTTTTGGCCCTAATAGGAGTGTATCATTGAGTAAAACTTTATTAGTGGTCTTTGCTGAAGCATCGAATACCACCTGCAACTTTGTGGTCATACCTTCTTTTTTAAAGACTCTGAGTAAATTTTCAAAGTATGGTTTTACTTTCTTAGACGGCATAAGCCTCACTATAAATCTGTCAGTCTTGTATCTGGAAGTATGCTCCACGAAGTGTTACTCACATAATTCTTCTTCTTCCGTCAATTTTGGAATCAAGTCAGAAACCTCCTCAATCACCCAGAATTCACCTATAAGTATTTATCAATATTGAATGACTGTAATCGTTACCGAAGTTGAACCTTATTTTATTTGGCACTGCTTTCCTAAGGCAATCCATTCCAGTATTATCTTCAGCGAATTTTACATGTTGTATTGGTCATTTCTCGAGTATTTGACTTGTGCGATTTACAACGAGAGGTTCCACCTTACTGGATAAAAGCAAACAAAATGGCTAAATCTTTCAACGCAAAAGATTTGCTAAATACCGCATAGTCTCCTTTGCCGAAAATACCAATTTCTGACGTACTAGAGAGCAGTAGAAAGTTCCAGTTATTACAGTTACCTCACTGTTTCTGTGGATTATGTGGCAACATAATCTTGTGTGGCAATCGACTTAATTTCTGGTGATCTAAACCTAATGCCACATGAGAGATGAAGTTTTCTACTAAGTATGAACGTTGTTGGTAATATAACCCATTAGGAACAGGAATACGCATTTGTCTCACCCATTCTAGATTGTGGATGTAATAGCTTAATTTTCGTCTCTTTTACCATATTTTGTCATTGGAAATGGGCGAGCTACATCCATTACTATTCGTTTAAATGGTACTCCGATAATGTATTGCTGCATTTTTCTTCTTGTTCTGATTTGGGCTCGCTTGCTGAAGCACAAATGTCAAACGTCTTGAGGATAGACCCAATAAAAATGGCTATAGACTTTGGAGAAAATCTTGTTGACACCCAAATGTGCTCCAGATCTACCATTGCTGTACCTGCTCCTTGATATGTCTGCCGTTAGCTAATTTACAGAATCGTATATGAGCAAACCATCCATTAAAGCTTTAATGATTGTCACTAAGCCCAATAGCATTTAATAATCGCTCTTTTCACCGTGATCTCATGGTAGTATGGGTTTGTACCGTCCTCTATGGTAGATAATTCCCAATTTTGGCATTTAGCATGGTTTTAAGGTTGCTGAGTAAAGGTTGCTGAGCTGAGTCATTCTGAATTTTATTCTCTTTAAGATTCTTTATTTGTGAAATATCTTCATGGTTTAACTTCCGCAGCTTGATGGAATCCATGGATAAACTCGTCCTAGCTGCTTCATATTTCAGTGCTGATGCCAATATTACATTCATTGTTTTTCTTTTGTGTTTGTTTTTAGCTGAAGTTTATTATAGTCATCTCTCACTCCATTAATAAAGGTAGCCACCGTTGAGAACGTAGGAACTTTTGCATATGTATTTTTTTAGATTTTGAAAGCTTTCTCCACGTATTTTTCGTTTATTATGCAGCTGAATTTCGCAAAATTCCATTAAATTTAACATAACACCTTTCATGCTTCCTTCGTAGCTCATTCTAATGACGGATGTGTTTTGCAACACATCTTGCTAGTCTACCCATTGTGTTGTATTGTATCTTAAAACTGCACCTTAAAATTTTCAAACAGTGTATCGCCATCGAATGTAGGTGGTTTTAGGAAGCTGTTTGAACTCCTAATGACCGGTTCTCTTGCAATGACTTTTGTTGCATTCTGTTGAGCCAGTTTCATGTCTGAGATACATCTTTTCTCCAACTTCTGTTTCCACCACCTTCACGTCATTCTCGAACGCTTTCATGTCCCCTGTGAGCTCCAGCATTTGTTTATCCTGAGCCTTTGGAATCTAATTCAATTTGGTAGCTTGTTGGTCAAATTTGGCATTAATTTTAACTACAACATTGAGTAGAGTAGTCTTATTGTTGCCTGTTTCCTGCTCGGTGGACCTCATAAGTTTAATTCCTTCACTATTACCATTGCTGGAACCTTGGTAGATACGACATTTGTACACCTTTGTCATTATTCATTCTCTTTCCACATAGCTTATTGTAGTCTCGTAAGCAGTTCCGATTTATTACCAGTCGCCTCAAGATTTTGCTTGGCCAATTCACTTTTTCCGTTGTGTTATCTACGTAGTGTTACTCATTTCTTGCGAAATCTCATTTTCGTTACTTCTTGTTACGGAATCGGGTTCTGAGCTCGAATTCATACAGTATGTCGTAATAGAAACATCAAGAAACCCCTTTTAACCTTAAAAAAATTAAAATCAAAGGAATATTGATTTCCCCGTTTTCGTCAAAGCGGAGAGTTTCAGCAAAATGTAGTCCTATATAATATTTAGAAATGAAACAACTAAAATTTTTTAAATGGTTTTAACACTTGCTGAGTGAAAGAGGTAACGAAATATAAGTTATTTTAGTCACCTCAACTTTTGAATCTGGATCCCATATTAGTCCCGGGTTTTCCCATGAAATTAAACTGCATGTAAATGTCACCAATCAAACAGCATTAAACGATTACCCACTATACCAAACAAAAGCTTCAATTATATCCTTATATCCTTAATAGCTTTACCAAACTTTTTTGTGTGTGTACACTAAAATCATAAACATACACACACACAGTTGAAAAAAAAATTATAATCACTGTAATTTAATCAACATACAAGCAAAATTACATATCCATGTTAGATTTTCTTCATCGCATCTTCTTCATCGGCCATATCCCCATATATGTACATATATACAACATAGTTATATTCACTTAATAAGAGTAGACAATAGAGATGTAATGTAGAATACAACAACATCAAATCTACTAACATTAATTACACCATTAATGCCATATGACGTGAATGATATTTAAATTTCCATTTCGACAACGACAACGTCGACGAGTATATGGATAAAAAAGATTTTCACTAAAGGTATATAGTGCGCGCTGTATCGTATTTTCTCGCATCATATGGATGGATGTATGGAAGGAAGAGTGTCTAGAAACAAAATGTTGTAGTTTACAAAAGAGTTGTATAGTTTTGTTGTTGGATATTATGTACAGGTATACTATATGTATATGCATTCCGCATATGAAATACGGAATGACGATGGATACAAAAGAAGGTTAGAGATGGAACAAAAAAAAATATTAATTGTATTCATGAAATATTCTAAAGTTTTGTGTAATTTTTCTAGGTATGTATCTATCTACCGTACATACCTAGCTCTATATGCCATTATATTTATATGTATATATAGAAAAAATAAAGCGAACCATGTTTTCTGTAACAATTTTTAAACAAAAATCTAAAAGTAAAATCATTATCATTCTGCAAATAACGTCGTTGAGTGAATAAGACATTTATTGGGCAAAACAGTGATGTACTGGAGATCTCGTAATTTTTTGTAATTGGTTCGAAATTGAAATCGTTTTTATGAGGATAGCTAGGAAGATGTCGAATGAAAGTTGAACGAATTGGTTCAACCAATTTTGAACATCACTCCCTAATTCAAACAATGGAAACCATTAAAATAACTAAAAAGTGTAACAACTACAAAATACTCAGTTTGTCTACAGAACTGCGGTAGTCAAGTCAAATGGTAGCAAACCAGATTAAATATTTTCCGTAGCACGTCTATGAAGTACTCAGCTGAACTTTCAGACTACAAAATTTACTCATATTTACAAACAGTGATTATCCTTACCGATTTCTGTATAGAATAAAAAGAAAGCTATACTCAGGCATAGCGTGAGATAAATGATGAATTCCGGTTACTCCAACGTCATTTTAGAGTCTTTTTAATGTTGAGAGTCTCAGTGCTCACATGGTTGACATACGTATACAAAACCAGTTATTCAAAGATGTCCAGGTAACTGGATGTCAACGTGCAGTTGCTGCAAATGGAAAATATTGTAAAATTCTTGAGTATTTGTAACTTCGATCGATGCATTAAGCGAGTACAACTTATGCGAGAACAAGGATAACACTTCAATTAATCAATCTTTGCTTTATGCAACAACCAATATATCAAAATAAAAAGCTAACATTTTCACTTAAACAATTGTTGTGATTTAGAAAAACTAACCTTTCCAAATAGATGTCTTGATCTTCCATGTTCTATGAAAAGGGGTCATTGAAAGCGTTAATATTAAACTAGTATCCAAAAACAACATGTCCAGATATAAAATAGGAGGAGATTTGAAAACTGACTTCGCAATTTGCACAGAAACCAACTTTTTGTGCTACAATTTTTAGTTAAACGTCAACCCCGATGAAATACTTCAAAAATTCTGGAAATTGGAAGAAAATCAAACATGCGAATTACTAACAATCCTAGAAATAAAGTGGAATGCTCATTTTAAAACCTGCAGACGTGATAAAGCAGGAAAATTCATCATCAATATTCCATGCAAAGAGTCGACATCTAAATTATGGATTTCTCATTAAACTATTGAACAACTTTTTCCAATTCGGATTGGAAATTAAATCCAAACTGAAAATTCAAATGCGACTTTATTCAGTAATGCGAGAATACCCATACAACTGCCAAAAATAAAACACGATACTGGTTCTTATGTACTACATGATTGCGATGTGAAATAATTCAGTACAGAACAACCAAAATACGTGTGGTTCTTGATGGGTGTTGCGGAAGTATAAATTCAATTAAAAGGAGAGTTCAGTTAATTTCAGCAGTTAAACGTCCAGAGATACGATTCCAATGAAGAAACAGAACTGCACAAATTTTCTAATACCGGTTACCGAATTTATTCCGCGATAGTTTACTGTCAATTACTATTCACTGTTTTTAAGTGGCTCCACTAAAATGGCTCCAACAAAACAACTAGGTCTGCCCAGAACCAACAAACAACAAGCTTACATGCATAGACAGATTCAGTGATAGTCCGGGCGTGGTTTTTTACCATCCCAACCAGTTAATTTGCAGCATTTGTGAAAAGGACTTGCATACCTGGAGTTGACGAGCGAATGATGGCCAAACGAAGCCGTATAGGTAAAGCAAATTTAGAAAAACATTTTGATCTGTGACTCATATTTTACACAATAAAAATTCAGAAAACGTCATTGTGAAACTTACTAAAATGATATTTTTATTTAGCAAATTAAGGAGAATTTTAAGTTTTGTCAAAAGCTTTATAGTCAACGCCAGAAACCTAACTAATGAGATAATATTTTATCTCTAATACCAAAACCCTCTATCAGCAAAGCGGAAGCAAGTTAAAACTGAAACTTTTACACTTATATTGGGCTTTAACGTATTTTTTTACTTTACGACGTCACCAGACAACTCGATGACTCAATGAAACAGGTTCGCTTTAAATATCCAGCCAGCCTATACTGGTTTACCGACGATAGTTCAGCCAATGACCGAATCGTCATCACCAATCGCAATCAAGTAATGTAAAATCCGTTTTGCAACTCCACCTCATTGGAACTCAAATCCGGTACCTCCCTAACCCAAACATTGTTTAAAACATCAGTGTATCCGGGACAAAACATTACAAAAACTTAAACTAACCCGCCAATTAAACTTTAATTTTCTAAATTTTTTAAACAAATTAATACTAGCTTTTTTTTAATTAAATTAAATTTTAACCAAAAATTGCAAAAGTGGTCCCTTTTGTTTTTTGTAACTCAATTATATTGAGAAAAAAAAGAAATAAAAAAATTTAAAATCGACTGAATTGTGTTTCATTCACTACTAGCTGTCTGCCAAAAGTATAGTAACTACAGCAAGCATTACTTTGATCGGTATATATATATATATATATATATATATATATATATATATATATATATATATATATATATATATATATATATATATATATATATATATATATATATATATATATATATTTATATGGTTATTAACGGAGTTTCCAATTCTTCAAAGTATGATTTGATCATATGTAAATAAACATGAACGCACTAGTGCGTCTGCTTGAATGTTTGCACAAGACCTCCTGATGCGCTCAAGAATCACATTATATTCTCACGAACTGTTAGATTTTTGTTTAAAAATTTTCTCTTAGTCAGTCTCACAAAAACCAACCTTGCAAAATAAGAAATAGGCAGCAGTAACTTTTCCAAGAAAGTCAACCATATGCACAAGCATATGCGAGGTTTTCTAAAAATATATGATCGATTTGGAACATCAGAGAAATGTAAAATGTAGTAAGAAACGTCTCTCTTGGTAGCCAGTTTATTTTATCTAGCAGCCCTGAATGATGGCTAGGATTCAATCAAACAATCATTCATTAATCTGAGTTCAAAATGAGTACAGAAACGCAAACTAGAAAAATGTATAATATCAATTCACAAATAATACTATCAACCATTGGCTATCGTATATGGGCATCAATTAAAATCTGGGTAAACTATGAATAAGGCCTCTAACAGAAACGTCAAAAAAGACAAGTGGATAAATAAATGCAGCTGTATAACATTGAAACATTAGGTTTTAGCGAAGTTTAAAGAAAAATAGTGAAAATCTAACTACTAGTATAGGGGTAGTTAGATGTAATTTGGCATTTACAACGCAATTTTTTAGGCATGAAAGCATTACTCAATGGGAACCAGTAATCAACCAAGAATAATTCAACCAACAAGAATCCAATCGAAAATAAGAAATACTAAAGAATTATTTAGTTCTACGCACCAACGGAAAATGCTTATGCCTGATAATACATCATATACTGTGTCACAAATCAGTTGCTCATAGCTGATAGTAAGTTCTCACAAAAAAACATAAAAAAGTACACTTGGATATCGCTAGATAGCTAGATGGAATAAAAAACTAAGTATAGATGCTGGTAAATGAAAATAAATTTCTATCATCACTGCAACAGGTCAGAGCAATGAAAGTAGCAGATTTTCAAAGCGATAATCAACTAGTAATAGTGACATTCAAAGTAAACCCCGCTGCTCGAAAATACGCAATGAGCAACAAGAAGAAATTTATTTTAGAAAAGTTGAGAAATGCTGACCCCAAAATTACCTTCAGTGAAGCTCTACAACTTAACATTACCAATAACAAAACAGACATAGTTGCTGAAAAATGGTCACAAATAGAAGAACCCTATGCCAAGAAAGCTACTATTGTACTCGGAAAGCCAAGACAATACCCATAATTTTTGTGTGGGTTTGCCTCCCTAAAATTATTTTCAATGCTTATTCTATGTAGAGTCTTAACATTGAAAATGTTTCACTTTTAATGTTTTAGCCAACTTTTAGGGGAAACATATTTCTGTTTTGACATATTATGTCGATTGACAGTCTCATTATTTTGTTTTAACTAAAAGTTTTAACAGAGAAAACGTTTATAGGGTAAGCGAGAAAAAACAAACTTCCAGTACCTAATACTAGCTTAACATTCAAATGTTTTAGTTATATTGCTTTAGCTAACTTTTAGGGGTAAAGTAGTAAATTTTGTTTTTGACATAATATGTAAACAAAAATTAAAATCGGAGGTAAATAAATGTCCATTACTTATATACTGTAAAGTCTTAATATTGAAAATGTTTTAATTTGTGTTTCGTCTATTAACAAAAATAGAAATATAACATTTCCTCTAAAAGTATACTATAAATAATGAATATACATTTGTTTTGTGATTTTGTTTCATTATTATCTTGCTTTAGCTAAGTTTAAGGTAACAAGTAATTTTTTTGTTAATTTTATGTCTTAAATTTTAGTTTTGATATAATTTTAATAGTTAAGACCCTTCAGAGCATAAGTACTGGAAATTTATTTTTTGTCTCACGTGTTTTCGCTTGCCCTCGCTATATACATTTTTGATGTTTATAACCTAATTTAAACAAATACCGTACGATCTAAGGTCCTGTAAAATCGCATACAACTTTCATTTTCTATATCTAAATTTGGTAAAAAAAAATTTCACTCGGATGTCTAGTATTTGAGTTATGTTTGGTGTAACTTGCATGGATGGTATATTATAATGTAAGTTGACATTGTAATACATTTCATTACATTATAATTTTAGTATCACAATTAATATCACTTTACGTTACATTTAATTAGTAAAAAAAACATTACGACTTTATGTAAAGTAAATTATAATTATCCATAAAAAAAACTTTCATAACAATGTTCATATGCAACTATACATTTAAACTGTAAATTACAATCTATAAAATCTAAAACCTACAATAATTTGTTTTAATCCATATCCAAACTAAATAAAATTTAATTGGATTATTCAAAAAACGAATCAAACAATCATGCATTGTGCAAAGCTAACACAAAAAGCTCTCGTCCATACATACACGTATATGAACTAAAATAAAGAGTCATGAAATTATTGCGTGAGATTAAAAGCTTTTTGTTGTCTACATTATTTTAATTTTTTAAAATGTTTTAGTATTTTCGAATTTTGTAAATTGCAGCACAAAAATACATTTTTATGAAATATTTATTAGATTAGTGGATTTTATAATGTATGCATCCTCGATGAGTCGATATACCTCGTAGTCGGGGCTAGAACGAGAAAATAATTAAAAACCGAAACCAAATATTATATTACTATATTATGCTTGTCACGCAAAAGGTGTGTGGAAAACTATTAAATTTATTTGTTCGTATTTAAATATTATAACCTTTTTTTTAGATTGTCCACGTATATATGCATTTATGATTATAACCTAAAAATAATGTCAGTGCTTTGTTGGTTGATTACTATATTTACGAATGGGTTTTTAATTTTTTATTATAGCATCGCTTTAGATGCATTTTGTAAAAGTGAAATTGCGTTTAATCCCCTATCAACCAACTCGTTTTCATTTTACTTTCTTTTTTATTTTTTGGAAAGAATTGAAATGAAAAACTAAAAATGTAATTAAAAAAATGTACGGTCGTGGCATAAATAAAAGGAAAATTCGTGTATTATGTATGGCGATGACATCAGGCAAATAAAAATTTAAAAGAACGATTTTTTGGTGATTTTTTATGTTATTCGTGTATTTAAAATAGTTTAGTGCAGTGATGCTTAAACTTCTGTTTATAATCCTTAAACATAATATACAAGTATTGTCCATAGTACAGCACTGATTTGGTATAGAATTATTGTATAAAGGTGAATATTTGGCAAAATACCAAAATGACCAGGGTAGGTATAGATTTCTTTTGTTGGCAAACGTTTTTTGACCAGAATTAATTGTTTACATCTCTCGCCAAATCGATTATTGTTTTGAGCTTTTATATTATAATAGAAATGAAAGTTTTACTGGAATGCGTTGAATTTTTGTAATTTTACTATAATCGAATGGATACGAATGAATAATAGTTCTAATTCGTAGAGACAAGACAATCCTAAAAAAATTAAGTATGTGTAAATGGGTTTTTGGAAATCGGATTTTTATGAATCTGCGTGCATACAAATTTTTTGGAATATCATTTTCCAATTTGAAAATTGCGTCTTGATGATTTTCAATAATAAGAGGTCAACAAGAACACGCATCTGTTTCGTATAATAAGCGAGACCAGAAGAGTTTTTATTGACCCCTTTACTATCGAAAATCATCAGATTATGGGCCCAGCACGCTTCAATTGCGCTGCAAACAACAAACTACCAATTGCTTGCATGTACGGCACGTTTGATATCTCTTTGGACATTTTTTGATTCAAAACATTTGCTCGATTGAAATTGTCCCAAACACCCTGTCATGAGGGATTCGAGCTCCCAGTGCGGTTGCTGTGTTACCTAAATCTTTAACTTCAAAGTGTTTGCACAGCTTTTTCTTTAGCAATCTTTCTTTAACAATTCAAGAAAGCAATTTTTTCTGTAGCAATTTGGCATTCAGACCCAGATGTCTTATGGATTCCTCCTTTACATTTAGTTGACTTTGTGTCGAGCTTTCACCGTCTTTTGTTTGAAACATGTACCATCGTTTTACATCCAAACACCTGTAACGAGATCAGGTCTGGTTAGTTTCTAACCAAAAACCTTATGGTACAGTCGATCACATGTTTCTGCATGGAGTTCGGTTTATCAAATATGCTGCTTCCTCCCAAAAATTTTAATCAAGCCGGAATCGATTAACATACACCGAATTCATTCCATAAGTGCCTAATTGATACGCTCTGCAACGTCATTTTGTTCGGAGGTGTACGGTGCTGTTTTCTGAAACACAATTCCGCTTTTCACCGAAAAATCGTCAAACTGTCGATTACAATACTCCGTTCCTTTATCAATGTTCAGGACTTTGATTGGCATTTTTGATCGTTTGGCTTATAGAAATCAAGCGTGCACACAAACCCGGAACATATTGAACTTTCGTCCACTTGGCATTTATTTGTGACGTTCCCCTCAATAGGATTATGTTTACTTCACCAACACAATCAATTTTCAATTTTTCTTTGTTTGGAACAACAACTTTATTCAACGGACATCTATTTTTATTAACGACTTAGAGTTTGGCCATTTATTTTTATTAACGACTTAAAATATGTGTGCCGATGCACCAAAAACAATAAACCAATAACATGAATTGGAATTAATCGCCAGAAATGGCGTATACAAAATAGTTTCATATTTTTTCTCCTTTTTATTTAGACAATCTCTGGTGAAATGTCCCTGCTGACCGCACGGATGACCTTTGAACTTGAAATTCATCTTTTTTTGATCGATTGATGTTCCATTTTGCTACCATTGCATTATCAATTAATTTTGAATCATATTTCACTTCTTGCAACAGCAATGTTTTCACTGTATCCGTTATCAACATTGTTGCAGCCCAGCCAACATTAGCGATGCAATTATTTCATCTGTTATTTCCAAGCCAGATTGTTTTACTTTACCATACGATTCACATATGATTCCATCGAATTGCAATCAGACAGCTTAAATTGGAAAAATTCGTTCAGCAAGGTTACTCGTTTATATACAAGCCGCTATCTTAAAATGCCCTTGACAATGCATACCACGCTTATTTCGCTATTTTTGCATTTGCGATGTACGAATAATTTTGAGCCTATAGCCAACAACCAAATAGTTTCCGATTTTGCCTTTAAGTCATTTGCCTTTATCACATCATTTGCATATTCATACCCATTTTCGAAATGTGACTATAATCCTTTGATTACGAAATATGATTCGGCTGCAATTTTCCATAAAACGAAATTTTCACGACCATTTAATTTTTCTATCAGCATGTTTGATCTAAATTTCCAGTGTGTAATTGATGAATCAACAGATTGATGAAATGATATAGTCGTTCAAAAAGATTAGCACTCAAAAAACGCCATCTTCATCTATAAGTGGATTAAAATGAGCAATTGGATGGCAATTCAGTTCCGACAAGCAAATATCGCAAGTCATCACTGCATTTCCCTCTGTCAACTTTTTTCGAGCTACCTAATTGTAGAAAAAATATCAACATCATGCCGTTATACGCACAATTTTCATAATGTTGCTGTAACATTTGATACAATACCATCATTGAGTCTTTTGAATGTCAAACTCAGAAAAAATTTAAAATTTTAGCATTTCGCGTAGCCCTTCTGGGTAGATAAATTTTGAAGGCAATTGATCTTCAGGCATCAACGAAAGATCCGGTCCTTTAAGCCATTTTAGTTTATTGCAAAAATCACCAGGCGTACAATCCCGAGATAACACGACGTAATTGGTGGTTTTATTGTCAACGTGGCCCTGTTTCTTGTTTGATGTCATTTATTAAATGTCACTCACACGATGGGCAACTAAATTGATTGATATTTTAGCCAAGCAAAGACACTGCTGAAATTTGACTATAAAATGCAATCATTGCGTTTGAATCCGAAAGCATTGGTTATTTTACTGACTAATTTGAGCTACGAGTTGCTGCATTCAATTTGAAAGGCATCGTACGCTAATTGAGATGCGTCAGCAAAACCGTGGAGAATGCTATTCGATGCTTAGGTTTATGACTTGCAAGTGCCCAAAATATTAATATTCAGATTGTTTGTACAATTGATGGAATACCTTATTGTGGCCAAAATGTCGTATAAGTGCACGGAATGTTTGTAGTGTTTGCTTGAACGAACTCCAGAGCTCGGTCGGTGGTTTTTTACAAGATGGACTGGCTACGAAATAACCCTATATGGTTCAGCTAAAGGATTTTTTGAACTAGGTCTCACATATTTCTGCTTTCGATTTCAACTACAATCCGATGATTCGATCATTGAATCGATTATTCGATGTGGAATAAAAAGCATCGTATTAAAGTTTATTGGAAGCAGAGTATATCATTTTTTTGATGTACACTAGAGTTAAATTCGCTCTTATACGAAGTAAATGAGCAGAATGTTCAAAATTGTCAGTTGGAATGCGAACGGACTAGCGCCACATGTTCCAGAGTTCGAGTTTTTTCTAAATTTCACATTCAAAGTATGCTTTAAAGATCTGTTAAGTGTTTGCTTAACAGTTCTCTGCAATACGTTAGTATCATTTCAAACGTATTTAATTTTTTTAGCTAGTCCAAAATCCCTAATCCCTCTACCTATTTAAACAATTACAAATACATTTCAAGTAAAATTAAATTTTTAAAGTAATTACGAATTTTTGTTGTCCAAATATGTACCACAAAATAAATTACCAGATTTTTTTTTTTATTAGTATTTTCACCAAAAAAATTCTATCCACATACACTCATATCCAAAACGAAATCACCAAACACACAAAAAAAAAGATTTTAAGAAAAAAATTCACTTTGAAATTTTATTTAAACAAAATCTCAGATTTGTACACCAACCGGAGGAAAATAAAATATAAACGAACCAAAATAATAAAAAAATAAAACTTTTACTAAATTCAACCTGAAGCTAAATAAAAAATTAACTAAAACCAAAATTTTACAATAACAAAATCCAAAAAATTAAAACAAAAAAACAAGTCATCGAGATAAAATGAAAAAAAAATAAATAAAAAATTGGAAAATAAAAATGAAAAAGAAAATTTTCATTTTCCTTTTTTTTCAGTTTTGTTTTCCATCACCTGAGGCAATTTGTGTGCATTAGTATCAAATATTTTCTCCCATCCCCCCAGAAAAAAAATAACAATCAACAAAATTCTATATAATATAATGTATAGGGAGTACCACAACGAAACGCAAAAGAATGAGCTGGAAAACCAACCAGTAAAATATAATAACAACAACAAAACATTAAAAACACTAACTACCCCAAAAACTAAATGAAAGTTTAAATAAATTTAAATATTTTTGTGTATAAATATCCAAAAAATCATTTGAATATTACTCTCCCATAGTATAACAATATAACGAATGGAACAGATCTACCAACAAAACCAACAAAACTACAGGTAAATACAAATCCAAAAGCATTTTTTTTTTTTTTTTTTTTTTTTTTTTTTTTTTTGTAGAATGAAAAGTATATTTGGAAAATGGAATAGTTACGGGAAAATTTTAGGTATGCAAAATGAAATAAGATAAAAAGATCTGAGAAGTATGGAGATGGTTAATTTTAAAAAAATTTTTCTTTTCTTTAATTTGCATTTTTGTAATAAATAATAAATAAAGTTTGGACATCATTTGTAAAATACAATTTTTAAAATTGTTTTTAAACAAATTGGAATTTTTCGAACTCTAGTAATTGCAATTGATGATCTTAAAAAACGATGCAACAACATATTTGCTCTCAAAAACTTGTGATTTGTTTTATATCTCTATCGGTTAGCAATGTGAATTTTCACAAAGCTATCATTTTTGCAAATCATTTTTGCAAATTATTTTTACAAAAAAGTAATAAATCATGAATTAAAAGTATTGCACAATTATAAAATTAACTTATGAATCGCTTTGAAATAAGTTCGGTTTTAAGCCGGGAAGTATTAAGATCAAATCTAAAAAGGAAAGGGATGTTAAAAAGAGTTTCATCACTTAATTCCGCTGGGCGGTGAAGATTAACACAAGTATGAATCCATGTTTAGGTCTCAAAAACAAATGCTAACCCCTTTACTAATAATTTAGCTTACAAATTATTTGTTGAAATATATAAATATTTTATAGCAGAATTTTTACTGATGACCACAGCTTTTGCTTTTTCAATTTACATTATTTTTAAAGTTTTGTGTCAAATAAAATGTATATAAATTAGATTTTTGGTGATTATATGACGGTAGCCTATATTGATATTTATCAATATTGGCTACCGGGAAACCGGACCTATTCTGTCATTACTGACATATCTTTCCTTTCCCTACCACACAAAAAGAAATTTGCGGTGTCTGTTCGTGGATCGATCTCAATAATTTAACTAATATCGTGCCGTATCCTTTCAAGTATATGTAAAAACGGGTGCATTCCGGGATGTTCTTCTTAATGCTTGGCCGTACATTCTAAATCCACCAATCAAATTCGTAAAATTCCCAAAGGCTATAACGACACCTTTTTGATGACCAAAACTTTTGATAAAGGTATCATTCATCACAATCGGACCTAACTGCACAAGCCCATACACTCAGCCTTTGAGAATAGGTGACCTGTAAAGCAAAGAGAGACTATTAACATGGTCCCTTGGTGGAACGGGACACTTAGGAAAAAGCGAGATGTTTATTTAACAAAGACAAACGCTCTAGTGAATGGGGTGATTATAAAAGGGCCCGGGCAGAGTACAATCTCGAGTTAAGGAGGTTAAAGAGGCAACTTGTAAAAACTTTTGCGAGGGAATAAACGAATTGACGAAGTTTGCTTGTAGAAACCCAGTTTACAGACTCAATAGTGGCGGAACCACTTGAAGGCGCCTACGAAGGTTCTGGTGAGGTGATCTATATCCCTCATAACAGGACATGGAGTCTTTCAAGCAGCATATTTACGCCCAGTAAGGTTGGATGGCCTGTTAGCTCATTTTAACCCTTCAAATCCGCTGCATGTGATGGTATTTTTAAGCTCTCCTACAGAGAAATTTTGAAGATATTTTCCTTAATCCAAATCATTCAGGTCAGCTATGCTTTGAACTACATTTTAAAACTTTGGAGGAAAGTAAATGTAGTCCTTATTCCAAAAGGAGGGGTCACCCAGATACACAGCTCAAGGCATATCGTCCCATTAGCCTCACGTCATTTCTACTAAAAACGATGGAGACAGCTTTGGATTACTATATAAGAAATGAGGCACTAAAAAGGAACCCACTTCATCGAAATCAATTTGTTTATCAGGCTGACAAATCTACGGTGAAACCTTTTAACAGTCTGATCACTAAAATTCAAAGCACTTTTATTGTTAAGGAATTGCGCTTTTTGCGCTTGTTGACATTGAGAGTACCTTTAACAATACCTCATATATGAGTCCATAGAGAGGGCAGCATGCCAAAACGGAATTGCGCTTCCACACAGTCAAGTGGATTGGTTCGACAATGAAAAATAGTATGATTACAGCTCAATTAGGTAGTGAATCAGTAAACATCAAGGCTGTTAAGGGATGTCCCCAGGAACAAGTATTGTCTCCATTACTATGGCCACTGATTATTGATGGACTGTTGGTCCTTCTGCGTAGCAATGGACTTGATGTCGAAGGTTGACTTGACTGTAACAGTTAGAGTGAAATTTGACAATACCATTTCATTATGCTGAATGCACTTGGGCTGATACGGCATTTACTGTATTCAGGAAAGACTTAGTATCAATCCAAATAAAAAGGTTATTGTATACCTTTTACCAAGAGAACAAAGCTTGCGCTGACAGCTCTCTTTTTAAATGGTGTTACTGTTAATTTTTCCAGTGAGGTTAAATATCTCGTAGTCATTCTGAATCAAAAAGTAAATTGGAAAAAACACATAATCAAGATTTAGTGTAGAGCCACTAAGTCACTCTGCCTGTCAGAGGTTCTATAAATAAACATGGGGTTTACAAGCAAAAATGATCTATTGATCATTTTTAACAATCATTAGGCCCATGGTCACATACGCTTCAATGGTGTGGTGGCCTTAAACTGAGGAGAAGGAAACGCAAACATTAATATGTAAAATTCATTGTTTGGCTTGCCTCTTCACGTTTGCAAATGCGGCCTTGAGGATGCAGGCAGACAAAAAATTTCAACCAGGCAATATGGTTGGTTACATTATAATCCTTCGACAGTATTCCAGCCAAACTAGATTTCGGAAAGCCCATCTGTATTTTGTTATCGAACAGGGATAGTTGGAGGACAGAAGGACCATCCTTTAAAAGAAGGTCTATGATACGGTATACAGACGGACCAAAAACAGAAGACGGAGCAGGACTAGAAATATTCGGGAGTGAAAATGCCATTCTTCAAGCAGAAATGCACTCATAGAACTTGGTGGCTGGATAGGCATAGAAAAACTCCTAAAAAGTACTAAGGTCTTTATTGAATCGGACAATCAAGCGGCGTTAAAGGCTTCTTAAAGGCACCATTGAATAAAAACTGGTGTGGGATTGCCTTAACACAGAATTATTGTCGGGCTTTTCAAGAGCCTGAATATTGACTGAACGGTTGATTAGTAAGGGTTTAAGCACGAAAGATCTTTAAGGTCACGGTGCTAGAGGCTACAACGCCCACATGGCCATAAAAACACAATCGGGCCACTATTACGTATTTTATTGAATATTTAATCAAATTCGTAATTTTGCAAAGGCTAACTCCTTTAATTATTTTTGTCATACCTGGATTCTGTCCAGGTAATCAGAAACAGAAGTAATTTATTTTTGGACATCTTACATATGGATGACTTTTTGTTCCAGTTTATATCAGCTCTGTCTCTCAAAGGACTGGTCCTTACAATCATACATTAATAGTTTTGCTGGTATTGTATGAGTTAGAGCCAGCCAAAAGGGTAATATATAGTTTTGACAGAACGATAACAGTATATGTTTTGTCGGTTTCTCTCTCGAGAGAATCTGCTTATGTCACATTTCAGAATATTATCTTTATTAGTCTTATGAAGAGAATCCTACGGTGTCAATATGTCATTATGAACCAGAAGTTTTGGTCGTAAACTCATTTTACACCAAACTAAATAGTATCAACAAGATGACGGTGACACATATATAAGAGGTCATATATCGGTAATCGAAAGATTGGTATTCCGATAAAATCATGCAATTTTCCCAATTCATTTTCAAAACAGCAAGAAGAAAATGGAAAACTAACCGTAAAGCAAAACTAAAAATCTAAATTGGATTCGATTGTATATAATGTTGTTCCATTGAGTTAAGATAATTCAGATTTTTTGCTCTCATATTTATTTCGGTTGTTAATCCTAAAAATACAAGACGAAATACACACACAAAAAATAATGTCAATCGATGTGATTCCAACTTTTGGTTAGAAAAGTTGTGGAGTGCAAAAATAAAACGATATCGAGGTTTAATCAGCTGAAATAATGATTCTCGTTTATATATACGAGTCTTGTCGAATCAATCGATATTTTTTTTTCAATAAGAATAAAATCGAAAAGTGGGGTATAGTTGGATATTGTTGAAATTCTATGGTAGAAAGAGTCAAGATCCTTTGCCAGACTTAAAAACTGGAAAAAATTTCTATTTACCAAAGTAAATTCCAGTACACTTTGATTTATTGAAGGGCAGTTTAGGCAACGGGCAAAACTCACTAGCAGTTTTATGATAGAATTGACTTGTTACTATGGGGTTGAAAAGCAAACGGATCATTCTCCGGATTTCTTCTTATTTGTTATTAGAATAAAGTTTTTTGTCAGTTTGTTGACCTTTTTAAAAATAAAAAGTACAACTGGGTATTACTATTATGGAACTATTTTGAGAGGCAGTGTCGCAAACAAAATTAGATTTATTTTTGCACCCACCTTAATAAGAGGAAACGGAGCTTTCATATATAATCTTTCTGCGGCCATTAATATAGATCTAATCAGTGAAAGGTATAATTTATAATTAAATAATAACTTTATAATTTCAATATGTATCTGGCCAACCATAAAACTGGCTTCATACATACATTTTAATTAAATTTTTGACTTTTAAAAAATATAAAAAATATTTCGACATATGTCACATGTAAATAAATTACATGATTTTATATTACCTGCACGTTTCATGTATAAGCTAAAAACAAAAAAAATGAAATTTTACACAGATTTCCCAAATACATTTTCATTGGTAAAGTACATAATTCATTTTCGTCATGCAACTCTAATATAACATGAACTTGGTAATTTTCGTTTAAAGTTCGGACATTTTATGATTATTTATTGTAAATATTTATTTTAAAAAATTACATAATTTATGCTAGATACCTAATTGGCGTTAGGTATATGCAATTTACATCAACTTACGTCAATTTACATCAATAATTCGTTGAAGTTTTGTTTTACAATGGTTGTATAATAGGTATTTGACCTCGACTAATGATACAATGATGCATGTTAACAGATTCAGATGCCTTTCCGTTAATTTACAATGGACTTAATCTAGAGAATTTGTTAAAAAGTCTTCCCTTTCGAATGTAAACAAGTGGACGTGGATTTTATTTTAAAACACTATGGGCATAACCCTTATCAATTATAGACATAATAGCAATGCGGTATTAAAATACTAGCATTACTCGTAGCTGTAAAGTTTTCTCATAGTGACAATCATCACATAGTGACAATCATCAACTTCAATAAAGTGAATTTTATTGTCACTTTATTGAAGTTGATGATTGAACTCTCAATCCAACCTTGGATTTTTCTCATAGTTTGTTCCCTAAAAAATTGGCTTGTAATAAATATTGATCAAAAATGTGTACAACTTCAGCTAGTCGGCATTTGCAACGTATTTGAACTTTAGCAGTGGACATAAGGCATACAAATCACGGTTACCAGCGAATAGACGAGCTTTAATATCGCCCCCCACAAACTTATCATGAGTGTTAAGGACCACAAGGTATTAACAATACAGGGTATTATCTATATGCTAGAACCTGGTTAAACTAACGGTACAAGATGTTATCCTGAGGTGTATCATTTTCACGAAATATAAATTCTAACATGAGATTAAAGAGTATCGGGGACAGAGCATTTCCTTACAGTACACCAGAAATATCACAGCAAAAAATTCTGCTTGTTCTCAACTTTGACACATCATTACGACTGCATTACTGTCATTTTACATAAACGCACGTATTTGTCAGGTATTCCCAGATATCACAAAGCAAACTATAATCCATCCCGATGGATTGAGTCATATAGACTTGTTGCAAATTTAAGAACACCCGTGCTGTTTCGAAATATTTAGAAAAAAAACATCTTCAGCGAAAAACTTTGTCAATATCTGGCTGATTCGGAAGAAACCATCCTTTGTATTAGAATTTCTTTCGCCAAGGGAGTGATTCTCTTTCTTATTATGTAAATCAGAGAAATGCTGCTTCCCAGTGTCGAGCACTACGTCGATGTTAATACTGAGATTTCCATCACGGTCTTCAATGGCGAATTGCAGTCAGGTGACTTGTTTAAAGAAGTAATGAGAACTGGGCTCATTCCTGAGTTTGTACTCTTACAATTTCAGGCTTCCACCGTTCACACTTTTTACCTCTACAATTTTGAACTGACAACTAAAGCTTTCATACCTCCTATCCTCAGAACGATGGTTGGTTTCCATAATGCTACTAATAACAACAACAATATTGTACTTTCTCATCTTCGTTTATCAGACCTTCACAGTTAAAACATAGGTTTCGTTTACTTATTTGATCCCTGACTTGTACGAAAACTGCCATCTTAGTTTCATTGATGATCACTGCCTACAAATTTGAAAGACACAAATAATAGACAGGCTGGTTAATCACATGCGTAAACGGAGCTTACACATATGATTATCAACTGCCATTCTCTATTTTTTTTCTACTTTTTTCCATTTTTAATCACTCATCAGTGTTGTAACTAAGCAATGTTCTAATTAAAATTCGATTATATTATATCCATCGATTTATTACATTTGTTCACGTTTCCGATACACAAATAAATATTAGGTTTGAATAAAGCAAAAAATTGTTTCCTAAAGGCTATATAATCATTATTGTATCACATTAATATTCTTTTCAAGCCACATAACAAAAAAAATGTATCGCAGTCATGCCACTACCACTATTCCCGCATGTACCCATGATGCATAGTGAAAATACGTTAGTACTAATATGATTAAATTAAGTGTTGATTTTAAATTATATATTTGTGTTCCTGTTGTTTCCAACTTTTTAGTTTTGTATACTCTTCAGATTTGACTCAACAAGCCAGTTTTCTTATACCTATATATCTAGTATCGTAAAAATATTATATGTTGGGTCTGCTTTTTTTTTTTTTTGTTGGAAGACTGAAAAATCAGAAACGATTTTTGTTCGCCTAAAAACAACTAAAGTTAAAATGAATAACACACAAGAACCAAAAATATAATTCGTTTGCCAAGAAAACAAAAAAGAGCACAGTAACAAGGATGGTGTATACTCGTACATTACATTTTGAATGCACAGCAAAGGATACGGAATGAATAACAATGTAGTTATGAGATTAACACCAAACACATCCATTGCTTTAATACAGGACGAACTGGATAAATGTTGCACATAAATTTGTTTTACTTTACGATTGTCAATTATTTACTTTAATTTTTCTAAGGAGGGTTTTGTTTGCCGATTTAACATTAGAATTCTTTCATTAGCATAGCTCGCATAGAAGGTAACTGAGGTAACATTCTTGCATGTTTCTCAACCAAATCACTGTAATTAAGTTTGTGGATAGTCTTCTTTTTAAGAGCAAATACCCAAACCTTATTATAATTTACGGTTCACAACTTACAGACACCTAATCCACCGATAGTTAATTTTTTTTTTTATGGGGGAAGAAAAGTAAAGTTATTTATATAGTAATGACAGAATTGGTCAAGTTTCCCGATACCAACTATTCAAACTACTATTAGCACAGGACGATCACATTTATAATAAACTGCTCTGCATTCTGCAAACTTTCATCAGCAATTCCAATCTGCAACCATTGTCTGTAATTTGCAATGTTTTACTGATTTTCCTCCACAAAAACGATTGAATATATTTTCAAGGTACAACTATGAGGAGACAATTTATAGCCCATATAGCCAATTATAGCACATATTTATAGCACACACATATATATATATATATATATATATATATATATATATATATATATATATATATATATATATATATATATATATATATATATATATATATATAAAACAATGATTGTTTAATATTTGTTAAATTAAAAACTATCGGGTTTACCGGTAAATGATATAACTTATGAACTAAATTTAAGATAAACGCTTTACAGTATTTACCTGTAAATAATTTTCGCTGTTTATTCGGATTATAGTTTTTAGACTTATATTATTTATTTATTTAAAAATTTATATATATTTTTCGAAGACGGTAATATCATTTCGATATGTACATGGATAGTCGGTACACAAATAAAAAATATTCTCATGTGTGCACATGATTTTGTATCGTGGCGATGCGATTCGATTAAGAAAATATTTTGGTTTCTTGTATATATGCTGGACAAATAACTTTATAAATATATTTATGGTTTATTACACTCGGTTGTCTAATATTATTAGATTAAACTGTAATTTGATAAGCTGGTGGTATAAATATTAAATTCTTATTATTTAGAAAATCATCATTTCAAATTTATGGACTATATAACCAATGCGCAATATTGTGAATTTATTCACTTTGGAAAACACTGTATTGCCCCGAATTACAATGTCTTATAGATTGGGAAATGTAATGCAAGTTTTAGAGTTAATTTTTCTTTATCTCGAGATTTCAATACATTGAAAACGTAAAGACGTCAGGATTGGAATTGGTTTTTTCATAGTTTTCAAAACGAGGTAGCTTTTGTATGCTTAGCTTTTATATATAAAACATTAAAGTACTGCCCATTGGACCAGTTTTGTCTCCCCTAAATATCATTTGGCATTGTGTTTAATTAAAATTACCTAAGTTCGTTATCACAACTTTTCCTGTAATAAGACAGATCCTTTATCAATATCTAGACGCTGAATTCTTGGTTCGACAATCCATCGAATGCGGTAAGTCATATTAAAAATGTTATCGTTTTTTACAGTATTTCAGCTACTAACCGAACAAGAAACGAATTTTTAAATTTATTGGTACCGGCGAATTTGATTTCTGCAGATTGTATCTGTGCACAGGCCGTCTTGTTCCAAGATATTATTTTTAGCCCTGGATTTGATATAAACAAGCCGAGAAATCAAATGTGTCAGACGTAGCCAAGCTTGATTCACCAAGTAAGGAAAGATGGCAAATAGCCATCAGTTTGGCCAGAAAAAGACAGGATTGTAATTACTTGGGATTGAAATCAACCCAGTTGGCTCAACTTTTGGTCGAGAAGATTAGCTTATTCTTTGGCATTAGAAAAAATACTTTCAGTTATAGATATTTTCCTACTATCCAAGAAGTTTTACATGACTTTACGAGCAAAGAACCAAAACATCCGATTGCTTTAACCCTGGTTAAAGGCTTAACGCAACTCTTATCAAACCTTCCTTCCGTGATACTTTTTAGCTTACTGCACCATGCGTTTTGCCCAATTTCAAGCCGCAAGAAATTTAGCTAAATTTTCAGTCGACTGGTTTTTGTCATATTTGTGGTGAAAGGCTTCTTCATTCGTGGTTGCTGTCCTGCAGTCATGATTATGCCAACTGCTATTGAAATGGACTATTCTATTCCTGTGAAGATGAAAATCTATCTGCACGACCAGTCCGCATTAGTGCCATAATTTTCGTTTACGAAGAACGTTCGAATTAGCAGATGATCAAAATTTCCTAAAAGGAAACTGACTGAGATATTACATTTACCCTCATGAAATGTTAAAATGATGCGTATCCTTAAGCTGATCTGGTATTCTCGCAGGTTGATCTACGAGCTATAACAAACTATATGTTATAGTTTATCAAAAGTTGCAAACATACCAGCCACCGTTCCAGCCTGTATAACGGACTTAGAATATGGAAGCCACTTGTAATTGGAGACATTGAAATCACTTACACTCAATAGAAACTGACATAGTATCAAATTCAAAATGAGCAGCGCTATTTGGAATATTTGAGCTTCGATAAAAATCACATAGGAAAAAAGTGTGTTTTAAGACTGCTTGAAAGCTTGTTGCGGATATACACGGCAAGCCCTATTTGATGAATAAGTGAATAACCCTTTTTCATCCGATGGCCAAAAAATCACCAAAGTCCAAAATGTTGGTCTCAGTGAGAAGGTAAACTGCTGGTTTTGTGGAAACTGTAAGGTGTTCCACGAATAAAGTTTAAGAAACTCAAACTAAAAGAACGCAAAAGCAACGTTGAATCAGCAAACAATTAAATGTCGACTGAATATAAAAATAGCACCGCTTATTACCGGTTGATAGTTATTAAATTAGTTACCCTTCCCTTCACTTCAATTGTCGAATTTTCATCGCAGGTTAAAATTTTCAATCAGATACCTTGTTAGATTTGAACATGTCAAAAATGTTATATCTTGATTTGATTAATATTAATGCAAATGTCTACCCCACATCTTTGCACCCCCAAAAAAAAATATTTCCATATTTAACCCCCAAATAAAAATGTTTGGTCACAATCATTTTCAAATTGAATTCTAGGGATAATTCAGAAGATTCTCTGCCATACTTCATTCGAAGCACCCACTTTTGTTCAATTTAATATAACATCCAGCTCACTCCTTCCGCTGTAGCTTTGGTATTTTACCATTGATGCGCGTTCTTTTCCTAAGATTACGTTTAAAATCATTCCAAACCTATATTAGAGAAAGCATAAACACAATAGGATTATCACAATATAGGCAAAAAAAAGAACATTGATAATTAATCTTTTCCATTCTGAGGTTTATTTCGCAAAGTTAATCTAAATACTATTTAATGTCACCGATACTTGTTTTCAAAATTGGTGATGGGTTTCTTTAGTTATTGCTTTATCTGAAAATCCACACAGGATTTCAAGATTTTTTTTTTAATTTATCAACCATATTTTATATATTCACTAACTGCACTACGAGAATTAAATAGTTCGATAAGATAAGTTTAGTTGACCATAGTTCATTAATTAATCTCGAAAATTTACTTTATTATTAGAAAAAAGTCAAAATATAATTTAATCAGATTTGAAATACGATTGTTGTAATCAAAATAATTTACAATAATGCATTCAAAAAAAATTCAGAGCAGTTAAAACTAGCAACAACGGAAATAGTATCAAAAAAATAAAAAACAAAATTGACAAATCTAATCAGACATTTTGAGTAAAAAAGCAAAGCCTACTACTTTTTCCCATGCATTTAAAATATTAGCGAATAAATTCATAGTAGCAGTAGCAAGATAATTTTTAATAATTGTAACTACAGATAGTTAGATTCAAGGAAAAGGAATATCAACAAGTGTCTTTAATATGAATATTGAGTTTTGTATCCTCTACGGTCATTAATTGAATTTTAATAATAATAATAATAAAACGGTTTTATGACGTAAGGTATACAAAGCACGGTTACCAGCAAGTAGACGCGACTTTTTATTCCCTCCTACACAGTTATCATGAGTGACAAGGGCCCGAGGTATCGAAAACTTTTCACTCTAACTGGTGCCCGAATATACTTAAGTCCGTTGACTTCTTTAAGAAGTTACGAGAACTGGACCCCTACTATTGGGATCGATCGCCTTCATTAGGCGTTAATTTTTTCAATTTCGTACTATTGATTTCGATGGTGTTCGTTACTGAACGATTTAATCGATACCTAGCAACCACTATTTTCTCATTGTTCATTTTCAACTATCATCGTTCGCAGTAATATCATGTAATATACCAAACAAGTCCTAAACATATAAAATATGTTTTTGTTTTGAACATACATAAACAAAAATTATAAAGTATTGACGAACGAAGAGTACTAAAATGTGTGAACAACATAAAATTTGTATATTTAATGGTACTTACACATTGACAAAAATAGTACTAAATTTATGATAGCGATCGAAAGCGATAGTACGAAATTTTTTCTCAGTCGTTTAATTAGAATCGATAAAGAACAATAGCAATCGATTTCAATAGTAAGGGCCCTCTGCTCATTGCCAAGCAGTAGTTTTCGTAAGACTTCAGCCTTCCACAATTCACGTTTATTCCGTCTACAAATTCGCTTGGTGGTTCTCATAGCAAAGACCGCTTTGTTCTTCCATGCGATTGTAAAAGTGTTTGTGCAATATATCTAATATTTCTAATATAGTTCGACAACCGATGTTTCCAATACCTCCCATAAAGCTTTCCCATCATCAAAACGATGGTTGTTTTCCATAATGCTACTGTTAACAAGATTCTGGTATTGTATTTTAACGAAAGTTTCGTTTTCCTGTGGTCGCTGACTTGTACTAAGATTACCATCTTAGCTTTACAGTGACCAATTGCTGATCACTGCCTACAATTTGTCACCTGACCGATAACATCACATAGATCTCACATGGATGACTCAAAATCTTTCCTTAGAAATTAACACATGGTAAATTTAAATTCGCGTTGTCGAACCAGGGTGTATCCAGTTTTCCAAGTGGATATTTTTATGAGGGAAGAATGTGCTAGACACAATACAGTCATGCGCGATCACAAAATACAACATTTTTCTCAATATCAGTGCTATATCGTGCCGGGAGTACGGAACTATGTTTTTTTGACAGCTTTAGCATTAAAGTCACCAATTAGTATTCTGACGTCTCTACAGGCGTATTATTTAATGCAAATAGGTGAACTGTAACTTTGATTATCAAGATGATTGGCCTTACCACAGTCGAAATATACGGGCTCACGTTATTCTTTTAGCTATATTACACCATTTCATTTTTTCATGGATGGCGGATAATAAATCTTTGTAGGGCTTCGTTTATAGAACAAAATCATATAATTTTCATGTATTTTTGTGTATATACGTACAGAACAATCTTCAAATTTTACACACTCTAACAAATAATAAATATCCATATATGTATATCATTTCACTCAAATTGTACAAAAGCTATATGGATTACACATAAACGTACAAAGCTTTGTACGAATAAATAAAATTCAGTGAAATGCATTACTGATAGTATAAACAATTGAATGATTTTAAAAATTCATTAAGCAGAAATTTATTTTAACAAAAAACAACAACAACTTTTCGAATTGCTTTCAATTAAACAATCAAAATCAAAACAATACGTTTGTTTGTTAAAATCCATTCGAAAGCTTTTTTTAAAAAGCTATAATTTTTATGTGTATATATATATATATATGTATACCACCATTTGAACTCAAACATTAAAATTAAAAAAAAAAATTTCGTATTAAAACTAAAAACCGGCAAAAAAACATCATACAAATCCATGTATGATCCAGCATATAATAGCATAGACGTATACATACATAAATACATAATTTCCAGACAGATACGTTATATGATAACAAAATTAACACTTTAATTCATTTATAAATTTAATAAAATAAAAATTGTTAAAATGTCCTAAATACCACGTGTGTGAACAGAATGAACGATTTTTCCTATATATATATACTCGTCGTATATACTATATATGCATTAAACATCCTGTTCAGTTCACTCAACCAATCTTATGCCATTTTATTTTTATTTTTTATCCCCACAATTTGGCGGTGTGTGCTTTATACGGAACAATGTGCAGAGTATGATGTACCATAATAATATTCCATCTAAAATGAAAATATTTTTCATTTTCATATTTTCCGACATACCCAGAATAAGTTTTTTTTTATTTTGTTAGAATTTTTCACACACACACACACACACGCTCACAATGTACATGGTGTGCAGACGATAAATAAACTACAAAAACAACAACAGTAAAATTCTTTATAAAGTCTTTATATAAAAATTATTGTTTTGAATTATAATCATAAATGGAAAATATTTAAAAAAAAAAAATGATAATGGGAAAATGAAAAACTTACTGTTTTCCATTTAAGTTTTTTTTTTTTTTTTTTTTTTTATTTCAATTTAAATGTGCAATAATGAGTCTGTAATTCTCTGTGGCTGTATATTATAAATTATATTTACTTAATAAATAAATTTAATTTAATTTATGTACAAATTTATGAATAAATTAGAATACAAATCTGATGCTTAGGATTATACAATAGATTAAGAGTATAATTTATCTGGTGTAATTAAATTAACCATAATTGTTTTGATTTAATGTTAAATGTAAGATACAAATATGTGGTCATGGTTGTAGATTATCAAAACTGAGCTGTACAGATCATATCAACACTAACCATAAAGCAGTCACATTTGTTTTAAATGTTAATCCAATGCTAAATGTCAATGCAACATGTCGATATTTGCATGGTATATTTCAATTCGATGGTTCATGTCGCACTTCTATGCCTTATAAAAGACTTCTAAGGGAGCATGTTATCCTTTGAATTCCACTACAGCATCATTGGATTGTCGTAGGAGGCAACTGAACTCATCCTTAAAAAATTTCACTGTTAGAAAATTAAGAAAATAATAATGAATATACCGCCAAAATTTTACCCGAGCCTCGGATATTTTAACGGACACGCAATTTAGTGTCGGTACATGTAAGGTTCATGTTTTAAATCAGACATGAAAGCCGAGGCAGATTGATAATGCTTGAGGCCCTGAGCGCAATTGCAAAAAGTGACCCTTTTTAAATATACAAATATTTTATGGTGATAAATTGAGTGCATTCACTGCGCAACAAAATGTTACAAAAAGTTACATTTTTTGACACTTTGTCGTTCACTGCGCTCAAAAAATAACAGCCTACTGTGACATTTTAAATAAAAAAGTAAACACAAACAAATTTAAAGTGAACCTATACAGCACTGTGGTATATATTCATCATTATTGCTATGATATTATTGTATAACTTTAAGCACGAACTCAAATACTAATTGGATGTGCTTCTTTCTTCACTTGTTTTTAAGAAATTGCCAATGTTTCTTTAAAATCCAGGCCCTGTAATGATCAACTTTTAACTGACAAAATTGCTTAACTACATAAAAATATTCTTGTGTCACTTATGATCATTATTAATTTTTTACTGATGATTTTTTTTAAAAGTTCTGAACGATCTGACCATTAGAAGTATTATTGATATAGTTTCAACATTATTTTAGAAACGTTTAGCTTAACCCTTAACGAATCAATTTTTAAACACATTTCTCGGTGAAGTGTGCTTTGTTAAAGGAATCAAAAGACTTAATTCTTCCTCAAAAAAACTGCATCGATGTCTTCTAAGTATACATATCACAAAAGTTGTGATGTTTTTAATTTTTCTGGTCTTGTTTAATTTCACCTGACTCCATATTTTTCAAATCATAAAAGACCAACAATATCCCAAAACCATTCGTATGAATTAAAATGTTTGGTGATTGTCTATGCTCTGCATCGTTTGTGTAGTATAATTGACTTTATTGACACCTCAGAAGTTGATGGAGTTTGACTATGTAACTGAGCATCGAAAATGTCATCATATATGCGGCATGTAGATGCACTATAAGTATAGAGATCAAACCATTTACCAAACTGTTTCTAGATGAACCAAGTACGCTTAAATAAATAAAATCTTCCTCCAAAACTTAACTCAAAATTACACCAAGCCTAACTCGTAAAATAGACACCATTGACAAAACAATTAATAAACAAACGCAGCCAATTTATGTTTAAGGATCTATGTTTTATATCACAAACTGTGCATTGAGATCGATGGATCTTCGCCCAATGGCCAGATTTTAAAGGTTTTTAAATTTACGCAAAGTATTACAAATTTCCAAAAAAATCTAAACTATACTAGGGTATGATGGATAAGCATTTCGAGTTTCGAGTTTCGTCAAAATGGCCGATATTTAAAAAACAATTGATTTTTGACTTGTCGAAATTACGATAAGTTGTTGTTGTTTTACTCGAATACTTGTTGGGTTGCGACAGCCATGTCGAAATGAGTAAAAATAATTTTTTTTTTTTTACATAAAACTGGCCACATTATCGACAAGTTTCGACATGTTTTGACATGTCGAAGCTCAAAACTCGAGCTTGCATAATCGCAACCCCGTACGGATTTCTTTGCGACTGCACGTTACATGAACCGACCCCAAATTGTGTGTCCGAGCGGGGCTCGGGTAAAATTTTGGTGGTATCCATATTTCCTTTCTTAATTTTTTAACATTGAAGTTTTTTAAAGATAAGTTTAGTTGGCTCCTACGACAAATGGAGAAAAATTTCTCTTGAATTCTCTTTAATTCTACACAAGCCAGAGTTCGACAAAAATATTTCCTTTGATTGGTACTTTAGAGTACTTTAGAGGTACTTTAGAGTTAATTTATCATATTATTAGAAATGTTGAATTTTGAATCTTTTATTATCTTAATTCGTCGTTGAGCAGTAATACTTTCCGAAGAATTTAAAACTGCGTTGGTTAAGGTAATAACTTCCATAAAAGTGTAATCGTTTCTAACTTCAATTATATAACATTGAATCCAACTATTTAATAACCAATAATAAATCACAACTATTGGACTTAAAAGAATTACTTACAGCACTTACTCGCTGAAGAAGGCGATTCCACAAAAACATAAGAATTGCGTATTCATATTTCTCAAATTTGTTGATTAATAATTTTGCTTCGGTTTTTAATACAGGTTCATTTTCCGAAAACGCAATTTCATTAAGCCCCTGAAGTTCCGGAGCCCTACTTTTGCGCGCACTGCTCAATCCACCACTGCATGAAAGAGTATCCAGCCTATTAAAAACATTTAACGATATTAGAGTATTAAGTCTAGCTTAATTTCAATAAGCTAATTTATAAATATTTAAATGATGCTGTAAATGAAAATAAAGTTAATAATATTTGTTATAAGTGGTTGGAGGTTATAGCTGCTTCGATAAACAAAGGCTTTGGTTGTGCAAGTGCTAAATGTCAAACTGAATTTTAATCATTTTAATCGGAATTAAATTCGAAATTTGTTTTATTATTTATTGTGTTTGGTGGTGTGATTGCAACAAGACTCAACAAAAAGCTACAAAGAAATAAAAACTTTTTTTACCGATATTTTATTTAGCAAATATGAGCACAATGCTTTCGACTAACATATATATTTATATGTAGTCTAGCTATATATACATATATAATATTACAAAAATAAAATGTAATGAATTTTTTTGTGCTTTTCTATTATTACAATTATTACAAGCGGAAATACAATAAAAAAATGTTTATATACGAGTATTAAATTATGGCTGGAGTAAAAAGTTTTTCTCGTTATTCACCTTTATCGAAAACTTTTTTTTGTTTAATAATTTTTATTAGTTTAAATAAATAATAAAAAAAAATTGTTTTTATATATTTTAAAAACACACAAAAAAATCGAAACGGCATTTACCAAAGTTTTGTTTAAGTTTTTTTTGTTAAACTTCGTTATTTCTTATAACAATTTTTATATATCTTAAGTTTGAAATAATTTAAGTGTAAACAATTATTTGAGATGGTGTGTCGTGAGGTGGTAAAACACCATTATAATAATAATAATACTGTGCACAGATTTAAAATATTAAATTGATAATGTATACAGACCTAAAGAATGGAAATATTAAATAAGATAAATTTAATTGGAATTTGCGGATTAATGTTATTGTAATAATAATGAACGGGTTCTGTAACTCATCGCTTCAACATACCACTGTAGTTCCAATGGATTTCAGTTCGATTTTAAACAAAATATTTTGGTCATCATAATATAGTACATCTTCTGCAAGCAAGGTTTCTAATTCTTCGTTTGTTCAGTTTAATTCCTTAAACATGGGTGATTTAACTATAACTTTAAGTAGTTCACCTAAAAAGTTGATTTGTAATTAAGTGGTTCATTAAAAATGTATAAGCTAACAAAAGATCCAACCAAAGTAGGCATTTCCTTTTTCGATGGAATTCATCATTGAAAAATATTGGAAAACTAAAACGAGTTAACTTAAAAGATTAGGTTCGCGAACCTACAACAAAACATTGAAGGTATCAATTTTCACTCGGAAAGCATTCATTGGTTCGTTCGGGGTAAAATAGCAACTGACATATATGATATCCTTAATTTTCACCCATACAAATCCTAATTCGGTCCCATAACTTTTAGTTATGATCGGATGCGGGGCCCAGATGGCGGCTTTTTCTAGATTATCTAAGAACCAACCATTCATCTTTCGCACTATGTCTATATTACTCACTAATGATAATCAGGTCCGCGCTTATCTCTACTTTCAGCTGGTTTAGGAGGGCATTCGCGGTTCTAATTCTATGAAGATTTCCCTGAAAAACTTTCATCTTATGTTTTTATATTGGGCTTGCTCAAGAGCCTGCCTATATATTCGACAAGCGCCTGACCATGTTGCGTATTTGGCTTGTTCCGGCCCAATTTCGTTTTCAGCACATAGGAAGCACTTGGCCTCCACTTTACATTCCTTTTTAAAATGGCCCCTTTCTCCACAGTAGAGACAAACTTCCCTCCAGTTGGGGCCTTTGCAGTTCACCTTATGGTGGCCGTAACCAAAGCAGGCATAACATTGGACCACTATAGTCTTGCACTAGATTCCAGCTATATAACCAGCCTAGTTTTATGCGAGCAATCTTAATCGGTTCAGATACTTTACGAGCACCGATTTCCACAAATCGTTTCAGAGTTGGATAACTTGCCAGCATAAAAATACGACCCAAGCTAGTAAAAGGAAACGAGTTTATTTTATTTATTATTGCATCATACTAGCTTATCAACAGCGTCATCATCGCATCATCAACAGCGGGTGCAGTCGCGCAATTTCTACGTTCATTTAAAGTCAGCATACAATTCATAGAAGACAATAGACATATAAATTTGTTTGTACACAATGTGGTCTTAGGTTGCAAGTTCCGTACCGTGGCCGTCCCTCCAAGGGCACACCTTAATGCCTCGCATAAGTTTGCTTTGTTAGTGGTATTTGCCTCGAGGTATTTGCCCCGAAAAGAACATCACCTATCCTGGTGCATTGTACGGACTTAATCTCCATATTTGAACCCTCCGAGTTAATCTTTTCTCTTATTGTACCTATCACTTTTTTCCTTGTTCGCTTGAACTGGACTAGGAGCAACCATTTCCTTCTTGTTCATTTCCTGTCTCAGCAGGAATAGAATCGACCCGCTTCTCGTTGGTTTCCACCTCCTGTAGGTGTGCTAGTTATTTAATTCTTTGCTTTTTCCCTCTGCTTTTTTTCAGTTATCCTGGAGGAAAACTATCCCATCAAGAATATATTCGAGAACCAGGAGACCGTCACTGACACTCCTATATATTACCTTTTATCTCTGAAGATCATCCCTATCCTGCTCAATAAACCCTATATCGGGGTTATTTCCTCCGTCAATAGCAACAGAGATTTTGTCCTCTTCAAAGTTTCCTTCCTTATATTTTTTGGACGGTTCATTGGACCCGTGATTGTGCTTAGTTGTTCCATGCTTAATCTCCTCCTGGCATCAGTGCCCACGGCCAAATGCATATCTTCACTTGTCGGCATATCCACTACGAAGGCCGAGTGGTCCACCATCGGCGCATTATGCCAATGGATAATGACGAGGTGGGACCCACTTGTTCAACCCTATTCGCCGCCGGTACTCAACTTCTAACTGACTCTCAAAATTTGGTTTAAATTTCTGAATATATTGGGTTAAAATTTCTGGGTTCACCCCAAGTATTTGATTTCCTCGGTACCTACCGTATCTGGCAAGCTTTGCACTATCTGCCACCCGGGGAGTCCACACGGGATAATAATATAATAATATAATAATATAATAATATAATAATATAATAATATAATAATATAATAATATAATAATATAATAATATAATAATATAATAATATAATAATATAATAATATAATAATATAATAATATAATAATATAATAATATAATAATATAATAATATAATAATATAATAATATAATAATATAATAATATAATAATATAATAATATAATAATATAATAATATAATAATATAATAATATAATAATATAATAATATAATAATATAATAATATAATAATATAATAATATAATAATATAATAATATAATAATATAATAATATAATAATATAATAATATAATAATATAATAATATAATAATATAATAATATAATAATATAATAATATAATAATATAATAATATAATAATATAATAATATAATAATATAATAATATAATAATATAATAATATAATAATATAATAATATAATAATATAATAATATAATAATATAATAATATAATAATATAATAATATAATAATATAATAATATAATAATATAATAATATAATAATATAATAATATAATAATATAATAATATAATAATATAATAATATAATAATATAATAATATAATAATATAATAATATAATAATATAATAATATAATAATATAATAATATAATAATATAATAATATAATAATATAATAATATAATAATATAATAATATAATAATATAATAATATAATAATATAATAATATAATAATATAATAATATAATAATATAATAATATAATAATATAATAATATAATAATATAATAATATAATAATATAATAATATAATAATATAATAATATAATAATATAATAATATAATAATATAATAATATAATAATATAATAATATAATAATATAATAATATAATAATATAATAATATAATAATATAATAATATAATAATATAATAATATAATAATATAATAATATAATAATATAATAATATAATAATATAATAATATAATAATATAATAATATAATAATATAATAATATAATAATATAATAATATAATAATATAATAATATAATAATATAATAATATAATAATATAATAATATAATAATATAATAATATAATAATATAATAATATAATAATATAATAATATAATAATATAATAATATAATAATATAATAATATAATAATATAATAATATAATAATATAATAATATAATAATATAATAATATAATAATATAATAATATAATAATATAATAATATAATAATATAATAATATAATAATATAATAATATAATAATATAATAATATAATAATATAATAATATAATAATATAATAATATAATAATATAATAATATAATAATATAATAATATAATAATATAATAATATAATAATATAATAATATAATAATATAATAATATAATAATATAATAATATAATAATATAATAATATAATAATATAATAATATAATAATATAATAATATAATAATATAATAATATAATAATATAATAATATAATAATATAATAATATAATAATATAATAATATAATAATATAATAATATAATAATATAATAATATAATAATATAATAATATAATAATATAATAATATAATAATATAATAATATAATAATATAATAATATAATAATATAATAATATAATAATATAATAATATAATAATATAATAATATAATAATATAATAATATAATAATATAATAATATAATAATATAATAATATAATAATATAATAATATAATAATATAATAATATAATAATATAATAATATAATAATATAATAATATAATAATATAATAATATAATAATATAATAATATAATAATATAATAATATAATAATATAATAATATAATAATATAATAATATAATAATATAATAATATAATAATATAATAATATAATAATATAATAATATAATAATATAATAATATAATAATATAATAATATAATAATATAATAATATAATAATATAATAATATAATAATATAATAATATAATAATATAATAATATAATAATATAATAATATAATAATATAATAATATAATAATATAATAATATAATAATATAATAATATAATAATATAATAATATAATAATATAATAATATAATAATATAATAATATAATAATATAATAATATAATAATATAATAATATAATAATATAATAATATAATAATATAATAATATAATAATATAATAATATAATAATATAATAATATAATAATATAATAATATAATAATATAATAATATAATAATATAATAATATAATAATATAATAATATAATAATATAATAATATAATAATATAATAATATAATAATATAATAATATAATAATATAATAATATAATAATATAATAATATAATAATATAATAATATAATAATATAATAATATAATAATATAATAATATAATAATATAATAATATAATAATATAATAATATAATAATATAATAATATAATAATATAATAATATAATAATATAATAATATAATAATATAATAATATAATAATATAATAATATAATAATATAATAATATAATAATATAATAATATAATAATATAATAATATAATAATATAATAATATAATAATATAATAATATAATAATATAATAATATAATAATATAATAATATAATAATATAATAATATAATAATATAATAATATAATAATATAATAATATAATAATATAATAATATAATAATATAATAATATAATAATATAATAATATAATAATATAATAATATAATAATATAATAATATAATAATATAATAATATAATAATATAATAATATAATAATATAATAATATAATAATATAATAATATAATAATATAATAATATAATAATATAATAATATAATAATATAATAATATAATAATATAATAATATAATAATATAATAATATAATAATATAATAATATAATAATATAATAATATAATAATATAATAATATAATAATATAATAATATAATAATATAATAATATAATAATATAATAATATAATAATATAATAATATAATAATATAATAATATAATAATATAATAATATAATAATATAATAATATAATAATATAATAATATAATAATATAATAATATAATAATATAATAATATAATAATATAATAATATAATAATATAATAATATAATAATATAATAATATAATAATATAATAATATAATAATATAATAATATAATAATATAATAATATAATAATATAATAATATAATAATATAATAATATAATAATATAATAATGTAATAATATAATAATATAATAATATAATAATATAATAATATAATAATATAATAATATAATAATATAATAATATAATAATATAAAGAGTTCACGCATTCCGAAATTTGCAAAACTATGTACAGTTAGATATGCAATTTTCTGTAGAACTAACAATTTTACCATAAATTCAACTACAAAAAATTTTCGAAAAATTCAAATCAACACCGGCTGATTGACATTAGATTTTATCAATAAATCATCTTTAGTAAATTGGCTTAATTCTTGATAAATATAAGCGATTCTTCCATAAACTATGCGTAAACCACAAAATGTAACAGTAAAAAGATCCTCAATAACTGCAAAATAAGTACCGCACCTCAGAGATGTATTGACTCAATTTTCACTATATTAATATTCTAGAGTAAAGCACTGAGACTTGCAGGGGCTTTTATCATATAGTATCATAAATGATATAGTAACAGATTTGCATGGCCAGCAATATATCATAACGTGATATCACTTAGGGCAAGCCAATGATCCAGAACCATTTACTTAGAACTTTTTAACTTTCTTTTTCAGATCCTTCCGTTATTATTTGGGATTCTAATGCTTGATTGTTTTAGGGTTGGTACCTGCTTACTGATTGACTCTTGTCCTTTTTGAATTTCCTTCCTTAACTGTTAAGTAAGATTGTTCAACTTTTTTGTATATTAGGAAGCTCTGGTTGGCTGTCAGAAGTTTCTTTCATCTTTTGGGAAGCTTATTGGTTTGATATACTTAAAGCTGTGCTCAAAAAAATTGATAAATCATGTTTTCTAAAGCACTTGTATCCAGTATAAATTTTCAAAATTTTTTGTCTAATGCCTTTTTGACTTGTTTCTTAATTTGTTCTCTGTTGCATACTTTTTTGCAATTCTCAATTGTTGATTAATTTTGCTACTGGATATCTGGATTGAACTAAATTATTAGAGTTGTTTCGACCTCCATGGGATAATTACCACTTTGGTGTCATAATCTGCTTTGAAGTTGTGACAACTTTACTGTCACATTATCTTCCTATTTCCATCATGTGTTGAGTAAAGCAGTTTTCATCAATTGTTTTGATGGCACTTGGCAGTTAGAAATATTTTTTTGAATATCAAAAACAAAATTCCAAACTCAAAAATCGTCTAACTAAATATTACCATTATGAATTAAAAAATAATTTTAAATTAATAATTAAATAACAAAATTATTTGGTTTTTTTTATAAATTAAGTGAAAAGTGATTTAAACAAAAAAAAAATAAAAACTACATTTTATAATTGTATACGAGTAGAACATGCATTCACAGTACAGTCGTACAAATTTAATTTAATCGACAACCTGTTGAAAATTAAAAAAAAAAAAATTTTGAAATAATTCTGCCATAAAAATTAATTATTTATTGTAGATTTAAACATAAATGTTGAAAAAAATAAAAAATTTGATATATAGATGTGAGATATAAAGAATTGTTTTATGTATGAATAAATGAATTATTATCATGATGATTGTGTTTCTGGTTTGGTGTGAAGTTATTCTAACTACTGTGTACGGTGTGTAGTGTAGTGCCTCTCGACCCCGATTTATATTTATGAAAATTTGCAAATTTTAGTAGTTTGGACTCATTACGAAGTTTTTAATTTGATTTTTAAAATATCCAAATACCATGGAATTAGTTTTTGCAGAATTATGATTGATGGATTCATAATATAAATTGTATTTCATGTAATCAACAATTTGTATGTAGATTGTATGCTAATTGAGAATAGTTTTTATTTATTTATATGATTAAATATGTGTTGTAGATGTTAATTAGATTGTTTGTTAATTTTCAAAATGTAACGTGACAAGCATGTACACCCTGTCGTGTTAATTTTATGCCATTTAGTGGCAGTGCTCGTGACAACCGGTCAAAAGGATTATTTTGGCACTTTTATACAAATTATCAGGGTTTTCCATCCATGATTACACGAAAAGACGTTTTTTTGGCAAGCCAAATAAATAAACGGGTCGATAAACAAACGACTGAAGAAGTCGTAAAACATAGATCATAGATTTGATTAGATTTGATTAGATTTGATTAGATTTGATTAGATTTGATTAGATTTGATTAGATTTGATTAGATTTGATTAGATTTGATTAGATTTGATTAGATTTGATTAGATTTGATTAGATTTGATTAGATTTGATTAGATTTGATTAGATTTGATTAGATTTGATTAGATTTGATTAGATTTGATTAGATTTGATTAGATTTGATTAGATTTGATTAGATTTGATTAGATTTGATTAGATTTGATTAGATTTGATTAGATTTGATTAGATTTGATTAGATTTGATTAGATTTGATTAGATTTGATTAGATTTGATTAGATTTGATTAGATTTGATTAGATTTGATTAGATTTGATTAGATTTGATTAGATTTGATTAGATTTGATTAGATTTGATTAGATTTGATTAGATTTGATTAGATTTGATTAGATTTGATTAGATTTGATTAGATTTGATTAGATTTGATTAGATTTGATTAGATTTGATTAGATTTGATTAGATTTGATTAGATTTGATTAGATTTGATTAGATTTGATTAGAATTGATTAGATTTGATTAGATTTGATTAGAATTGATTAGATTTGATTAGATTTGATTAGATTTGATTAGATTTGATTAGATTTGATTAGATTTGATTAGATTTGATTAGATTTGATTAGATTTGATTAGATTTGATTAGATTTGATTAGATTTGATTAGATTTGATTAGAATTGATTAGATTTGATTAGAATTGATTAGATTTGATTAGATTTGATTAGATTTGATTAGATTTGATTAGATTTGATTAGATTTGATTAGATTTGATTAGATTTGATTAGATTTGATTAGATTTGATTAGATTTGATTAGATTTGATTAGATTTGATTAGATTTGATTAGATTTGATTAGATTTGATTAGATTTGATTAGATTTGATAAGATTTGATTAGATTTGATTAGATTTGATTAGATTTGATTCGTTTTGATTAGATTTGATTAGATTTGATTAGATTTGATTAGATTTGATTAGATTTGATTAGATTTGATCAGATTTGATTAGATTTGATTAGATTTGATTAGATTTGATTAGATTTGATTAGATTTGATTAGATTTGATTAGATTTGATTAGATTTGATTAGATTTGATTAGATTTGATTAGATTTGATTAGATTTGATTAGATTTGATTAGATTTGATTAGATTTGATTAGATTTGATTAGATTTGATTAGATTTGATTAGATTTGATTAGATTTGATTAGATTTGATTAGATTTGATTAGATTTGATTAGATTTGATTAGATTTGATTAGATTTGATTAGATTTGATTAGATTTGATTAGATTTGATTAGATTTGATTAGATTTGATTAGATTTGATTAGATTTGATTAGATTTGATTAGATTTGATTAGATTTGATTAGATTTGATTAGATTTGATAAGATTTGATTAGATTTGATTAGATTTGATTAGATTTGATTAGATTTGATTAGATTTGATTAGATTTGATTAGATTTGATTAGATTTGATTAGATTTGATTAGATTTGATTAGATTTGATTAGATTTGATTAGATTTGATTAGATTTGATTAGATTTGATTAGATTTGATTAGATTTGATTAGATTTGATTAGATTTGATTAGATTTGATTAGATTTGGTTAGATTTGATTAGATTAGATTAGATTTCATGTTTCCTTACGATTAACTGGTGATTTTACTTCTTTAAGTGATTTTCGCTTTGCTTTTGCTTGTTTGTCTAATAAACTTTTGATTGTGAGATTCTAAGTGTGAGGAAAATCACCCTTTACATATTTTCAATAATACAAAACATTTTATATGTAATCAATTATTAGTATATTATGTATAACAACCAATTTCAATAATGTACAGAACATTGTGTCTTCCTCAGTTTTATGTAGAGTCTATATTGACCGACAGTATTATAAGCGCATATACATATATCATATATTGTTGTTGGTATCTATCGAAGTCTACATAGATTTATGAACATTCAATGGAAATTCTGTACGACATCGTAACCAACATATATACGACTTAATTTATGCTACACACCAGATAGATGTAGATAGATACACATACCATGTAGGAATACCGAAAAAAAACTATTCTATGTCTACACATGTTATAATAACGTTTATAGCATAGAACAAAAATTGGTAAAATTATTAAATTATTTATTAGCCAAATGTGATGAGTTTCAATTATTTTATTCTCTAATCAATATTCAATTTATTATGTAAAAAAAAACTATGTGTGTACCATAATACAAAATCTATATTCTAAATTGTGTTTTATGCAAAATTCTATGCATAAAATCCAAAAATGAAATTAAAATAAAACCGGTAGGCTTCTCGTACGTATGTACATGGTGTGATTGAATTTAAAATGATTGATTGGATATATATTAATTTTGGCGGTAGAGGAGTCGTTACCACAAAATAAATGAGCAATCGTACTTTAGACAACATTTAACAAAACTATATTAAATAATAGGCTTCTTACTTAAGAACACAGTATTCGGCTGTTCCTTATGTAGGAGGCTGTTTGTTTTATCTAGTAGTATAGCTATATAATGGTTGAAGGGCGATACCTCGATCAAAAACCATCTTACAGAAGAAATGCCATAATTACAAAACCAAAAAGAATAAATCCCAGATAGGTGTTAATCAAACTGATCATAGGGTACCCTCCCACGAGACTTTCTCAATTCTAGATAAAGCTAATCATTTCTTTACATATTAGAACGCAGTTCGATTATGTCAAAATCAGCAACCAGGTAGTCGAACTCCAAAACAGGATTTTTAGGTATTTTAAACCACAGAATAAAATCCTGCTCTATTTCAATAAAACCTGTCGAAGGAAGAAGATTTTATCAAAATTCGGATCAAAGATAAATCCTTGGATGCCCGCATCACTAAAATTAAAGAAATTAGAATCAACTTTCTAACCACAAAAACTTATATTCTACAGTCAAAAATAGCGGATCAATTCGACTATTTACAGTATTAAAGTATAAGAGAACTTGTAGAAGAGAAAATAGAGATAACAGAATTACTTCGAACATCAAGACATATTCAATGAACAGCAAGAAGGACTACCCATGGGAAGTCCTTTATCGGAAACTTCAGCAAATATTTCCCTAAACCACTTAGACAATTCGAAAATATTGAGTGATAGTAACTCTTATAGGAACCGTGTGGTATCAAGAATTTGTTTTGGTAAATTCAGCTATCAAGGATCGATTGAATTAGCCTATTCAACCATAAAATCCATCTGGAACCTTTTTTAAGCAGAATTACAGCCATTTGGAACCAAAAGAAAATCGAGCATTTTCACTCATATTTTCATAAATATGCAAGGCTATAGACTGTCAAAATTTGAATTTTTTTCGCAAAAATCATAAATTTTTTTAGTAAATTCAGCTATCAAGGATCGACTGAATAGGTTTTAGTTACACAATAGGTTGTATAATTGAGTGTATTGGTGCTATGAAAATCCATACCAAAAAATGTATAATTTTCTCATTCCTACTACCACTATTCAACATTTTTATCTCTAAGTTACGCACACTATTTAATGTTTATGGATAATTGAGAATTAAGAATTTGTTCTCTTTTATTATTATTTGTGTTTTGTATAGGTAAGAGATAACATTAATTTGGCCTTTTAAATTTTATTTGGACATTTTTTACTCTCTTTTATTTTATAGTATGGGAATGTTTATTTTATTTTACACTATATTCTAAATCATTTATTGACACGTTTTTTAGTTCCAATACATTCTCATGTGTATATGATTATACAGCATTAGTATGCAATGAACACAGCTTGTATAATAGAGAGGGTTTTGGGTATATAAAATCATTGGTAAAGTAAATTCGGGTTTCAAAGTAGTACAGGCTGATGAAAAAGATAGTAATCTTCGTTTCCAGTTTAAAACAAAAGAGATTAATTTATATATATTTTTTGGAAAAATTTGTCTTTTTAGAGAAAATTTCGATAAAATATAAACACAAAAAATATTATTATCACATTAAAAAGATTACTCTTTTTTGGAAAATTTTTTATTTTTATATAGAAAACAAAAAAATATTGAATTCTTTGTTTTTATCAAAACAAGGTTCCTTATTTTGTTTTTATAAATTTATAAAAAGAATAATTTTGTTTTTTTAAACAAAAAAATGGCAGAACTAAAAATAAGTTCATCAAGTTGGTATATTTTTCATTGCCTGATTCGCCAGGAAAATCTGTTTTCCAAAACATTAGAAATGAACCATGTGATGGATGTTGTCATCAAACTATAGTAAATATAATACGATATCATCCAACATGTCCGTAAATTTCAACAATCGAATTGGAAAGCGAATATGGTGATATAATTTATTCCAGCAACGTCAAGCTGAGCATAATATAAATACACGTAGTACTACAATGGTATGTTATCCCATTGACGTGCTAGATGACGCTACTGGAATCGTTTTAAATTAATCAAAATATTTGTATATGTATAATCGCCTAAATATCATATATTTATTCTAAATGTTGACGATATTTTATCGACCCGACATCTAGAACATAAATGGGTAAACTGTTTTTTTTCCTATGATGGTAGTACTATTAGTATTTATTTTATGGGCTGAGTCACGATAAATGTTTAAGAAGATTTCTTGAGCTAAAAGATGTAATAGTTTTATTTAAAAAAATGGAGAATTCCATTCCGGAATTGATCCAAAAAGGGTGATGGATTTGTGCATCCTGATAAACTGAATCTGGACCTTCAAAGGTAAAATATGGTAATTGTAACCTCTACCCGCGCTATAAAAGCGTTTAAATTGAAATTTTGCATTGAAAATAAAGCTGTGAAAAAATATGCATGTTATACTAAAACTTTGATTAAAGAATTTAATTTAAGTATCCAAGAAATATCTAAATATTGTAAAGATTTCCATCACCATTTACTATTGGTCTGACAACAATCAATTTGAAATTATTGATTTGCATGTCACGACGATTTAAAAAGATATTTTCAGAATACTACTGTAAATTGGAATTTTACAAAAACTAGATTTTGGAAACAAATTGGCCAAATTTAAGAAGATATGCAATAAGAATAATAAGTACTTCCGGTAGTTCCTATCTTTCCGAATCCTTCTTAGAGAACAAACGATTATGCGGGCTCTGCATTCCGTAAACAATGGTTTTCCAAAGATTAGTGACTTCATAAAATATATGATAAGCAGATGTGATTGATGCCTTAATAACTGTCAAATCTAAATCACGTTTAACATCGATTACTGCACCTTTTGCCAGGGTCAAGGTCATCTTCTGTTAAACTATTCAGCATTTCGAAATTATGGCATTGATGAACGATGAAAGTTTGTCAGACATCATTATCGTTGTTTTAAATGTATGAGCCCAACTCATATACTGTGTTGAAAAGCATTATTCAACGGAAGTGTTTAAAATGTCGATTTAGACATCATGAGTTGTTGCACATAAAAAGAAATGCAGCACAGTTCAAGAAACATTTAAAAATGGGTAATGCTGATATCCGCAATTATCCACTATCCACGGATTGAATCGGATATATCCGCATGAATTATTGCAGATGTGGATATCAAATGTGTATTTTACGGATATATCCGCATTATCGGATATATCTGCATTCTGCGGATATTAATTGTTTATCCGCAAAAATAAATAGAAGAAACAACGAAAAACAACGAAAAACTTAATAATCATCTCAGAGGGGTAAGGTGCGAGCAAAATATGGCTACATGAAGCAAAATAACGCGGGCTACATTACCTTGCGATAAATTAGAAATTTTGCTACAGTTTTCCTACATCCACTCCTTAAACATTTAACTATGCTCGATCTCCGTTAGAGAAATATGACGTTAAGTTGGATTGAAAACAAAATCTCTACTGGTACCGTATCAATCGATACAGGAGAAATTCTGTCGAGTTCGGATTCACACATGAACAGCAGAATGTCAAATACATCAAAGATGAATTCAAATCTAACCGATTTTATTGTTTGTGAAAATGAATCGTTAGAAAACGAGTTACAAGTGTCTCACACGGAAAAAATAGTTCACGGCCAACGCCATGACTATCATCTTTTAAATTTTTGGATAGATTAAAAGCTAAATTTCAGTTTTTACGAATGCGGATGAGTGCGGATGCGGATATAAGCCTTTTTGAACGAGTTTTACGTATATCTTGCGGATGCTGATACCAAAAAATGTATCTGTGCAGGGCTCTACTATATAGCAGCGCTGCCGGCAGAATCGTAAATGAACTACGTGAGCTTTTTTGACAAGCACCATTTTCTGAAAATTGCAGTTTTTGGTGGTTTTTGTGTGCGAAAACTTCAAAAATATAAGGAAATCGTCGAACGTAGGTGTTTCTTATCATATAAACCTGTAAATATTAGTTTGTCTGTTTTCAGCACGTTGCAAGATTAGGAACACCACTGCAAAGTGATGAATCCACTTTTAGCTAGTTACTGTTGCAGTAAAATTGTTTGTATTCTGGCTAATTTGTAGGCAACAAATTAGCCAGAATACAAACAATTTTACTAGAAACAGTGTTAGTCAAGGCCAAAAATGGTTTTGGAGATGAAAAACTATGCGCATAACTTTTAACTCATAACTTTATCTGATTTTATGATTGTTCAACAAGATTCATATTCTATCGATGAAAATTTTCAAATACAAACCTCAGAGATGTGTGGCTGTTTCAATAAAAGCAGCTGCAACTTATGGGGTTGATCATCAGGAAACTAAATACTTTCATTGTTTTAAATGAATACACAAAGACAGCTTACAAAAAAGTTTACCCGATGTCATTTAATTTTAAATATTGCGATTTGTTCTTAGCATACCTTGAACTTTACATATTTTGACAGTATAGGCTAAAATATTTTCAGTTAACTTTTATTTTTGATAGCGATTTTATGTAAACGTGACAAGCAAATGTCGGCCGTGAGAACTTCAAATGTTGATTCAAAATCGAAAGACACATTGTTTATTCCCGAAGATTTTGATGCTCATTCTGCAACGACCAATGAAGGAACAGTAAGGCCACATCGAAAAACTACAACACATCGTTTAGGAAAAAAGGGACCACCAAGAATCACCCGTCTTTTTCAGCCATCCTATCGTCTGGAATCAAAAAATCCGTTTGATTATTTCGTAGGCAAAGAGATAATTAAAACTATTTTTCAATCTGTACTGCAAAAATTTCGGTATTCACCGAAGTTAGCTATAAATACGGCAAAAGGTTTAACCCATGAAATAAAATATCGATTGACGTCGTGTAATTTTGATCGATATCGATATGTGTGCATAGTATCGATTGGAGAAAAACTATCGCAAACATTTTGTTGCCGAATGAAAGCGCTATGGGATTCTGAGGCGGATAGCTATGCATGTTATGTGTATGACGACCCAAATTTCTATGCTATTGGTACAATTTTAGCCATTTACTATGAATAAAACTTGAAAATCGGATCAAGCTTTCTATTCCAAAAATGCTATACAATATCAAGATAATTTGAGTTAAATAAATGTCACTTTATATAGTTTGCCAAATCGATGATTTATTGATGGCTCACTCACAAAACTTCTTTTTTTTTACTGCCACTTTAACCGATTTGATTCGCCTTTTTGAGGGTTTCTGTAAAGCATTTAAAAGGTTATGTACGTCACAATTGTATGTTTTATAATGTCTAGAAAAAATCGTTCGCACTGGGAAAATGTATGATGTCATATTCCAATTACAATTTTATGTTATGGTGGACTAGGACAAATTGACTTTCAAATTGACCTTCAAGTTTTTTGGTTCATAAAAAGAGATGATTTTGTGACTTTAAGGGAAGCAAAAAAGGCAGCTGCAGCTTTCATATTTGTTTAAGCTAAGTTATGATTGTGCTGCAGTGTAAGCGAGCTGAGAGGACTGGCAACTAGCAGATGCATATGATATCTGTTCGAAAAATGTTGCCATATTTCTATTCAGCTGGTCATAACTTATATGTTAAATCTGGTCATTTATATTAACAGGAAGTAAAAGATCATACTTACAGGATATGCCATTTCTTCATGCTTTTACCGGATGCGATACAACCTCAACATTGTACAGGAAAGTAAAACTAAAAGCATTCAAGCTTTTGCAGGCCAATACAGAACTGAAGATCAACGTGCAAGTGTTCTTGCAAACGAGTGCCACAAAGGAGAATATTGCAGCCATCGGACTGCGTTTAATATGTGGACTATATAACATCATCAAAGGGACTTTACTAACAGAAGCAAGATATCTGCAATTACATTCTAAATTCAATTTAGCTCGTCTTCCAATAAAAGCAGCAGCATAATAGCATTCATTTCGGGTATACCATCAAGTTCAAGCATGGCTGAAAAATGCTTTGCTGCCAACAGATTGGGGATGGAAATTTGTCAAAAGTAGTTTGCTGCTAATTCTATCTGACGTGCCACCGGCTCCAGAACATCTGCTCAAGTTGATATCTTGCAACTGTCATACGCAATTCACAACAAGTTGCGAATGTAAGTGGTCAGGAATGCTATGCTTAGCAATGCGTGGAATCTGCCCGGTTATTTCATGCAACAACACTACAAGCGAAGAAGATCTCAATGATAGTTAAAGTTAATAGTTTGATGTAATAAAATATTGACATTAATTTTTTAATTTTTTTGTCATGGATTTTTTGTTGGTTTCTTAATAAAATTAAGTTATTTCGTAAACGGTATATCGCACAATCCTGCAAGTTAACTCAATCGACGACAAATTCAATTCAAACCTAATGTTATGGAATAATGTTTTTTAAATAAATCCTGCTAACTGTTCTATTTTTACAGTTAAATTCTAAAAATTTACTTACTTTTAACATTTAGCTCAAATTTGACCAACTTAACGGCTATAAATTAAAAAATAATGGTATAAAATTTTCCGTAATTTGAGCTATTTTACTGTATATCGTTCAGAAGTTATTTTTAATTTTTCTGAACACCTAAAATTGGTTATTCCAACCCTGATTGTAATGTTGGCTCAACCTTTAGAGGTGGGGATTTTTTCTAAAATACTGTCTTTAAGTAGTACTATACAACCCATGTAAATTATTTACTACTTTTGCACAAAATTCCTGCACTATATGACAAATTGAGTTATAGGCAACACTGTATGAAAAATAAAATAGATTGTCACGTTTGGTTTACTCATAACTATAGATAGTCGTGTTTTTTATATCTACATGCCAAAAATCTGTTTCCAACAGGTCATGGGCGTAGATTTTTGGAAGTTTTATTGTGAAATTGGGCAACAAACATCTTTGTTAATTAAGTGATAAAGAAATTAAAGTGTAAATTCCAAAATTAATTAAATCATGACGTCAAATAACGTTCCAGAGGAAAAATTAATGGGACGTGAAAACTATAATGAACAGATTGGGGATGGAAATTTGTCAAAAGTAGTTTGCTGCCAATTCCATCTGACCTGCCAGCGGCTCCAGAACATCTGCTCAAGTTGGTATCTTGCAACTGTCGTACGCAATCCACAACAAGTTGCGAATGTAAACTGTCAGAAATGCTGTGCTCAGCAATGTGTGGAATCTGCCAGGTTATATCATGCAACAATACTACAGCAGATGAGTTGAAGCGGTTCAAGCGAAATATACAAACAAAATCAAAGATCATCATGTGGCGTGGTCGAGTGGTTTCCAAATCAGAAGTGGTGTGGGCAAAATCAAGAAAAGTATTCCAGCATGATCGACTGTCGAATAGAATCGCTTTAATATGGCTTTAAAGGAATGGATTGGCACGTTTTTGCTTGAGGATTTGCCAAAAATATGTCAATCAATAATTATGGCCATGGAAAGTTCTGAAGCAAAGGTTACTGGGAGCATGTAAAGTAAAAATTACTCCCATTAGTATGAGTACGGTGATACCAAAAGTCTAGTATAAATACAGCGTTTGTTTCCAAAGGAAATAGAAAGCGGTTTAAACCAACATGCTACAACTGTAATCAAATCGGTCATTTCGCAAACATATGCAAGGTTCCTCTCACGAAAAAGGAGACGGAAACTAAACAGTCAATTTATCAATTTTTTCATATGACAAATAATATGCAAATTATTACAAATTGTTCCAAATTGTTAACACCTAAAGAAGTTATCATAACTAACAATGAGAAGGTGCCAGTCAACTGTAAGGGAACGTGTAATCTGGATATTATAGTTGATGTAATGTATGTGCCCGGATTATCGACAAACTTAATTTCTGTGGTTCGTATAGTAAAAAATGCTGAAGTGATAATTTTCGATGACCAGTGTAGAATTTTTGACAATTGAAATCAGCTAATTGCGACAGCAACTCTAGAAAAGGATATGTACAAACTCAATTTGGATAAATGTGTGTTGCTCATTCGGATCAGTGGTCAAGGACAATTTTGAATTGTGGCATCGCCGTCTTGGTCATATGAACGTCCAATATAAAAAAGAATAGCGCTCAAGTAAAAATGGGTGTTTAAATCCAATTAAAAATAGATGGTTCAGTTCAATACAAAGCACGGCTCGTGGTAAAGGGTTGTTTTCAGCGTGAAGACCTGGATTATGAGGAAACTTATGCACCAGTAGTGAAGTATTGTAGTTCCAATACGATATGAATGTTGAGCAGATGGATGCAGTGTCTGCGTTCCTTCAAGGTGAATTGAGGGAAACTGTGAATATGAACAAAGCATTTTATGGATAAAAACAAGCCGGCCGTGGCTAAAACTAAAAGTTGAACAAGGTTTTTGTAGAGATCGCCATGACTCGATCTAAAGCTGATTCTGTCATAAAATCGACGGAAATTCATTTGGAGGTGTTTAAAGCATTTTGGGATTCCAAATTACTAGGGATCAAGAAAAGCGAATTTTATTGCTGGATCAACAAGATTATATTACTATAATTTTGGAGAAATTGAAGATGTATCAACCTAATCCTGTTGCGACACCAATCGATATAAACGTCAAGCTAGACACAAATTTGTCACCAACCAGCAAAACCGAAATTGGAGACATGCAGAAAATTACATTTCAAGAAGCAATGGAAAACATTACTGGATTTAGTGAAGCAGTCTATAGTTGAGTGATCTCGATAAAAGAAAATCCACCACAGATTATATTTTTCTCAAAGGCGGTAGTGCAATAACATGGTCGTTGCGCAGGCAACAAACTGTTACTCTTTCTTCAACTGAAACCGAATATATGGCAGAATCGACAGCCTGTCAAGAAACTTGGAACTCAGCAGTCCAATAGCGCAATAAATCTTTCGAAGACAGATGCCTACCATCTTCGTACGAAACACATCGATGTCAGACATCATTTTGTAAAAAAGAATAAAGTAGAAGCATCTGTTATAACAATAAATCCAAGCTGGACAGATCAAATGATTGCTGATGCATTAACAGAGGGACTCCCAAAATCTAAACATCAACAACATTGAGAAGAAATGGGACTTAAACTAGTATAAATTCAAGTGAGAGGGTTGGTATATAGGATAAATTTATGTTTCTTAGTTGGGACATATGATAAATTGAGTTATAGGCAACACTGGATTAAAAATAAAATAGAGTAACTTCCGTTTTACTCATAACTATAGATAGCCGTGTATTTATTTCTACGTACCAAAAAACTGTTGCCAACAACATTTACCAGAACTAGACATTTTTCTAAATTTAGGAAAAATAAATATAAATCGCATATCGAAAAGTCAATTGACAGAAAATTCAAATGTGAATTCAGTTGTAATATTATAAATAAATTAAAAATAAAAAAAAATTTCCAGGGTGGTCATTTTATGGGGCTATATCACATTTCGTGATACAAACTGTGATAAAATGAAAAAGTATTTACTTAATGCGTGCGCTTTGTGGATGGATTATTGCGTGTCGCTTATAGATCATGTCGGACTGTCGAGATTATACTACAAACGAAAATGATGCCATCTTTTGGAATATGGTATGTTTTATACGTATTCCCTAGTGCGTTTATTATGCCGCTAGATGTCAGTCAAAGTGTCTAAAATATAAATAATATATTTGTGATTATTCTGTGCGAATAATTCAAATTGTACATAAATACACTAAACAACGAACATCATTCCTGTTGGAATTATCTCGAACAACAACAAACTAAAAATAAGAAAAACATCATGGCCGACTATCATTTTATTCAAACAATCTGTTGCTATGAAATATTACATTTTTTTGGTAGGCTTAAGGTGCAAGTACGTATGCGGATGTAAAATATAAAAAATGTCTGCATACTAACCAATCAAAGTAATACCTATAAACCATGTTACTTGGTCCACCAAAAAACCACACGTATGCGGACAAAAATCTCCGCATTCCATTTAAAAACAAATTTAAAATATTTGTATCTCCGTTTTTACTTTGTTTTTATTTTGTTATGCAATATTATATCCTAAAACGTGTGATTTAATTGGTGAAGCTAGTCACATGGTTTATATGCGTTGATTTGATTGGTTAGTATTCGAATGTTTTTTACATTTTAAATCTGCATACGTACTTGCGCCTTTACTGTTTTTTTTTTCATTCTTATTTTGAGCTATTTTGTAATTATTGTTGATTTGTAATATTTTATGTTTACCATTTGAAATGTTTTTAAGGACAATTTAAAAAAAATTGACAATGATTGAGTTGGCCATTTAAAAGTTTAAATTTAAAAATGAAATAAAACAAAAACGGTTTGAAATTTTGGAAAATTTGTTTTTTTGTTGTAAATTACAGTTGTTCCGGTTAGAGATGGAATATTATTTCATTCATATGGCTGCCGCAGCTGGCCTTACAGTACCGTATTCGATCGGACCAATTTTTGAGGACTTTTTCGAGTGTTTGGGATCGTATCTCGGCTATGACATCACGAATGTTGGCCTTCAAATACTTAATTGTCTCTGATTTGTCGGCATAACACTTGTCTTTAACGGCGCTGCACAGAAAATAGTGCAATGGTGTTAAATCGCAGCTTCTTGCCGGTCAATTGACATCATCCTTTCGGCTAATTAAACGGCCATCAAACGTTTGAGGTAATAAATCGATTGTGGCATGAGATGGGGGGGAAATTGCATCATCCTGTTGAAACCAAACATCATTCACATCAATACCATGAAGAACGGGCGCAAAAAATTGGTTATCATAGTGCGATAGGTGTCCCCATTTACCGTAATGGTTGCATTGTCCTTATTTTCAAAGAAATATGGGCCAATGATGCCTTCGATCTACAAGCCGCACCAAACAGTCACCCGTAATGGGTGCATTGGCTTCTGTAAGACCACGTGTGGATTTTCTGAGCCCCAAACACGGCAATTTTGCTAATTAGCGTACCCACCAAGATGAAAATGAGCTTCATCCGAAAAGATGATTTTTTTGGCAAAATCAACACCATCGTGCAGTTTATCGTTGGCCCATCTAGCAAAGTGAAAATGATGTGGCTCCAACTCTTGAACCAATTGAAATTTGTAAGGCGTCATACCGAGATCTTTTCGCAAAATTCGACGGAAACTGGTGCTTGAAATGTTCAATACTTGATTGATTCTCACGCACATTCTCAGCCACAGCTTCGATATTTTCGGGTGTACGCATTGTAAAAGCACGCTCATGTCTTGGCGCATCAATAAAATAATGAAACCAGTTTTACTAACTTTAACAATAGATTTGCGTATACCGGGCACTGTTGGTCCTTCTCTGCGATCAAATTTTGCACGACATTTTCGTGCAATTTCCGACCTATTGTCTTTGTTTTGGAAATATCTTTTTAGTAAATCGATTCATTTCGTTCAGTGGAGATAATATACTGAATTTTGTGACAGAATAGAATGATATAAGTATTGCTAGATTGAAAATAACCAGTGGTTCAAATTTAAACCGATAGATGGCCCACCCTTTATATTCTTTGATCATGGCGCCTCTTTCAGAAAACATGTTCTATTGATGAGAATGAAAAAGACAAAAATCAAACTGGATTAAAATATTCATATAAAATATTTACATATTATTTATAAGTAAAAATTTTGGTTGAATATTTTAATTCAGTTTAAAACAAGACGAATTACAAATGTCGCGAAATTTGTCATTTTTATACAAATTAATAAAAATTGATTGGTTAACGTTTCTTCATAACCTCAAAATTTATCATATGAAGGTTACATAGTGATATACAAATTTTTCATACTGATGAAATTTGAATTTTTTGTGTTATTTTTTTTTCCTTAGTTTGAATATTTTATTTTATTATTAAATAAAATATTCAAATTAACGAAAAAAAAATAACAAACACAAAAAATTAAATTTCAACAGTATTAAAAATTTGTATATCACTATAAAACCGTCATATGATTAATTTTGAGGTTATGTAGAAACATCAACATATCACTTTTTATTCATCCCATTCTCCACAAAATTCATTTTTCAGAGTTGAAATTGTAGACTTTTTTTGTTTACATTTTATCATCAAAAAATTCTAAAAATGTGATATAAAAGTGTGATATAACACCACAAAATGACCACCCAGTACTTATGTACTGTAGAGTCTCAACATTTGAAAAACTTTTAGGGGAAACTAATATACTTTAGGGTTTTGACTAATTTTTTATGTACTATCATAATAATATGACGATTTTCAGTCTCATACAATCATAGAATATCATCAAAACCACGAAAAAATGGCATAACTTTTGGTAAGATCAATATAAACCTATATGGTAAGATCAATATACAGATTTACGTAAAATAATCGTATTACACAAAAAAATCGCTTCGAGTGTTAAAAATCTGCTTAATTGTCTGTCCGTAACATAATTATGTATAAAATTATATATTTAAAAAGTCCAACAACAAAATTGCTTTTATAAAATATCCCATGGCTATTAATTTGACCTAGCTGGAATAAAACAACAAGCAATTTAGTTTAAGACGATAAATTCTTTAAAAATTTTCAACTTTATGGACAACAACAAAGATTGCATTAATTAATATTTTCAAACATAATTTTATTGAAACTTTTAAACTTTTGAATATAATATGTATATATAAATTTTAAAATAATTATGTTTTAAAAACTATTTTCTCTAAACTTTAGTTTGACCTTTACAACACTGCTGGGTATTTTATGTACATTTCAAGTCATTTAGAAATTAATTAAAAAGTAATAAAATCATGTGATAGATAGAAAGATACTCGAACCAAATATATCTAGCAGCATAAATTTATGATAATATAGTTTTATTGATCTGGACCATTTAAATATTTTCCATAGAATTCCATAGAAGGACATATATGGATTTCCATATATTAAATGGAAATGTTTTCACTTAATAGTATTATGTTCACAGGACATTGATTCTTATTGTATGTTCCGCGGAACACTGCTACGTTCAAACAGGAGGTCTAATTTGGGCTCATTGTTAGCCAGTGGTGAGCAGTACTTTTATTATTGTTGGTTCATTATTGCACAGACATTGCGAAACCCTGGACTTGTTTAATCTACAAGCTACATTCTTTTTAATGTTCCCATTTTCAAGTAACAATAAAAAAAATGCTAGAAAACTAAAGCTTTTTCTTAAATATTTTCAGTTCAAGTTTTTTTATTTTCTGGATTCATGCCAGTTAAAATACATAAATATGTCGAAGAATACTTTTATATAGAGAAACATTTCTTCTTCTTCTTCTTCCTCATCTCCTTGTAACTTTTATTCTTCGAGTTAAATTGTTTTTGTTTGGCACATATGCTTTCATACACCTAGAGCTTATTTTAAAGTGAAGGAACCCAAAGGCCTATCATAATATACATTAAATTTTTACCGTTTTTTTTTTTTTTGAAAGGTAAATTGAAAATTTTCCCGGTCTTATATTGGTGCAGCATAAAAGTCAACTCGAATTATTACATAAATATCTAGCGAACATTACTATGTACACCAGGACAATATTTTTAGGTCGTAATTTTTGTAATATACAATTTTATTGTTCAGTGTATTACGACGGGTATAAAAAATAATTTATATCTTAAAAATTGACCGGGAAAAATAAAAAAATTTCCATAGTTTTCGATTGGAAATGCAATTGTTTTCTTGTGGTTTATTCAAATCGGTAAACTACCAAATAAATTTAAAAAAAATTACATTTTGGCACACAAATGAAGATAAATTGATTTTTTTTTTTTTGTTAAGAAATTTTTAAGGGGGGACAATATAACTATTGAAATGATTATAAGAATGGTTAGTAAATTAATTGAGTGAAACTCAATAAACTTTGTGGACGACAAAGTTAAAACCAGATTTTGGTGGTTACAGGAGCCATTAAATAAACTTTTTGATTATTACCCCGGTTTTGAAATTGTCTTCAAAAAATAAAGAAAACCTCTAGTAGACTTTGATATATATGCACACATTTTTAACAAATAACTTCCACTAGCGGGATCTCATTTTTTGCAGATCCTATCGTCAGAACGTGGACTCGTATTTTTCGTAAAATACTTGCAGAACATGATATCCTTAGAATCCTAAGCCATAGTCTTTTCTAACAAAAATTAGTAATACCAATATAAACAACCCAAAAAATTGATTTGATTTTCATCAAAAGTACTTGGTGTAGTTTTGCTGCATTCTAGGTGCATTCAGAGTAACTTATTTGAAAATAGCAGAAATAGAAAGATAGTTGTATTATAAGTTCCAAAGTCTATAAATACCGAACAAATTCCAAAAACTGAACGGTGCACAAAATGTTTAGAAGGAGTGACAATGACCGTATTTACAGAATTCTCTCCTATTTCAAATCAGGATCTTGATGGAAGCTCCTGTTGTCGTTAACAACGTTAAAAGGCAGCTAGTGAACACCGATAATTGCCCTGTCAAAATCAAAATAATTTCAGAGTGAAGATGTAATTAGGTCTAATAGATTATGTGAACAATCAAGCAGAACCACAACAACTTTATTCAGGCCGAGTATAAGTCCCTCCGTCTTCATTTGGTGCACGTGGCAAGAGGGGAAATTACTGATCACCTAAAGCCTGGTAAAACAGCCGGGACCATCCAGATATTGTTGTTACAGTTTTTCATTTGATATGAAACCATTTCTGTCTGTGATTGAATTCTAGAAGCGAAGTAATTGAACTTAAAAAAAATTATATACAATAATGTAACGGAAATGACGAACAAATGTAACGGAAAAGATGAAACATAAGACAATCATGAAAAGCATATACAAACAAACAAATTACAAATTATATGAATGTAAGTTTGAATATCGATTCGAATAAAAAAACTAAAATAAAAACACAAAATTCAACGAACAACTGTAAGCTCCAAAACAAAATCAACATAGTGTAAACAAGCCTTGCAGAAAGTTTAATTGACAGATGCTCTAAAACAAAATGTACATTTCTAAATGTGTATTAGCAAAGCTTTCTATAGTTAAAAAGTCGAATCCATCCAATGCATTTGCTATACAGAATCAAACACTTTTTAATTATTTATGGGATATAAAACCAAATCCGTCTATGTTAGTAGTTTGGGTTATTTATTAAAATTGCCATAGCAACGAAAAAATCCAAAAAAGACTTTTTAGTATGGTACTGCCTATTACACAAGAAAATAGTGGATTTTATATGTTTTTTTATTAATGACCGGGTGTGCTAAGCGATGAGACTGACTTTTATGATAGAAGGTTTTGATATTAGACTGGAATAGACGTTGTGGTTGGTTTTGATAAAATAAAATTATTTGTTGAAATGTACAAATATTTTGATGCAGTATTTTTACTCATGACCAGAGCTTTTAATTAAGGTATCATTCATCACAATCGGGCTACTATTACGTTTTGTATTAACTTTAATTTAAAAAAAAATTCTTAAATTTGCAAAGGCTAACCCCTTTGCTGATTTTTTGGCATAAAAATTATTTATTGAAATGTACACATATTTTGATGCAGTATTTTTACTTATGACCAGAGCTTTTAATTAAGGTATCATTCATCACAATCAGGCTTCTATTACGTTTTGTATTAATTATAATTTAAAAAAAAATTCTTAAATTTACAAAGGCTAACCCCTTTGCTGATTTTTTGGCATAAAAATTATTTAAAAAAATTCCCCTTTGCTGATTTTTTGGCATAAAAATTATTTGTTGAAATGTACACATATTTTGATGCAGTATTTTTAATCATGACCAGAGCTTTTAATTAAGGTATCATTCATCACAATCGGGCTACTATTACGTTTTGTATTAACTTTAATTTAAAAAAAAATTCTTAAATTTGCAAAGGCTAACCCCTTGGCTGATTTTTTGGCATAAAAATTATTTGTTGAAATGTACACATATTTTGATGCAGTATTTTTACTCATGACCAGAGCTTTTAATTAAGGTATCATTCATCACAATCGGGCTACTATTACGTTTTGTATTAACTTTAATTTAAAAAAAATTCTTAAATTTGCAAAGGCTAACCCCTTTGCTGATTTTTTGGCATAAAAATTATTTATTGAAATGTACACATATTTTGATGCAGTATTTTTACTCATGACTAGAGCTTTTAATTAAAGTATCATTCATCACAATCGGGCTACTATTACGTTTTGTATTAACTTTAATTTAAAAAAAATTCTTAAATTTGCAAAGGCTAACCCCTTTGCTGATTTTTTGGCATAAAAATTATTTATTGAAATGTACACATATTTTGATGCAGTATTTTTACTCATGACTAGAGCTTTTAATTAAGGTATCATTCATCACAATCGGGCTTCTATTACGTTTTGTATTAATTTTAATTTTAAAAAAAATTCTTAAATTTGCAAAGGCTAACCCCTTGGCTGATTTTTTGGCATAAAAATTATTTGTTGAAATGTACACATATTTTAATGCAGTATTTTTACTCATGACCAGAGCTTTTAATTAAGGTATCATTCATCACAATCGGGCTACTATTACGTTTTGTATTAACTTTAATTTAAAAAAAAATTCTTAAATTTGCAAAGGCTAACCCCTTTGCTGATTTTTTGGCATAAAAATTATTTATTGAAATGTACACATATTTTGATGCAGTATTTTTACTCATGACTAGAGCTTTTAATTAAGGTATCATTCATCACAATCGGGCTACTATTACGTTTTGTATTAACTTTAATTTAAAAAAAAATTCTTAAATTTGCAAAGGCTAACCCCTTTGCTGATTTTTTGGCATAAAAATTATTTATTGAAATGTACACATATTTTGATGCAGTATTTTTACTTATGACCAGAGCTTTTAATTACGGTATCATTCATCACAATCAGGCTTCTATTACGTTTTGTATTAATTTTAATTTTAAAAAAAATTCTTAAATTTACAAAGGCTAACCCCTTTGCTGATTTTTTGGCATAAAAATTATTTAAAAAAATTCCCCTTTGCTGATTTTTTGGCATAAAAATTATTTGTTGAAATGTACACATATTTTGATGCAGTATTTTTACTCATGACCAGAGCTTTTAATTAAGGTATCATTCATCACAATCGGGCTACTATTACGTTTTGTATTAACTTTAATTTAAAAAAAAATTCTTAAATTTGCAAAGGCTAACCCCTTTGCTGATTTTTTGGCATAAAAATTATTTGTTGAAATGTACACATATTTTGATGCAGTATTTTTACTCATGACCAGAGCTTTTAATTAAGGTATCATTCATCACAATCGGGCTACTATTACGTTTTGTATTAACTTTAATTTAAAAAAAAATTCTTAAATTTGCAAAGGCTAACCCCTTTGCTGATTTTTTGGCATAAAAATTATTTATTGAAATGTACACATATTTTGATGCAGTATTTTTACTTATGACCAGAGCTTTTAATTAAGGTATCATTCATCACAATCAGGCTTCTATTACGTTTTGTATTAATTATAATTTAAAAAAAAATTCTTAAATTTACAAAGGCTAACCCCTTTGCTGATTTTTTGGCATAAAAATTATTTAAAAAAATTCCCCTTTGCTGATTTTTTGGCATAAAAATTATTTGTTGAAATGTACACATATTTTGATGCAGTATTTTTAATCATGACCAGAGCTTTTAATTAAGGTATCATTCATCACAATCGGGCTACTATTACGTTTTGTATTAACTTTAATTTAAAAAAAAATTCTTAAATTTGCAAAGGCTAACCCCTTGGCTGATTTTTTGGCATAAAAATTATTTGTTGAAATGTACACATATTTTGATGCAGTATTTTTACTCATGACCAGAGCTTTTAATTAAGGTATCATTCATCACAATCGGGCTACTATTACGTTTTGTATTAACTTTAATTTAAAAAAAATTCTTAAATTTGCAAAGGCTAACCCCTTTGCTGATTTTTTGGCATAAAAATTATTTATTGAAATGTACACATATTTTGATGCAGTATTTTTACTCATGACTAGAGCTTTTAATTAAAGTATCATTCATCACAATCGGGCTACTATTACGTTTTGTATTAACTTTAATTTAAAAAAAATTCTTAAATTTGCAAAGGCTAACCCCTTTGCTGATTTTTTGGCATAAAAATTATTTATTGAAATGTACACATATTTTGATGCAGTATTTTTACTCATGACTAGAGCTTTTAATTAAGGTATCATTCATCACAATCGGGCTTCTATTACGTTTTGTATTAATTTTAATTTTAAAAAAAATTCTTAAATTTGCAAAGGCTAACCCCTTGGCTGATTTTTTGGCATAAAAATTATTTGTTGAAATGTACACATATTTTAATGCAGTATTTTTACTCATGACCAGAGCTTTTAATTAAGGTATCATTCATCACAATCGGGCTACTATTACGTTTTGTATTAACTTTAATTTAAAAAAAAATTCTTAAATTTGCAAAGGCTAACCCCTTTGCTGATTTTTTGGCATAAAAATTATTTATTGAAATGTACACATATTTTGATGCAGTATTTTTACTCATGACTAGAGCTTTTAATTAAGGTATCATTCATCACAATCGGGCTACTATTACGTTTTGTATTAACTTTAATTTAAAAAAAAATTCTTAAATTTGCAAAGGCTAACCCCTTTGCTGATTTTTTGGCATAAAAATTATTTATTGAAATGTACACATATTTTGATGCAGTATTTTTACTTATGACCAGAGCTTTTAATTACGGTATCATTCATCACAATCAGGCTTCTATTACGTTTTGTATTAATTTTAATTTTAAAAAAAATTCTTAAATTTACAAAGGCTAACCCCTTTGCTGATTTTTTGGCATAAAAATTATTTAAAAAAATTCCCCTTTGCTGATTTTTTGGCATAAAAATTATTTGTTGAAATGTACACATATTTTGATGCAGTATTTTTACTCATGACCAGAGCTTTTAATTAAGGTATCATTCATCACAATCGGGCTACTATTACGTTTTGTATTAACTTTAATTTAAAAAAAAATTCTTAAATTTGCAAAGGCTAACCCCTTTGCTGATTTTTTGGCATAAAAATTATTTGTTGAAATGTACACATATTTTGATGCAGTATTTTTACTCATGACCAGAGCTTTTAATTAAGGTATCATTCATCACAATCGGGCTACTATTACGTTTTGTATTAACTTTAATTTAAAAAAAAATTCTTAAATTTGCAAAGGCTAACCCCTTTGCTGATTTTTTGGCATAAAAATTATTTGTTGAAATGTACACATATTTTGATGCAGTATTTTTACTCATGACCAGAGCTTTTAATTAAGGTATCATTCATCACAATCGGGCTACTATTACGTTTTGTATTAACTTTAATTTAAAAAAAAATTCTTAAATTTACAAAGGCTAACCCCTTTGCTGATTTTTTGGCATAAAAATTATTTAAAAAAATTCCCCTTTGCTGATTTTTTGGCATAAAAATTATTTGTTGAAATGTACACATATTTTGATGCAGTATTTTTACTCATGACCAGAGCTTTTAATTAAGGTATCATTCATCACAATCGGGCTACTATTACGTTTTGTATTAACTTTAATTTAAAAAAAAATTCTTAAATTTGCAAAGGCTAACCCCTTTGCTGATTTTTTGGCATAAAAATTATTTGTTGAAATGTACACATATTTTGATGCAGTATTTTTACTCATGACCAGAGCTTTTAATTAAGGTATCATTCATCACAATCGGGCTACTATTACGTTTTGTATTAACTTTAATTTAAAAAAAAATTCTTAAATTTGCAAAGGCTAACCCCTTTGCTGATTTTTTGGCATAAAAATTATTTGTTGAAATGTACACATATTTTGATGCAGTATTTTTACTCATGACCAGAGCTTTTAATTAAGGTATCATTCATCACAATCGGGCTATTATTACGTTTTGTATTAATTTTAATTTTAAAAAAAATTCTTAAATTTGCAAAGGCTAACTATCATATATTTTCTGAATTTCCGATTTGTGACATAAATTTGGCAGTTTGGAAAGTTCTAATTTTTGTAATTTTTTTTTTGATGTTTTAATGGGCTAACAACCATAATCGGTTTTCTGGATTTGGGAAAGTTTCGATTTGTGGTATAAATTTGGCCATAATGAATTTTCTGGATTATGAAAAGTTCTAATTTGAGCCATACATTTGTGTGTTTTAATGGGCTAATAACCATCATGTATTTTCCGGATTTTAGGAATTTTCGATTTATGCCAAAAATTTGGCAGTTTTAATGGGCTAACCATTATAAATTTTCTGGATTATGGAAGTTCTAATTTGTGTCATTAACTTGGCAGTTTTAATGGCAGTTTTAATTTGGCAATTTTAATGGGCTAACTATCATGTATTTTCTGAAATTTTGATAGTTTCGATTTGTGGCTTAAATTTCGTAGTTTTGATGAGCTAACCATTATGAAGTTTCTGGATTTTGCAAAGTTCTAATTTGTGTCATACATTTGGATGTTTTCATGGGCTAACAACCATCATAGATCTTCTGGATTTTGTAAAGTTTTAATTTGTGTCATAAACTTGGCAGTTAAAATGGACTAACCATCATGAATGTTCTGGATTACGGAAAGTTCTAATTTGTGCCATACATTTGGCAATTTTGATGGGCTAACCAAATTCATGATGATTATGAAAATAATTCTGAAAATAATTCTTCGAATTCTAGATTATGAAAATTTCTAATTTCAGTCATACATTTGGCAGTTTTGATGGGCTAACCATCATGTATTTTCTGGATTTTAGGAATATCCGATTTGTGCCATAGATTTGGCAGTTTTGATTGGATAACCATCATGAATTTTTTGGATTATGTATGATAAGTTCCAATTTGTGGCAGTTTTAATGGGCTAATCATATCATGTTATTTCTGAATTTTCGTTTGTCTTAAATTTAGTGTAGTAATTTATCTTCTTAAATTATACATTTTCTTTAGTTTATTTATATATTTTATTAATTCATTTTATTTCAATGTCATACATCACGTTTCTACTAAAACACCATATTTGTTCTACATCCATTTTTTTACTCCCGCAAAACAAATAAAGGAAATGGCAACAAATGGTCTCCGGAAAATTTACAAACTTACCATCAATAAAGGATTCATCTGGACAAGTCCTAACCAGAAAAAATCAACAGTTAAAAAAAGGAAAGAGTTCTTCGAGGACAAAGGTGGCGAACAAATGACGAGCTCCCTATAACGAAACCATAAATACCAACGGAACGGGAAGTTGGCGATACATCTGTAACGGCAGAAATTCTAACTCTATTTGAGCAGAAGCACTTTTGGCAGAAAGCACTGGTAGAATTCCACAGAAATGGAAAGAGCATGACTATAACAATTCCAAAGAAAGAGAGCAATGTTGAGAGCATTCTGTGAATTGGACATTTCGTGAAATATAATTGAGGTCATTGGTGAAATCGAGTAACAGGGGAAGCAGAGTAACAAACATTACAACACACGAGGAGTCAGATAAGGATGTGTTCTGTCTTCACTACTATTCCTAATAGTATTATAGAAAATGTAAAAACACATCCCCAAAGGACATTCAATGGAACCCAATAGAGCGACTCAACGACCAATGCGGATGATATATGTCTACTAACGCATAAATACATAGACATGCAGCAGATTGATCTTGCATTCCGAGCTAGATAGCTAATTGTATGACGATAAAATTAAGATTAAAGAGATTATCTTTAAACCTTTATGGAGAAGAGCCTACTATAGAAAGGGTACATTTACTAACCGTCAAAATGAAAAAAAAACCGCAGCAGGACCTTGTCGAGTTTTTAAACTCATTGACATCTAAGGGAATACCACCTCACAAACTGAGCCTTAAAGTCGAATATTTCCACTGTACTTTGCCTACTCCATGACAGTCACTACAGCTGAAGAACCTTCGAAAGACCTTCGAAATGATAGAAGTGTATTTGATTCTGCTAGATTTAACACATGCACAGTTGTACATCGCTTTATTAAAAGCCAAGAACGGAAATAGTTTTTCACTAGAAGTTTTGCAAGGAACTAGTCAGGGGACCGAGCAATTGGCGCAGTGGTTAAAGCTGCGGTGTTTGGGACGGGAGGTACCGGGTTCGAATCCCAACGGGGGATTTTTTATCACCTGATTTCGATCGGTGATGACGATGAACACAACTATGACCCCCTGTTGGAGTGCAGATTCCATGGGACAAACCATCGTCCATGTCAGTGTAGGCTGGCTGGAGCAATGCAATGTGTAGATGGATTTAATCGAACCTGTATTCGCGCGTCCTCAATTTGGCTGGTGACGGCGTAAGGTAGGACGTTAAAAATTAACTGTGAAAGAGTTGGGAGAGCTTTGGCCCCAGAACAGATTGCAAAGTTCAGAAACAAAAAAAAACTAGTCAGGGGAAAATTTATGGAAAAAACAACTCGGTTGCCATTCAGAGCCAGAAAGGAACCTCCTTGTTAACATTAATGTGGTGTTCGGCCTTGGAAAGGTCATTTCTCTGATTTACACAATTTGCAACATGAAATTGTCAAATACGAATTTCTACTGGGGTTCGATTGCAATAATTTGCAACTTTTTTTTAATATGGAAACCTAAAATAAAAATGATTTTTTTTAATAACTTTTCGGTGAATCAGAGTTTCATTTCTTAGTAATTATATTTGAAAATTTTAATCCCCATCTTTATTTTAAATGTAATAAATTTTCCAAATAATTAAATAAAAAATTTTCCAATTAAGTAAAAAATGTGGAAATCATATTACGTCCGTATAATATATAAGAAAGACTGGTCCGAACATATTTTTTGTAATCTATGGCGAAAAAATTATGAAATTTAATCTGTTAAATGGTGATATAGCGATTCTGGTATTTTTGTTGTTGTATCATTTTGTGCACTGTACATACATTTTTTGAGTTTATTGTGTATTTTCTTTAAAGCAAGTGCAAAAAAACATATTACATTTACCATAGGGTTACCTCCTCTATAGTTGGTTTTGGTTTTTCCTCTACCACACATTTAGAGCTAACCATTCATGTTATTATTTTTCAACCATACAAAAATGTCAGAAGTAGAAATTTATGCCATTAAAAAGTATATAATAATGTTTTTTGTTGGCTTGGTTTAGTTTGGTTTGGCTTGGCTTGGCTTGGCTATTCTCATTTTTAAATAACATGTTTAAAACACTGAATTCGCTAGTCTGTGAAAATATATAACAGAAAACAGCATTTCTATATGTATTTAATATATCGTGGATAAATTGTATACAGTATGATCTGTAGAACATTTAACAACTGCTCTTTATTTTTAAGTTCTTCTTAAATTAGTTTACCACTCCCGTGCTTCGTAACAAAGTTCTAAATTAGTATGTTTTTCTTAGTATTGCACTCAGAATCCTTGCCGTGTCGTAGGAGGCGCCGCAACAATGATTGGAACGCTGAGCTGAAGACACTCATTCTTAAAAACTTAACTTCTCAAAGACCAACAAAAGAAAATATGGGTACCGCCTAAATTTAACCCAACCCCCGCTTATGTTAACAGATACGCGGTTTAGGATTGGTACATGGAAGAAACGATGCCGAAAGGTGGAGTCCATATGTGTCTCAAGTCTATATGTTGCTTTACAAAGTAGAGATTTACAGGTGGAAGCAATCTTGGTGTAGATGTTCTTCTTGGACCCCAAGAAAAAAACTATTTGGACTTTCAAAGCAGTTGATAATTGCATGCGTAAACCGCGCTTATACGCATGAGCCCACATGCGTAAATAGCGCCTACAGATGTAAGCCAATCCAAAGATAAAGACTCATTTTACCCATCCATACCGGAATGCGACTTCAGAATAGTGAATAGTGGCTTTAATGCTATTGAACTATCAAAAATCAGACTAAGTTATGTGAAAACATTGAACACGATCCAGCGTCTGATAATAAGGAAATAATAGCGATCTCAACTCAATAAAGCGGTCCTTACCAAGAGAATTTATAGACGAAAAAGACTGAATGGTGGAAGGCTAAAGTCTTCAAAGTACAACAATTAATCAATTAGCGCAGTTTGATTTACTCAATTCTCTGATTTACTCAATGTTCAACAAGTACAAATTCTGTATTTGAAAGTTGTCAAATGTAGACTGCTGAAATGAGCCACTATCAGCTTACGAGGAATTCACACTGGGCATTTAAAGACTAAAAAGAAACCGTTAGTATGGCAAAGCGAAGCTATGCCTGATGATTGAAAAGTGGCCGCATTATGCCCTATCCTTAAAAATGAGATCGCTCAAAATACAAAAACTATCACGGCACTCCTTTGCACAGCATACAAATGACTGTCTTACATAATATTGGAGAAAATCGCGCCCCTGGCGATGGAAATTGTAGGTGACTACCAAGGAAAATTTCGTCCGAATCGGTTAGTCACTGATCAAGTTTTTTTGCTGTGGATGATTCTTTCTAAATATTACAAAACATCTCGTGGCGTACATCAGATGTTCCTGGAATTCCAACAAGCCTATGACTCAATCCATCGGGATAACTTATGGTTTGCTTTGAATATCTGGGAATACCTAAGAAATATGTGCGTTTAAGTAAAATGACAGTAATGCAGTCACAATGTTGTGTCAAAGTTGAGAACAAGCTACCAAAAACTTTTGCAATTAGCTCTGGTATACGGAAAGGAAATGCTCTATCTCCGATACTCTTTTCATCTTTTGTAAAAGAATTCATCTTTTGTAAAAGTGGAACACTTCAAGACAACATCATGTATAGACCGTCAGTCCAACCAAGTTCTGACATATGCAGATGATATTTATCTAATTGGACTGATTGACAACGGCGTCAAAGATTTTTTTGCATCTGGGAATTTGTCTGAACTACCCATTGATAGACATCAGGTCACAATTTGTTTGTAACAAAATAAACTTTTACTTGTGAAAATTATTTACTGTTCGGTGTTCTATAGATCATTCTGTAAAATATATATGGTATTTAGCTATACAATATACACGTTCACGTGCGGTTGATAACTGTATACCTAACGTTTTGTAATATTTTGATTTATTCGGCTAACGTATTTCGAACCTATAAATACAAAATAATGATTTTGTGTTCTAAACAAGATACATGTATGTTTGTAGACTGTCATAAGCAAAATCCAATTCAATATTGATTGATTTTTGTGGTTCAGACTACAATGGTGTCTGTGTTTAGTTTTGCCATTCAATTCAACTATAAACACAATGGCCATAACGATAATAATGGTTTTAAATTTGTATGCTGTCCATTTTAACCAAACCGAATGGCGAAAATTTGAATGCAAATTTTGGCAAGATATATAGTCACACTCGGTAGTGTATAGTCCTCACTAAATAGTATTGTAATATTTATTACAACGGCCATTTGGAGAGATTAAGTTTTTAATGAGTAATCTAACCATAATTTGATACGAGAAAGCTTTCAGCTTTCAGTCCACCCTTTATGATAAACGCACACGTATGCCACTTCAATGATACAGAAATTTAAAGGAGGTCTATCGAGTATTAAGAAGTACTTTCCCAGTCACCCACCAATAAATAAATAAATAATAATAATAAAAAGCCTGTACTCAAAACGTACTATAGTATGACCGATTATAAGCAGAACCAGATCCGATACTGAATCAAAAAATTAGATTACTCACTGTTCCCTTTGTGAACAAATGGTACTGCAGAAATGAAATGAAACTAAACAAAATTACCGATGCTTTAATAGTCGTGCTGTACAATCGTGCTGCACTTCCTGTATTATTGTGTGGAATGGTGAAACTCTATTGATCTTTGTTTTGACCAATCCGTATCTAATCTAACATCTTTAAAGTTCTGTTTCCGAATGAAAACTTGCAACCGACTTTCAACCGACTTACTATTGTTAGTTTATTGCTTATAGTTTATTGTCGGCAATACATCTTCTACCATTTCATTAATTTAACGAGCAACAAAGCAGCCCATAATTCCAATCTTGCAATTAATACTGTCTATACAAAAGTGACCTTAGATTTTGCTGCAGTTAATATAGTACTAGATTTGCGCTGTACGTAAACCACGGCAGCGTTAGCCCGTATGCTCGCATCACAAAACCCACGCAATTTGGTTTTACTTAAAGTTTCAAGTCATCTGGAGATTCTTATTGCTTTAAAATCTTTCCGGTAATGGATCATCCCAATCAACACTGGCGTTAACCATCCCATAGTGGATTGAATATTCTACTACTTTCAGACAATAACCTCTTCTCGTAGGCAAATATTTACCCAATTTGATTTTATAACTAAACACGTCATCTATTGATTTCCATTGCAGCCCAATGAGTATTTCAGTATTTGGCGTTACATTTTTTGATACAATCGCGTATTATTTATCGCACCCATCACTTCCATTAATGCTTCGTTTAATATAATCCCGTTTTGACCAACACGCAATCTGTTGCAAAGCCTGACTCCTTTTCAATACCGTGATGTGGTAAACCTATTATTTCATAAAATTCTGATATGCTAGACCAAATGATTCGTCACGAGCAAATTTATTCTTCATGGACGCCTTCGCTTCACACTTATTTACATCATCAGTCAATACCTCAAAAAATGACACGTTTCCAACCTTCCAGAATTTTTGAAGAAGCTTCAAACATAAATCAACATCGTATAACATTGCCGCCATTGTTTCTACGGCCACCATTCTACCATTGATCTTTAATCGTCCATTTAGCAATGAATTGAAAACCGATCGTACTCCAAATATTATTTTGCTTCTATTTTACTTGACTCACCAAAATCCAGATCAGCAAAAATATTAAAAAATTTAACTATACGTAAAAATCGGCCAACAACCAATGCAACAACCGAAATTTCTCGTGCTGAGTCGAAAACTAACTTAATTTTATAGACATCTCACCTGAAGACACTTGAGTTGTAGAAACACCAGTAACGATGGTTCGATTATATATTCATGTTAGCCCCAATTGGTTGCGGAACTTTTCACTTATTAAAGATGACATGGAACTAGAATCTAACAACACTACATGATATGTTTCCTGTAGTAAATTGCACGCATAACGCGTAAATACGCCATGATTCAGTTTTAGGCAATTAAAACAAGATCCCTTTGAGATATCCTTATTGACATTCGCAATTTGACTACCGTCAAGCAAACATTAAAAATATAATTAAAATTGATTAAATAAAAAAGTTCCCTGTGAAATGCTGATATCGGCTTTTTATTTAAACTAAGTAAAAGATATGTAAAAATGGTGATCAGAACTCCACCAAAAAAAAAAATATCGCGCCATCACCACCAGTACAACAGCGGACTATGTCCATTGGTGATTTAATAAATATCACTACGTCATCGTTAGATGTAGAAATAATCGGTCAAATATCGTATCGCCCAATAACACAACAAAAAGTGCTCGAGCAAAAAATTGCTTCAACAGCAAATTCTTCTTTCCAAAGTGAAAACAAAGTTAATAGAATTGAACGAAGTGCAACGAACATAAACGCTATTGATAGTGCATCGTTGACAAAAGACAATAACACAAAAAGTAATACAAAAATGATGCGAACAAAAACTCGTGCAAACAGGTATGGATAGATATATAACTGTTCAAAATAAAAGAAAAAGAAGCCCAAGATCAGATTGTCCAGTATATATAAATCTAAAAAAAGAATCAATCCTAAGCAAAGGGCTGAACAACGCATGTTTAAGCTGCATCAAACTAGTATTGAAGTACAACCAGAAGAAATTTATACTAATAGAAACCATTAGCCGACCGTCAATAGTGCTGTGCATCCAAACTTTTCATATGCAAGTATACTTAAAGGCATATCTCCAAAATTTCAAACTAATGAAGAAGGAAACATCTCAACTGCGTTAAACAAGCTTACATATATGATACAAAGCTTTATGTCAATGATGGAGAGAACCATGGATCTAATGATGCAAAATATGAACACATTGATGCAGTTAGTAGTGAAAAACCAAAAATGACAGTCCTCAAAATAGCCATAAGGAATGCAAACGGCCATGCCCAAGACAAAACAGAGGTGCAAGCATTGCTTATCGAGCACAATATTGACATAATGTTAACATCAGATACACAATACCAAAAAAACCTTTTCAAAATTAATGGGTGTTCAATATATACGACACTAAAGTAAAGCACATGGTGGTACAGCCGTGTTGATTAAAAGAAGACTAAAACACTTTGAACTTGAGAAAAAAGACAAAGATCATATCCAAGCGACAAATATCTGCCTGGAGGAGTGGTCTGGAAACTGTGTAATATCATCAGTCTATTGCCCACCGAAACACGCAATATAAAAGAAGCAATTCTTAGGTTATTTCAACCATCTAGGCAATAAATCCATTGCGGGTGATTATAATGCAAAACATACTCAATGGAATTCAAGATTGACGACTCTGAAAGGAAAGCAACTCTATGAAGCTACGGATGAACTTTGTTTGGATTATCTATCAGCGGGGCATCCAACATATTGGCCTACGGATAAAAAGAAAATTCATGATCTAATAGACTTCTGAATAACTAAAGGCATTGCATGCACAAATGCTATGGCAACAAATTGTTCCGATTTATCATCCGATCATTCACTAGTAATTATAACAGTGAGTACTGATGCCCTAAAACCTGAAGCACTGAAACGCCTGACAAATAAAAAAACTAAATGGGATCAATACAGTAGACAAATTGAAGAGAATTGCCTACTGGATATTCCTCTTAGTACACCTGCAAATATTGATGCAGCGGAAGCCTACCTCAGAGATCTACTGGAAGTAGCAGCAAAAAAAGCAACACCTAACATCAGTGTTTTTGAAAAAGTTAATAAACTTCCTAAAAACATCCAAGAATTAATACAATAAAAGCGAAAAATTCGACAGCAGTGGCAGCAGCAAAGATCGCCGATATTAAAATGGAAATTAATGAAGGAAACTAATGAAGGTATCCAAAACTATTTAAGTAAACTTTCGGCAACAGAGAGAATAGACTATTCCTTATGGAAAGCTACTAAAAGTTTTAAGAGGCCGGCAAACTCGTGTCCGCCCATTAGACTGCCAAGTGGCAATTGGACAAGAAATGATGAACAAAAAGCCAATGCTTTCGCTGTTCATCTAAAAAGCGTATTCTCACCACATGAACAAGTTAACAACTACATGCTACCAAACCAAACGGTGAATGATCCAAATTTTAAACCTATAAAGTTCAAGTGGAGGGAAGTTAAGAGTACAATAAAAACTGCATAAGTCCGAAAAAAGCACCAGGACATGATCTTATTACCGGGAAAATGGATAAAGAATTACCAGACAAATGCATTAAACTAATAACGTAGTGCGAACTGGATACATTCCTCAAAAGTGGAAGATATCGCAAATTACAATGATACATAAGCCTTGAAAAGATGAGACACAAATCTCATCATGTCGGCCAATAAGCATGCTTTCCACGATATCAAAGCTATTTGAAAAATTGTTACTAAGGAAACTGAAATCAGTACTAAAAGAACGGCATATTATACCAGATCACCAATTTGGTTTCCAAAATCAGCACAGCACTATAGAGCAAGTTCACAAGATTGTCAACGCAATCAAACTCACCTTCGAAGAACTAAAATCAGTTCTGCTGTCTTCTTGGATATTGCACAAGCCTTCGACAAAGTTTGGCATAGAGGTTTAATAGGCAAAGTTAAAGAACTTTTGCCGAAGCTGTTCCATGTAGTTCTTGAAAACTATTTTCTTCAAAGGAAATACTTGGTTAAACATAACGCAGCAACCACTGGTTTAAATGATATTAGCGCAGGTGTTCCTCAAGGAAGTGTTTTGGGACCAATTTTATACTTGTTGTATACAGCCGATTTTCCTATTTGTAATGAAACTATAATATCAACATTTGCTGATGATACAGCCATATTTTGTAAAAATCCTCAAACTGCCTCAACGCAATTGCAAAATCATTTGAATAAAATTGAAAACTGGCTAAAGACTTGGCGAATAAAAGTCATTGAAAATAAATCAACACTTGTTAAATTGAACAATGTAACTATTCCGCAGCAATCTAGTGTCAAATACTTAGGGTTACATCTGGACAGAATGTTGACATGGAAAAAGCATATAGAAGCAAAGCGTAATCAAACAAAAATAAAATTTGCTAAGATGTATTGGCTAATAGGAAGAAAATCAAGATTATCACTCGACAATAAAGTTTTACTACATAAAGCGATACTTATGCCCATATGGACATATGGTATTCAGTTATGGGGATCAACCAGCGCATCAAATAGAGAATTTTTGCAACGTACACAATCAAAAATACTTCGTAAGATCACGAATGCTCCCTGGTATATTCGAAACACCAACATACATCATGACCTCGGTATTTTAACCATTAAAGATATAATTAGAACCTATAGTTCGAGATTTTGTTCAAAACTAGAGACACATCCCAATGCTTTGGCCCGGGACATTCTAAAACAACCGAGATACAGACGACTGAGAAGAACTGATCAACTTGGACTATTGAATTTATAAATTAAGTAAATGGTGCACACTAATAATAAGTATTAACATTGTTTAAGACTTATAAAAATAGCAGTAAGGTTAGTTTGTAAGATTCGCATACATCTTGTTAGTTTCTTTTTAGGAAGATTCAAGAATAAAGCCATAGGCAGTTGTAACCAAAAAAAAACATATCCTTAAATTTAACACAATTTGTAATTAAGGATTTCCTATATATAAGAAATGATACTGTGGTGAAATACTAAAAATATTGTGTTCATTGATATAACATATATATATTTACAATACATGGAGGTGCAAGACAAATCAACTAGTAAACCTATAATGTTTAAGGACCATCGCAAAAATGTTGTCAAACGCTGATTTTGATTATTCCATTCGAATTAGTATCATATGTAATTAAAGCGGACAATCGATTGTCCATTAAGAACGATATATCCAAAAGCATATTTTCTTTGTACTCGAATCATGTGCTGTATAATGGCTATCTTCCGTTCGTTATATCGCTATATATCGAAAGGATATAAATTATTATTAAAACGTGATTGGTTTTTGTAATCACAGATACCAAATACAACAAACAAATAAAAAATTCCCCAATCTTATTACATCTTTATCTCATCCGATTTCGATTGTATTCCACTCGTATCCATCTGTACTCTATAATCGATTGATTTGTTTTCACAAATTTCTCGTCTTAGAACTTTATACAGCTAACAACAAAAACTATAAATTAAGAGCTTTAATAGGACCAAAATTTTGGATGTTCCGAATATGTACCGCGCCTTTATAAGACGCCTAGAGCTAATATATATATTGATAAAATTCGTAAATGTAAGTAGATATGTAACTGGTAATCGTGAAATGTAGGTCGTTAAAAGGAACTGCACAAGAACTGGATTGGGTTCAGTCCTAGAGCAGATAACAAAGAAACAACCCAACTGAAAGAAACTAGTAGTCGGTTCCTTCAAATAAAGTCAAAGTGATACTAAAGCCCATGAATCTAAAACCTATTCGTCGATTTATAATGTAAAATCCCAACAATTGTCTGGTGAACTTTTTGTTAAATTAATTTGTTGATTTAATGTGTGCCATCTCTGAAATAATGAGAGCAACTCAGCTGCCACTACTAACTGACAAAAAAAAACGAAATTTTCAGTTCTATTTTCGAAGTTAATCTGAGTACTTAGCTTAACTCTTCAAGAACTATTTATATATATTGCTACTGAATAGTTCAGCATATAGGCTTGTAAATTCCAGTTTTTTTAATTAATTTTTTTTCGTTTTGTATTAATTTTAAGGGATAGTTTAAATTAATCATTCAAAACATTGTCCATCGATATAGCCACTACCTTTTCCGATCTATATGCTAGCAAACGGGTACCATGTCGCAAACGACGGACATTTCTCCTTCAATGATCTGCTCAACCGCGTTGATTATAACAAATAACGCTAGCGGATACGATTGAAAAACCTTTCTTGATTTTACCGTTAGATTCGTAAAAAACACGATCCTAATATTTCACCCTAATCTTTTATTCCTTAAACGTGTAGAGTTTCATTCGGAATATGAATCCAAAAAGCGTCACAAATGCGTAAATGATTTCAGTTCGATACATTAAAAGGTTTGAAATTAGAATGTAAATTGGAAGTGAATTATTGGCAAAAACGTAACAATTAGTGACATCGGTGGGATTATGATTAATAAAAAAAATGATGATTCTCTACAAATTGAAACTTAAGGAATTGAAAACAAATAGAGCCACAATAAGGGTATGGAAAAGGAGTGGAAGAATATTCTAATTTCGAAATAGATAAAACGGATGTGGAAACTGTAAAAAATTAAGAAAAAACACATAATGAACAAGGAATCACCCGAAAATTTCAATTTGTTAAAGTTAATGTCTAAAATGAAACAAATGATGGAGCGGCAGCTGCAGATTGGAATAAAATAATTCACGGAGCAATGACACAGAACTATGTCTATTGTTGTATTTGGTATGAAAATTGATATCAAACAGACGATCGTAGTTGACCAAAACCAAAATGGGTCAACAGTTTATTGGATTGTCTACAATTATCTAAAGTGAAGTAGAGAAATTACCAGAAGAATAAGAAGCCAATGTTGGAACAATAGCAACATTGGCTTCTTATTCTTCTTGTCTACTATCCCTGTAGACAAACCATCAAGAAGGTGACAGTCATCGCAGTAAACGTGAAGGAATATCGACGATTACCATACTAATTGATAAAGTTGAAAAGATAGTTTTACAAAGATATTCCCTCCGAATATCAAAATATGACGAATTTGGTAACCAACCGATATGATCTCACATCTTCAGAGACCGCCCCTTAGAAATTAACACACAGTCAATTTAGGATGTTGTCTTAAGTCATTTGATAGCCACCAGGTTTTCATTTTTATTTATATGAACTAAAATTGAGAACAAACGTTCCGTCAGCCATCTCGTTTATGTATGTATCAAATACATCCTTGCTACTTTATGTACAATCGATGTACATAATTCACAGAACATTAAAAAATATGAAAATATTTCAACATAAAAACATGAAAGCATTTTTTATTTTAATGTTTTTTTTATTGCACAGCAGCAGATACGAGTATGTAGAGGGAAAAGTTGAAAAGTTGGGAAATTTTTTTTATTTTTTTTTTATTATTATTTGGTTATAACTTTGATGCCAAAATTGAACAATATGCTTAATGATTTTTCGATAAGTCGAATTGTTTTTGTGTTATTTTCAACTCCATTCGTTCGTTTTGTGAACTCCCATTCCAATTTTTTGTTATTGTTTTTCAGTTTGGGGTATCATGTTACCCGTACTTCTATGTTATATCTGTCTAACTACATATACGTATGTATGTATCTGTTGTTGTTTAGTATTTGGATTAAATCGTTTGTGAAATTTATGTTTAATTTGTCGATTTATATGGTGCAGATAATTTATGACATCACAAGCATATTTTAGTTTTAGTTTGGCTTTGAACTGCGGATAGATATATTATGCAGAATTTTAAAAGTTTATTTGTTTTATACTTTGTGTCACCCTAAACTATATAACTTTTTTTTATTGCTGTTACGCGCCCACTGATGTTAACTAACATTATTCCTCTAACGGAGGAAATTATAGTTGACAACCAAAAAGGATTTCAACCGAATCAGTCAGTCACTGATTTCAGTCATTGATTTCGATTAAGGTATCAGTCATCAAAATCGGATCACTATTACGTGTGTTATTGATGACATACACCTTGACAACACACACCAATTATGTTCGTATACTTGTTTTTTGTTGTTCTTACAAATGCTCGTCGTAATATTTCTACCAGTTGCTTTTGGCGACTGAAATCGTCATTGCGAAACTTTAGAAATTGACTTGTTGTTTGGAATTCTCTCGGATTGTCTAAAGAGTTTCCAGAATGGTAACATCTCTTTGTTCGCTGTAGAAGATACATCTTCTTTCTCAGACAAAAATTTGGAAAATAAAACTGCCACCATTGTATTTGAAAATCATGAGGCATTGACAAGTTTCTATTCAAGGACGGTTTAGGTTGATGGTCAAGTTGGAACCCTAGTTTTACAGGACCGGCTTTGTTGAACATCATACTTCATACCAGCTGTGATAATTGAGATAGTTGATCTTTCAAATGTGTTTCAGCCAAGATAGTCTCATCTGAATCATTATGGCTATTACCACAAACAAATTTGGGCATTCAACAAATTACCATGTTGGAATTGGATGTTTTACGATTCAAGGGAGCACAAAGAAGGAAAAATAGTGAAAATGGATTGATCTTAATGGATAATACGAAAATGCAAGCGAATAAAATGTCAGAAATTATTTTGGTTCCTAATTGAACTAAACCATTTATTTAACTAAAGTGACATCTAGCGATTAAATTTAACAACTTTAATTTCGAAATTTTTAGTCAAGAAATTTTTATTCGATTTGATTACTTTTCTATGTAACTTTGCTAAACTAAAAAATGTAAGGTTTCTTAATTTAGAGCTTAACAAATGATATACATTCAGCAAATCGATAAAAAACATTTGACAAGATTACTTTTTATTGTAGCATCAAATGTTAGGTTCTAAATTTAGAACCAAACAAATGTTTTAGCAGTGGCACAATTGGTCATACAGAGCTTAACAAATGTGATTATTGGCTAAGTCAAGACAATGTAAGTTTGCCATCTTTTATTAAATAGCAAAACTATTTTTGTTTACGACAACATTTGACAAGATTACTTTTTATTGTAACTTCAAATGTTAGGTTCTGAATACAGAACCAAACAAATGTTTTAGCAGTGACACAATTGGTCATATAGAGCTTAACAAACGTGATTATTGGCTAAGTCAAGACAATATACGTTTGCCATCTTTTATTAAATAGTAAAACTATTTATGGTTTACGTTGCAAACATTTGATAGGATTCATTAAACAGTTAGCTCTGCTAAAATAATGTACGGTTCTAAGAGAAAACATTGCAAATGTGTTTTTGTAGTAGCAGAGACACAATAAAATTTGAATTTTTTATAAAAATTTGGAAAATGTAAAAGTTTCTAAAAGATTTTTATTTATTTGACTTTATTTAAGTGACGACAAATATTTAAATACTATAGCACTAGACTTTAGCAACAAGTGAAACTAAAAAAATCCACACCGAAAAAATATTCCTGGGATAATCCACAATTTTAACGGCCAATGCAAACTCGGCCGTTTCATCCGAAACCAAATGAATCCTAGAATTTTTCACACACTCAACGATCGCCGACAGATTTGTATATGGCAAATTAATTGGAAATCCATTAACTTTAAACGATCCGAATAACATTGAAATACGATCGTTTAGTAGCTCAGCATCATACTCAAAACAGACATGTTGCTCCATTTCAGCCAAAATTTTCTGCAAATTTTCATTCATATAACGATTCCAAATAGTTTTTCGATGTGTTCTCCATGTACTAATCTTTTTGATTATTTTAAATTCGATGACTTTTTGTAGGTCGGCGGTATCAAATGATGGTGCATATTCATAGTTGAGATCGTGGACAAGTTCTGTCGGAGCTTCAGTACTCTTATTAAAAAGTGTTCGCCAGTCTCGCGATTTTGTCACATCGAATTGCGTCATGTAGACTCGAGTTTCTTTTTGAATATTTGCCCAGACATTTTGCTGATTTATCAAACAATAGATTTTGATGAGTGGACAATACGTATCGTTGCAATTATATTTTTTGCCCGTTAACGGGTCGATTATAAAAAATTCGTTTGCTTCTTTGATCAGAACATAACATGAATTACCGTTCGGCAGGCCATATCCTAAAATAGCCCAAGCTTTGTAGCCCAATTCTAAATAGTAGCAAAGCAGTAGTATGCCCAAATCTTTTGGAGAAGCACAGGTTAGATTAAGAACTTGCTGAAAATGTGAAAACAGTTAGGTTAACATACCACCATACAATTTAACAAAACTTACGCTATTTGTAAGCCAAATACCATCGATTTCGACACAGCTATCGAGCGTCTGAAATACCGGAATTAACGAAACAAAACGTCGAATTAAAAATTCTGAGTTGTCGTCCTTATCGAACGGAATGGGGATGGCACCAATTAAACGTGTAATACATATGCGTTTTCCATTCAACAGCGATACAATTGGATATTGTGGACGTGTCGGAAATTCCAGTTTATACTCATAGCACCATTGTGCAACATGAGATTTTATTGGATCCAATTCGGTACACTCCAATCCCGTCATATTTAACTTATCCAACTCGAATGTTGGTTCGACGGTGATGAATAATGAAATGTGCGTCAAACCTCGGACATCTGGTAAATTACCAAACGGCATATTTAAATATTCACCCGAATTTAGCGTCGCCTTTGTGTAGCCGAGTAAAAAAGGTGGTATATCAATTTCAAAAATGCCTTCAATGCGCTGATTCGAAAATATCGTACTAATTGGAATCCGCAACTCTCCAATCCATTTACTGGAAATGCGCTGATAAATATCCGTTGCACGCGAACGTTCGTCTTCCAAAATGTCTTCGACAAATTCGTCAAATAGTTGGATCGATAATGTAGATTTGATTTGCTGCAACTTATTGCTGGGGAAAGAAACATTCTAATTAATTAGCCATACGAGGACTCTAAACATTCAACTTACTTGATGGTCAACGAAAGTTGTTCATTCCAAGTCGGATTTGATCCATCTGCAGTAGACGTACGAACAGTTTTATCTTTATACGTAATCGCAACATAGGGACGTACATTGATAGTTTTAAAACCCGATTGTGGTGTCGCCGATATTGTGCTATTCTTACGAAATGGCAGCCCTTGTTCTTCATTTCGAATCGGGATGCTAAAAGCTCGTTCTACATTTACAATTACGTTGAAATGATGTATGTCCGTTATACGACACGGTACACGACTAGGTTGGGACTTTCGAATTGGTTTTAATGGACGTTTCGGGCCGAGCATTTCAAAAAGTGCCAAGCTCAATGAACCTAACGTTGGGATCTCGTCTCCAATCAATATGTCACAGTCCTCTTTATCCTTGTGGATCAACTTGATGTGGTGCGATATGGTTTCGTAAACGCTTTTCAAATATTTTTTACCTTTGTGCCGTTGCATATCAATAGGATCCATGCCGAGCGTCTCCTCGATGATCTTAAATTCTTCGGGCATTTCAATTTCCCGATCAAATTGTGGAATATGTTTGATATTCTTAAATTTTAAGTCTTGTTCGTTACGAGCCTGTAGCATTCGAAATCTTTCGTTTTGCGTGATTTCCTCTTCCGAACAAAACGTTAGCAATTCCTCTTGAAAACGAAATAAATTTTTATGCTTCTCAGCCCCCGCATTTTTAACCGTTTTAGCATCGGAATTAATCGTTTCTAGTATGACTTTATTCTCCGGATCAATTGGATCGATAATGCCAATTTCGTACCAAGATTTTAATTTTGATTTGAGCCCATCGTCTTTGGCTTTGTACATGTCCACATTGCTTTCTTTATCTTCGCCAGCATATTTCCATCCAATTCGTAATTTTACTAATCCGTTAATGGTTTTCATATCGTTCGATTTCGAATGAAATTTTGTCTTTTCGGCGGTGAATTCGAACGTCTGCAACGTCATATCATTGAATATTTCGTTTTTATCCGGCATCGGAATGTACATTGAGCAAATTTTTTTCGGTACTTTAACCATATTTTCTTCGTATATTTCGAGCCGAATTCGTTCCGGAATCAATGTTGTCAATTTAATCGTAAAGTTGGCATTTAGCGCAACTACAAAGTCTGTATTCAATAGAAATTGTTTCGGAGTTGTAACATCTTCACCGTCAAAAACTATTTTCAAATAGTATTTCGTGTTTGAGATCGTCGCTATTCGTTTAGTTCCATGCGAGCTGGAGGGCATAATTTTCGCGATGTGCTTTAATTCCAGCACAATAATCGGTTCACCCGGATGACGCAACGAATTGATGAAAACTTCATTTAACTGTTCCCGAATTTTCTCTAGGTCCGGTTTTTTCAATTTCGGAAAATTTTCCAAATTTTTATTAATACTGCTCTCGTTGTCCGAATCCTTGTCCACCAGCGATTTTAACTTTTCCTTTTCCTCATAATAGTTTTCGTATTTTTCGTTATAAATTTCGTTCAGTTCGAAGTTGAATCGATCGTTCCATAACTTGGTATCCTCTTCAAAATCGGCATCCTTCTTGAGAATAACCAATTTTGGTGTGGTCGAATTCGCATTTGCCGCGTGTCGGATTTCTTTGAGCTTTTTCCATTTCTCTAGTATTTTTGTGACCAAATTTCGATTGTATTTTTCCTCCCGATACAACTGGTTCCGATACAGCTTTATTTCGTCCTTGTACTTTTTCATGATCAAATCGTTGTTTTCGTTGTCGCCGGTATTTTTCACCGTTTCACGTAAAATTTTTAACTTTGTCTCGAGCTTTTCGATAATTTTATTTTCATTTCGGGCTACATACTCGTTATATAGATTTTCGAGAAGTTTCGCATTGATATCCTCTTCGTTGAATAACGGATGGCTTAAAAATTTCACTTCTCGTATTTCGATTTGGATTATCCGGTTCTCGAGAATGTGGGAACAAATATTATGAATCAAATCGGTAGGTGGAATAAATACGGGAACAATTGGAATGATTTTAGTTGCTTGTTCCACTTGAAGACCCGTAAAATTTTGTAATTTATTCAATTCAACAGTAGGATCGATCAAATACATTCGGTTCAGGAATATTTGTTCTTCGCGCTGTGAAATATTAGGACGCGCCGGCATGTACAATCCTTCCGCACTCAAATCACGATGTGTTATTTTATTTAGTTCGTCTGTCATGAAATCACTCGATTTCGGATACCACAATAACTCATCCTCGTTCAATTCGATTTTTTTCCGTTCAAATTTTTCAATCACATTTGTTTCGTCAATTTGAAGATACGACGAAGCCATATGGGTTGGTGACTCATGATTTTCGTCGTGCGATCGTATCGATACATTATCATTTTTACTCGATGGCTGATTCGAATTCGAATCAAGTTCAGGATCACGTATAACACTTGTAAAAAATGAAATTTGTTGTTCTAACTGGAGCTGGTCATGTTGATTATTAGTGGCATGATGATAACTCCGTTCTTGCAATATTGTTGCAATTTCCAAATCATCGTTGACATATCCTTTATTCAGCCGTAAACCATGCTTGTGCAGTGGCGATTTAGAAATCGAAGCTTGTCGCTTTTTATTTAAAAATCGTTCACGAATTTTATCTTTATACGTCTTAGCCGACATGTTTTGTTTGGGCAAACTGTCAACTAAGATTTGTTGATTTTATTTTAACAAAGTGGTTGCTAAGCAATGATTTGTTATGGCCATTTGTGTTCGATTGGTGTTTCCATTTTACACATGAATTGTTTTACCCTCGGTAATTAATTCAAATTTTAAACCACTTGTTGAATTGGGTGCAATTTGTTGAATTTTGAAACACTCCCTGTTAACCGCTTGGTAGGCGCTTATTGCATATTTGCAACACATTTCGAATTTCATTTTAAACCAATTTACCGTCGTATACGGGCCCATAAATAATCATGGGAGGCTAAAAATAAAATGGTGGCTACGTTTGCGTCTATCGAAAAATTAAAGGACAGTGCAGCAATAACGTAACATGAAATTCGCTGCTCAAGCGCGTATCTTGAGCTGAATGGTCTTTCGTGTCTTGTTGAAAGCACATGTACAGAAGAAGATCCGGTAAAAAAGCATGCTGGAGAATCAAAAACCAAGGCATCGATTATTTTGTTAGTGGAAACTACGAATTGCGGTTCTAAAGAATTATTCGTGAACAAACTTATTATGACTGCTTACAAGTTAACCGGTGGCAAATAGAGGATGAGTGGGTCGGTACATTATTGTTGGCAGGATTGAGTGTCGAATCAAACTCATGATTCTCCAAGATGTTCGTTTTTGAAAGAAATGAGGGCTCTTCATCACCCATGTAAGAAAAACAAACGAAGTCAAACACATTTTAGAAGGGTTTGTAGCCTGTAATCAAAAAAATGTAAGCAAGTTTGGATGGAAAATCTTAAACCAGTGTCAGATCTAAGAAAAGTCTCGATTGCAAATGAATCAAAATTGAAGCTGAATTGACATTCAACTTCAACTTCAAAACCTTCATTGCTTGTTCTTTGCACAAACTTGTTGTCGGTCAGTCAAAAATAAGACAATAAGTTACTGGTGTAGACAAAAGTTAATGCTGGAATAATCAAGACAGTTTGATGTAATTACGGAATGATTTTCTGGATGGGATAAGTTTGGTCTGTGGTCAAAACAAGTGTAAATTTGTATCAGCGGGAAACAATCAGTCCAGACCGAAAGAAAGTATTCCAGAACAAATGTTTATCTGATGCAAAGGTGGTTTGTTGCCAGTGAAAAATTTGTGAATGAAAAGAGATATGTCAGACAATGGTGTGACAACCAAATCCACAAGGAGTATACAAGTGCCATCGCGAAGAGAGTTTTGTTGTTATTCATCGTCAACACCATAGTATTGAAATGCAACCCAGGATGCCATATAGACCTATTTGTGGCCATTTGAGCCTTGTGAATCGTGTGACCACTGTTGCGAACTTTGCGCTTCTTTGTCATGTGGGTCACATGAGTGATTCTCATGCAACCCAAACGGATCATTCCCATGTGTCGCCTTTGTGAACCATGGGACCCATCATGTGGACCGTGTGAACTTTGTGGTTCATTCTGCTAATATTATATATGTATTTGTAGCGAAGCCATTTCAGTTGATGAAAAAAATGTCAATGCCTTGATTAATACAAGTATAAGTTAAGACGATTTAAGAGTCGTGAGCTACGTACATCTATTATATACACAAAATGTGACTGTATCAAGCAAAATGGATTGCAAACATGCAAATGTTTGACGAAATCATGTTCAACGTGTTGTCCTTCACAGTTAAGTAAACGATTTCCACCAGGACCGATGTGATACGTGTTGCTCACCATGTTGCCTTCCTGGACCGGACATTTGCTGTAGTCCTTTTGCACTATGTGGACCTTGTGGACATTGTGGACAGTGGGACCTTTTTATATAATTTAGAGAATAAAAAAGATTTTGCTTAGAAAAAATAAAAAATCTCGTTTTCCTTTCAAAGACAGCAAACCTCGGACACCAAGAGTTCTAGAGCCGGTGCGTTCCATATCATTTCCCCTCCTTATATCGTAAACACATCCAGTTGTCGACCGTCTATCATCCAAGTCTCTTGCCTAATCTAAATCAGCGTACTCTTCATCTGATGAATCATCGTGATTAAATTCCAGCTTATAATTAAATATGTTTTGTTGCTGCCGATGGCTTTCCTGAATTGCTATTAAATCGACTGAGCACACCTGCTGCATAACCAAATTCGGGCTTTGTTAGCTGAGCCGCAAACATTACGTCTCCAATTTCAACGACCTCTTGGTAAGAAACATTTTTCATCTCGCCCATCTGCGACTCAATTTGTAGCGACATGTTATTTGTCAACCTTAGCTTTAAAGTTGTAAAGTCCGGGCTACAATCGTGTATGTTGAATTGTTCCAATACCTGTTCCAAATAATCCTTTTAATGTCTTTTGAACTAAACACTCGTTTTTTTACGAGTTATATGTCTACCTAAAACGTGTCTAGCTTCACCCATATATTTGATTTCAAGAGGTTTCATCAACCACGTTTTCAAGGGCTCTTTGGAACTGGTATTGTCGTTCGTTATCTGAAGTCGCGGCTCTTTCATAAACACAACATCTCGAGTCTTCACTACGATATTCTTGATAGGATGATACAACAGGTAAGTTTTAGAATCATCATAATATCCAAACATTATGCGTTCTTCTGATTTAAAGTCAAATTTCTTGCATTTCACTTTTGGAATATGTACCGTACCCTTATACATCCAAAAATCTTTAAATAGCCAAAACTTTGGCTACGTCCTCTTTTGTCAATTCTGCTGGTTTATAATAGTGAGTGGTGTATAACAGCTATATGTCTGTTCATTTATTGATGGATTATCTTCTGATAAGATAGACAGATCTTCTGCCTATCTTCCTCATCTCTTATGGTTTGACGTGTGGTCTTAAAACTGTGACCATAATTCAAAATGTTCGTTAGTTCAAGAATTTTCCATCTTGTTGCCAGAAGCTGTCGTGAGCAAATTTCTTTAACTAGATTCCTGGAGCGTTGTTCCAGAACATAATTTGAAAGCTGTTCCTAATCTCCGAACTGAAAGTTCAAATTACTAAACAAAGTGTCAAGACTTAAAAGTCGGAAAGCGGCTTATTTTAGTAGCATAATGCATCAGAACATTATTGTTTTGTTTGACAGTTACAACCCTAACAATATTATCAGAAGTTATTCATAATTAGCTAAAACCAGTTCTGCTTCCTTAATTTGTCTTTTGGTTAATCTTTTGTTAACACAGCTACTCGTATATAGGTATGCTTTATAGTGCTTTGAAACTTAATGATAATAGTTAAAAGACCCACCTTTGGTTATCTTTTAACTAGTGATTAATCTTAAGATTAATAAACCAATCAAATTTGATATTAGGGTATGTCCAAATCACCGACTTATTTCAAACTTTTTGACTTATTAGACGCCATCTTGAATAATTCGACCCAATTGATTTTCCTGACTCAATTTGACAGCTCCATTTAAGTACAAATTTTATACAATCTGCTAGTTCAATACTTAAAAAATTAACGCAAAAATATCGGACATTTTCTTTCATTTAATTTTAATTTCAGGCAGTTCTAGCAAAGGTTCTAGTTTACATGTTAGGTTAGGTTAGGTTAGAGTGGCTGCTAACACAAATTTAGACCTGTGACGGTCCATTGTGATACCAAAGGATTCTACTCCCCTTTCACCTTCATTGGAACCATTCAGAGCTACTTATGTAGCGTAAGATATCTCGCACATGGCAGTTCTCGAGATCCATAAGGCCGTCGAAACAATACTTGCCCAGATGTTTGTACCTCCTGTAAGCTAGCGCCGGGTATGAGCAGAGGAAGTGGCTCACAGTCTCTTCCTCCTCCTCATCCATACCGCTTCTACAGAAGTCAGTTGCCATTGACACAAGCCTACTCGCATGCTCTCCAATGAGGCAGTGTCCTGTGAGCACCCCCATGACTTTACTTAAGGCTGGTCTACGTAGAGATAGTAGTGTTTTGGAGCACTTAAAGCCCGGTTTCGGCCAGATTTGCCAAGCTACATTGCATGTTACGGTGTTAATTCACCTCTTCTGTGCCGATGCTATCGCCTCCTTTTTAAGCGCCATAAAAAACGGTACTACAGGCTTCCCCAGAATTGCCCTTTCCGGTTTCAATTGGAGAGTTGTACCTTTTCTTGCCAGTTCGTCAGCCGTTAAAAGATGAGCGGCATTTCAATGCCACCACGGACGTCAGAGAAACTGATTCCAGTGACTTGATTGCCGCCTCACTGTCCACATATATTGTTATATCCGTTGTGGATATGACATTATGCATCAACCAAGTCAGCACTTTCTCAATCGCTACCACCTCTGCCTGGTACACACTGCAGTGATCAGGAAGACGAACGGATATATTCACATTTAATTTGTCACAATAGACTCCAGCTCCGACTTTGCCGTCTAGTTTGGTGCCGTCAGTGTAGAACTGTATACTTCCAGTTTCCGCTGTTGACCTGTTCCCCCAGGATTCCCTTGAGCGGATAAGGGTTCGGAAGCCTTTTTCAAAGCATACAATCGGTATTGTGTAGTCACTATTCGCCAAGTCCTCCTTAAGCGAACTGCCAATCGTCGAGTGGCTCGTCTGTAGACATTTCCACTCAAACACGGCAGAGAGTCGAGCAGCCGTAGTTGCCGCTCTCTGCTTACCAAAGATATCGACAGGAAGAAGGTAGAGCATAGCCTCCAGAGCACGTATAGGCGTTGTCCTCAGTGCCCCGCTTATAAGCCAGCAGGCCGTTCTTTGTACCTTCTCTATCATATTTTTATAAGCTTTCTTGTCTAGTGCTGGCCACCACACACTCACCCCATACATCAGAATCAGTCTGACTACACCGGTGAAGAGCCAGTATACCAGCTCTGGTTTTAGACCCCATCTTCTACCGACGGCGTTCCTACATGAGTACAGAGCCATGGTAGACTTCTTTACATGTTAAACCGAAAAAGAAAAACGCCTCAACCAACCTAATGAATGCGTTTACACGACGCATTTTATTCCGGATTCTTCAGCAACAAATTCCCTCATCGTTTAGACGAGTCAACAAAATACCGGATTTTTTCATAAGTATGTGTAAAAAATATTTTAAAATAAAAACAGGCAAGAAATAAAAATATTTAAAAGATGTGTCCTTGAAAATTTTTTTATTCATTTTTGTTTGTGGAGTGCAAATTGGTGCAAAAAAATTGGGTACCGGTCGAAACTGGATATTTTTCAACTGGATTTGACTAAACAGGATATTTCAAAACTGGATATTTTATGGAGATATGGTGCAAAACTGGATATTTCAAAACAGGATATTTCGACATGTGATTAAAACTTAAAATGATTTTTTAGGAAAGTTCTAGAATATGGCCTGGAAGGAACTCGGCGAGTTCTTAACCAATTATGATGAAATTCGATACGTAGGATGTAAATAGAATTTTAAAATGATTTTTTGGGAAAGTTCTGTAATATGGCCAATTAGGGAGGAACTCGGTGAGATCTTAACCGATTATAATGAAATTCTATATGTAGGATGGGAATAGCATTTTAAAATGATTTGTTGGGTAAGTTCTGGAATATGGCCAGTTAGGAAGGAACTCAGTGATTTCTTAACCGATGTTGATGAAATTCTATATGTAGGATGGGAGTGGGATTTAAAAATGATTTTTGGGGAAGTTCTGGAATATGGCCAGTAAGGAAGGACCTTGGCGAGTTCTTAACCGATTATGATGAAATTCGATATGTAGGATGAATTTCCTCCCTAATTGGCCATATTCCAGAACTTTCCTAAAAAATCATTTTAAGTTTAAATCACATGTCGAAATATCCTGTTTTGAAATATCCAGTGTTGTACAATATCTCGTTTTGTACCTTATCTCGTTTTGAATTATCCAGTTTTGTACCTTATCTCGTTTTGACAAATCCTATTTGGAAATATCCAGTTTTAAAATGTCCAGTTCTGAGCGGTTCCCAAAAAAATTATGGTAAAACAAAACCGGGTTTGTATAGAAAACGAAAAAAAATCGGGAATAAAATGACTCGTGTAGACACACGGAATGTTAACCGATTGACTTGGTCGCCACTTCAGTCACAATTTCATTTGGATCGCAGTTTACATGTTAGATTTTTGGGCAGTTTTCAGTTGGTCACGTTTCGGTTCAACATGTAATTTCATCATTTGATAAATAAAATTTTTATGCTAACCTGCTATAAATGAAACCTGTTAAGCAGACATAAGTCTGACTAATTATATAAGTCGTTGATTGGAACAGACCCTTTTGTACTTAAGCAATTTTGATAATGAAGAATAGTTATTGAAATGAATTACAAATTATTAATTTATAAACTTATTATATTTTAATTGAAATTATTTATTATTATTATATTTATTTATAACGTGATATAGTTAGTCGCTACCCAAAATGCGATATATCTGCACGTCATGACTGTCGAGAACAAAACTTAAGGCAACTTAAGTAAAATATTAAAAATTAACAAGTTTGAAACAAGAATTTAATAAAAGTTACGTTCTCGATCGAATATCTGAAGAAAAACTGTATGTTTTTCACATTTTCATCGCACGGTTCATTGTTTTTAATGTTCAATTCATTTTTCACTGCTGCCATTGAGTTAGCATGAACTTAATGTTGGTGTAACATTTCGAGAACATCAATAAATAAAAATCTGTGTTTTTTTTTTTTTTTTTAAGAATTTTACATTTATAGTCATCAGTCGCTTTGTTCAAGTTGCTCTACTTTGATTAACGGTTCGGGATTCGGCAACATTAAATTATTAATGACACAACCCATTTTTACAAGAAAATCGGTGTACATTTCTTTATCATATTTTGTGGTACCAGCACCCGATGGAGATCGATCACTCATTACCATAATGCCACTTTTTATAGAATAAATCCTCCGTTCGATATCACGAAACATTTGCGTAGTTATTTTTAAAGAATTTACGATAAGTTCCCCTTCCGTATTTTTTATTAATGGTATAATATATGTATTGTTTACCTGTGGTTTTACGTTCATTGCGGTTGCAGAAGCAAATGAATAGTCCCCTAATACAATATCGTTCATTTTTATCAAATTGTAAAAACCGCTTTGCTCCGCCATGGAACGATTTTTGTGTTCTGCACCAAATGGTTTCGATAAAAAGATTACTCTCCCTAATATCGAAAAGCTGATTAAATATTTAAACCGTCCAGTTAATAATGGAGTTTGAAATCTTTTACTTCGATCCCGGTTTCGCTCCGGATATAATTCAAAACTGTCCACAATTATGAGGCGCCGATTGCCAAACATTGCTTGAAACAAATCTGGATTTAATTCTGGTTTGCTCGATTCATTTGGCCATACTATATAATCACGAAGTTTGCCGTATAGTACATTGAAAGTTTCGTAAAATAATTTCGATAATGTGGCAGTGCTAACATTCATTATTAGGCTAATATAAAATAACGATAGATCTAATTTAAGCTGCATTAAAGTCATAAAAAATACATCAAATTTGAACATCCTGCACGATACCACACAAGGTAGATCGCTCTTAACATCTTTATAAACGGTTTCCATTGTAGAAAAATTTGGAAACCAGATTAAATGTTGAATTTTTTTGTCTTTACCTCTTAACGATTCAATTGGTATTTTACCAAAATGGTTTTGCTCGTTTGTGATGTTTTGATGTTCTGTAAGACGTATCTTAAGCCGTTCATTTTCTTGCTTTAATTTAGCTATGACGTTATCCTTAAAATCATCTTTTGAATAATCTTGGATAAAATCGATTTGACAAGCCTGGTTTTTCATTACGGGTTTACTTGGCCCTTTTTTGTAAGTTTTAACCGGAGGCACAATGAAGTCATCTTTTAAAACTAATTTCCTTTTTACATCTTCACAAGGTCTCGTCAATGGAACGCTACCTGTCGGATTCGTTGCTTCAGAACACGGCAATACAATGTCGCAAGTTGAAAAACACGTTGATGGTTCGATTGCGGTTATTACATCGTTTGAGATTAACGTGTTAGGTTCTTGTTTTATTTCAATATGTTCGAACGCTATTTCTGGTTCTGGTGGTTTTGATTTCTCCAAACGTTTAATTGGTTGCGTCGACCTCTCAAGCACTGGCCTGAAAAGACAGATGTATGTTAAGGATAGGAGCTAAAACTAGATATTAAAGCATTTTCTTATTGAGACTACATGTTTGGATACCTAATTTTGGGACTCATGATAATTTAAATACAAAGTCGTTATCAACCGACCTTTGCACATCCAACGCCATCGTCTTATTTTTAACACCTTGCAATTTTCGTGAAGAGCTATGCATAAGTAAACCGGCATAGTAAATAATCTATAGGATTGATACCAAAACATGCAAAACTCTGATTGCCACAACAAAAAATAAAATTACCTTTTGTATTTGATAGTTGAAGGGCATCTCTTAATCTTCTTTATAACTATTACCCGTTTGCTATCATTTGAAGTATTTAGTGTTGTAGGCAGATTTAGGCAAGGTAACGCACCTTTTACTAGCAGTGGTCTACCTGCAACATCGTTGGTAACTGGTATTAATATAGTTTTAGGATCGAAGTGGTTTAAGCAAATTCTAAAATTGTTAGGAAAATCATCTCCCATTTTCAAAACGTTAGCCCATTTATTTAATTCTTCTGTATTATTTTGCACATATTTTGGAATAGTGAATAAAGGAGTATCTGGTCCTTTGTATGTATTACATTGCGGTACACTGCAACGATCAAGATATGAAGCATTAACCTGTTTTGGTTGATCTATCCCATCTGTAAAGGTTTTACATTGGTTTAAGCTTTATTAGTAATTAATTCAAAATAATCTAGAGAATAACCTCACTTTGGGAATTGGTTGGCTGTGACTTCACGGTGTCACACTGTTGGTCCAATCCTAAAATAGGATCTTTAAGGGACATAGCGCTTTATTTACAAGTTTACAACTTTTTGCATAGTTTTCTATTAACAAATTGATAAATGTCAAATGTGACAAAAAGTGAACGAAAATTATTTTAGTCTGGAAACATCGAAGACGACTAAACTATAGTACATAAGATTAAGCAGCACTGTCGACTGAACGAAAGTATTGAAGCGCAACGGAGAAAAAATTAAATTTAAAAAAATCATAACAGCGACATTTTATTAAAATTTAAGCATCTTGCGGAAAGTAAGCGTCATAATTTAATAGTAATTATTATAGTTTAAACAATTTTTAATCGATAAATACAGCGTTGTATTCAACAGATAGATAGCTTTAGAAAACGATTATGTCAAGAAAAAATATTTCAATAAATAAAATATTTTTACGATTTCTCTAAAAGTAAACCTAGAGACATCTATTAAGTAGCATTATTACTAATTAGTAAAAATTGAGCAAATAAAATAGAAAAGCGACATCTCGAAAGAAGTAGAATTAAACACTAAAAAATAGAATATTTTCTCGAATATTCGAGATACATGTAGTTTTCGTTTAAAAGCGCGTACAGACGTGAGTTAGGATAAGTTATAGTTTAAACGCGAAGCAGTTAAGAGTTAAAGATTAGTGGCATAGCCACCAGTGTGAAGTGGCTTTAATTTAGTGAAATTAAAAGTGTTATAAGAAGAGATTTATTGTTGTTATTTATTGCGATTACAATAAAAAATAATTGTATAATTATTGTGGAAATTATTGTGTTCAAGAGTAAACAGTATTTGAAGTGAAATCTGTTGTGTAGTATCTGTTTGTTTGAGAAGTGTTGTATGACTTGTTTGTGGACAATGGTGATCAGTAAAAGCTATTCACAATCCAATGATATGAACCGAAAACGTAACAATATATTTTGGGTTATAAAACGGTAACATCATATTAAATTGTTGCGATTTATCAAGGGTAGCAATATCTAATCGAATATAAACATTTTGAACTTGTGAAAATTCAAGTAGTGATTCACACTTCTTTCACTGAATTCTTAAAAAAATACTTGAGGTCATCCTATCTAAAACTATGCTAGAGCATCATGTTAATTGTATTAAACATGGATGTTCCAAAACCATTAGTTATATGTAGGCATAGAGAGGAAAAGCTACTCCCAAATTGTTCAACAATCATCTATTTTTGTTAAAGAAAACCTTCTTAAAGGAATATATTTTGAAAAATAGAAATGCAAAAATCCACAAACGTTGTTTCATTACTCTTATACTAAGAACATTAAGAATAATTTTCACCTGGAATCTAAACAGACGAGTGCAGCATGTTCCAGAGTTAGACATTTTTCCAAAATTAGAAAAAATTGATATTTGACACAAACATCTATAATTAAAATAAGTGATTATACATTTTACCATGTTGTTCATCCAGGAGGAAAAGCATCAGCTCAAGAAACATCAGCAAAGGAGCATCAACAGTAATTCAAAATCTTCAAGTAATTTTTTTACCCATGTGACTTTCTGGCACTCTGCTAGTGCAGTTATCTCTGCGTCGGTTTATGATAGTGGTACGCTGCTTTGTTTTCGACATGCCCAGCTTCTGACACATCTATTTACTTCCAAATACCCCGAATTCGATTATTATACTATTAGAAGCAGATTCAAATTTTGGTCTCTGCAACTGCCATTTGACATATAATGATTTTCTTCATTTTTCATGACATATAATGATTTTCTTTGTTAGTTTATCCAACAATCTACAGGCTTTTGAATGTTCATCTTAGCCCACAAACGTAAGCACAATTGCTTTATCATCCTATTCCTTATGTTTTTCAGTAGGGACATGAACATATACTTTTAACTTAAATATCTGTAAGTAATTCAGCGTTGCATGAAGTTCCCATTTTTGGCACGATGTAGTGTCAATAGCTCTTGATGGTAGTGTGTTCTAAACTAGTTCGCAGTCATCACCGCTTCACCCCAAAAAACTTTGCTTAAATTTGCGTCAAATAATAAATTGTAGTAATGCATACTCAGCCGTATATTGGTATTGTATACGTTCATTGTTTAAATAATTCTTTAGTCTGTTTGAGCTGTATTCTCCTCTTCGAGCTGAACGGATTATTTTTGGCCTTTTACCAATTCATGCATAACAAACATAACATTTTTGATCTATGCCACATTCAGCAATATTAATGTCTTTATTGTTTTTGGCTAATAAATCATAAGTTCAAAAATACGATGCCAATAGTAAATATAACGAACGTTCTTTATGAGTTTCAGCTTTAATTGCTTTTTTTACACGTGTTGGTCGTAATTTATACAACCTATCAATGTTGATTTTTTCCACACACCAGTAACTAGATTCGGCTCTGTTTCTTTAATAACATCCTACAGTGTGTCCTTAATGAGTAATAGCTTCATTTTATACTTCCATAAATGACAATTTCCATTGTTTAATTTGAAAATTAAAAATTCTGTAAGCTCAGTAATAAGATTGTAATATATTAAAATTTTAATAACTCCTTAATATTTTTGAATAGCTCAAAACTGGTTCCATAACCTGTTGAAAGGCCGTAGAATATGTTATTATTTTTAGGGTAGATAGATGAAAAAAAAAAAACAGATTAAAATATAAGAGACCACAGTGAAGAGGATAAAATGCTGAATTGGATTCGTATTGTCAATAGTGCTTCGTTGATTTATTAGTAAATTGTTCATTATTTAGTTCATAATATTTTACAATTCTTCGAACCACATAAAGAATAAACTCAGCGTCTCTACGTTTCCGCAGCAATTAATCGTCGTTAGTGATATTTACTGTAAAATATAAATTTCCTTCACCATACTAACCGCTATTGAGCTCATTATTCTTTTTAGAAACATCACCACCAGCCTCATCTACACCTTCATATGTTCATTCCCGCCATCCTCTTCATAGTCATATAAAATATTTTTTTAGTTTTAACCAACGATAATTTAAAATTAAATTTAAATAAAAAACAATAATTTAATTTTTTTAAAAAAATATTTTTTGTTTTGTATTTTATTTGAAATATAATTTTTTAACAACGTATTATATATTAATAGTACATATTTCCGTTTTAATTTTACTTAATTTTTTGGAGAGAAATAATTTTACAAATTATAAAAATTTTAAACGATAAAAATAATATAAAAAATAAAAACTCAAAAATATAATAATAATATAAAATAATATAATATGCGCATAATATTTATTAACTAGAAATTTAATTTTGTCATCTTTTAAATAAACTACCTTAAATTTGTTTTCGTAATTTGTATTGCTTATTTATTTATTTTTATTTTTAGAGTAAATTTCATTTATTTTGTTACAAAAAAAAAAGTAGTTTCCAAATATAAATAAATAATAATATTTTTAACAATTTGATTAAGGTAGACGACTACTTACTTGGAATTGAAAAATAATATCAAACAAATTATATTATATTGTTTATGAATAATAAATCACCAAAAATCTTATAAATTATAATTAAAACCTTATATCTTATATTGCAAACAAAATATTTTTATTTAAGAGTTTTGTGTATATGTATACGATATATACATAAAATACAAACTATGTATATGGATATAATATTTACAAAAAATAATTAATAGTATTAATATATTATAGTATCTGTTATTTATTTAATTTTATATATATATATATATATATATATATATATATATATATATATATATATATTAATATACACAGGGTGTTCTTAAACTCGCTGACATCAAGAAATCTGGTGGTTCCACCTGTATGACTAGATTTCTTGATCAAAATGAAGTTTACTTAAGTATAACAACTTTGCACTACGAGACACTATCAAGTTATAAGCGTTTAAAAAAAACCGTCCGCCGAAGTATCTTGATTCGAAGGAATTGCTATATCTCTGAAACCAGTGATTAAAATTTTATTATATATTATATTTATTTGAAAGATCATAAAATTGCCTTTCCAATTGTGTCCAACAATTAATGAATTTTAAAAGATATTTAGAAGTTAGAAATATCAAATTCTTCCAAAAAAAAAAATTAGTTTTGCTTGTGTTTTACTCCGTGAAATCTCTCTACCACTATAATGAAATTTTATTTTATTTTTATTTATTTTTATAAAATGATTTTAAGCACAGTGCTTCATTAAAAACAAAATTAAAAATGTGAAACAACATTAAAAATAGTTGCGTGGCTATGCGGTCTATCAAATTTAACTAATTGAATTATGATTAAAATAATTCGAAAAATTATGAACAGTTTCAAGCTGAAGCCAATGATGCATTTAGATAAGACTGAAAATGTTCGTAGCATATAAGATTATAAACGTATCTGGTGACATTTTTATGAGAATTTTAGAAGGCTTTTGGTATTAACATCGCAATTTCGAAGGTAGGTGGCTGATTGGCGAGGAAAAACGTTTGGTGGGTTTGCTATAGGCCGTTTTGTTAAAACAATAGACCAATTATAAATTTTACATAAATCAACAAATATTATCGCCAAACCGTTCAGATACCAACTAAACAAAATAGGACAAACTTTAAGAAACACCCACAACTCTATTTCTTAAACTAAACACCGAACTATTATTCTGTGCCACTCTTTGTTTTCGATCCGATAAAAGTGTATGTAACCATAGATTAGTTGTAGCCATATATAAATTGAAACGAATAGACGCTTCCGAAAGATACTAATTGTCTTCGACTTACGACGATGATTTTACCATTAATATCTGAAGTATTACCGTTATCTAAAAATGCCAGCCCAATTTTACATGAAAAATGAATATATTTTATTGGGAATTATACAATAACAATAGCATGGATTTAATTTCGTTTGAACATTTTTAATTTTAATTCTTATTCTAGTGCCCAATAAAATGCGCTAATTATGTAGTTGTGGGTTTTTAAATACTTAGTTAATATAGTTGTAAGTTCAAATAGGAAGCGGCTTAATAAAAAATAATGGCTTTTAAAGTGACAGAATACTGACGTTAAATAGCGTTAAATAAACATTTTCGAAATAAGGATTTTTTAGTTTTTGTCAAAAAGAATGACGTCGTTTAACTTTAAATTTAAATTAAACATGATAGATTGAAAATTGTTTCAATAATTTTCTTATAATTGAAATACTTATACCAACAATTTAACATTTACCTTGACTTTACGTCCCTACGACGATTTTAACTTACGACGGAACTTGTGGAAGTGCGATTCGTCGTAAGTTGGGGACAGTCTTTTCTTTTTTCTTTTTCAAAATTCTTTAAGAGTTCGACACATTTTGAAAGACAATTTTAATATGCTGAATATAACATTACAACATTTTTGAGATATAATAATTTCTTCAGAAAAATGTACTTTGCTTAGTAGCCGGTTGTTACTTAACAGTATTGCCGCCTAGTTCGAAGAGGTAGGACTAAATTGAACTTCAATTATATTCCTCCAAGATTCTGGTAGTGCATACTACCCGTGTAAACGAATTTTGGAACACCTTATATATAAATATATATATATATATATATATATATATATATATATATATATATATATATATATATATATATATATATATATATATATATATTTATATATATATATATATATATATATATATATATATATATATATATTGTTATTTTATAAAAAATAATAATAATAAAAATAACGAACACTTTTTTGGCAGATTTGATATTTTCGTTAATTAACGTTTGTAACGAGTATATTACATCATTATGTTATTTAAATGAATTTCTTGTTAGAGAATCTAATGACAAATCGTATAAAACATTATATTTTACCTGTTTAATAGAGGCCGATTATTCGTTGCAGGTTTATTTATTAAAAACTTGTTCACAGTTTTTTATTTGAATTATTAACATATTTTGTTTTGGTAGTATAGTATAATGGGTATCGCTTTGGTTTTTGAATTATTAGGACATTTATATAAATATTTCTATTTCAATTCAGTTTATAATGCTCTTATAAAACAGAGATGGTATATAATATATGGGGAATCCCACGTAAAAAAATCAAAACCATATTTTAAAGAAATGAAAATAGCATATTTAAACTATTTTCTAAGACATCATCGACATTTAAAAATTATACATTTATATAAATGTCAGCTTAATCTTTACTTGTTGCCAAATCTTAAATGTCCATCAAATGTAAGTGGTTTTCCTGAAGAATTAAGTCACTTGTGAAGGAGAATTTGGAGTTTTGTGTGATTCATACATTGGTTATCTGAGAAAAATTGTAATAATGGATATCAGGTCATCTCTATAACTCCTAGTCGTGTCAACATGTTGGATAATGGATGACACTCTTGATGGTACCATTCATAATGCGGCAATTAATTGAGCATATTGAAGGTGAATTCATACTATTAGTTTTTTGTTTAATGAACAAAAAAAAAACTTTAAAATTACCATTTCTTTTTAGAATGAAAAAAACTATTTTTTAAATTCGAAATTCAACCAAATTCGCCAAGAATAGAGTGTGATTTTGAGAAAGCGATTATTTCATCACTAATATTTATTTTTGCACCGCAATTAATGTAAAGGCATGCTTGTTCCACTTTGGTCAAATTTTATTAGTATTGATAGGCGATTTGTAAAAGGAAATTATAGTGTCGAAAAGAAAAGAAAAAAACGCATAAAAACCGACTCATGATGGGAAAATATTAATTTCATGATTTCTCAAAAGAATCGCAATTAATTTAGCCTTATTAACTCAAAAATTTGTTATATTTTCAACGATTACTGTAAAATTTGTAAGCCACAAAATTTGTTAAAATCCAATTAAATTAAGAGCATTTCCAATGTTTGTTTTAAAAAACAGAATTTAAAACTGAATTTTTTAAAACCGAATTAAGAACCGATCCTGTAAAAAATTTAAATGTGTGCAAATGTCCCAATGTATAAATATGTAAATTTTCGCTGTAGATTTTTTTTTGTCTAACTGTTTTTTTGCTATCTACGCTCGTTTTGGAGATATTAATTGTTGATTTTGTCCGCATATTTTCTGATCGAAAAGCAAAATGTTTATGTTTATTAGAAGTACATGTACTTTTTTTATATTGTTATTGAGAAAATTTGTTATATCCATAATAGTCTATTTTCTTTTATCTGAATTTAAATATTATTATTTGTTTATTTGTCTTTCGAAATTAAGAAAAATGATCATAATTATGTTAATCATACTCTCACTGTAGAAAAGGACGAATAGATAATTTATGTATTCTATATATAAAGGAAATGGACTACACGTATTATGCACATTTCATATTAGACCGGATGAGCACAAAAATTACAGCATGTGCATAGACACGTATACTAAATCAGTTACTTTTATATAAACTGTGTGAATATTGTGGCTGTAAGAACCACTTTTTCCATACAATGTGCTACAAAATAAGAACTGCATTATGAGTTGACCTTGCTACCCTTTTTAAAAAATTTAACTCCCTGCAATATACAGGAGATAGAAGCAGCACAAAGCGTTATTGAACGGTACTTTAAATGACTAGAAGCTTAGTAGCCGATAAAATCAAGAATATTAAGCTTGTTTATATGCCATGAGCCGACCAGCAATGTTATTGGCGTAAAATAAGTGTAAAGCAAAACTAAAGCTAATCCTAAACCCACATGTAAGGCCGAAAAAAGATTGTTCGACGAATTGAAAAATTCAATTCGTTAGTCATAATTATTATGAATATATGATTTGTCGAGAGTGGTTTATTTTTAAACCCAAATGAATTGAATTTTTTTGTAATTTTATATTTTAATAAAGATTAATTTTAATAAATAAAATCTACGTAAAAATAAGTTTTTATTAGTTTTTTTTACATATTTTAAGGATTATTATTTTTTTATTTATTGCGCATAAAGAAAATAACTCAAAACCCAACATGGCAAGGGTTTAAAATAAATTTTGTATGACGTAGATAAAACTTCGACATAAAATCATCGGAAAACAGAACATAGACAAATCAATTTAAAAAAAAAATAATAATTAGAAAATTTATTAAGTTAGAGTTGTAATTTTTTGCCAGGATGTTTTCCCATCTAACGTCGTCCAAAAATGGTGCATGTAGTAACATGCTAATTATGATTTAGGTAAATTGTTTCGAACGTCATTCCCGATTTCTCAACAACAGGATCAAGTGGATATAGACAAAAATAATTCTACAGCGACGATATATATATATATATATATATATATATATATATATATATATATATATATATATATATATATATATATAATATTTATATATGTATATATATATATATATATATATATATATATATATATATATATATATATATATATATATATATATATATATATATAAATATATATATATATAAATATATATATATATATATATATATATATATATATATATATATATATATATATATATATATATATATATATATATATATATATATATATATTTATAACTTGAGGTAACCAAAACGCATACCCGTGATTAGATTAATTGTAACTTTTAATTTATTATAAATTTCAGCACCCAAATTAAAATCTACTAATTAGTATCTACGATTTGTCTTAAATTCACGAATAATTTACATTTGGTTTTTTTTTAGATTAGTCTATTCAGATAGTTAAATATGTGATTATTATTTATTAAAGTATTTTTTAATTGACTTTTTTTTTTTAATTATCTACACGGATCAAGACTAATCTAATTAAATTAAATTTTGATTTATTAATATTCGAGTTAACGCATGCGATGACGGTTTTTTTCGTGTCTATTTTAAAAGTATTTTAGCAAAAAAAAATTCGATTAAATAGATAAGAGTAGTACATAATATATATATATATATATATATATATATATATATATATATATATATATATATATATATATATATATATAAATATATATGAATATATATATATATATATATATATATATATATATATATATATATATATATATATATATATATATATAAATATATATGTATATATATATATATATATATATATATATATATATATATATATATATATATATGTATATATATATATATATATATATATATATATATATATATATATATATATATATATATATATATATATATATATATATATATATATATATATATATATATATATATATATATATATATAATTATCAATTCATTAGAACAACAGAAAAATGTAAAGAATTTTATTTTAATTTGTACAAAAAATTGTATGTTATTTTGTACCACATTACGAAAAAAAATAAAAACGAAATTCAGGTACATTTTAATAAAATAAAAATGAAAATTTAATTTATAATTAAAGAAACGGTTTATGCCAATTGAATAAATTAATATCTAATTTTTCTAATTTAATTAACTTAAAAACAAAAGGCACATTCGATTATCTCGTAATGTTTTTTTTATCTAACTGAAAATTTATGTGACTAATTTTTATTAATATAGATTTATAATATAATTTTTTAATAAATTTAAATTTAAGCTAAGTTCATTAATTATATATATAGAATGTATAATTTTTTCTTTACATTTTTTTGTTGCCCAAAAATGTATGAGTATAATTTATTGTTTCGTCTCAACGGTTTTGGTTGAATTGTATTTATTACTCAATCGTAATCGTATTTCTAGCACCTTTGTGACACAAATTTGTATCGGTCTTAGATGTATAAATAAACTTATTCTTAATTTGAGTGTTATCATTGGTGTGAATTAATAAGATCGTACCTCGCTATACGCCTTTTTGCTATAACGGCCTTTTTGAATCATGACTTAGTTTCGATTTAAGGGCAAAAACAAAATCTTTAGTCAAATATCAAAAAAAAAGGCAAAACTTGAAAATTTTATTTAACTTAGCCAGGGTTGGATTGAAAAATTTAAAAATTTACTATATATGTACATAACTTGAAAGAACTTGACCTGGAATCAACGAAAGTGTGTCTAGTGAATTTTAAGGGATTAATTGAACGACTACGAAACCACACTTTACTGGAAACGCATGCCATTAAACCGCTTTTAATATATATATCCGAGAACCTAGCGCCATTTAAAGGATTGAGAAAAAAAAAATCGTCACCCGTTATTTTAAGCCACTTAAAAAGAATTTTTTGAAAACTGATTAGACATTTTAGACAATATTGGCGAATTGTGAAAAGAGTTGAAATCCACGACTATGAAGCACATCTAGAACAACAACATATGGCCGGAATTTTGACAATTCTGAAGCTGATTCTCTTCCCGTAATTTGCCAATAGTCACTTTCTTATTAGGAACTAATTCAATTAGAAAATTACCAATAGTGGAGGAGTCAAAAGCTTCTATCCATCGAGGATTATCTGCCAATGATTTGACTAAAGTGCAATCTAACGTTAAAATAGGAATTAAAATTCTAATTCAAAAAGCCTAAATACGACATAGAGTTAAGTAGAAATTTGTGCAGAAAAGCAAAACAGTCAACATTCTTATTGGATCAGATTTCTAAACTTCAGATAAATTTTACTTTTTTAAGACATTTGTAATTACAAATTAGTATTCTGTTGTATGAAAAAACAGGAACGTATCCTAACAAATTTGCATGAGACTACTGTAACGCATCTAGGTCGTAAAGCGAGGTATGAAGTGGCATGAGTGTAAATAATAAAAAAATAGAAATTTATCTTTCTTAAATTGTTGATAAAATTATTTACAACATTTAGTTTTTAGTAAATTTATAAACAGATAAGACTGACTCATATAAATATGCATATAACTTGAATAATATGTTCTGTAAAAATTTAAATGATAAAAAGAGAAAATTGAAACCAATATTAAGAGAATTTCCAATCAAAAAAAATAAAAAATACAACCATACAAATACCTTTTGCAATACATAATACAATTTTTTTAATATACAAATTCTAATAAAACCTGTATAACCTGACAGTCTATTAGAATAAAACATAATATATATATTCTTTTATCTTTAGGCCATTTTGTTTGTTTTTATAATCTCAATAACTTTAAAATACACTTTGAAAACACTTAGATTTTATATACATAATTATCGTAAAGGATTTTTGATGTAACGGATTAGTAGAGTTTTTTTTTCACTATAATTATAACATTTTGATCAGATGTTTCGTTATTGCGATTAAACATCAATGATAAAATCAAATAAAAAATAAAAAAAATATTTAACATTAAACAATGATGTAAATAACCTAAAAATATAAACATTAAACCGATGTTCGTTGAGCGAGTCCAACTTTTTCAGCAAAATTCCCTAATAATGTGCCCAATGCTGAATCCGGACCATTTTTAAATTTAAATCCAACCGTTGAACAATAACAATGATAAAATATTGATCTAACATCTGATAAACGACTGCGACGTCTTAATAATTAAGTAAATAAATTATTGTAATTAAATTAAATTTTAATTTTTTTACTATATACTTGTACTTACAAAAAACTAGCATCATTACTATAGGTTGATGAAAAACAATCATCATCGATTACGGTGCAACTAGATTCTTGAGATATTTGATTGGCATTCGGTGTGGCTGAATTTGAATTCATATGAAGGTTTAGTGGATTTGGGATCGGATGAGGTGGTTGTTGTTGTTGTTGCTGCTGTTGTTGTTGAGCATGCGGATCTACGCAATTAGAATCGGAGCTCCTCAAACTACCGGTACCCGATATCATTTGCCAACTACCTACCGATAACGAAGATGAAGATTCTTGACGTTGTCTTATTTTACTTGTTACTGGAACGGATACAGGACTAGTTCTGGAATTTATAAAAAAAAATTTACAAATGCATTTTATTTAAAACAATTTCATCTTCAGCTAACCGTTTATTTTGTGCAGGCCACGAATTAAAACCATTATTGGAACTATCAGTAGATATACAACCTATACTACTCCCACTATCATGACTGTTTAGTAACCATGCCGTATTATTTCTGCAAATATCAAAATATATTTTAGTTTTATGCTTTAGAAATTATTCGGAAAACAATAGTTTTACCCATTTGCAATTTCTTCGTGACAATTTATATGAGTTGAATTATTTACATCGTGATGACTTTTAGCACTGACACAACTACATGTCGAATTAAGTGATATACTAGAGCCTCTACTTTCACCATCGAATAATATTCCATCTAGCATACACTCACTATCAGTTCGTAATACACCTATACTACTACTTCCACTACTATGCTTGCTTTTGAATCTGTATGTTTTAAAATATAATTTAATAATTTGACAGTGACGGTTATAAAGGTAATATAAAAACTTACCTTTGACCTAATATACTACAATCATCATCATAAATATGTTTTAATATATAAAAGCAAAAAAAAAAAATTTCTTCTCCTTTTGCTAGACGATCGGGTAAATTGTGCCCGAATAAATACCAATCGTACGCTATGGTAAAATATAAAATTTGCGTTGGACTAAACGATTGATGTATAACACCATCGGCCCACAGTGATAATCGTAATAATGATACAAATAATGGGGTACGATCCCATCCACTAATACAATGTATTAAAAGACCGGTACTATTGTCGTGTAAATATTTTAACAATAATTTTAAATAATTTTGTGTTATCTTAACTAAATCCCATGCTTTATAATTATCCCAATCGATTGGCAGTTGTGATGTAACATTATCTTCGGGTACACCAATATTGGCATCGACATGCGATTGTGACCAATCAAAAACTAAATCTTCACCCGAATAATTATTGTCACGATATTCACGAAAGAATTCACAACCTGGATATGGTAGCGATATTATTGTAAAATCGGAGTAACGTTTTTCTTTGTCGACTTTCTCGGATGACGTGACACTGAAATATAATAAAGAAATAAAAAAAAAAACGGAAAATAAATTAATAAATTTGTTGTCATAATGAACAATTTAATTTTTTTCAAACATTTCTAGACAAACTAAAATTTTATATTATGGATACAAAAGGACGAGATACTAAGAGAAAATGGAAAATAATTTTTATTGTTCAAATCTTTTAAACATGAATTGAACAAAATAATAAAGTCGCTCAGTCATTCATATTATTTTTCTGATAGATGAATCGAACTTCGTAATGCGGTTTCAAAATTTAGGTTAATCTCTTGCTATTAGTCATCAATAGAAAAAACTGATCGAAACCGCCCACATCTCGTAATAATAATATTACAGGGTTTCAACCATCCGGCTCCATCCAAGAGCAATACGAAGAGCAAGCTGGGGTTTCGATCCCCAGCTTGCTCTTCGTATTGCTCTTGACAATCAGAAGAAGACAAATCGTTCATTTCAACCTCTCGGAAGAGAACTCTTACAATTATTATAAGCCACAACTTCACAAGAGCTCCGAGATATCGGAAACCCATCATCCCTTCAAATGTGTAGTCCTAACTACTCAAATCTATTGCGTCTAGAACTTTAAACCCTGTAATCATTTATTTGGTTTTAGACTCATTGATTTTGTGACTAAGGGAAGTTGAGAATTCTACAAGTGGATCCGAAAGTTATTTTACACCGTTGCAATTCAGTCCAATCACACAAATATTATCTGCTTAAGCCAGGGCTTAGTTGGACAGACGAAACAAGATATCATCTAGAGGTATTTCACTTCTACGAAAGGTAAATTGTTTCTTTAGATAAAAGAGTATCGGTGACAGAGCATCTTCTTGACGTACACTAGAGCAAATTGCTAAAATGTCCAATACCTTGTTCTCGATTTTGACATAACATTGTGACTGCGTTACTGTCATATGCTAAGCGGAAATACAAAACACCTGATGTACATCACGAGATGTTTCGTAATATTTAGAAAGTATCACCTCAGCGCAAAAAATTGATCCTAACCAATTTAGACGTAATATTCTTTTAAAGTCATCTACAATTTTTCTGAGAAAGGAGTTAGAGTGACTCTCTCCAATATTATGTAAAACGGTAATTTTTAAGCTGTGCAAAGGAGATCTATGCTGCAATAGTTTTCGCATTTAGTGCGATCTCCTTTCTTAAGGATAGAGCTTAAAGCGGACACATTTATCTGGTATTATTTCGCTTTACTAAACTATTCGAAAAAGGTCGAAAAGATAGTACCACAAAGTAGCGCCTCCTAATATCAAGAGCTCGGAATTAATAGAAAAAATCTCAGGGGAGCGGTTTATTTTTAGATTCTGCATGGCGAGTGTGAATTTCTCTTAGGATGAATCCACTAACATATCACCGTATTCTGTATTTTACATCTTTTATCTTCAATATTTGGCATATGTTAAACCTCTAGAGAGACTAAAAAAAAATGCTCCTTCCAAGTTTCACGTACCGCTCCAATGTTAACACGAAGATTTCTCTCCTGGTTCCGAATGACAATATATTGACCTAAATCAGACAAGTATTTCGTATTTTATTGGAAATTTTCAGCGCATTCAAAAACTAGTGATGGTTAGCCTAGTTCATCAACGAAAAAAACGGCGAAAAAATACTCGTACCATAGTTTGATGAAACGATTTGAGATTTTAGCCCTAGTTTTCATTGCATTCTAAAAATAGGATCGTGAACTTTCAACAAAAGCTTCGTCAATTGGCTTAATTTGAAAACAAAAAAAAAAGGTTGGAAAATTGCCCGAACTATTCAAAAAAGGCGCTGTATCTAGTTTGTTAATACTATAAAGTTCATGGTTTTGATGTGTATAAGGTGGGTATAGAGTTGTCTCCGTTCGTTTGTACGTTGCGTGGTGCAAGGCGACTTGAGTGTTGTCTTCGTTCGATCGTTCCTTCTGCAGTTTTTTTTAAAATGATTTATGACTTTTTTGATTTTGGAAAACGGATACAATTTGAGCTTTACAATTTATATAATTACAATTTATATAATTACAATTTATATAATTATAAAGATGGAAAAATGAAAATGTTTAAACCATAGACTAAAAAAAGGTAAAGAATGTCGGAGGAAGTGGCAATATCGCCATAATTAGTAATTCCATTTTTTCTGCCTGATTCTACAATAAAATAGAAGATATTCACATTTTAAATTCAATACAAAGTTAAAAATCGTATTTAAAGTTTTTTAAATAGTAGGTAGTGCTTTTCAAAAATAGTAATACTTTTGGAAATTGCATAATCATCAAACTTGGAAAGTTGGTCGGCTACTTAAAAACAAATAATGAATCGAATCTTCATTTACACACATCGTATGATTAATATGCATATACAACCAATATTTTGATTTTTACTCATCACCCACGTTAAAAACGTTTTTAGTAAATTGTTACAGAGTTAAATATTAATTTGTAATTCACTGCTACCATTTTAGGTAAATCTGCGAATTTGAGTCTATTTTAAATAAAACTTAATTAGGATTACTCAAGTTTACTTGTAGTCTTGATTCATAATGTACAATGACTGTTTGTTTTAGAATAATTTTACTCAAGATAATTTGATAAAAGTATTTTTTAGTTACAAATTAATTAGTAGATACTTAAAAGAGTACTAAATTAATCTGCCGAAATTAACGCTTTCATATAAACGATTTGATATCATTTAATATTTCATATATTTCCTTAATGTATTAAAACAGCTTTACACGTGCTTGATTTAATAAAGCAATTAGAATAATAGAAAATATATCCATATTGTGATAATGTCACGTAACAGAAAAAATAAAATAAAAATAAAAACTTTACTACTCACTTCATTCCAAATTTAACTTTCTTCTTTTCCACCATAAAATCAACTATCGTACCAACATTTAATGTTTTTAACAGTTTTATGTCTTGACTCCGTACACGATCGAATAGTTGCCAATCGGTATTTTTTTCCTTTAGCTCCTCGTCTTGTATCAGACTATCATCAGTCAATGAATTTTCTTGTGCCTCATACACATCATCTTGATCTAAATATGTATATGGAAAATAGGTTAACATACATTTTATTATTATAAAACAAAAATGAATGTGCATACCACGAAGACTATTAAGTTGTTTATTTGAATCGACGCCAAAAAAGAAATAATCTAGTCCGGACCGGCCATAAATTTCGGGGCCACCTGATAACGTTGCCGACCTACATATATACTTACCACGGTATAATATCACGGGAAGTGGAAAACGGGCACGACACCTTGCAAAACGAGCTTTATTAATTAAATCACGCATTTTACTCGGGTCATGATTTGTTTCGTAAATTGTTTGCTGTTGACGTTGTGATGTTGTTGCTGAATTAAGGGTTGTTGAATATCCGTTCACCTGTTGTTTTATTTCATATTCTGGTATTAGTATTTGACTTGGATAATGTGACGAGAGCTCTCCGCTTGTGTTACTTATTTCGATAATACTGTAGTCTAATTTCATTAGTGCAACGCAATTTTGCATGATTTCGTTACCCTATAAAGTATCAAGAAAATATTCTATTAACTCCATAATTGGACCAATGACCTATTCAATAAAAACGAAATTAAATTTTTTGCATGTCTTATGTAATCAATAATTTATCAGATATTCTCGTATTTAAAGTCAGTGCCAAAAAGAAAGATTCGTAAAATTTAATGATTGATGGTTAGTGATTGCTCCAGTACGAAAATCAAAAAAAGAAGCCAATTATTAACATATATAATTAGTTAGACATTTTGGCGTCTCTATTTTTACGACCTATTACTGTATTGAGGCTTGATAAACATAAAAATCGCATTCATCTATGGATTTTTATTGTGTTACTAGCTAATACATGTAAAGTTAGCTGATGGGAAATAATTTATGACCATTTGTTTTGGAATTGAGATAAAGACGAAACCAATTAAAAATATGAAGCTGGCAATTAAACTTTTAAGGATTTTGTTAGCTTAAAATGATTCAAAAGCGTTTTTTGATATAAAAATTTTACAGGCTTTAGAGACAATAATGTTCCAACTTTCATTTTTTCCTCATTAAATATTGATGTAAAAATTTAAAATGAAACTAGGGTCAATGAACGCATGGCGGCATTGATACAAAGATGATATCGCTTTTATAGATGTTCGCTTGCCAGAAAACAAAATTAAATTCCTCTTCTAGACAACGTTGATGCCAAAAGGTAATGAATCCATTTTTTATTGCGAAGATGGGTTAATTTTAAACATTAAAATGATATACGTATGGAATAAAATATTAAGCGGTTGACAATGCGGTATAATTCATGAAATATGTAATAAAATTAAACAATTTATAGGCGTCATTTTTGTGTGCGTTCCTATCTCGCGGGTCTATAGTTTTGCAAGAGATAATAACGAATTATAACCAGTAATTGGATAGTTCTGTATTTTTTAACTTCAAGTTTTTATAGGATGCCCGGTCGACAACCTGTTGGTTTTTCTTTGAATTACGTATTATTTTGATTGACAGTCACCGTCGTATAGCAATGGTTAAGGTGTCAACGCATGAACATTTGCATTTGAAAAAGTTGTTAGTAAGATCGGTGCCGCGTTTGTTGGCAATCGATCACAAACTGGTTTGTAGCTGGATCAAGTGCACCGAAGAAGCAAAAATTGTTGCATCGGCTGGAAAGTTTATGGCGAAACAATCACAGGAGATTATTATATGACATTGCTGGACAAATTGGACGTTGAAATATCAAAAAAGGACCATATTGGGTAAAGAGTAAAGTGCTTTTTTGCACCGACGCACATCTTATGGAAAACTCAAAAGAAATTTAATGAATTACGATACGAATTGATTTCGCACCCACCATATTCTCCAGCTCTATCCCCTAGTAGTGTATCAAGCTAGAAGGAGACTATGTTGAGAAATAAAATGTAATTATGGACAATAACTATATTTTCATGTTGAGATCAGCTACTTATTGAACTGCCCTTGTAACAACCGAATTTTTGCATCGGCTTCAAAATAAGAACCAATTGATCCATATATTTCATCCATTTATTTTAAATTTTACATATTTCTCTGCAATTTTTTTGGTTTTATCTGACTCAACTTCGTTTTTCGCATTAATCATTTTCGCTTTATTAATTTCATTTATTCAGATAATTCGATACATTTCCTTTTATTCATTTTTGCCCATTTGCAAGGAAACATTTTCATTTTAGGTTAGTTCTCTTGCTCTCATGATTTCATGATTATAATATGCGAAGTACACTCTTTTTTGTTTCCCCATTTCTTAAATTTAAAGCATTCTGGAAGTCAGGCAGAATAACTACTTTCCTTCTACTTTTATTTATTGGCAACTTCGCCGACTCTATTAATCTAATCAAATCGGCAATCATTATACTAATGATGGGTCAATTAGTCTTAACCAATTAGTGTTTACATACAGTAGTGTATATGATAATATACCAAGTGAACTTGGTATATTCTCATATAAACTACTGTGTGTAAACACTCTTCAGCCTATGGAGAATCCTTCATTTATGTTTAATTTGGGAATATTTATTTAGATTTTCTAAAATAACTTCTAGACTTTTATTAAATTCTTAGTTTCATTATATTTGAGATAAACCAAAGTACCATATTGCAGATTCGTGTGATGTACTGTGGTTGGATTTAATATCCTCAATACCAGTTTATGCATTCGCAAATCTAAATAAATTTTGAAGCCCAACATTAAGCCCATTGCCATATTTGTGTAAGCTATAAACAATTGTGGAGGATGCTAGCGGCTTTTGCTTCTGCCAGTCATCCTATTTATCATTTTAAGTAAATTTATTCCGAAGTACGCTTAGAGCTTTCCTAACGTTTTTCTTTCTTATGGGTTATATAGGGGAAAAAATATAGAAAAAACTACAAGAAAAATATTTTTTCAGAATTGAGCCACAGAATTTTAAGGCAATTTATAACAGAAAAATTGATTTTTACTCCAAAAGCGATTGTTTCAAAACACGGTTATTTATTAATTATAGTGACCTACCTACTGTAACTAATTTTTGTCTATTGATTTTTACTATATTTATTTGTTTTATTGGTGTATTAGATTTAATTATAACATTTGCTTTCCTAAAAAGGTGCCAACGGCTACAATGCTCTCTTTTCAGAATCGAGTCCTGCATTGATATATGTCCAGGACTTTTTTGAAAACGCTTCTATCCAGGAAAAGGATTCTTTTAACAAAAACTTATGAAATGAATAACAAATAGACATTAACTAATTTGTTTTTGGAACTATCTTTTATTTTAAATAACCACAAAAGGTGTATTAATTTTGAAATAATTTATTGCAAATAGTACCCTGAGTAAATTCAGTTTACTTGAAGCGGCTTTAAATAAATATTACTGAAGAATTCTGCAGAAAAATTCTGCAGAATTCTTCAGTAATATTTCTTCGGCAAAACATGACGGAATTAAATATTATTTATCTTTTTTAGTAATTTTTTAGTAATAAATAATAAAATTCAATTTTAAGTTGGTATACACTTTCGGAATTTACTAAAAAAGATAAACAATATTTAATTCCGTCATGTTTTGCCGAAGAAATATTACTAAAAAAATTCTGCAGAAGAATTCTTACTTTTAAGTTGGTATACACTTTCGGAATTTACTAAAAAAGATAAACAATATTTAATTCCGTCATGTTTTGCCGTAGAAATATTACTGAAGAATTCTGCAGAATTTTTCTATGAAAGCGGCTTGATATGATACTTTTATTCTGATTATTGGAGAATAATTTATTTATATGGCAATAAGTACTGCGGATTATGTCACATATAGTGAAACTCAAAACGTCTGTTAATGCCCCTACAAAATTAAGCCACTTGTCAACCACAGCAAAACTATTAATAGTTTCATTTTGGATCAGAATGGTTATTTGACAAGAAAAACTAATTTCATGAATTAATTGAAATTATCGTCGTACATCAAAATGGAATTTATAATGTTGTTGGTGGAAAGCATGGTATACATTGTTGGTCAATATAAATTCCTAAAGTACTATCATTGGTTGTGTTATTCATTTCAGTTATCAAACGCTCTGGTTGGTGGTTTGTCTTTATATAACTCTCAAAATGTATGACAACTTAAGCTACCGTTGAAACCTTCCAGCGCGATTTTTCAATCAGGTTATATCGGACAAAACAATTACCAAACTGAGTAGCCAGCTTTAAACTTTCTTTAATTAAATTGGCACTGGGAGGTTATTTTTATCATTAGAAGGCTCAGAAATAATTTCTACTATTTCTTCTTGACCTAGCGGTTTATTAACAATTACTCAATATTGGCATACGATCGAAAACTGAATCCATGCTGTTGGAAAATTTTGTAGAAATTGATTAGGTAGGAATATTCGGTTTAACATTCGCCGGCGAAAAAGTTTCCTAGCAGGCATTCAGATTTCTTGGTTTCAATTTAGTTAACGATAATCCGATTTGTTAGATACAATCCATATTTTTTTCAAATATCGATATCGTCAGTATCCCATCGTTATTGAACTTGCTTAGAACGTATTGAAATGCTCGTTTGACAAAATAAGAAACTTTAAATAGAGGTTGTATCTAAGATGTAGAATTGGGCAGAAATTAGAATTGCATACGGTTCTATGGTTGAATGACCTAGAGCAAAAGAACTTTAAACTCGAAACCATTTTCTTTCATATCGCGTTTAACTTCTAGCTCAATATATTTGTAGAACCAATCCATTATTTGAGACTTTGTTACGTACACAGAGCTCTGTTCGGTGTTTTCTTGTAAAAAATCCCAATTTCGTCCATATTTTGAACTTGATCCAGAATGTATCTTCCCTCGTTAATTGCTTTTGCTAGTTATTCTGGATATTCTGTTATTTAACAAAAGCTGTTTTATCTTTAATTTTTATGTTTTTAGGGCGTCCCGTTTGATAAACCTGGCTAGTCAACGATTTCTTGTACAACATTTATATTTAAGTCGGATTAAGATGAAGTAACTGTATTTCTATCTACTAAAGGCTCTTTGTTTTTGTACCACAACATACTGCTTTTCTAATACCTTTTTTTGTTGATTTTTAGTTCGATAGTTGTGCGCCTATACTAAACTTGTTATCAACATTTTTGTGTATTAAGCATTTTGTAAACAAATGTATTATTGTATTTGGCTGCATATCGCCCGCGAATAGATAAGTAATGACATGTACATCGCGTGGACTATCCACTAATTCAATATTTTAATTTTGGCTACCTAGTATTTGTTATTTATTTATATTTTTGGCATGATACGCATAAAACTGATAATAAATGTTATTTTTATTTAGTACTGGTTTGTTATTCCGTAAATTTAGGTTAGATAAAACGATGGCGGTCAGTTTACTATCAGCTGAGTGAATGGAATTTTATGTGTTATTGTTGTTGCAATGGGAAATCTGATAAAGTTTGCAAAAATATTTTTAAAATATTTATAAATTTATATATGTGTATATTTATAACACAGAAGAGCCCATATTATTATAAATACAATAATTTAATCAAACTATTAGACCAGTTTAACATTTTACACCTTGAATTATTACTAATAGATTCATAGATTTCATCGATTAATGGATTAAAATTGTTAATTTTTTACGAATAAGATCAACATTTGTAAATTTAGTTAAAATAAGTTTAAGTTTGGACATTGCCATAAATAAAATCATATCATTATGATGTGCGTGCAAAGCGAACGTTAAACTTTAATTCATCAAAAATCATTTTAATATCTGTAAATTTGTAATTAACAAAAGACTACACCTAATTACCATCCCCATGATTTTACATTAAATTTTCTACAATGATAGAGTTTTCAGAATTTATGAACACGATGAATTTGCTATGAACTGATAAAATACTTAACAATTCATAAAACTATAAACGGAGATATCTGGACATAATTAATTGATTTTATCTTGTTGTTGGTTTATACACAACAATATGCAGCAACCTTATCCGAGTCTGAAAAAAATTCAGATGAATCAATTTCACATGAATTGCTAGAACCTTCTTTTATCTAATCTATTAAATTTAGTCATACCCTGTGGGGTTCACATGTTTCGTAAAATACATCTAAATTCATAAGCATAAATAATGTTCTTTGATTGTCGTAGGAGAAATAATCGTCGACTAAATTTTAAACCACTGTGCTGATCTAGAGTCCCCAGGTAAAATACAGTTTTAGATTATAAATCAGTCGAAAGTCGTATGTATGCGCTACATATGCATTATATCTTTTAACTTAGTTTTAATATTAACCCAAAGAAAACAATTTGAATGATCTGAAGGAATTTATACCGAAGCACGGAATTATAATGATTACTGATTGATATTGAGGAACTGATAATAATAAGAAATGGTTTTTACAGGCCATTGCTGGCCTCTACCGCATCAACATTCTCATTTAATTTTCATTAAATTCCTGATCTCGTGGTTGAATAAAACTCGGTAAGTGTCGCCACCGTTGCGTTTGGGCCATATATCAAGCGCATGATTATTCTTTCAGCTTGTCGGGTAAAATCAAAAGATATTTTGACTTTAGCAATAGATGTAAGGCACATTTACAATGCACGGTTACCAGCGACAAAACTCGCTTTAATATTCCCTCCTTATCATGAGTGACAAGGGACCCGAGGTATCGGAAGCATGTGTGATCACACATGCTTCCGATATCTCGGGTCACATCTTCAAATGTGTGGTCACCACTACTATAATCCATTACGTCTTGATCTCTCTATGTTCATTGATTTTGAGACTAACGGAAGCTGAGAAACGAATAAGTGGATCCAGTAGTACTCTAATACCCAAAATTAGCCTGGTATAAGCATTGAAACATCTTAAGAGAATATTTATATTTACTTGAAGCAAACCGAACAAAACTACCTCACTATAAATAAATATGGAAGATGATAAGTAAAATACACTCGTCTCTTCAATTGGCTATCCAAAAACGCATTACTTTGTACAACCAACTAAGAATTCCAAACATCCCTAATACAAACCAACCAAACAATCACTCCAGGTAAGAGTTTTATTAAAAACTATTCCTAAGTTCTTAACAGTAAATATTTGAAAAAAGAAAAAGATAATCGTTAAGATAAAACTCTGGAAATGAGGAAGTGTGTAACTAACCCCATTGGAAATTGACCAGTTAACTATACTACGTCATAATATATTAAACCATTATTCCTAGTAACAGAATCCTAACCTAAACCACTATTCCTATATATTTCGACATCGTCAGCAAAAACGTGAACTATACAATAGTGAATAGAAGGTTTTATGCAATTAAAGTTACTAAGCCCTGAGGTACACCAGAAGTAAAATAAGGGAAATCAGACAAACTATCGCCAAAAAAACTGTTTGTGAACGAGTAGAATGGTAGTTGAAAATTAAATGCCTTAATTTTATTACCCCTTTGGGAGTCTATACCTCTTTTGCGCTATCCTGTTTGAAAACCACGGCCTTAAAGAAAGTACTTGAAATACTTATTGGTCGGTACTCAGAAATGTCCAAGAGAATACTAACCTTTGGGATTGGAATTATCTTACCAGCTTTCACTGGTTTGGAACGAAAGAGGGTAAAATAGAAAATATGTAACAAGTATTTTGAGACAAAAGGGAAAATACGTTTTACGAATATTATCCAAACCAGAAAATTCCGATTTAAACTTCTAAATAGCAGAATATAAATCATCCTGAGAAATACTTTTAAATGAAAACTAATCTGAGGCTGCTTCAGAAAGCAAATCGGCAGTACGATTACCAGAGTAAAATTTAGAACAAAAAAAAATTACAGAAGGTTTTAACCTTTATTTGTAAAAGTTGTGTTGATCTAGCCTAATTAACCCAACTATACCCTATTACGAGCCGGTTTATATGACAGGTGGAACTGATTACTAGAATATTTTTTTCAAAAACGATATTTGCTGATCCTAATGCATATTGCATTCGAAACATCCTGAGACAACAAGGTCAGAGAGACAACAAGGAAGTTTAGATATTAAAATAATTGTTTTAAGCGGAACACAGCTTTCAAAAGACCGGATTAATATACGAGTTGAAATGTTCGATAAGAGTAGTAGAATAACTAAGACAAAAACTAGTTTCCCAAGAAATCGAGCCGCAAGCCAAATAAAGTCGTAAATCATCTAACCAAGAATAATCCCAACACATAAAACATCTTGCCTTCGGAAGTGAGTAACAATTGATAGAAAAACTAAAAGATCGTGATGTAAGCCCATTCTGAAAATAAGCCACCGTCCTCGATTGCGATCTCTGCATCTACCAAATCGACTCTCCTTTCAGATATCGTTACCATCCTTTTACGATAGGTTTACAGAATGTGACCGACCCAGCGTATATACGACATAAGGAATATTCATTGAATTCCTGATGTTGTGGTTGAATAAAACTCGGTAAGTGTCGTCATCGTTGCGTTTGGGGCCATATATCACGCGCATGACTCTTCTCTCAAATGTCAGTAATCATCTCTCATCAACCGTCATGGTGTAACCTTCACATCCATACATGACAACGGATCTGATCACCACTATTTACAACTTAAGCTTGTCGGCATTTGCAAGGTATTCCAAATTTAGAGCAGGATGTACAAAGCAGGGTTGCCAGCGACAAACCCCGCTTTTATATTCTCTCCCACACAGTTATCATAAGTGAGAAACTCGTAAATCCCTTAAATATTTAGTCACCATTACTAAAATTCATTACGTCTTGGTCTCTAAAATCTTAGTTATCATATATTTTGTTTGGGACTCATTGATTTTGAAACCAACGGAAGCCGAGAATCGTACAAATGGATTCAGTAGTTCTTTAACACCGTTGCCGTTCAGTCCATTTACACATATCATCTGCTTTTGCCAGAACCTGGTTGGACTGACGGTACAAGATGTTGTCCTGAGATGTTTCACTTTTACGAAAGATAAATTCTAATATGAGATTAAAGAGAATCAGGAACAGAGCATTTTCTTGCCACCAGAGCTAATTGCAAAAAATTCCTTAGTGAGTGCATTATTTGTTAGTTTACATAAACGCATACATTTTTCCAGGTATTCTCAGACACCGCAAGGCAAACCATAAGCTATCCCGATGGGTTGAGTCATAGGCTTTTTGGAAATCCAAGAACACCTGATGTGCGTCACAAGATGTTTCGTAATATATAGATATAATAACATACATAAACCACCATAATTAAGGGGAGGTAGATTTCTACCTTAGGATAATATCTGATAGAGTAGCCGCAAAGGTCAGCGACGAAGACTTCAGGAATTAGAGAACGACTTGGTTTCCATCTAGAACAAAACGAAGAATAACCAATTTTTTGTTTATAACAAAAGATTTCATCGTTTTTATAATAGATTCTAGCCTTGATTGAAGTCTCTTGAATTAAATATGAATATGACTGCGGGATAAATAAAATCGATCATATATCGATCAACATTGCAGTACAAATTCAGTTTTACAAAATGTTAATATAAAAATATACGCTAAATATAAAGAGGCCAACGAGTCATTGACATTCAAGGTCTCTTAACCTAAATAAAACTGCATCTCATTAGAATATCCATATGAAAACGAATCAATGAAACGTAACGAGATTCCCAATTAATAATATCTCAGTGTATAAATCATCCACCCATGCTATTTTATCATCACAAAATTGAAACTGAGCGTATTCAGCTCGTCATATTGAGAATACAAAACTAATCGATATGCTACACAATTAACGAGTAGGATGTTTGACCATAATTCCACACAGATCTATCCATATTAAATAAAATAAATCTAGGAAGTTATATTTTACTAAAGAGGATAATGATAGATTCCATTACTTAGATATTTAGTCGAAACTATGTGTATTATTCGATTATTGGAAGGAAAAACGAGAATAGAAAATTTTTAGAAAAGAAAACCACGTGAAGAATGGAATGCGCTACTTAAAACGCATACGCGAGACGATATTTCCTTGCCCCATTCTGCAACCACTATCTAGTTGCGTGATTAATTGAATTATTAAATTAATTGCGAATAATATTAGATTTTGCTAGGCATATTTTCATTTTATAAATACAACTTATGTTGTTTTGTATTTTGTCGAAATTTAAAAATTTTTAATTTGACATTGGCAAATCTGTCAAAAAAAATAAAAACAAAAAACACGCCTATACATAGATACCATCTCATATACGTATATGAAAAAGTACATAACAAAACAGTATAAATATTGCACAAACACACTAACACACACCAGCGTTCCATTTTCAGATTCCTTTGCTTTGTACATATTTTTTGCAAAATATTCTAATAAACTTTGTATATCCTGCTGCAATATATCCGAACTCATTTTTTTTGTATTTCATTTACGACACAACACAAATGCCCCGCACAAAAATCACTACAAAACACGTTTCACTTGTATTATTCGAGACAAAAAAACACTTTGAATGCAGATATATCTGTTCGATTTGAGTTTGACAGAATTTTTATTTTTATTTTTTTTACTATCCACGTCGTAGTAAACGATATAGTGATAACACTGACACACTTCGATTGAATAAAAAAAATATAGAAAAATGTGTGTTTAGTAGACCAATTCACGATAAAGTTTATATATTTTAGAATTTGGTGATGCACAATATATAATCGAATAGGTGATTAGGTCGAAAATGCCGACAAAATATTTTTGTATTAATAACTAAAAATTTTATTTTGACGATTGGTTTGCAACTTAGGTGTGTACGTGTGTGCAACTTAGGTGATTCGCTAAATGTATGGTATAAAGTTCTTGAAGATACTGGAACATACGGCTAATGTAGCTTTATTCAACGCTGAAATTCAACTGTCTCATAATTTTATGTTATATCTCGATGACGATTTCCGCTACATCTTCATGACTTATACTCAACTAAAAAAAAGTCAAGGGCTCAAACCATTTGATGGTTTTTAATTTCAAATATGACAATTCGGCCATTATGTGATTTCCTCATCGTCATGCGAAAATAATTGTTTCCTTTTAAGTATTTTTAATGGCATACCAAGATGCAATGGATTTTAGTAATGGTGATCACACATTTGAAGGAGTGACAAGTTTCCGATACCTCATGTCATGTCTCTTATGATAATTATGTGGGAGGAGATATTAAAGCTTGTCTTGTCGCTGGCAACCGTGCTTTGTACGCCTTACGCCTGCTGCTAAAGTCAAAACACCCACAAATACCGACAAGCTAAATTTGTACAAGGTGTTGTCCAGACTCGTTGTCATGTAGGGGTGAGAGAGTTGAACCCTGATGGATGAGTATGAAAGATGGTTAATGCCATTTGAGATAAATTATGCGCATGATATATTGCCCCAAACGCGACGACGACGATATTCACCCAGTTTTATCAAACCACGAGATCAGGAATTTAATGAAAATTATCTCGTTTATGAAATAAAAGGACAGCGGGTACGCTGGCTCGGTCACGTTGTAATGGCATGTAAAAACCGTTTTATTATCATGAAAGATGGTTGATACCATTTCAGAAAAGAGACACCTTGTGCGACGAGGACATTTTTCGATTGGATGTCTGCCTCTGATTGACAGAAACGAAACTAGTCATTTGCCTCTTTCACTCTTTTACCCTTGGTACCGAGTCGTCTTTCACCTAAACTATTTCAATAAAACTTATTAAACAAATAATAGGTTATATCAACTAATAACTTTATTTTCCCCACAAGGATTCAACATCTTCTATCGTATTAGGCAATGTGATGCCTAAAGTTTCGGGTAACAAAAGTGTGAAAGCTCCTGTTAGTGTTATCATAACCGCAACTACAAGAAGTGGAAAAGATTTAAATGTATATTCTGCTAAAAGTGATATTTGGGGTGATAGAAGACATCCAAAACGTGCAAAAAATCCACAAAGTCCCATAGCAGCTCCCCGACACGTTGTGGGAAAACATTCACCGGCATAGATAAACATGCCACAAAACGCTGCTACAGCTAAAGCTTTTCCGACTATTGCAAGTATAGTTATTGGTATTCCTGGAAAGAATGATGTTAGTTGTAAGTTACACGAATAATTGTATGAATATTACTCGAAAAATTTCCTGGTTTTTCGCCATCTGCTCCTGCCGCAATTGATAATATTGAGATCGTAAAACAAAATAACGCGATTAAAAATTGATATACCGCCATTGGAATACGACGACCCCAATAACCGAATACAAAAAAGGCAATAAAACATGACACGATTTCGAAAACGGCTCCAATTACAAAATTAAGATGACGTTCACCAGCCACGCCCGGCAAAAAAAATAATATGCCATAATACGCAAGTGCACTAGAGAACCACATGGTGGTCATTATGTACGCATGAATTCGTAGAATACGATTATTATAAAGGCTATATATATTTACATTAGCAATCGATCCCGAACTCACGGTTCTATTTAAAGGTTCCACTGATTTCATTTCATCCAAAAATATTTCGTCTCTATTCCACCTTCCCATTTTGAGCGCTAGTTTGTAAGCAGTTTGTGTTCGATTTCGAGTTATAAGCCAAGTTAACGATTCAGGAATCAACCTAAAAATGCAGTTTAATATTTCTAGCATTTTATCTTCAATATCGGTAATTTATACGTACCAAATCCAGAAAATTGTGATAAATGTTGGTATCGCTAATGCAAGTTGTAACTTGTGCCAATCAGGAATGAAATAGGAACATGTGGCCAAATATATGACTGCCACGCCCCATACGGCTTGCCATGTTGCACCAGCTAAAGTACGTAGTTTTGGCTTACATTGTTCCATCATCAAAGCATATGTACATCCCTGTAATCCCTTTGTAGATAAACCAACGAATCAGGATTATTTTTACAAAGTGTGCTTATATAATTTACCTGCACAAAAAACCCTTGAATCAGTCGACTAACCATTATAATGGCAAGACTATGAATGAAATATAAACCAACTCCTAAAATTCCCTGAATGTATAAACATAAGATTACCATTATCTTGCGACCATAAATATCCGCTAGTATTCCACACACAATTGCACCCGTTGTGACCCCAGCAAAATAAAGGGAATTCAACAAAGGGCCCAATGCCTTACGACTACAAACTAGTGAAAACTGAAAAAAATACAAAATTAAATCCGCTACGAATACTCGTAAAATAAATTGTTGGCATTATATTACTTCAGTGACTACAGTAGTCGTTTTAGATTCGAATACATATCCTCCGGGACAATCACCGGTACAGTGAGAGTCATTGTTATCCTATATTTATTTATATACAGTAAAAATAGAGTATAAGAAAATGTTCCATAATATCGTCGCTTTAGTATATTACCCGACAATAGAATTTAGGCCGATATGTATGAAATGACGTCACCGTATGATTGATGGACACATTAAAATTATGAACCAACAAAATGCATAACACTAATTTTTGAAATGGTCCCATTCGAGCTATCATGTCAATTACGTGTGTTTTAAAATCCGCCGTCATTTTAACGAAAATTTAGCGGTTTTAATGAAGCACTAAACTGTTAGATAATTATGAACTAACATTTACAAACCGATCACAAAAAATAAATTATGTTAGACTGCATTTTTGTTTCAAAAGGGACTACTGTGTTATTTTAAGGTAGCTCCTAAAATAAATTTGTATGGAAAGTATTACGAGTACCTTTGTTTCAGAGATGTTAATTTATTTCGGATCATATAATCGAATGTTGAAAAGATGTCAGTCGGTCATCTTCACGGCCTTTATCATTTTTTAGGGTCTTAATTTATGTTATACCTACTGTAACGGGGGACATGCCCATATATGAATAATTAACGATGGCGTAGACAAAATACATGAAATAACTATTCCCAGTGTCTCGACAATTTCTACCTCAGTAACCTTAAATTTGTGCAGTCCAGAAATAAGTGACAACAAGGGAACTATCCGGAGAATGTTTTCTTATAGAGTTAAATCAAGAAGACCTCGTTTACTATAGTAAATTTTACTATTTTCACAAGAAGTTTGGAAGCAAAAACCGTGAATTTTTTTTATACTTCTGGCAGCAAATCAAAATCTTCAAACAGTTACCTAAACATAATAAAAAATAAATCCAATGGCGAGTGAGGTAACTAAATAATCGCCACTTTTTATAAGCAGAAGCAAATAATAAACTTAAGTTTCTCGTAGGTACCGGTTGCTTCTTTCCCGTAAAACAGTTTCCTACTAATCCAGCAATAATATAGGCTCTTAACTTGTTCTTTCCGGTATTAATGGTTCAATTATTCCAATTCACGAGGCAACCCTGCTAAATGTTAACAATTATCGAATCGGACTTTTTTACAAAATATACAATTTACTTGTCGACCTTCGTAGATCACAAGACAAATCTTGCTGGGAATGCACAGTTAGCAATACACTTAAACCAATCCACACTGCTCTCATAAGGCTCGTCTTCAGGTGGCGACTAGAGGAAACCTCTAACCGGAATTCCGGTGGGTAAGTGGGAAATAAAATACCTTTCGTGAGCCAAAAATAACATATTGTTTCATTTGGCAAAAACCACTGAGAGCACGAATACTTTCAAACACTTATCATCCACAGGTAATGAACAACTATCTCCCCTTTTCTCGCAAAATATTTTTTCCCATTCTATACTTAAACAAACGGTTTAGTTACGAGCTCTATTCACTGAAAGAATCAAATGGAAAATCTGCCTCAATAATCCAAACTGTCTTTAGTTGATCCATTTGTAAACCTGCTCGCACAGATATTTTCATTGGAGCAGATTATTTTTTAATTCTATTCGAGCACGGTGACATTAAAATAAACGAAAAGGGCCCCATTTTACAAAAAAACTGGGTTGGGTGACATAATTAAGGGTGGTATACCAGTAAGTCAAAATATACACAAAAGATGCCAATCATCAAAAAATAGTTTGGCGAAATCATCCAACCAAGCAACAAAGATGTTATCGGTTAACTAGTATCACCTATACGGATTAACTTCGTTTTTAGCTACGAGGGTTCTTAAGAAAACTAAGGTTTCTACTATTAAGCAAGTTTCTTTTCCGCGGCTTGAAATATGTGCTGATGAAAGATTCTAGCGAATCTTTTAGCGTAGAGAATCTAATTCATCTTCGCTTTCTGAATAAGAACTTCCAAAAATTTAAATAAAAGCTTCGGCATTCATATAAGTTCACAAACTATACACTTTTAAACAAATAAACCACAAAAACAAGAAAAATACATTAATTTAACTGTCAAAATGAGTCTTCAAATTTTTCTAATTTACGGACTTGGATCGTCCGTAGCAGGAACAGCTTGTGGTGCAGCTACTGCCTGACACCATAGAACTAGAAATAAACTATTAAGTTGGTTCTCAACAGCCCACCTATTATGGTGGCTTGCAATCCCAGATTCACTATTTTGCTTCCGAGTTCTAATGTATCGGTGGTTGCTTTACTTCAGCTGCATTCCGTCTTACAAAATGTTGCTGTATAAGTTTTTGCTGTTTCGTGCTTCTGATAGTGCGGACTTAATGGGTGCTTTCGATGTCACACTTTGTTGCTTCAAAATTCCATTTCTAACACCAATTTGTTATTGACTCTATAACAACGGAATGGTCTAAGATGTTAGTTAAATTTTTGGCAATGTTTTGTTGCTTTCATTCGATCGCACTTTGACATCAGTTCAGTAATGTTTACAAAATTACTGACCTGTTGTAGGCATAAAGCTATCAGAGCTTAAGGTGAGAATGTTGATTTCTGGTATTTTTCTTGCTGGATGACAAATCAGGAAGTGAAGTGGAGCTAGAACAACGATACCTGAGGCGTGTAGTGCACATATTGGTTGGGAATTCAGAGTGCATTAATTCTCTGCTTATATAGGGTACCCATTTCCTCAAAGGTTACTATGATGTTGCTAATAGCCCGCTTAAGATGAAACTTTGTCGATTTGATCCTTGCTTCCTAAACCCCGCTAAATGTGGTGTGCAGGAAAAATTGAAATACCGCATGAAATACGGTTGGTAGCTTTTTTGACCACAGCTGTACAAACGGAGCTTAACCAAATGAGTTTGGATAATTTGGCATTGTTTAGCTATTTCCTCGGAAAGAAGTTGATCCCAATCCAGATTGATAGACCATAGTTGTTGGGGAAACATTTCTTATTTTGATGATGACGACTAGAATTAGTCGACTTGCTTCGGACACGACTATTCGTTTGGGAAAAGGACTCTTTGCAGGTAACCTCGACGCATAGGAAAAACTATCTGTGGTCGGATTCAAATTAAGGCCAAGCACTTTTACCGATCTTATGTCCGGTGTCAACAAAAATTATGTTGTGTATCGCTCCGCGGATCCTTTGCACATAGTCCTGTAAAGTGAAACTATATCTTCGGAGAATTTATAAAGAAATTTTTGGAGAATTAAAAAATTGGTTGGACGAAGAAAACCATTTATAGTTCTGGGGAATTTTAGCTATTTTAACTATTTTTTCAAATAAACGTAAATTGGGGATAAACGTAAACCGATGGTAATAATTAATCATTCCGACAAAAAAAATTGTAAGTGTACGTATTGTCTCATCAAGTGTTATTTGGTGGCTAAGCAACTTAAGAGCAGGGACTTTTTCCTTGGATATGTAACAGTGACCTTCAGTTGGCGCTCTCATTTTGATTTCCCAAGTAGAGAGTGGATTAAGAAGATGGTGGTTGACATATACCCATCTTCCAGAAACGAGAGCATCTTCTAAATACCAGAAGAAAGGAAAATCTTCAAAATTGAATCATATCCATTACTTGTAGCAGCGTTTTTTTAGTGGAGGAGGGAAACTTACCCGGACCTTACCCGTTCTAAATGCACAAACCACTCTTAAGGCGCTTAACGTATAAACAGAAGCCACTTGCTGTATATATATATATATATATATATATATATATATATATATATATGCACTTTCCCATAGGACATGCCTAAATCGGTACGAAATACATCAGAATAGAAGTAATCACGTTACTAAGTAATAATCTGCGACCCTGGCGAGCATTTTACCACGAGCTGAATCGCGTTTTTGGTAGAGCTCGCCTTACGGAATCCACATTTATTTTAAGATAGGTCCCACTTTTTTTTAATGCCCTCCTGCAGTATTTCGTATATGATCCTCTCGAACACTTTTTCAGCTAGCCGTAACCAGCTAGCACATTGGGTTGTATGATGATGGATTCTCAATTGCCTGCGTTCCTTTCGGCAGAAGTACCAGCTATTGGAATTTCCATTGAAAAGGAAGGAACTAATCCTTCCTCTATAGGCATGCATTATACAAGCTAATGAATCGCTCCGAATATGCACGCACCACAATTGTCAACGCTATACATTGAGAATGTTATCAGGACCAGATGCCTTGTTGTTTCCATCTTTCCCACATGCTCATAGATTTTCCTCTATTGGCATTAGAGGAATTATTTCCTCGCCTCTTGGTTCGATGATTTCTACGTTCGAACATAAAGTAGACAATATTTTGGGGATGCGAATGATGTTGCACCGAATTAAATCCGGTAACCGAAACAAACTCGTAAGAATCGATTATTTATAAATAGGTGGAAGAATATCTAGAATTGATCAACCAGCTCGAATAGCAACAGACCCGTTTGTATAACAGATGGGTGAATTGATTTGAAGTATTACTCTGATAAAGGATGAAATTTTGAATAATTCGTATTTCAGGAACTGCTCTTTATGTAAACTAGGTGTAAATATGTATAAAATATGTTGATATTCAACATAACTTTAGATTTGTTTCGGAAGCGTTTGTAATCGTATATATAGGAAACAAATAAATAACTTTACGCTATTTCTGAACTTTGGCTAGTTATTTTATTAACCCCATAACTTTTCGACATCTTCAATAGTATTAGGCAGAACTATGCCTAAGGTTTCGGGTAAAAAAAGAGTTGATGTTGCTGTTATTGTTGTAGTTGCAGCCACTATAATCAGTGAAAGAGATTTAAACGTATATTCTCCTAAGACCATTACTTGAGGCGATAAAATAGTTCCAAGACGTGCAAAAAATCCACAAAGGCCTACGGCGCCTCCACGGCAACCCGTCGGAAAACATTCACTGGCATAAATAACCATTCCATAAAATGATGCTATAGCCATTGCTTTTCCTATTTGAACGAAAATAGTAATTGGTATTCCTATATAAAGAATAAATGTATGAATTTAGTAAAACCATAAAATAGAACAATAATTGAACTGTGTTACTTGACCAGGTTTTAGGGTTGTCACTTTCAGGTCCAAACATATGGGAAAAAATCGCAATCGCAACGCAAACACCCACAAGTCCATATTGATATGTTGCCATGGGAATTCGGCGACCCCAGCGACGAAATACAAAATAAGCAATGAAACATGCAAACATTTCAAAAATAGCACCAACCATAAAATTTATTTGACGATTTCCACCGACAGTTGGCAAATAATATAAAATTGCATAGTATGAAAGTGCAATAGAAAACCACATGGAAGTCATTATGAATGTATGTTTACGTAAAATAGGATGTTTTAGCATGCTAGAAAAGCTAGTCTTAACATCATCTACTGTAGCAACAGTAATATTTGAGGGTTCCAGTCCCTTTAATTCATCCAAACAAATTTGATCTTTATTCCACCGTGCCAACTTCAGCGCTAGTTTGTATGCTTCTGGTAATCGATTTCGCGTTATAAGCCATGTTAATGATTCAGGAACCATCCTAAAAAACAGTGAAACATAAAAATTTCAACAATTTATCTTAAATATATATATGTAAACGTACCAAATGACGAAAATCGTAATAAAACTTGGTATCGTGAGTACAACTTGTAACGTGTGCCAATCAGGAATGAAATAGGCACCCGCAGATATAAAAAACATACCAAGAGGCCATACTCCTTCCCATAGTGCGCCAGCTAAAGTACGTATATCTGGACTACAGTGTTCAATCATTAAAGTGTAACTGCCTCCTTGTAATCCCTTTTGATATAGACCAAATAATTATAAGTAATTATTTGAGACAGTTTTATGTATTTATATGATTTACCTGTACAAAAAAACCTTGAACTGTTCGAGTTACAATTACGAGTGTAAGGGTATGGGTGAAATATAATGATATTCCTAAAACTCCCTGAAGATATAAACACGAGATGACAACAACTTTACGGCCATAGATATCAGCCAGTGGTCCACATACAATAGCACCTATCGTTACACCAGTAAAATATAAAGAGTTTAATAAGGGGCCTAGTAGTTTGCGGGAACAAACTAATTGAAACTGAAAATAATAAAAAATTTTAGCATGTATCAATTAAAAATTTTATGATTCTTACTTCCGTGACGACAGTGGTCTCGTTACCTTCGAAAACATATCCTCCTGGACATGGATCATTGCAATTCGTGCTGTTGTTATCCTATATAGTAGAAAAAAAATTATTTCCCAACTTCACTCTACACTCCGCGTATTTATATATTACTCGGCAGTGGAATGGTGGTTGATATATATGAAATATTGTCACTAAATTATTTATGGACACGCTTATATGGTGCACCATCGATATACACATGAAAAATATTTGAAATCTTCCCATTCGTTCAATCATACCAAGTACAATTAATTTAAAATCCGTAGTCATTTTGGTTATATTATGTTAGGTTCCTAGTGACAGTGGTACAATCAATAATTAAATTCTATATTTTTTTTTCAAAACAAACAAATGGAACCAGTTTTGGTTCCGTTTATACTCGTAGTTGCTTTGATTCAATAAAAATTTTGAGAAATAAATTGACGCCATTATAGGTAGTAGCTCATGAATTTAAAATAACTTGGAAATTGCCTTCCTCGTTATGTATTTGTTAGCTATCTCACATACTCATCTGTCAGGGTTCAACCCTCACACACACACACATACTAAAACAGGTTTGTTCTTCACCGTGTACAACTTTAGTTACTCGATATTATTTTGCCTAAAGGTTTTAGCAATATATCAATTTTTTTAATGTGTGGTCACTAAAATAATGTGGACACTAATATCTATTACGTCTTGGTATCTAAAATCTGTGATCATATATTTGGTTTTAGGCTCATTGCTTTTTCAGTTCAATCATACAGATATCATCTGCTAATACCAGGATCTAGTTGGACTGACGTTATAAAATGCTATCCTGAGGTAATTCTACTTTTAGGAGAGATAAATTCTAAAATGAGATTATAGATTATATTTTTTATGGTATATCCAGATATCTTAAAGCAAACCATAAGTTTCTCCAATGGATTGAGATAGTATCATTCTCAATCAATAAAAACTTGATCAGTAACTGATTCTGACAAAATCATTGACAATGTTCGGAATCTATATAGTATTAAAGAATTATAATTTGGCTCACCACAATCTTTTCAATGTTCTAAAAGGCGTGAATCATCAATTGGTTTTATGTTAAATGTCACTGGTTAATTATACTTTTATATTTTTTTAACTGTTATACTTTTGTTCGAGTCTAATGTATTGTAAAAGGTATATAAATATAAAAAATCAGTCGTATACCAACCGTATAAGCGAATAGTATATCCATAAAAAAGCAAATAAAACGATAAGTGAGGTTCTCGAAGAAAACCCTAAGCTATGAGCCCTGAAACTAATTGCAACGAGCACCCAAGCCCGAACAAATTGGTCCCTCGGATCCCATTGATATGATCGTAAATCGAGTGTTTACTGTATCTGCTGATTTAGTAATTTAACCTAATTCCAGCTTTTGTCCATAGTATGTATGAAAGCGGCACACCGTTTGATAGATTGCGCTAAATATAACTCTCTGGAGATTCGTGAACGCCAAGAATATCCTATTTCACAATACAGATGTTTCAATTGCTTAAACTCTCGACACCGTGTTAAGTTTTGCAGTTCAACTCCATATACTGATACAATGGCCGATTGTAATACTGATACAATGTCCGATCGGAAAGATACAATTCCGACACAATGGCATCGGAAATACATTAGCTGGCAAACTTTCGAGGCACTGTTACAATTCGTATTAAACCTATAAGTTCGCTATAGCTGAGCCGATATAATTTGAAGTGGTTATCCACTTTAAATTAAGATCAAGAAGTATTGACATTCTCTTAGAAGCGGTCGTATTCTTCGAAGTCCTAGAAGAAGATCAACTTAAGTCTCCCAATACTGACCTGATTGCGCAAAGCACCAAATTTGGGTGTGTATAGTAGGATGTTAAGCACTGCAAAGGGAACACAGTGCGCAGAGACCAGATGAACGTTTATTAACTCAACGCATTATACAAACGATTCAAACACGATCCAGAACTTCATCGTATTTATACTGAGTTTTTAACTGAATATAGCTAGGTTAGCCTTATGATAAAGGTTTATTGTCCAGTTAATTCAAATAGTTACTTCTGCCGCATCAAGGCGTTTTAAAGGAACAAAACTCTACTAAGGATAGCATTCAACGCCTCGTCAAGAATTGGTAAGAATCAGTCGCTCAACAACATGTTGCTAATAGGCTTTACCGTCCAATCTAAACTGTGGACCATTTTCATGCGCTTTTGCCTTTTTAAATACGTCTTTGCAGGTGACATTGAAAAGATGTACCGACAAATCTTGGTTAGGTACACGAATTAGACCAGCCGTACTAGTTAAACCTTTGGCGAGACAATAATAGTAATATATATATATATATGGACGTTCCAACTTACTACCATTATACATACGGGACATAATCGGTTCCTTTCGTTGCTACAAACACTTTGAATGAATTAGCCGCGGTTTCTTTGCACATTTATCCACAGGCCGCCAAAGTCATACAAGAAGATGTCTACGTGGATGATGTGAGAAATTCGTGAGCTCAAATCCAACAACCTAAAATTAATAGAAGATATAACAAGGATACAGCCAATGTACTTGGCATCCAGTGGGATCGAATTCATGACGAGTTTCGATTCGCGACCTACTTTCCAATCAGAAAAAATTCACACGAAACGATCGATCCATTCGGAAGCAAGTCGAATGCTCGACCCGTTCGTCTGGCCTTTTACACTTAAGATATTTGATTAAGATCAAAAATCATCTTGCAACACTTGTGAATTACATGGATTCAACGTTCGAAGTGAGGTTGTTGTCTCAGCAGTAGCTTTTCTACGTACTACGAGTGGTAACCACAGTATCTGTCACACACTAAGCTCTAAAACCAAGATGTCACCGCTGAAAGCCATCAGCATATCAAGGCTCGAGCTGTTAGATGCTGAACTTCAATTGCACCATTGTCAGTGTGTTACCACGTATAGCAAGCTTCACCTAGCACGAGTCACACTCTGAACGGTCTCTCAGATAGTTCTGGACTGGTTGTCCATAGCTTACCAAGGAGTTGGGCAACATTTGTAGCAAATCGAATCACTCGTTATGGTGGTTTGCACCAACGTTCTTACAACAACCAGAGCAATATTGGCCAGGACCAACCAACCTGGAACAAGATCCAAAATTATCAGAACGAAACAGATAGGGGTTTGGAGATCTAGGAATATATTTTGTAGTTTCATTCAGGGCTCATACAATTTGCAAACGGGGAGCTAGTCTAGAGACAAAGGCATATTTACGTGTTCCTTGGCTGGTCGTAGGAGGCAAAATTACTCAATTGTAAAAAAAATCAACAAAAATAAATATGGATAGCGCCAAAATATATATTATAGCTACGCTAAAGCATGTGACTAGCCAATCTACCAAACCGATTTTGTCCAATATTATGCAAGACAGAATATTTTATTATGTGCAAAGGAGAGCAAGCCACAATGAGATCGCAAAGTATCTTTCTTGTGACATTATCGCAGTTACTATCCCTAAGTGATTTTGTAGTTCGGACCTATGTTTTCACATAAGTCAGTGTGATTTTTGCCAATTCTAGCGTTAAAGTCACCAAATACTTTTTTCAACTTTGAAATGCAGTATTAAATGACGTCATCATAGTTGGAATAAATAGCCTTGTTGACCTGTTTTAAAAAACGAAAATAATTAAAATGTATGTACGAAAAAGTGCTAAGAAAGAAAACAAAAATGCATTTTGACAACAGCTGCGATAATTTATTGTTTTGTTATATTTTCTTATCAGTTTTTTTGTCGCAATTTGCCTTATGACCTCTACTTTTAATTTTATTTAAAATTCTTGTATCATATATTATTCGAACGAGAAATTGATGATTACAATGTTGAAGTATATAATCCATACGGCGAACCATCGGCCATGCTATGCACCGGAACACGCTTATCAATCTGTCGAAATTTCTCAAGTAATTTACCCAAGACTAGTTGTAGCATAATTGGACTTTAGGATTTTGGGTCGGTGGTGTTAATATACATACATTAATATTAATAAAACCTATAATATAATATATTATTATATTAATAATATAATAATATAATAATATAATAATATAATAATATAATAATATAATAATATAATAATATAATAATATAATAATATAATAATATAATAATATAATAATATAATAATATAATAATATAATAATATAATAATATAATAATATAATAATATAATAATATAATAATATAATAATATAATAATATAATAATATAATAATATAATAATATAATAATATAATAATATAATAATATAATAATATAATAATATAATAATATAATAATATAATAATATAATAATATAATAATATAATAATATAATAATATAATAATATAATAATATAATAATATAATAATATAATAATATAATAATATAATAATATAATAATATAATAATATAATAATATAATAATATAATAATATAATAATATAATAATATAATAATATAATAATATAATAATATAATAATATAATAATATAATAATATAATAATATAATAATATAATAATATAATAATATAATAATATAATAATATAATAATATAATAATATAATAATATAATAATATAATAATATAATAATATAATAATATAATAATATAATAATATAATAATATAATAATATAATAATATAATAATATAATAATATAATAATATAATAATATAATAATATAATAATATAATAATATAATAATATAATAATATAATAATATAATAATATAATAATATAATAATATAATAATATAATAATATAATAATATAATAATATAATAATATAATAATATAATAATATAATAATATAATAATATAATAATATAATAATATAATAATATAATAATATAATAATATAATAATATAATAATATAATAATATAATAATATAATAATATAATAATATAATAATATAATAATATAATAATATAATAATATAATAATATAATAATATAATAATATAATAATATAATAATATAATAATATAATAATATAATAATATAATAATATAATAATATAATAATATAATAATATAATAATATAATAATATAATAATATAATAATATAATAATATAATAATATAATAATATAATAATATAATAATATAATAATATAATAATATAATAATATAATAATATAATAATATAATAATATAATAATATAATAATATAATAATATAATAATATAATAATATAATAATATAATAATATAATAATATAATAATATAATAATATAATAATATAATAATATAATAATATAATAATATAATAATATAATAATATAATAATATAATAATATAATAATATAATAATATAATAATATAATAATATAATAATATAATAATATAATAATATAATAATATAATAATATAATAATATAATAATATAATAATATAATAATATAATAATATAATAATATAATAATATAATAATATAATAATATAATAATATAATAATATAATAATATAATAATATAATAATATAATAATATAATAATATAATAATATAATAATATAATAATATAATAATATAATAATATAATAATATAATAATATAATAATATAATAATATAATAATATAATAATATAATAATATAATAATATAATAATATAATAATATAATAATATAATAATATAATAATATAATAATATAATAATATAATAATATAATAATATAATAATATAATAATATAATAATATAATAATATAATAATATAATAATATAATAATATAATAATATAATAATATAATAATATAATAATATAATAATATAATAATATAATAATATAATAATATAATAATATAATAATATAATAATATAATAATATAATAATATAATAATATAATAATATAATAATATAATAATATAATAATATAATAATATAATAATATAATAATATAATAATATAATAATATAATAATATAATAATATAATAATATAATAATATAATAATATAATAATATAATAATATAATAATATAATAATATAATAATATAATAATATAATAATATAATAATATAATAATATAATAATATAATAATATAATAATATAATAATATAATAATATAATAATATAATAATATAATAATATAATAATATAATAATATAATAATATAATAATATAATAATATAATAATATAATAATATAATAATATAATAATATAATAATATAATAATATAATAATATAATAATATAATAATATAATAATATAATAATATAATAATATAATAATATAATAATATAATAATATAATAATATAATAATATAATAATATAATAATATAATAATATAATAATATAATAATATAATAATATAATAATATAATAATATAATAATATAATAATATAATAATATAATAATATAATAATATAATAATATAATAATATAATAATATAATAATATAATAATATAATAATATAATAATATAATAATATAATAATATAATAATATAATAATATAATAATATAATAATATAATAATATAATAATATAATAATATAATAATATAATAATATAATAATATAATAATATAATAATATAATAATATAATAATATAATAATATAATAATATAATAATATAATAATATAATAATATAATAATATAATAATATAATAATATAATAATATAATAATATAATAATATAATAATATAATAATATAATAATATAATAATATAATAATATAATAATATAATAATATAATAATATAATAATATAATAATATAATAATATAATAATATAATAATATAATAATATAATAATATAATAATATAATAATATAATAATATAATAATATAATAATATAATAATATAATAATATAATAATATAATAATATAATAATATAATAATATAATAATATAATAATATAATAATATAATAATATAATAATATAATAATATAATAATATAATAATATAATAATATAATAATATAATAATATAATAATATAATAATATAATAATATAATAATATAATAATATAATAATATAATAATATAATAATATAATAATATAATAATATAATAATATAATAATATAATAATATAATAATATAATAATATAATAATATAATAATATAATAATATAATAATATAATAATATAATAATATAATAATATAATAATATAATAATATAATAATATAATAATATAATAATATAATAATATAATAATATAATAATATAATAATATAATAATATAATAATATAATAATATAATAATATAATAATATAATAATATAATAATATAATAATATAATAATATAATAATATAATAATATAATAATATAATAATATAATAATATAATAATATAATAATATAATAATATAATAATATAATAATATAATAATATAATAATATAATAATATAATAATATAATAATATAATAATATAATAATATAATAATATAATAATATAATAATATAATAATATAATAATATAATAATATAATAATATAATAATATAATAATATAATAATATAATAATATAATAATATAATAATATAATAATATAATAATATAATAATATAATAATATAATAATATAATAATATAATAATATAATAATATAATAATATAATAATATAATAATATAATAATATAATAATATAATAATATAATAATATAATAATATAATAATATAATAATATAATAATATAATAATATAATAATATAATAATATAATAATATAATAATATAATAATATAATAATATAATAATATAATAATATAATAATATAATAATATAATAATATAATAATATAATAATATAATAATATAATAATATAATAATATAATAATATAATAATATAATAATATAATAATATAATAATATAATAATATAATAATATAATAATATAATAATATAATAATATAATAATATAATAATATAATAATATAATAATATAATAATATAATAATATAATAATATAATAATATAATAATATAATAATATAATAATATAATAATATAATAATATAATAATATAATAATATAATAATATAATAATATAATAATATAATAATATAATAATATAATAATATAATAATATAATAATATAATAATATAATAATATAATAATATAATAATATAATAATATAATAATATAATAATATAATAATATAATAATATAATAATATAATAATATAATAATATAATAATATAATAATATAATAATATAATAATATAATAATATAATAATATAATAATATAATAATATAATAATATAATAATATAATAATATAATAATATAATAATATAATAATATAATAATATAATAATATAATAATATAATAATATAATAATATAATAATATAATAATATAATAATATAATAATATAATAATATAATAATATAATAATATAATAATATAATAATATAATAATATAATAATATAATAATATAATAATATAATAATATAATAATATAATAATATAATAATATAATAATATAATAATATAATAATATAATAATATAATAATATAATAATATAATAATATAATAATATAATAATATAATAATATAATAATATAATAATATAATAATATAATAATATAATAATATAATAATATAATAATATAATAATATAATAATATAATAATATAATAATATAATAATATAATAATATAATAATATAATAATATAATAATATAATAATATAATAATATAATAATATAATAATATAATAATATAATAATATAATAATATAATAATATAATAATATAATAATATAATAATATAATAATATAATAATATAATAATATAATAATATAATAATATAATAATATAATAATATAATAATATAATAATATAATAATATAATAATATAATAATATAATAATATAATAATATAATAATATAATAATATAATAATATAATAATATAATAATATAATAATATAATAATATAATAATATAATAATATAATAATATAATAATATAATAATATAATAATATAATAATATAATAATATAATAATATAATAATATAATAATATAATAATATAATAATATAACAAGGCCAGTTAAACCGAAACCAATGTCCATTGATGAATCGGGTAACTCGCATAAAATCAATTATTTGAATCGACTAAGTAACCTGATGATAAAACCAAAAATAGAAAGAAGTTCTGATTGTCGCTTATACCAACACAAAAAACAAAGAAACAGACATCGAGGATAAAGAGGCGGAAGAGAATATTGAGGTAAATTTTACAACGAGTATTTCATAAGCATATCTCCCGTAAAGTACGGAACAAATAACAACAAGATCCTAAGAATCTTTACCAATGCCATGGCAATCAAAAATTGTATAAGACCCGAAATTGCCAGAAATGCTTAACTGGCCGACAATGACTTTCAACATTAGATTATGACATCAAAATACAACAAAAATTATCAACACAGTTCTTAAAAATTTTGGCAATGACAATCTACTGGATTATTTTGTTCTACCAGGACTAAAAACATATGACGAGATAATCGGAGATGACGCTCCAGAAAACCTATGGAAGCATTAATAGACAGCAAAATAATATTCATACAATAAAACCAAGCATCATGATAACTTTGAAAGCCAAAACGTTACGGAGCTATTGGAGACCAACCAACCATTGAAATGAACGCGAGGGCAGAGATTAAAGCTTGCATTTAGTTTCAAACATATGCCTAAACTTACTTCCGATGAAATCTAAATAATCTTGTCTTCAAGATTCGATTGAAGCCGCTCTCATAAAAAATTTTTACAGAATTTTTCAGTAATATTTCTTTGGCAAAACATGATGGAATCAAATATTGTTTATCTTTATTAGTAAACTCCGAAAGTGCATACCAACTTAAAACTGAATTTGATTATTTATTACTAAAAATATTACTGAAAAAGATAAACAAATATTAATTCCGTCATGTTTTGCCGAAGAAATATTACTGAAGAATTCTGCAGAATTTTTCTATGAAAGCGGTTTGAAAGCTGGGGGTCTATTATGAAATTTTTACGATTTCGTAAAGTACGAAATCGTAAAATACGATCCGCGGCGGATTTCTCTATTATGAAACATTGTTTTTGATCGTAAATTTTAAGACAATTAAGTATGTCATTTTGTACTATTTTTTGAGGAAATAGACGTTCGTAACAAACTTCATTTCTTTAGTCATTTAAGAATTGATTTCCAAATCTGTTTAATTGTGTGTATATTAATTTTTTTATAAATAAAAATTAATTATAAATTATAACACAATAAAAATGTTAATTAAATCTTAATTTTCAATAAACTAATTAATCAAATCCATTTAAAAAAATAATATATAACTTACATTTCAAAATCACTTTCAAATCTTTTCGTGAATATGATATCCGTCACCTATAAAACAGTCGGATTTTTAATTTTTTTCTTTCGGAAAATACGATTACGTTTGTTTTTTTTTGTAATAGCGCGAATTTTCGGGTTTTACGAGTGAAAAAAAATTCATAAAAGGAATATCCGCGGCGGATCGTATTTTACGAAATCGTAAAAATTTCATAATAGACCCCCCGCATGAAATGTAAAACTCAATCCATATTAAATCCAGATTAAAAAATAAAATAAAATCTATGGTAATACATTGTGCAAATACTACCAGTTCTCTATTTTGTCTTCAATTCACATCACAAATGTTAAAATTTAAATAAGACACTACAAAATAACACAATTTTACACACCCAAATTCACACATTTGACCAAAAAATATAAAACAAACAATAAAAATAAAAATTATAAAGATCGGACAAAACACGTCCGATCTCTTCAACAAACAAAATTGCACCTATTTTTAGTGGACATGTTAAAATGTCCTCAATTTATTTTTTATTTATGGACTTTCTCAATTTAAGAAATAATTTAACAGGTATAGATAGTTTTGAAAACTGGTGAAAAGATGCTCTAGTGAAAACTGGTGAAAAGATTTTATTTGCCCCACAATCTATCCACGTCTTCCATTGTATTAGCCAGTGTTATCTTTGCAGTTTCAGGTAAGAAAAGAGTTGCTGTTGCGCTTATTATTGAAGTTAAGGCCACAACAACTAGCGAAAATGATTTAATTGTATAATGTCCCAAAAGCATTACTTGGGGGGCTAACATAGTTCCGATACGCGCAAATAACCCACAAAAGCCTATGGCTGCTCCACGACATCCAGTCGGAAAACATTCACTACAATAGACAAACATTCCATAAAAAGCTCCCATAGCTATACCTTTTCCTAATTGCACCAACAATGTAATTGGTATTCCTATAAAGACACAATTAGAAAATATTAGAAAATTATTATTCTCAAAATAGAACAATAAAATTTCAGAATATTACTTGTCCAGCTTGTTGGTTCATCGCCTACCAAACATGACAAAAGCGCAATCACAACACAAAGAGATGCCGTTGTATATTGAAATGCTGAAATGGGGAGTCGGCGGCCCCAAGCGCGGAGTATGAAATACGCAAAAAAACATGAAACTGCTTCAAACGCAGCACCAACCATAAAATTTAAGTGAATGTTGCCACCAACAGTTGGTAAATAAAATAATATTACATAGTATGAAAGTGTAATAGACAACCACATGAAGGTCATTATAAACGTATGTTTTCGTAGAATAGGATGTTTGAGCATGCTAGCGAAGCTAGTTTTAGCATCGTCTGTTACGCCTACTGTAATATTGTTTGGATCTACTTGTTTAACCTCTTCCATAAATATTTTATCGTTATTCCACTTAGCCATTCTTAGTGATAGTTTGTATGCCTTTGACAATTTGTTTCGAGCTATAAGCCATGTAATTGATTCAGGGAACATCCTAAAAAGCACCGTTATATTAATACAATTAATACATTTTATCTTCAACATTCGTATATTATACGTACCAAATCCAGAGAAGTGTAATTATTGTTGGTATGGCTAGTAGAAGTTGTAATTTATGCCAATCAGGCTCCATATATGAACACAAGGTCAAATACATCATTCCAATGGGCCATATCGCTTCCCATACTGCACCAATCAAAGTACGCAGATTTGGATTACAGTGCTCTATCATTAACGTGTAAGTGCTTGCTTGTAACCCCTTTCAATAATTATAATTAATTAAGATTACGAAATATCTAAAGTATATGATTTACGAGTACCTGTACAAAAAAACCTTGAATAGTTCGAATAGTCATTACGATTATAAGAGAATGAGCAAAATATAATAACATTCCTAAAACACCTTGCATATATAAACACAGGATCACTACTAGTCTTCGACCATAGAAATCAGCAATTGGACCCAAAACAATCGAGCCACACGTCACACCAGCAAAATATAAGGTGTTTACTAAGGCACCCAGGAGCTGACGGGAACAAATTAATTGAAACTGAAAAAAAAATAGTTTATAAGCATTGACAAATTCTTCAATTATTTTATGATTCTTACTTCAGTCGCCAGAGATGTCTCTTTACCCTCAAATACATAACCTCCTGGACAAGAACCGGTGCAATTTGTAAAGTTATTATCCTATAAAAAGGACAAATACATTATTCCATAGTTGTTACAATAATTACCGTAGAAGTTAAAATGTTACTCGACAGTGAAATTTTGGATGAATCAGTTGAAATGTTGTCAATAAATGGTTGATGGACACGCTTAAATGGTTAACCATAGATAGAACCATGAATAATACTTGAAACCGGCCCATCCGTTCAATCATTTCGAGTACAAGTATTTTAAAGTCCACAGCCATTTTGATTTTATTATATTACGCTCGTAGTGGTACAACTATTAATTAATCAAATAATTTAATTTAATAATTTAAAATAAACGGAATCCGATTCGTTGAGGTAAAGCGTTTACACGCGAAGTAACTTTGATGCAATGGATTGGAATTTATGAAATTTAAGTTTATTGTTTTCATAGCCGATGCTAAACCTACTGCTTTGTTATTTCTTGTTCTCTGTATTCATCAAAACCAGTGAGAGTATTTTAATATGTATTTTAACTGGAGATCGTTTTATATGATCGGCCCAATGTACGATATTACACAAAATTAGTCACGGCACTGTGATCATCGAACTCAGGACCGCAGTGCGTTAAGCAAACAAACGAAAACCAAAATTTATAAAATATTCTATTACTCTATATATTGTGGCTTAACCGTCTATGTCCAAACAGAATTAATTTGTCTCAAGTATGGATCTGAATTTTGTCATAATTTAATTGATGGTCAACCGCATGTATTTCGTTCCCGTATGTGGTAACAAATGGTTTCAAAATGGAGGTCTATTAGGAAAACGGATGGCTCTCTTTTTCACATAAATTCTGATTGTCAATGATTTCCTAGTAACATGGCGTGAAAATTGCGCCATAAAATAATCATTCCGAAATTTATAAAGCGTCTATCATCCAGTTTAGGAGCGGCTACCAATCTCCAGCATTTGTTTTCCATGTTAGTTTAATTCTCACAAACTGGAATCATAAACAACCTCTTTAAATACTGCTATCGTTGTACTCACCAGACTCATCCATTTCAATGTCACGATCATTTGAGTTCAGGCACTAATCAAATCTTTACGATCAGCATAGTCTTGTAGAATTTTTAGGAGTGCAACATCAGCATGCATCAGCTTTATATCAATTTTCAACGAGCATACGATAGCATCAACCGCGGAATCCTTTGGTTCGCGTTCATAAGTATTAGCATCCTAGAGAAATTTGTCTTTATAATAATGCAAATTAACTACATTTGGATTGACCTGTAGAACAGCAATCCAAGGGACAGAATATTTAATTCCTTTGAGATTCATCTTTTCTAACTCAATTAGATGGCTTGGTCACGTCGAAAGCCCCATCATATCGAACTATTACAATTATGTCACAACAGGAGGCAACGTGGGATTAAAGAGATGCATTGAGGTCGACGGTGTGGACGGCAAGGTACATTCATGGGATGTAGATCCAGAAAGAGAAAGAGAGAGAAAGGGAGATAGAAATACCCTATAGTTATCCAAATGGTATAGTAATATCTATGGCCTTTCTAAAGAGTTGATAAAAGTGCGTTTTTTAAAGGAAATCGGTTGAAGTGGCTGAAGTGGCAGCCAAAAAAGATTTGTGAGTGAGCCATCAATAAATCATAGATTCGTAAACTAAATAAAGTTACATTTATTTAACTCAAACTATCTTGATATTGTACAGTATTTTTTAACTAGAAAACTTGATCCGATTTTCAAGTTTTATTCATAGTAAATGGCTAAAATTGTACCAATAGCATAGAAATTTGGATCGTCATACACATAATTTGCATAACTGTCCGCCTCAGAATCCCATAGCGCTTTCATACGGCAACAAAATGTTTGCGATAGTTTTTCTCCAATCGATACTATGCACACATATCGATATCGATCAAAATTACACGACGTTAAACGATATTTTATCTCTTGAGCTAGACCTTTTGCCGTATTTATTGCTAGCTTCGGTGAATACCGAAACTTTTGCAGTACATTTTCAAAAATAGTTTTAATTATCTCTTCGCCTACGAAATAATCAAACGGGTTTTTTGATTCCAGACGATAGGATGGCTGAAAAAGACGGGCGAGCCTTGGTGGTCCCTTTTTTCCTATACGATGTGTAGTTTTTCGGTGTGTCCTTACTACTCCTTCATTGTCCGCTATAGAATGAGTATCAAAATCATCGGGAATAATCAATGTATCTTTCGATTTTGATTCTACATTTAAAGTTTTTAATATCGACATTTGCTGGTCACGTTTACATAAACTCGCTATCACAAATAAAAGTTAACTGAAAATATTTTTGCTTTCTGTCAAATTATGTAAAGTTCAAGGTATGCTGAGAACAAATCACAATATTGAAAATAAAATGACATCGGTTAAACTTGTTTGTAAGCTGTCTCTGTTTATTCATTTAAAACAATGAAAGTATTTAGTTTCCTGATGATCCACCCCATAAATTATTAACATCTTCAATTGTATTTGGTAATATTATCCCCAATGTTTCTGGCAAATATAAAGTTGCAGTTGCTGTTATTGAAACAGCTACACCCACAATTACAATTGGAAGAGTGGAAAATGTATAATCTCCAACTAACAGCAATTGTGGTGCCAAAAGACTTCCAACTCTTGCACATAGTCCACAAAGTCCCATTGCAGCGGCACGGCACCGCGTGGGAAAACATTCGGCTGCATAAATAAACATACCACAAAATGATGATACGGTCAAACCTTTAGCCAAAAGTGCAAGTACTGTTGTAAAGGATCCTGTAACAATAAAACAATATTCATTCGAAATATATTCAATTAGCACAATTATAACGCCTTACTCGACCAATGTCCTTCCACTTCACCCGCATCACCAGCCGAAACTGTAACGATCGCAATCATAAAACATAATACAGCATTCATATATTGATATGTAGACATGGGTATTCGACGACCATATCGTGAAAATACAAAATACGCAATAAAATATGCAATAAGTTCGACAAAAGCCCCCATCGCAAAATTTAAATGACGTTCACCCGCTAAATTTGGCAAAAAATACAAAATTCCATAGTATGAAAGTGTGACAGCGAACCAAATCGATGTCATTACGGCAGTATGTTTGCGCAATATTGGATTTCGCAGAACATCAGTCATTTTATTTTTTGTAATTGGAACATGTTGCCCATTAGGTTCATCGGAGTTTTGTCCTTTATTTACTTCATTTTTTAATTGCAGTGCTTGTATGTCTTCAAAAAATATTGTATCTTTATTTAATTTGGCCACTTTTACTGCTAATCTGTAGGCTTCTTGGCAACGTTCACGAATAATTAGCCATGTTATTGATTCCGGTATTATCCTATACAGCGTTAAAGCAGAAGATCATTATTATATTTGCAAGTTTAAAGAGTAAAAGAGTAAAAGAGTAAAAGAGCAAAAGAGTAAAAGAGTAAAAGAGTAAAAGAGTAAAAGAGTAAAAGAGTAAAAGAGTAAAAGAGTAAAAGAGTAAAAGAGTAAAAGAGTAAAAGAGTAAAAGAGTAAAAGAGTAAAAGAGTAAAAGAGTAAAAGAGTAAAAGAGTAAAAGAGTAAAAGAGTAAAAGAGTAAAAGAGTAAAAGAGTAAAAGAGTAAAAGAGTAAAAGAGTAAAAGAGTAAAAGAGTAAAAGAGTAAAAGAGTAAAAGAGTAAAAGAGTAAAAGAGTAAAAGAGTAAAAGAGTAAAAGAGTAAAAGAGTAAAAGAGTAAAAGAGTAAAAGAGTAAAAGAGTAAAAGAGTAAAAGAGTAAAAGAGTAAAAGAGTAAAAGAGTAAAAGAGTAAAAGAGTAAAAGAGTAAAAGAGTAAAAGAGTAAAAGAGTAAAAGAGTAAAAGAGTAAAAGAGTAAAAGAGTAAAAGAGTAAAAGAGTAAAAGAGTAAAAGAGTAAAAGAGTAAAAGAGTAAAAGAGTAAAAGAGTAAAAGAGTAAAAGAGTAAAAGAGTAAAAGAGTAAAAGAGTAAAAGAGTAAAAGAGTAAAAGAGTAAAAGAGTAAAAGAGTAAAAGAGTAAAAGAGTAAAAGAGTAAAAGAGTAAAAGAGTAAAAGAGTAAAAGAGTAAAAGAGTAAAAGAGTAAAAGAGTAAAAGAGTAAAAGAGTAAAAGAGTAAAAGAGTAAAAGAGTAAAAGAGTAAAAGAGTAAAAGAGTAAAAGAGTAAAAGAGTAAAAGAGTAAAAGAGTAAAAGAGTAAAAGAGTAAAAGAGTAAAAGAGTAAAAGAGTAAAAGAGTAAAAGAGTAAAAGAGTAAAAGAGTAAAAGAGTAAAAGAGTAAAAGAGTAAAAGAGTAAAAGAGTAAAAGAGTAAAAGAGTAAAAGAGTAAAAGAGTAAAAGAGTAAAAGAGTAAAAGAGTAAAAGAGTAAAAGAGTAAAAGAGTAAAAGAGTAAAAGAGTAAAAGAGTAAAAGAGTAAAAGAGTAAAAGAGTAAAAGAGTAAAAGAGTAAAAGAGTAAAAGAGTAAAAGAGTAAAAGAGTAAAAGAGTAAAAGAGTAAAAGAGTAAAAGAGTAAAAGAGTAAAAGAGTAAAAGAGTAAAAGAGTAAAAGAGTAAAAGAGTAAAAGAGTAAAAGAGTAAAAGAGTAAAAGAGTAAAAGAGTAAAAGAGTAAAAGAGTAAAAGAGTAAAAGAGTAAAAGAGTAAAAGAGTAAAAGAGTAAAAGAGTAAAAGAGTAAAAGAGTAAAAGAGTAAAAGAGTAAAAGAGTAAAAGAGTAAAAGAGTAAAAGAGTAAAAGAGTAAAAGAGTAAAAGAGTAAAAGAGTAAAAGAGTAAAAGAGTAAAAGAGTAAAAGAGTAAAAGAGTAAAAGAGTAAAAGAGTAAAAGAGTAAAAGAGTAAAAGAGTAAAAGAGTAAAAGAGTAAAAGAGTAAAAGAGTAAAAGAGTAAAAGAGTAAAAGAGTAAAAGAGTAAAAGAGTAAAAGAGTAAAAGAGTAAAAGAGTAAAAGAGTAAAAGAGTAAAAGAGTAAAAGAGTAAAATAGTAAAAGAGTAAAAGAGTAAAAGAGTAAAAGAGTAAAAGAGTAAAAGAGTAAAAGAGTAAAAGAGTAAAAGAGTAAAAGAGTAAAAGAGTAAAAGAGTAAAAGAGTAAAAGAGTAAAAGAGTAAAAGAGTAAAAGAGTAAAAGAGTAAAAGAGTAAAAGAGTAAAAGAGTAAAAGAGTAAAAGAGTAAAAGAGTAAAAGAGTAAAAGAGTAAAAGAGTAAAAGAGTAAAAGAGTAAAAGAGTAAAAGAGTAAAAGAGTAAAAGAGTAAAAGAGTAAAAGAGTAAAAGAGTAAAAGAGTAAAAGAGTAAAAGAGTAAAAGAGTAAAAGAGTAAAAGAGTAAAAGAGTAAAGGAGTAAAAGAGTAAAAGAGTAAAAGAGTAAAAGAGTAAAAGAGTAAAAGAGTAAAAGAGTAAAAGAGTAAAAGAGTAAAAGAGTAAAAGAGTAAAAGAGTAAAAGAGTAAAAGAGTAAAAGAGTAAAAGAGTAAAAGAGTAAAAGAGTAAAAGAGTAAAAGAGTAAAAGAGTAAAAGAGTAAAAGAGTAAAAGAGTAAAAGAGTAAAAGAGTAAAAGAGTAAAAGAGTAAAAGAGTAAAAGAGTAAAAGAGTAAAAGAGTAAAAGAGTAAAAGAGTAAAAGAGTAAAAGAGTAAAAGAGTAAAAGAGTAAAAGAGTAAAAGAGTAAAAGAGTAAAAGAGTAAAAGAGTAAAAGAGTAAAAGAGTAAAAGAGTAAAAGAGTAAAAGAGTAAAAGAGTAAAAGAGTAAAAGAGTAAAAGAGTAAAAGAGTAAAAGAGTAAAAGAGTAAAAGAGTAAAAGAGTAAAAGAGTAAAAGAGTAAAAGAGTAAAAGAGTAAAAGAGTAAAAGAGTAAAAGAGTAAAAGAGTAAAAGAGTAAAAGAGTAAAAGAGTAAAAGAGTAAAAGAGTAAAAGAGTAAAAGAGTAAAAGAGTAAAAGAGTAAAAGAGTAAAAGAGTAAAAGAGTAAAAGAGTAAAAGAGTAAAAGAGTAAAAGAGTAAAAGAGTAAAAGAGTAAAAGAGTAAAAGAGTAAAAGAGTAAAAGAGTAAAAGAGTAAAAGAGTAAAAGAGTAAAAGAGTAAAAGAGTAAATGAGTAAAAGAGTATAAAAGAGTATAAATTTCCTAAATTTTGGTCTCCATTTGTCATATTAATTTACTGCTTAAAAACCCAGTAAGGTACAGTTTTATAATATTTGGCAAAATCTAAACTTAATGAGAAAGCTTAAACACGATTTTACTTCAATACAGTGAGTCGTTTTACTGACTCATTTGTCCTCCTACACAATTAATTATTATGAGTGACTAAAGATCTGAGGAATTGATAACTCGTCATCGCCGGTACAAGATGTTGCCCTGAGGTGTTTCACTATTACGAAAGATAAATTCTAAGATTGAAAAGTATCGGGAACAGAGCATTTAACACCGTACCCCTGAAATATTTGAAAAAATTCCTGAAAGCTTGAAACAGAATTATGACTGCAAAACTGTCATTTTCCGTAAATACACTTATTTTTCAGGTATTTTCAGAGGACCAAAATAATTCGAAAATAATTTTCTTCGGATATAGACCAATGTCTTAAAATAAAGGAACTGCAATATTTTTAGAACGAAAACAAGTGCTGTCCACAATGATATTACGGTGTGCGATCACAAAGTACAAAATCGGCTCATATAGTTCAATCGGCAGGAATCCATACCCGATCATATAGGTTATACTAAAATAATAGTCTTTATCTTTGGGTTGGCTGACTTGTGTTTGCCACTTATTATTAAAAACCCCAACATCAAGTTTATTGCAGCTCTCTCCAATAATGAGCAACGTAAAGCCTTGAGTCACTTATAGGACATCTAAATGGGTTTATATTTTACAGGCTTGTTTCACTGCCCTTAATATTTTATTTAGCACCATACAAGATCTTAGATTAGTTATTTGATCGTATGCTTAACTTGTACTTGTAAAATATAACGAAATTCCCAAAGCAATTGTGTATAGATATCGTAAATTGACATCCACTGATAGTAAACAAATGGCTTATAAATCGCGAATTGTTCTAATTATTATACGCTGATGTACTTACCAGATATAGATAAGAGTAATAAATGTTGGTATTGCAAGTCCAATATGTAAATAATGCCAATTTGGAATAAAATATGAGCACACAGCTAAATACAGTAATCCGAGTCCCCAAGCAATTTCCCATAGTACACCGGCGGCAGTACGCTTATTTGGTGCACAATGTTCTAGTAATAGAGCGTATGTACATCCTTGCAGTCCCTTTAATAAATAATTTGCTTACTAATATGTTCACGCTATTTAAACAATTGTTACCTGCACAAAAACACCTTGAATAGTTCGTATAACAATAAACACTTCTAAATTTGTCACAAAATATATTGACAGTCCAAAAATTCCTTGACAATATAAACACGTCAATACGATTTTTTTGCGCCCATATATATCGGCTAGGGTGCCACATATTATAGCACCGGCTGTGACTCCACAAAAATAAAGCGTATTCACCAATGGTGCCAAAAGTCGTCGGGAACACACCAATTCAAATTCCGTTGCTACAGTTTCGTATTCACTTTCAAAATTATATCCACCGGGACATTCATCGGATTTACATGTCGAATCATTGTTATCCTTACAATAAAATTTTGGAGTATATGTATGGAACGACGTGAGTGTATGATTAATGGCAACATTAAAATTATGCACACACAATAGAAGAAGTAACACTTTATGAAATCTGCCCATTCGGGTAATCATATCGGTAACAATTTTCGACAGTTCAACGACATTATATTGCATGTCAGTCGATTCACTTTTTGACTTCGTCATTTTATTGTATTCGCTTTAAAAACCACTATATGTAATCATATTGCACAACACTCTGTATAATAACCGCACAAATTGACTTCCGATTCGTGTCTAAAAGTTTATAATGATAACAGATTAACAAAAAAGTCTTATCATACAACACGAAATATTAACGATCAATGATTTATGTAAAAAAAATTGTATTTATGTGTTAACTGACGAGCGTACTATAAATTACTAACTAATATATTAATAATTCATTAGTACACTTAAATTTTTGAGCACCATATACTCTATATACAAGGCAAATGCCGATTAATTATACGAAATTTAAGTACTTTGAGGTACTAACAATTCATAAGTACATGTTACATATTATATACGAGTATAGCGAGCTTCATTTGAATTTTAATGGTCAGTTGTTATGAAACTTTTCCACTCGTATAATACGGTGATACAAAATTCAAAAAATCTGGTAATGCATTTTGAAATTTTTACTACATTTTTGTTAAACATGCAGCAGATATTTTTATTTTAATGGAGCGTTTAAGTAATTTAATTTGTGTAAAATAATTGTAATGTGCTTCGGTTTCATCAAAAATTTTTATTAAATTACTATTTCCGTGCTGGTAAAGAACTCGCATCAACATAGTTGCGTTAAAGTTTATATAATGTATCAGGCGCATTACTCATACTTCGAAGACTGTCAACCATCCGAATACGAAATTCAGTATTGCCTCAATTTGACACAGCAAAGTGGTTTATTCCTCAATATAGGCTGAATCTCCTATCACTCTTCTTATATGTGTTTTGACGGATATTAAACCACTGTCTCCTATAATCCTCCAAAGTATGATGCTAAGGAAAGTATTGTATGCCATTTAATATTTTTTTTCAGAAAGGAACTCACCTACTTTAGTGTTATGATCTTTAGAGATTAGATTATTCTTAAAGTGATCAAATTTTTATTGTAAATAATTACGGGTAATCCTCTTCGGGTAGTAAAGCAGCTCAACGTTGATAAGAATGCATCACTTATGTAATATCGCAAACTAATTTCAAGAGATTGGTTCATCTGAAAACCACCCCAGAACAACCGTAGAGTTAGTCCATGCATATAGATTATCTTTGTCAATATTAAAAATGGTTCTAATCTTATCTACCAATTTGGCTACCAGAACAGACTCCTCGCATAGCTCCAATCTGGGATATTGAGCCCCATATTGAACCGTTGTTAACCAGAAATGTTTAAGTTTTCACTGTGATTTTTTCGCCACAAAATTCTTTGCTGGTCCGGTTTATTAATCTTTACCTGTCGATACATGTTTTCGATGTCCAAAAACATTGCTACCTCGTGTGTTCTAAATTTAAGCAGAATCGTGAATAAATCGTGGTGCATCTTTGGTTCAGTAAACAAACTCTCTTCACACTGAATATCTTCTGGTGAGTATTTTATTTCGGAATGCAGCCTTTCTACCTCCAAAAAACGTTTAACTATCGTGAAAATTCGTTGGACACTACTGCATGATTACAATTAATAACCGTATCACCACCATTGTTTACAGATCCTCCAACGATCCAACCAAATAATATATCATATACCTGAAGATCTGAGTTAACGGTAATCTTTCATTGTAAGATTTTAAAGAAAATATCGATTCCTAAAATCATGTCAACTTCGTTTGATTCATAAAAGCTGGGATCACCTACCTGGAGATTGGCTAGTTGTTCCCAAAGTTCGTTTTGACTAAGAGCTAATGATGTTGATGGCAGTTTGAAAGAAAGTCACGGAAGAATAATTGCGTTGAGGATTACATCTTTTTCTGCCATACTTTGAGTATTTGCGAGATTGAGGAATATTGCCTATCTAATTGGAGTGTGTTGGAGATATTTCCATAAAGCATCTCCTCCGATTAACAAGAGCTCAGAATTAATTCAATCAATCATAATGCAATCATCTGAATGGCCAGCATGAATTCCTCGTAGGATGGGTCCTCTATCAGTTTATATTTGAACACTTTCAATTATATCGTTTGACGCTTCTTGAACATTAAGTAAAACAGATAATTTCTTCTTCCAAGTGTATAGAGTACTGCATCCATGTTAACACAGAGGTTTCAATCTTGGTCCCAAATGCCAAAATACTTAGGCCTAAAGGTATTGTGTAGTATGGTACTCCTTTAAAGAAGTTGTGCACGCTTTCTCCTTTTACAAACTCGCTTGGAGTTTCTTACTAAACCAATCATTTTTGGGTTTTATATTACCATACCTAGAGACTACTGAGTGGCACTGATAACCGAACTGCTAACAAGATTTTGTTATTGTGTCTTCTCATCTTCATTTATCAGACCTATTTGCAGTTGACACGTAAAGTTCATTTTCCTGTGTACCTTGACTTGTATGAAAACTGTCATCTTAGCTTTGCAGTAACCAATTGCATACAAATTTGGTAGCCGACCGATAAAATCTTTATTGTTAAAAAATCCGAGACCTTTCTTTATGAATTAACAAATTATCAAGTTAACTTCGGGACATCTTTCGAAGGTTTGTTTGTCCAAGTGGATATTTTTCCAAAAAATGAATAAGATCGTGCACGATCTCAAAGTACATCAGTTTTATTCCATTGTCAGTCACTAGATTGCGTCGGGAGAACAGACCTATATTTTCTTAAAAGTCAGTCTTATTTTTGGCTGCTCTAGAATTCAAGTCACCAATCACTATTTTGACGACGTGCTTCGCTATGGATCCCATCAGATCATCCAGATTGTTACAAAATAAGTCTTAAACTTTGGATTGGCTAACATCCTTGAACGCATGAATATAAATTTTTGACAGGTGGGCATGTCGCATGTGAACATATTACCTATACACATATTGTTATCAACTATGCTGTGAAACCCAAAACAGCCGTTTTTACCTGTGGCCCATGAAGAAAACTAACACTTATATTGCTCAGGTTATCTCCACTGTAAATTAACGTTTAACCTTGGGACATATGCGGTCTTCACTTTTTAGCCATTGAGTTTTTTGTTGAGTAAAGAGTTCCAAACGATAATATTTCGATAATATTAGCTCATATAGTGCCATCAAACGTGCCTAATTTTCTCCGCGACTTTACGTTTCACGTAACAATCCTAAACAGTGTATTTGGAAACGTAAGCGGGGGTCTTGTTAAACTTTGGCAATATCCAGTTCGACTGCGTTGATTATTTTTTAATAAAATATTTTTAAGGATGCGGGTATGTCAGCACAGTGATCCCACCTTCAGTTAGTCGCCTCCTACGACAAGCGAAGTACAATGTGGTGGCATTCTAAGGGTATCATGCTTATGTGAACATACTTTACGAAACATGCAGGGTGGTCCCGACCACATGAAATCCAAACATGTATAGTAATCATTTGGTCTACTGCAGGAAAGGACATACGATTGAGGAATGTGGCAGCAATTTTTTCAACACTCAAAGTTCTAGCAAGTGATTGCAACCTAGAGAAACCTCTAAGCTCTTCAAAACGTTTACTGTCCCCAGTTCTCTAAGCGTCAACAAAGACTAAATCAACTAAGGCCATCACATAAATAAAGGTCAACTTTAAGATATTGGGAAGGGAAGAAAATAATGCTGGCCCTTTTTTAAATTATAATGTAAAAATTATTGCCAAGGCTTTAAAATTACTTTGAGATCAAGTAACTCAAGTCAGAGATAATTTACCTAAGCTATCATGTAATTGTGTAAAACCAGATAAAAACCTAGCTGACATATAGTAATGAGATGGTCAATCATAACGTCAAAAAATTCGGTTTGGCGGATGGGACTAACATTCTGAACGGAAATGTATAGAGGTATCGCCAGAACACCCTTACAAGAGAGTTCTCATGACGTCTCATTGAAGCGTATATGAATGCACTATTAAAGGTTTTTAAATCATCATTTTCATAACCAACGACAACAGCTGAATGAAGTGACAGTAGCATAACTGAACTTTAGTGACGTTCAGATAGCTCGTATTGCTCAATGACGATACACATTCGTAAAAAAATTCAGATATTGACAGAAGGTACTGTATAAGACTCCAATACTGTATAAGATATCGAAACTATATTGGCGGTTAATCACTTCATCAGTAAGGATACAACTATGCGATTATGTCTGGAAACCAACAGCTTAGAAGTATTCAGCGAATTAAAAAATGATTCAAAACCACATTATTCAACCTGTTTAAATTTTTGGGGTTTATTTTTTGAGTAAAAAAGAATAACTGTTGACATTATTAGCAACACAATAACTTAACACTTCACTATATCATACAAATTTACTTAACCAGTAGAAAAATATGTCGTTCATATAATTATATTTATCTATACTTTGTCAACTTTATAAATGTGCAAATCAAAACTTGATTTTATTTATTAACCAAAGCACTACCATACATAGATGGTAACACAAAAGAAAGATCTAAGATAGATGGTACACAAAAATATAATCTCACCACAACATCAGAATACGACACGTGATTTATATTTCTTAATATTTATATAATTGCATAAATGGATTTTATCAACAGGAAATCAAGACAACCTTCTAACTTCACTTTCAAAATTAAACTCATCTTCCAAAAGTTTTTTAAAGTTACTTAACTAACCAGTATTTGATTTGATTTTTTTTTGTTTTAGTATCTAGATAAAATTCTTATTTTTCTATGCGCTTATCTTGCAACAACGATGAAATGATGAAATACGATGCATATAACAATTTACTATCGCGAAGTCAAAAAATTATAGCGATTTTATTTAAAAACAGTTAGATATTAGGTTTCTGGTATGTTTTTCTTGAAGAAGCCTATAGCTCACGGCTGCTCCCTTGTTGTGGTGTTAAAGTTTTTACATCTAAATTGGGACATATCGGGCTAATATACTCGTTGGTAAACAGATAAAGAAGCAATTTTTGCAAAATGGCAGGAAATAGTATAATACACTATATTTTTAGCAAGCAGGTAAGCAAATACATATTTAAAATAGTATGATTGAAATAGATTAAGGATATTGAAACATTTTCAAAATCTCCATTTAAATGAAGCCACCAGTCTAGAAAATCAATGAAAGCAAACTGATGAAGTTTACATCCAGATTTCATTAGAGTAGCACTCAGCTACTAAGCATTTTGTTGTTGAAACCAACATGGTGGGTAACCCCTCTAATAAAAGTAATTTAACGGCTGGATGGATTTTAATTACAATAAGCATAGAAATGAAAGCCTATAGAAACCCTGCAGTTGTGATGATACATTGAAAAAAACTAAGAAACGCAGACAATGTAAGTTACAAATTTATCAATAAAACAAGACCCCGGTCAAATTTGAATACAAAAATACAGCGCGTCAAGTTGTAGCCTCGGTAAATTGTCCGGCCGTTTCTCGGCATACATTTAGATTGCTTAAATAAATTACATCATTGGTTGATTGTTAAACGAAATTGTGGGTCTTAAGCAGATTTAATTTTATGATTAAAAAAATTTTCGTTTCGGTCGATGAGTTTGAAATGGCGTTCGTTATGCATCATACAAATTCTTTTTTGAAACGGAATTCTTTAAAAAGGAAAATGTTGTCCTTTCTGTAACGTGAAAGTAGTACAGCAGCTTTTTCTTCAAATACGATTGATCGTATGATGTTTCAGATGGTTGAAGACCTATTACCAAGTAATCGTAAATTTTACGAAAGCTGTGCGTAATCATAAGATCGATAGTAGAGATCTTATCCACTGCTAATTTTCCTTACAATTAGTGGAAGTTTTCAAGCTAAGGTGTCATCTTTCGGTTTAGTCAATACACGCTGTGTTTGGATGTGTTGCCTTAAGTAAATGAATTGTCGATGAATAGTAGTAAAGCAACTGCTTCTCTGATATAGTTCTGGCGTAATTAAATTGAGGTGAATATAATCCATTTGATTGATTACCAATAGTTTGAATCTATGATGCTACAATCAACCAACAATTCATGTATTCATCGTAATTCATTGAATCATCGTAATTTATTTACTTCATCGTAATTTACGATGAAGTAATGTTACGATACAAGAAACATTAAAAATAAAAAAATTCAAAATTGAGTTCGTAATACAGTGAAGAGTTCACAAATAATAATTCCAAATTATATATATATATATATATATATATATATATATATATATATATATATATATATATATATATATATATATATCCGAATTATAACACGCTGGGTTGAACGCTGTTGTGCGGTTATGTGTGTATCCTAGTAGTTTTGAAAGTTTATGAAATAAGTGAGATTCGAACTGAGCGCCATGATCCTTTACTACAAAATATGGCATGCATTAACGATAGATTCAATTAGTGAACACTGCTTCTGCGACTGTTTTTGCTCCTATTTGAACAGAATGCCCTCTGTTCATCGAGAATATCGATCTATTAACGTTATACAATAGAGATTTCCATTTGAAGAAGCTATGTAGCGGTCCCACTATATCGAGATGGATTTCATCGAATTGATTGGTGGTGTTCGGATTATTTCCACTTTTCATTTTTTATTTTTTATAATATTGGACTTTTGACACCGTTAACAACTTTGAGCCCATTTCCGACAATCCAATTTAACTTTAGACAATGTATTTGTCTCATCTCTTGATTGGGCTGTTTTATAAGTAATAATACCGATAGAGTATCCAAATATATAACTTCGGTGATTTTAAAGGGAACGAAGTTATTCATTCTTAGATCTTATGAAAGGAATACGCCACACGAAACTCAATGGTTTAATTCAAATTGTAAGTCCGCTATCTCCGTGCAAATTTAAATTAACTCAGTTCCTTCTAATGAAAATCTTAATCAGGTCTAAATTAAACTATGACCTCAAAATTCGTAACCAAATATGAAATGTATTAGATTCGTTTGCCACCTTACTAAAAAGGGATTTCAGCAGTAAGACTTCTTACGGGTGGCAAGTTTATGAACCCACTTCCCCGTTCCACAAACACTTTCGTGTTATTAAGGCGGTTACCTACGAACAAATGCCTAATATTACGAGCTCAGTCTTGTTGAGGCATTTTTTTTCGGTCGAGAGAGGATTCGTAAAATAGACCTCGACTCTTTGGCTTAATCAAATCTACTATTGTAGCAAAACTTAACCTAAAAGTTAATTAATCCTTCATATAGACCCAAACGTCAAATAAAAAAGAAAACGGAAAGAGACCGTGGAGAGAAAACTGCGATAGAATTTATTGTTATAACTGAATAACGAAAGAAGCAAAAATTAAATAAAATAATAAAGAAATAAAATTACATAAACAAAATTATATAAACCAAATACTAAATCACCAATAAAAAACTTACAAAAAAAAACTACTTATATATAAAAAATAAAATATAATGTAATGAAAAAAAATAAATAAATGTGAGGTGTTTTTTTCCCTGTCCATTTATCCTTGAATATACTCCTTCGTGGGTCGCCCGTTACGCTACGCGTAACCGATGACTGGCAGGCACCGTGTTCGTAAGTAGTTTCCAATTTTCCCTTGATCCCCTATATACTTTTTTAAAATTAATTAATTTTGGATACCAGTGGCACTATTCTGGTAATTCGTAAAGGACGTACAATTATTGTCTAATCTTGATTCTCTTTCACATAGGCGTAAAGTGGGAGCTTTATGCGTGTTTTACAAGTAGTTTGGTCATTGTTCACCAGAACTTAAGGATTTATGGCTGGTTTGTCAAGGCGCGTGATTTTGTTTTTATTTTGTAAAATTTAAATGTATACCTCCAAAGAATACACATAAAAAATAAACGAAATCAGCCGTGGATGACTTTACTGTCGCTCAATTTGTTAATATGTTCACGCAATGTTATATATTTTCCTAATAAAATCTATATGAAATAATTTAACACTACAAACATATTTCTAAATTTTACCTGATTGTGTTTTTAACAAAATTTTTAATTGTTAATTTGCAAAGGACAAAACAATAAATTTCTTGTGATAGAAAGAGGAAACCATCCCTCATTTTTTTTATAATGCATATATTGTTTTAGTGTTGGTTATTAAAAATCAAAACAAAATAGAACAGTTTTGTGTTCTTTTCTAGCTACATCATTATAATGCAAGCCTATCTCAGTTATTCTTTAACCTTACATGAATTGTATAAGCTGTTCTTTAACCATGTGAAAGATGAAATAAAAGATTGTTGTTGTTGTGGTTTATCACAGTAATACTATCTTAAATATGTTTAATCATCGATCGTATCAACATAAAATAAAAAATTACACTGACCTTCAAAGTTCTGATCAGCTTGATTAAAATATCAAATTTTAGTAATTCTTTTATCTGTTAACACCTATATTGTCGCGACTAATGTTGAGTAAAATAATAAGTGAGTTAAGTGAATTTGAAAATAATGGATACTTCAACAAAGCTTGCGGATTTGGCCTCACCAACCATTTTGAACGCAAATGAAATTACTGTGCTCGCAAATAAAATTATTTCACGATTTGGCCGTTATCATAAACTGCTATTGGGTTTGCTTAGCTTACACAGTTTTATAATTGGAATTAATAATACGGTTACCTCGTTCCATACGTATACACCGTCTTTTTATTGTCGTGTAAGCTTTTCTTATAAATGCCAGATGGATTATAAATTATAAGTTTATAGCAAAACTTTTTATAATAAAAGCCAAACTCAGCGCGCAGCACGATATATAAAAAAAAATTAATAAAATTCTCGATTTGGTATGGTGTTAGTAACATTCAAAGCCATAATATAACAAAAATTTGAATTTTTTCGTTATCATTACAATTTCAATAAATAACTTACACGAAGATAAATCTTAATTTTGTAAATTCTTAAATTTAGAATTTGTACGGCGTACATATTGGAAGAGTTGGGCTTTTATTACAGAAGGTTTTGGTTTTTAGTGATAAATACTTTAATAATTGTATATGCTTAGGACAATAATGACACGTCATGTGAAGTGGATGATTGCCGTAATGGATATGAATTCGAAAGTGAATATGAAACTTTGGTGACGGAATTTTCGTTGGTGTGTTCACGAAAATATTTGGGTCCTTTAGTGAATACGTTATATTTTTGTGGTGTGACCGTCGGTGCGATTCTATGTGGTACTCTAGCTGATTTATGGGGACGAAGGTTGGTGATCATTACATGTCTATATGTCCAGGGAATACTTGGCGCTTCGTTATATTTTATCGAAAGTCTAGATATTTTTATTGTCATTCGGACCATCCAAGGTGTTTTTGTTCAGGGGCTTCAAGTTGTTACTCGTATTTTGGTGATGGAGCATGCCGCAGCGCATATTCGAACTGGGGCTGGTTGCTTTTCCGGTGTTATATGGGGAATTGGATTGATATACTTAGCGCTGTATTCATATTATGTACCAAATTGGCATAATTTACAAATTGGAATTTCGATTCCAACTGTGCTTACTCTAGGATATGTTTGGTAAGTTAGGGTAAACCAATTGATTTTAACCGTTATAAATATATTTTTTATAGGCTAATCCCCGAATCAATATCCTGGCTGATCACACGCGGTAAAATTCAAGCTGCTTATCGTGAATTAATCAAAATCGCTAAATGGAATAAGGAACAACAAATTTTTGAGGAAATGCAGAATCTAACTTTAGGTGATAAAACAATACAATCTGATGCGGAAAACACAGCTGTTGAGGAACCTGTTATTCGGACTTCAATTATACGCATGTTGAACAATTCAATACTACGTAAACATACATTAGTTATGGTTGCAGTATGGTTTTCTGTAGCACTATCGTACTACGGAATTTTATATTTCCTACCAAATTTGGCTGGTGAACGTCATCTTAATTTTGGAATTGGAGCGTGTATCGAAATAGCTTCGTACATTGTTGCCTATATTACGTTTTCACGTTTTGGTAGACGATGGCCAATGGTAATTTATCAATATTTAATTGGATCGTTTTGTATTATAATGGTAGTGATATCTGCATCGGTGGGCACAGACTCAGATATCGAAGGCCATTGGTCAGGTAAATATCTACATTTAATGAAATCACTGAACATTTATATCGGGTGATATAATTTCAGGAACCTTAAACACAGTATTAGCACTCCTTGCTAAGGGATTTTCCGTTTCCGCATTTTGTGGCATGTATATGTATGCGGGTGAATTGTACCCCACAGGGTGTCGGGGAGCCGCACTAGGTTTATGTGGACTATCTTCACGTATTGGCAGTCTATTAGCACCACAATTACTGATACTCGGCGATTATACGTTTGACATGTTTCCAGTAATTTTAATGGGTGTTGTTGTCGTAATTTCAGGCACAACTACTTTGTTTTTACCTGAAACAATTAGAATAACGTTACCGAATACAATTGATGATGTCAATGAATTATGGGGTAAACCAAGTGGAAATTAGATAAACTCAATTAAAGTATTTTAAGGTCATTCGATTTATCGTTCATGAATTAAAGAGTAACCATTAGTTGTGATATAGGCGGTAATATAATGAAATGAACGACTGATATAATTTATGCGTCATCGAGTTGTTTTATGATTTGCGATCGTAACGTGTTGAATATAGCTTGTTATGCTCGTTTTCACTGTCTGCATCCTCTTCATGGCGTTTACAAGCCATCTGATTCAAATAGCAAATTAAGTATTGTCTTGGAAGTTCTGCGAAGTCAAGGTTAGGCGTATCAACAACTGTTTGACTGCCGGTGCGATTGCACAGTTCAACTTATCCCAGTTCGATAGCATAAATTAGTTTTCTCCACGCATGTCTAAAAAATGTATCAACCAATTGTCATGTGGCCACAAAATACTGTTTACCCAATTATTTGGAGGATTTATTGTTCTAAACCTATTCGTAGTTTTAAATTAAAGTGCCTTTTGGCTTAACGTACTCGTATTTCGTGGCCGCTATAACCATCATCCGAGCACAGTATGGAAGACCATTAATTATTATATCCAGTAGCAGCCAAGGCAACAACTCTCATAGGTTGTCCAGATTCCCATCTAAATCTATTGGAATATCAAGATCTAGAAGCAACTGACTTTCCCATGGTTTTAGGAATAAGTTAAAATACCCAAAGAGATTTTCACTATTTATCTGACAGATTCAATGCATTGCACAAAGAGGGCTGTTCATCGGAAACTGTAGTTGTGATCCGATAAGACTTAAAGCAGATTACCTCTATTTAAATCCCAAGATTTATGCAAACAAGAAAAACGCTTGGCTTCTGCGTCACGAGTGAAGAGGTTTAAGCCAAAGCTGTTAATGTTATTTTTAAATATATGTTTTTCTTTAAGACCAAAACTGCACCAATTAGAATACCACAAACAGTTCCTGGGTTGAAACTTTTCAGTGCGGATCTCTTTTCCTATAGGCAGATATACTTGAGCATTTATACCTCACAAACCTATAGTTACGCGCTTTCCATTGACAATCTATACGTATACAAAATATACGCTAACTCGAATCATTTCATCTTCATGGTAGAACAAAATAGCTGAATGTGGCCTGACTCAATCAATGCAGTGACTCAATAGCGTTTATCTTTACAATCATCTTATCATCTTTACAATGAATCATCTTCATTGTCAATGTACTCCTCAAGTAACAAATCCAACGTATCCATTTTTAAATTTTAATCGTTAATATTTAATTTATTTTATTTTATTTATTTATTTTATTTAATATATGAAATAATATTAATATACACTATTTAATTTAAAGGTAAATACCTTTTATATTTCGTAATATTCGAAACACCACAGGAGATATATGAACTCTATAACTACCACGCACTAAATAACAACTAATAATATTTTCACAAGACGTAAAAAATTATATAATGCAGGTGCATCGGGGAATTACCAATTTATTGGTTTTCTTATATATATATATATATATATATATATATATATATATATATATATATATATATATATATATATATATATATATCCTTTTTCTTTCATCCTTTGGCTTATTTTCTTAATTTTAACTTCTGAAATGTTAAAAAAATTGCGTCTCAACATAAAATTTATTACCTACAGATGCAAACCAAAAACAACCGATTTGTACTAATGAAGAGTACTTTTGCTGTTGTTTGTTTTACGTACTAAAATATAAAATTTCCTTTAGGAAATTTTATGGACAACCCTTCATTTATTTGAAAAATGTCATTACCATGTATTTTTGTTGCGATTCAAATTTAAATAAAAGTTATTTATTTTTTTAAAACACTAAAAGCCATTTATTTTTTATTAAACTTTAAACATTTTGGATTTGCAACCATTTACAGTAAATTTTTATGAAAAAATCAACGTTAAAATTCAAATATTTAAATTTATGATTCTAATACATAGAATTTCAATACACATACATAAAAAAAATAAAATATTTCCCATTGTAAAAAAAACAACCGATTTTTTGGTCGAAACCAAGAGTAAGTGGTTTTTTTTCTAAAACAATATAGTATTTTAGTAAGATAAGGCTTTTTTTCTGTTGAAAAGCTATTTTTGTTTAAATTCATCAATAAGAAATATCACATAAGTCAGTTTTGTAAAATAGTCAATTTGCCTTAATTGCAATTTGAACTGAGGCAAACTAAGCATTTAAGACTTAACCTACACATTTGAAACAAAAAAGCCTTAACTGCAAATTATATTACGAAAATTCTTTAGTTAAGTTATTCTTGTTTAGACCAGGCTTACTTTTTTCTGTTAGAATGAAAAGCATTTTTGTTAATTACACATTTTCTGAATATTTTTTAAATTTTTTTATTAATTTCAAAGATAAAGCGTGTTGATATCTGTTGATTAGCATCAATAGGTCCATTTGGCCGAAAATGTAGATAAGTTAAACATCTGTAGTACGGCAGTGTAGTATGAAAATAAATTTAAGCTTAGCTATTGATTTGCATTTAGTTTAGTTGAAGGCATTGGTTTTTTGGCCATTGCACTTTTTTGACCAAGCTATCTGTTGATAAAAATTTAATTTAGAGAGTGTGGGTAATGTGGAATTTACAGTTATTTTTATAAGTACTATACAAAGTACTTCAAATTAATTGTGTTAATATAATAGTGTTAAAATTTTTTTAATATATAAAAAATTACACAGACCTTCAAAGTTCTGATTATGCGTGTATAACTACTTGGCGATAAGCATGATTCAAATATCAAATTTTAGTAATTCATTTATCTGTTGGCACCTATAACGTTGTCACGACTAATGTTGAGTTGAATAATTAGTGAGTTAAGTGAATTTGAATAATGGATACCGCAACAAAGTTCGTGGATTTTGCCAAACCAACCATTTTAACCGCAAATGAAATTTCTGTGCTCGCAAATAATATGATTTCACGATTTGGCCGTTATCATAAACTGTTATTGGGTTTGCTTAGCTTACACAGTTTTATAATTGGAATTAATAATACGGTTACCTCGTTCCATACGTATACGCCGTCATTTTATTGTCGTGTAAGCTTTTCTTATGAATATCAAATTGATTATAAATTATAAGTTTATAGCGATAAACACTTTAATTACTGTATATGCTTAGGACAATAATGATACATCGTGTGAAGTGGATGATTGTCGTAATGGATATGAATTCGAAAGTGAATATGAAACTTTGGTGACGGAATTTTCGTTGGTATGTTCACGAAAATATTTGGGCCCTTTAGTGAATACGTTATATTTTTGTGGTGTGACCGTCGGTGCGGTTCTTTGTGGAACACTAGCTGATTTATGGGGACGAAAGTTGGTGGTCATTACATGTTTATACGTTCAGGGAATACTTGGCGCTTCGTTATATTTTATCGAAAGTCTAGATATTTTTATTGTAATTCGGACCATCCAAGGTGTTTTTATTCAGGTAAATCGGTAATATCGGTAAATTAATACATATAATAATTTAATTTGTAATTTGCTAAGGGGCTTCAAATTATTACTCATATTTTGATGCTAGAGCATGCCGCAGCGTTTACTCGAACTGGAATTGGTTGCTTTTCCGGTGTTGTATGGGGAATTGGATTGATATACTTAGCGCTGTATTCATATTATGTACCAAATTGGCATAATTTACAGATTGGAATTTCGATTCCAACTGTGCTTACTCTAGGATATGTATGGTAAGTTACAGTAACTACTATATAATTTTAACCGCTATAAATATATTTTTTATAGGCTAATCCCCGAATCAATATCCTGGCTGATCACACGCGGTAAAATTCAAGCTGCTTACCGTCAATCAATCAAAATCGCTAAATGGAATAAAGACCAACAATTTTTTGACCAAATGCACAAACTAACTTTAGGTGATAAAACAATACAATCTGATGCGGAACTCGTTGAGGAACCTGTTATACGCACTTCAATTATACGCATGTTGAACAATTCAATACTACGTAAACACACATTAGTTATGGTTGCAGTATGGTTTGCCGTTACACTGTCGTACTACGGAATTTTATATTTCCTACCAAATTTGGCTGGTGAACGTCATCTTAATTTTGGAATTGGAGCGTGTATCGAAATAGTTTCGTACATTGTTGCTTATATTACATTTTCACGTTTTGGTAGACGATGGCCAATGGTAATTTACCAATATTTAAATGGCTCATTTTGTATTATTATGGTAGTGATTTCTATATCGGTCGGCACTGACTCAGATATCGAGGGCCATTGGTCAGGTAAATATCTACAGGTAATGAAATTACTGAAAATTCATATCGGGTAATATAATTTCAGGTACCTTTAACACAGTATTGGCCCTCCTTGCTAAGGGATTTTCTGTTTCTGCATTTTGTGGCATGTATATGTATGCGGGTGAATTGATTCCCACAGGGTGTCGTGGAGTGGCATTAGGTTTATGTGGACTGTCTTCACGTATTGGCAGTCTATTAGCACCACAATTACTGGTACTCGGTGATTATACGTTTGAAACGTTTCCAGTAATTTTAATGGGTGTTGTTGTCATTATTTCGGGCACAACTACCTTGTATTTACCTGAAACACTTGGAATAACGTTACCGAATACAATTGATGATGTCAATGAATTATGGGGTAAACCAAGTGGAAATTAGATAAACTCAATTAAAGTATTTTAAGGTCATCGGATTTATCGTTCATGAATTAAAGAGTAACAATTAGTTGTGATATAGGCGCTAATAATGAAATGAACGACTGATTTAAGTTATGCGTCATGGTGTTTTATTATGATTTGCGTTCGTAACGTGTTGAATAGTGCTCTAAAATACTGGTTTACCAATTTTGGCGCCCATTCAAAATGCGAAAATTCTGTCACAAATCAAAATTTTCCAAAAGAATGTTATACTGTAACACTGATAACTCCGTCGCACATCGGACTCCCACCTAAACTCCAGCACTGTACAAATTCTAAAGGAACCAACAAAGCCAACGCGCCATTCACGCAAGCAGAAAAACAACGCATGCTGTACAAAATTGTATCAAAATCAAGAATTATACTCTACAATTAAGAATGAAAACTGTCAATAACAATAACAGCGTCAAAAAATCAAATAAATTAAACGAATACCTAATACCCAGCTTTACCTTTAAGAAGCCAATCCAACAATATTCGAACAAACGGAAACCCGGGAAACCGATCGAAAACCTTCGATAAACGGTATAAACGGAACCGGTGGATGATTGCAGCTCAGCAGTTGGGTAATCAGAGTGCGCGAAACACGACACCTTCTTTCCTTAATAGAAATCCGCGTGTAACAAATTGTTCCAAATCGCAGCTTCCCTTTGTTACTATAATTTTTATGTAAAAAGATAAATCTTTATATTAAGTAAAATTTGGATTGAATTTAATCGCGTACATCACATTTGTTGCCCAACGATCGTGCTTTTACCCAAGCTCAATACTGTTCACCAACTTTCTATCTGTCATTGAGTTTTTTATTTATTGTTTTGAATATCCCAATTGAACACAGTCTCAGTAAATTTAATCGTTAAATTTTGCTGTTACGTTAGTAATTTTCACCACAGTATGATTACGTTTGGATACAAAAAAAAAACTGAGCGATCATCAATATTAGATAAAATGTGAATACTGAAACTATCGTAGTATAACAATGAATTTAGTAAAAACTAAATAACTTAGCTGTTGATTTCAAGCTGTCTTGCCGGAAACCGTGCTTTGTATCTCTATGTCTATTGCTAAATTCGAAATATTTGACTCCAAACGCGACGGTAACGACACTTACCGAGTTCTCTCGAACCAAGAGATCAGGAATTTAATGAACATTTCTGATAGCATTCATGAAGTAAAACTAGTACGCTTGGAATCCCATAAGATTTGTTTAAACAATATTCAAAAATAAGCAGTATGCCATTGCCACATTAAAATTAAACTAACGGTTAATACATTTTGAAATTTTTCGTTTTAGCACAAAAATGTATATTCCTACTTGCGATTTAAAAAAAATCAATATATAACAAATACGAAATGATAATTACCGTTGTTTTGTTTATATTTTGTAAAATTTAAATTTACACCTCTGTAGCGGTTGAGTATACTATACTCATCCGTACAAATGTAAACATATAATTTACATAATTATATGTTTACCATAATATCATAATACAAACAGGCGCGGTTATAGTTATAGTATTCGTAATTACCACTATAATAAAATGGAGCGCTACTTCAGAAAAATACGAATTTAGATGACCAGACGATTGTATCGAAAACAAAATTCATCACCGCCACCATCATCATCAGCATCATTATTATCACCAGCAGCAAACAACAACGACAACAACGGCAACAAATAAGATAATTAATTGTTTGGCTAAAAAAACTGTAAACCAGCTTGTACACCAAATAAATACATAGTAAATAATTTTGATAAACTTTAGATTTTTTGTGGTTTACGTGCCACCTAGGTGTTATCGGAAAAGTAGAGTTGCTAGGAGCAACGAAAATTAAAGAATAAAATTGTCATAATAAATATCACAAAATGCCACAATTGAAAGAAAAAATTAAGGTAACTGTGTGAATTAAAAAATATATTCACAACAAATTGTAGAATTACCCGATGCAGCTACTTTAGTTTTACCGTACACCGCGGTCTTTGTGTCGACTTGGCGCTTCTTTAATAACCTTTTATGTTCAGTTATTTAATTCTTTATCGAATTTTTTGGCAAATATTAAATTCTAAAATTAGCGTTCAAATCGAATTGGTTTAAATTTTTAGTTTTATTTTATAGTTTAATTAAGATAAAAGTTCTAAAAAAATATCGTAATGTACAATACAAAAGAGCTTAAAATATGATTTTTGGATAACAAAAAATTTTATCGAACAAAAAGTTTGTTTAGTGTCAAAAACGCGTGTGTTAAACCAATTCAAATAAAAGAAATATCTTTATGTGCATAATTAAAATAAATTAAATATAATTAGTGCATTGTTAATAAATAATTATATTGTAAATAATGATATTTAATTCCCTTTTATCTGGGAAGTTTTATTCCTATATTTGGTGACCCTGACGTGCATTTTTACGATCAAAATATTCTAAACTACGTGGTTTACATTAGCACGTAACGCGCAACCTGGTAATACTTTGCTACAGTTTTTAGTTCGTGTCTTTTTATATAAGTGCTATAATATAGACAACATGTCTATGAATGATGATACTAAAGACCAGGCAGTGGCTAACATCTCTGCCACTGAATCCTCACTGAATACTCTGTCTTGAATCCTGGTTCAAGACGATAGAGATATTGTTTGACGCGAACAGGGTCACGAGCGATAAACGAAAGTTTGTCGTCCCAACACGCGGTAATGATCGACGACGTTCTGCAGGAACCTCCTGCGAACAACAGGTACAAATACCTTAAAACTGTCCTGATCGAGCGAACAATGCTCTCAGACAGAAACAAACTAGAAGCTCTGCTAGAGAATACAGAGATAGGCTACTACCATCCATCCGAAGCCTTACTGCACATTAAAGCCCTGGCCACTGGGTGATTTAATGCGCCCCTTATAACCCAGCTGTGGATCAGAAACCTGCCTGAATTTATTCAGATATGCGACCTGAAGATATGCTACTAGCTATCTACCAAGCAATAAAACATTTTCGATATTATGTCGAAGGTCGAAATTTTACAGTCTACACCGACCACAAACCGCTCATTTGAGCGATTCAATCCAAGGCTGAGCGCAACCCGCTCACACAATTCTACATCCAATTCTGAATAATTACATAACGACGCACAACATCCACCGTCGTTATAATGGTGACCCCTACAAGATATGCAACATGCAACATTTCTTCGGAATCTGATTCATTCTTCTACTCTCATCGTCTCATCGGTTCGTCACATACCGCAATAAACCAATTTTAGAGTTCTCCCCTAACGCCGGGTATCTACGAGTTCGCGATGTATTTAACCAAGAGTAGTTAAGCATTACATAAGCACTTCATACTCTCAAATCAAATCAAATCAGAGTAAGATAGGCAATCACTCGCAGAGGAGTACTGTAGCGTCCACCGCTACACAATCAAATTATTCAGATATTAAGTGCAAATTCGCTAACGCTACGTGTTCACAGTACAACAAGATATATAGAGCGTAAATTAGGAATTACACATAGCACTCGGTCGCCATGGGCTGATGAGATGACAAATAATTTTTAACTAAGTTCCTCATCAGATCGAAACTGAGATTTGCTTTGCACACACCACCTGAATCTGAATAATTAAAATGACACAACAACCATGTCGTTACACCTCCAAAGAAAACGCGTCAAAAATAAACGAAAACAGCTGTGGATGACTTTTTATTGTCGCTCAATTTGTTAACATGTTCACGCAATGTTGTATATTTTACTTATAAAAACTGTATGAAATAATTTAACACTACAAACATATTTCTACATTTTACCTGATTGTGTTTTTAACTAAATTTTTAATTTTAAATTTACAAAGGACAAAACATTAAATTTCTTGTGATAGAAAGAGGAAACTATCCGATGTTTTTTAATAATGAATATTGTTTTAGTGTTGGTTATTAAAAATCAAATCAAAATAGAAATGTTTTGTGTTCTTTTCTAGCTTCTGTAACCTTACATGAATTGTATAAACTGTTCTTTAACCATGTAACAGATGAAATAAAAGATTGTTGTTTGTTATTGTTTATCACAGTAATACTATCTTAAATATATTCAATCAACGATCGTATCAATAAAAAACAAAAAAAAAAAAAATCATGCTGACCTTTAAAGTTCTGATTATACGTATATAATCACTTGGCGATCAGCTTGATTAAAATATCAAATTTTAGTAATTCTTTTATCTGTTAACACCTATATTGTCGCGACTAATGTTGAGTAAAATGATTAGTGAGTTAAGTGAATTTGAAAATAATGGATACCTCAACAAAGCTTGTGGAGTTGGCCTCACCAACCATTTTGAACGCAAATGAAATTTCTGTGCTCGCAAATAATATGATTTCACGATTTGGCCGTTATCATAAACTGTTAGTGGGTTTGCTTAGCGTTAACATTTTTATAATTGGAATTAATAATACGGTTACCTCGTTCCATACGTATACGCCGCCATTTTATTGTCGTGTAAGCTTTTCTTATAAATGTCAAATGGATTATAAATTATAAATGTATAGCAAAACATTCTGTAATAAAAGCCAAACTCATCGTGTAGCACGATATGTAAAACAAAATTTAATAAAATTCTCGATTTGGTGTGGTAACATTCAAAATCATATAACAAAAATTTGAATTTTTTCGTTACCATGACAATTTCAATAAATAACTTACACGAATATAAATCTTAATTTTGTTATAGTTTTCATTGTCACTAATACTTTAACAAATTTAGAATTTGTACCGCGTACATATTGGAAGAGTTCGGCTTTTATTACAGAAGGTTTTGGTTTATAGCGATAAACATTTTAATTACTGTATATGCTTAGGACAATAATGATACGTCGTGTGAAGTGGATGATTGCCGTAATGGATATGAATTCGAAAGTGAATATGAAACTTTGGTGACGGAATTTTCGTTGGTGTGTTCACGAAAATATTTGGGTCCTTTAGTGAATACGTTATATTTTTGTGGTGTGACCGTCGGTGCGGTTCTTTGTGGTACTCTAGCTGATTTATGGGGACGAAAAAGGGTGGTTATTACATGTCTATATGTCCAGGGAATACTTGGAGCTTTGTTATATTTTATCGAAAGTCTAGATATTTTTATTGTCATTCGGACCATCCAAGGTGTTTTTGTTCAGGTAAATCGGTAATATTGGTAAATTAATACTAATAATCATTTAATTTGTAATATGCTAAGGGGCTTCAAGTTGTTACTCATCTTTTGATGATGGAGCATGCCTCAGCGCATATTCGAACTGGATCTGCTTGCCTTTTCGGTGTTGTATGGGGAATTGGATTGATATACTTAGCGCTGTATTCATATTATATACCGAATTGGCATAATTTACAAATTGGAATTTCGATCCCAACTGTGCTTACTATAGGATATGTTTGGTAAGTTAGGGTAAACCAATTGATTTTAACCGTTATAAATATATTTTTTATAGGCTAATTCCCGAATCAATATCCTGGCTGATCACACGCGGTAAAATTCAAGCTGCTTATCGTGAATTAATCAAAATCGCTAGATGGAATAAGGAACAACAAATTTTTGAGGAAATGCAGAATCTAACTGTAGGTGATAAAACAATAAAATCTGGCTCGGAAATCACAGCTGTTGAGGGACCTGTGAAACGCACTTCAATTATACGCATGTTGAACCATTCAATACTACGTAAACATACATTAGTTATGATTGCAGTATGGTTTGCCGTAACACTATCGTACTACGGAATTTTATATTTCCTACCAAATTTGGCTGGTGAACGCCATCTTAATTTTGGAATTGGAGCGTGTATCGAAATAGTTTCGTACGTTGTTGCCTATATTACGTTTTCCCGTTTTGGTAGACGATGGCCATTGGTAATTTATCAATATTTAATTGGATCATTTTGTATTATAATGGTAGTCATTTCTATATCGGTGGGCACAGACTCAGATATCGAAGGCCATTGGTCAGGTAACTATCTACAGATAATGAAATTACTGAGCATGTATATCGAGTGATATAATTTCAGGTACCTTCAACACAGTATTAGCCCTCCTTGCTAAGGGTTTTTCCGTTTCCGCGTTCTGTGGCATGTTTATGTATGCGGGTGAATTGTACCCCACAGGGTGTCGTGGAGCTGCATTAGGTTTATGTGGACTATCTTCACGTATTGGCAGTCTATTAGCACCACAATTACTGGTACTTGGGGATTATACGTTTGACACGTTTCCAGTAATTTTAATGGGTGTTGTTGTCATAATTTCGGGCACAGCTTCATTGAATTTACCTGAAACACTTGGAATAACGTTACCGAATACAATTGATGATGTCAATGAATTATGGGGTAAACCAAGTGGAAATTAGATAAACTCAATTAAAGTATTTTAAGGTCATCGGATTTATCGTTCATGAATTAAAGAGTAACAATTAGTTGTGATATAGGCGCTAATAATGAAATGAACGACTGATATAAGTTATGCATCATGGTGTTTTTTTTATGATTTGCGATCGTAACGTGTGGAATGGTGCTTTTTTATGATCCCGTTCTTCGCCATTTATCGTCTTTTGAAATACTAAGTGGCTTGCTTTTCTTCGTCAATGTTGATCAAGATGGGTTACTCTTTATGAAATACTCGAGATGGTTCTTACTCTCTCTTAGTGTTGTTCCGCCATTCATGTTAATTTTAACTGATGGCTTCCAGATAAAAATATCACGTTTTTTAGCTATTAAAACCAATGCAGCCTTGTTCTGGTTGCAGAACCTATATCTGCTTGTTTAATACTTCCCACGGCAGTTATAAATGTAAGAAATGATTCAGGGACTTACACCATGTCGTGCTCCGACAAACAAGCTTTATTACGGAATCCTGATTGCAAGATTTATACGATTAAAAAGGCGAAATGCTTGCGAGTATCGGCAAGTGGCTTAGGAGAGTTAAGCTATCTAAAATCAACAAGTTTATCAACAATTTCTTTTAAACAAGAACATAAGCCTTAATTTAAATTAGAAACACTCGAAATGTCAAAAAAAAAAATAAATTTCTGTGAAAATAATTTTCAAAAGTACTTACTGCAGGATCCAGAGGGGAGGTTCGTGAGTGATGTTGAATGCAATTCGTGTTGTGAACGGGATTCGCATTTTGCAAAATTTTATCACGACTTTCTTCTTAAGTACGGAAACTTGAAGCATATGACGAAAATTTACCCCCAAAAAGTATGAGGAAAGGGTTTTTGTTTGTCAAATAGCAAATTATGTGTGGTCTTTGATTGTTGTGCGCTGGATAGTTCAGGCGTATCAAAAACTGATGTCTAAAAAATGTATCGACCAGTTACCATGTTTTCACAATTTTAACTGTTTATGCAATTATTTGGATATATCATTCCAAACCTATTCGTCATTTTAAATTGAATACAGTGCTTTTTGGCTTAGCGTACCCGCTAAGATGCTTTCTTGTCCACCATTGCCATTAAACGCAAGCAGTAAAAGATTACCAATCATCACATTCGGTAGCAGCCAAGACATTATAAAGGGCAGGTACGTGGATAACATCATGACCGGAACAGGAAAAAGAGGAAGTACAATTATGACCAGATCAGCAGAAAAGCTCCCATGGCCAGAGTGCCGTCTAAATCAACTGTAAAAACTAGATCCAGAAACTACTATCACCGTGAATGGTGTGAGCATAAGTTGAGCTTATTTTTTGGAAATTAGAAGATTGTTTGACCAGTTAGAATGGATATCTCCTGTGCTCATAAATTGAAGATGATGAGTTTGACTGAAGTGATCCGCTTCCTTCGTAAAGAAGAACCTTGCATGCAAGGACGCAAATTACATTTTTTTCAATCACAAGATATGCAAATAATAAAAGACACTAGTCGGTTGACATCTGCGCCGCAAGTGAAGGGGCTTATACCACAGCTGTCAATTTTATTTTTAATTATGGTCTCCTCTAAGACCAAGATTGCTCCAATCAAACCACAAATACTTTATGGGTTTTTCACTACGGATCTTTTTCCAACCTGATTATGGTATCCATTTGGGAAACCAAATCTAAAATGAATATTATACTCACTTGGACGGGCTCCAAAATAGGGTTGGATTGGTTAGAAAGTGAATTTGGAATACTACTGTCGAGCTCTTTAACCTTCTTCATATACTTTGTCACATCGAACGGTGACAATACCACTACTAGGGCATAGTTGCCTTTACCACATAACAGTGCTGCTTAATGCTCTATCCAACACCCGATTACCCTTCAATAAAACTCTTGAATTACATCAATAATGCTGCATGAAATACTTGAAGATAATATAAGCATCATGATCCATCATTACTGTAATCGCTTTTAAAACAAGTGTTCTGGACAAGCTGTTGGTAAGTCATAAGCAAAGGAAATAGTAATGAAATACATTAATTGTAGCAAATTTAGGGCTCAACGTTAGCAGCATTTAATTTAGGCTCTTGAATCAAGCTAATATGACCGTCGTAAAAAGGGCTGTTGATTATCTAATTATTTAGACCTATCTTCGCGTACATCTACCAAAGAGAATTTAACTACGGCTTTTGTTTCAAAAATTCGTCATATAATACATTTACCAGTTATCGAACTTCTATATTTAAAAAAATAGAGCGAATGCAACATGATTCAAAATTAAAAACTATGCCATAAATCAAAATTTTCCAAAATCCAGAAAATACCTGAATTCCAAATTCCAGAAAATACCTTAGCTCGAAGAATATTATACTAAAGATTAACCCGGATATAAGTTTATTGAATAATCGAAGTTATAAGTTTGGAATTGATTTAAATTGCATGCGCTGAATTGTCAAACTGTTCAGAAAGCAACACAATATTCTAAAACTATGTAATTGTTTTAAAAGGTTCAGAACTAAATCTTATTTCCGTGTTAGCCTCATCCAAGGTTGCAAAATCTCATGAAAAATGCTGTAAGGGGGGTAAAATTATCTGAAATGTGAAATGACTGACTAAGTAATAACATAGTCGAGTTTCAAAGTTACTGAAACTAGCTTCAGAAGCATTAACAAGGTACGAGAACGGGCAACCCCTGTTCTGAATGAATAATCGTTTTATGTATTCATATAAACCTTTTTTATTCTTCTAGATCGACTCAAACAGTTATGTGTCCATTGCACATTTTATAACCTCACCTTAAAATATCGGTTTATCTATCGAATTTCAGTCTACGTTTATATACCAAAAATGCGTACTCCGCCGAGATGCTTCTTTGATTCTAGATGATATATATATATAATGTTTCTACTTAAAATTATTACATCAACAGAAGTACATACTAAGATAGCGCTCCAAATGCAAAAACGGTAAGAAATCATGCATGACGCAGTAATTTCTCGAGTGCGTTAATTTTTCATATTTGTTTCGTTGACTGTATATTTGTTTAAAATGTGAATCTTAGCTAAGTTGTTAGTATGATTTTTTGCACTTACTGCATTCTAACGTCGGAAAACGTAAGCTTTATTTTCCGTTTTAGACAGGTTTTTCGAATTCAACACACAAAAATCGAATTCGATGGAGCCAGAATGTTGATTCAGTATGGGCCAGCAAAATTCGTTTATTGAAATGATTGATCTCGTTGATTTTACGTATATCTGCTTGCTCATCGATTTCGCGAATACCACTGGTGGTGAAGGCGGACAATTATTTTCCCGATAGAGTGTAAATTGAACAAATAATACGAATTGTGGAGGTGCGTAAAGCTGAGGCAGATGCGATCACAGCTCTCGACCAACTATTTGCCTAAACTGAAGCGGTATATGACCTAAGCTGCATCAAGATGTGTCGATTACTTTTAGATTGCTCATCCAATCGGGAATTTAAAGAGCTGTCATATACATGTTTTAAACGCTCGTGCATAATCCGGCAGATTTAGAACTAAGTTACAACTATACAAGTTAAGCAAGTTTCGATAATATGTAAACATTGTGGATGTCCCTATGCGTCGCAGTCAGTGAATAAAAATAAAACTGATACCTAAAAGATTTGGAACTGGACAATTAAAAGATAAATTATAGCTTTGCTATACACTCATATAGCTGACTAGTTAATGGTAGCCAAATAATTACAACATTACTATAGTTAATTGTCTTATCAACTAATTAAACTTTATTGCACCTCCAAAGATCTTAAGGTGCCCAAAAGACTCAAAAATTTTGTTTCTATTATTAATTAGTATATTTATGACTGGCTAGAGTTGGCTACGTTTAGCTCATAATAAATTAACTTTGAAAGTGAGCAAAATTCGTGTACAATGGATACATCTGGAAACGATCTGTCAACAATCAATTTAAATGCTAACGAAATTCTTTACTAGCAGATAATATGATTGCTCAGTTTGGCCGTTATCATAAACTTTAATTAATTTTCCAATATTTTCACAATTTTATTGTTGGAACAAGAATACGGAAACATCGTCCCATACGTATGTTCCGAAATTCTATTGCCGTGTAAATTTTGTCGCCAATTTATTAATCATAATAAGTGAACTAGTCTTGTTTTGTATACTGTACGTAGAACAGCAATGATACAACATGTCAAGTGGATGAGTGTCGCGATGGTTATGAATTTGACAGTGAATATGACACTTTGGTGACGGAATTCTCGTTGGTGTGTTCACGAAAATATTTGGACCTTTAGTGAATACGTCATATTTTTGTGGTGTGACCGCCGGTGCGATAATATGTGGAATTGTAGCTGATTTATGGAAACGCTGAATTGTGGTTCTCGCCTGTCTATACATTCACGGAATTCTTGGCGCTTCGTTATATTTTTTCGATAATTTACTGATTTTTACTGAATCCATGGTGCATTTGTTCAACTAAGTGTTGAAAAAACATAAAAAAATTGAACCACTAAAATTTTGTTTAAAATGTAAAACAACCTTGGTGATTGAAACACTTGGAATAACGCTTCCGAATACAATGGACGATGTCAATGAATTATAGGGTAAATTAAGTTGAAATAAATGTTTTTTTATAAGTTCAAAACGATCTGGCAAATAGTGTATCTGGTTCTTATTAAAAATATTTGGGCAGGTATATCTATTTTAAAACTCAACTAATTTTGTGTCCATGGTTTTATCTCAACTTTCATCAATACTGTTCTAGTGACATCTGTTGCTTATATTTGGTACATGCTAGTGAGTAAACACTAACGACATCTGAACAACATCTTAATAAACTGTATATATTAAATCAATACCTAAAACTACGGTTTAGCCTAGAAAAATTTAGAGCTAAAATCGACTTTAACCAAATTCATAAACCTTGCCAATACCGAAACATTTTAGTACTAATTAAAAAGGTTTGATTATTTGATAAATAGTACATGCATAGTTTATAATGTTAAATAATAGATGTCTCCAAACACATATATGTAATTATTATATATCATAACAGATGTCACGGTATCAAAGAACATAACCCATTTTTTATTCACCACTTTATAAATTTCAGACACTAAAACTGGTTTTATAGGTTTTTTTTTATGAATATGCAATAGCGTGCTTTCGGAATATAAGCAGAACGAGGATACATTTATTTAGGCTCGTGGTTTCAACCTTGTCCTTCAAAGAGGCTCCGCGTGCTGATTTACTTAATCCATCAAGATCTACGTGAAGTTTCTTGGTTGAACTGTTATTTTGTATGTTGTAGTGATGCTGTCGGTAAAAATACTGTATCTGGTCCGGTTCGACTTCATTTTGGTTTTACTCTTCCATTTTTCGAGAACTAAGCTTTCCCATATTGAGTTGATCTGGAACCTGAGTCTTGTAAAGTGCAGAGTCATGACATATACCATAGCTATTGGCAATAAACCGATTTGATTTTTAAATTTTGAATTTCATTGCAGTTTTTAAATGGGTGTGCTTTAATTTATGGATTTATAGCAGATTTCAGACCCATTCCAACTTATTATCTTGGTGAGAATAGTTGCCCACGGATTCTGTAAACTAATAGTGGTGTTGACCGGCCGCTTAGTTTTTCCGAAACTGGTAGTTTTCTGACCGATGTTTCAGTTTCCAATTCGTATCTGTGTACGATAGCCAGGTCAATATTTGTGAGGTTGGTCTTATTTCTGCTAGTGGACGATTAAACTATAAAGATACACGACTTAATAATTCAAAAATCGATTAGAACGTTGCAAGAAGAGTCTAGCTTGACATAAGAACAACACACTAGAGTGCATGTAAGGTATCTGATATTTAAAGCTACAATAATCATTTGGGAGTTCCAAATAGGTTTAATTTATGAAAAATGTTAGCTCATGTAAAAAAAATTTCCACCCAAAACTCAAAACATTGGTTTTCAAAACATTATATATGGTTAGAAAATAATGGCCAATCAGTTGAAAGGTGCACCAAGCAACAAACCAATAACCAAACGTGAGCAAGAGGGGTGATTCAAGGTTTGGTGACAAGCCTAACATAGAGCGACCAGCAAATAAAGCAATTTTGGGAATTCGAGAAAGTCACAGTGCGACTTGCCATGGTATTCAGAGTTGGCAGTACCAAGAATAATATTCAATACTCAGAGAGAATTTCAGAGATTTTTTTTCCAATTTGCGCTACAAAATTTTGTAACTATTGCCAACAAGTTGTAGGTACCAAGTCTGGTCGATATTCCACTTTTTCCGGTGCTCAACATGCGGCGGCTTCAACACAAGTTCCTACAACCCACAAATTTCTTTTTCCATTTTTTTGTTGATTGGATCTGCCAAGTAACACTATTGCTGTTTTAGCTTTGATGATGTTTATATACGATGTTGGACATCTAGTATAGAATCGTTTCAACAGGAACATTTGGTTGGATTCCTTGTTAATGTGTTTACTCTCTGAGTAACCCCATCGTAGTATTTATGCTGTTGCCGGAAAACACATACAACCTCTTCATATGGTCATACACGTATAGTATCGCGACATCTCTGAAACATTTTTGACATGTTGTACCAACATGGACTTATATTGAGTGCAAGTGGTTGTGAGCCAGAATATGACAGAGTCACCATCATATTTCTGACCTAGTGGTAACTTTCTGAAACATTATTTCGAATTTCAATCAAACAATTCTATAAATTTATTTTCAAAATTCCATTTATTTGTTGTTGTTGTGGTTTTTAAAAATTATAGCGTAATTAAAAGAAAAATAAATTAATTAAATATTTACAAATTACTTAATTCTAAATTAATTTTTTTTAAATTTTAAATTTTTAAATTTTAAATTTTTAATGAAGAAATACTTGGTATAATTAAAACGTTAATTTTTTTTATTTGTTTTTAATTTTATTGTTGTTAATTAAAACAAAAAAAAATCTATTTATGTACAAGAGTAAAAATAATTTTGGCGGGAAAATGTTTAATACGGTCACGTTACATTAATTTCTTCGTCACTGTCGTCCGAGTCGTTCATCGATTCATAATCGTCGTAGTACATATTCATTTTATTGCCCATATTTGTTATAATACTATCACTATTTTGATTGTAGTTACCGCTATTGTCGTTACTATTTGGATTGTTATTGTTACTGCAACCCGTACCCCGATTATCGTAAAAATTATTAAAAATTTGTTGGCCATGTCGTCGCGCAGTTTCATCGAATTCAAATTTAAATCCTGAATCATTTCGTCCACCACCACCACCAGCCGTGGCTATCGATGACGATGACGTTGACGATGATGTTGATGAGATTGTCGAGTCGGCCGGCGATTTCGATGAATCGATATATTTCTGTGTGGTTGTTTTTAAATTTTGAGCCAGACATGTTTTTAAATTTGTGGCGGCCGTCGAATGATTCGCTTTTAAATTTGAAATATTTTTTAATTGTAGTCCACCACCACCACCACCACCACTACCACTATTACTACTACTACTACCATTTAATTGTTTTGTTGTTGTATTACTATCACACGATGGTGATGATGGTGGTGATAGTGATGGTGGCCGATCACATCGTGCATCCGATAAATCCGGATTTGGATTATTTTTATTTGGTAGAGTTTGATCGCGTGATCCTCCGCTAGCCAGTAGTTCACGTTCCTTTGAGTTGCGCCATTTCATGCGACGATTTTGAAACCAAATTTTAACCTAAAAATAAAAAAACGAAAAAAAAAAAAATATGTCAGTCGCATATTGCAAAATTTCGCATAACTATCATGTTTCAATGTTTGCCATTCACTTAAAACTACTTTGCTACAGTTAAAATTATGTCGAATGCAGTCTTTCTCGATTTGTTTTGTAAATTTTTTGTGATTGATCACAAATTGGTTTGTTTGGAATGCATTTATGTTGTATGTGCATAGGGTAAATACGACTCATACGAGTAAATTTGTTACAGTATTTGATGTTAAGTATCAGGTTTTTTTATAAACGGGAGTTTACATCAATGTAACGGGGTTTATATGTGTTTTGACCTTTGGGTTTTAAAATGTCATCGTAGCACATCGTAGTCTGATTAGTAGATACAGCACAGTGTGATATAATAATGATTTTATGACAAATAAGGGGTGATTAAACGGTTAACGTTTTTAAAGATACCGGGTTCGAATCTCGATGGGGGAGAGATGTAAAGGGATTTGGTATCACTTGATTGTGATCGGTGATGACAATGACCATAACTTTGACCCTCTGTTGGAGTACAGAATCCATGAGTCTGATTTCGTGCGTCCTTTATTTGGTCACCGATGACATAAAGTAGGACGAGAAAAACTAACCGCGGAAGAGTTGGGTGAGCTTCAAGCCCCAGAACAGATTGCATGGAGTAAAACATAAAAAAAATATAAAATGTATCGTAAGCATACATGACCAAACATCCTTATAGTCCAAATATTCATCGAAATCGAGATATTCAAAGAAACCGAGCAATAACCCAGAATAACGAGCGCATATACAAGAAAGATCTATGACTTTGAAAAGCAAAGAGACACGCTAAGAGTCCTTGGCCTGTAATGAGAGCCGAAAGAAGATTTATTTAAATTTAATATCCCTGGTGGCACCTATCTGAACGTGATAAACATACCAAGCTTCGATAATACTCAAGGTACAGTTTAATCCCAAACCTTTTGGATACCCGATATATCACGGAAGAAAACTCTTGCTCCAGAGAGGTTATTTATCAGAGTTCTGGAGAGCCTCTCAACTGGTGACCCCTGCATGATTTTTATCAATGTGATTTTTTTTCGATGTGAGTATCGTGATATTTCCAAAATGTATGAAGATGGTTCATGTGGGTGTAAGAACGGAGAAATAAAACAGGATAGTTGGTCAACTACAACTGCAGCTTGCAATAAATACCAGAGAGAATATTTCAGCGTGGTTGATAAAACTGACCAAACCGACGGTTTGGTTCGCCAAGCTGAAACCCAATTCGGGAATCGAAAAATAGTCAGCGGCATTACCAAGTTTGACTATTTGGTCATGCGTCCTTGCCCAGAGAGGTAGTCAAGTCAGCCATTGATTTTATTGAGTCACCACCTGAGACAGAAAATGTGTACCAGACGCTATAAAACACCCTCATCAAGCGCCATTCCATAAGCGAGCAACAACGCTTAGAAATGTTGTTTTCGAGGGCAGATATGGGGGAAATGAAAGTTTCCGAGTTTTATCGGTTTATAACTTCTCTCGCCGAACTAGCTAACTAGTTTGACCGTAAAATTGCTGGAGAAACTGTGGGATCGTCGGCTATCCGGAAAAATAAATATGTTTTTAGTCGCAGCCAGCAGTTTATGAATCAGGTCCAATCTGTTTCAAAAGATCCAATATGTGAGTTGAGCAATATGGTCAAAAATATATGTAAAGAGGTCAACGAGTTGAAACAAGAAGTTTCAGAAATTGGTTCTCCGCGTTCAGGTCAAAATAGTTGCAGGGGTAGATCAAGGTCTCATTCTAGAAGTTTTGAAAATAACCATCAAGTTAGTCGTCGTCGATTTCGTAATATCAACGGGATTTGATGGTTGTGTTTTTCCCAAGGCAAAGGGATCCCAAGATCCCTAACAAAAATTAGCTAACCCAGTTGTTAAAGAGGTCGATAACTGTGTTGGGTCATCACGCAGCTTATTTATGCGATACTCAGCAACTAGTTTAACATATCTCATCGATACGAGAGCCGAAATCTCGGATATACCGGTTATACCGTCTTCAATCGTCTTATTCTGGGTGCGGATTTCTTATCAAAATTCGGTTTGATGGTTAATTTGAGAAAAAAACAACTCATCGATGCAGAAACGAATCTCAAAGTTGACGCAATTAGCGCAAGGACCAACGAGCCCTCGGTACGATTGTATTGTAAATCCAAAGTACGGCATTCAAGTACAACACAACAACGTTCATTGTATCCAAAGAACCGAAAGACTGCCGTATTCGCATGTCTCTTACATATGGTAGCCAAAAAGAACAACGACTGATTTAGTAAGGGCCTCCACCACAAGTTGGTTGCACAAGAGGACATTTTTAAAATAGCCATCACGACGCCATTTGGCCTGTTTAAATTCGTAAGAATGCTATTTGGATTTCGTAATACAGCGAAAACGTTCCAAAGGTTTAAGAATCGCGTTTGCATGGGACTAGAGTACCGTTTTCGTTTAGACGATTTCTTGGTTGCTAGTCATAATCGAGAGAATCACTTAAGACACCTCGCAAGAATTATCCTCATTATAATCCTCCCATCAGAAGATAGGATAAAAATCATAAAGGTTTTCCCAATCCCTACGACCTTGCGTCAGATTCAACAGTTCATTGGAATGGTCAATTACTACCATAAATTCGGACCAAAACTTGCATAAATACTCGTCCCAATCCATTCGCATTTGGCCACGTTGACTAAGAAGCCAAAAGCAAAAATTTTCACTTGGCCCGATATATGCCAGGAGAACTATGTGAGAGAATTTTTGTCCAACCTGATGAAAATGTTGATTCTGGACGATCGATGCGTCGTCTTGGTATAGCAGTTGAAGCCGTGTTGCAACAAAAAGTCTCAGGTGTCGATGTTCAGCTATTGGGGTATTTTCGAAACTAAGCAACGTCGATCCAAAATACTCGACATACGATAGGGAGCTTGAGGCGATTTATTTGTCAATAAAACACTTTAGACCTTTCGTAGAGGGTCAAGCGTTTACAGTATTTACGGACCACAAGCCATTACACTCACTTCAGGCGGGGATGGAATCTTCCCAGCTCTTCTCCAGAGGGGCTTGGATTTGATTACCTCTGCTCTGGTAGCCTTATTTAGAACTAGCTTCAATTTTGGTCATAAATCACAAGTTTGAAGCCAAGTCAATGTGGGTTTTATCCCAAAGCTTGGCGATCGGCCAAATGAACTCCCTAAGTCCCTTCGACCCATCAGTCTTACATTGTTTATTCTAAACACTATGGAATGACTGGTAGATCTTCATATCAGAGACTGGTTAACCTGTCCAGATATCTGAATCCTAATCAATTCGCCTACAGAAAAGTTAAATCAACAGAGGTGGTGTTGCATTTACTTGTGACCATGGCCAAAGTGACCTGCCGCTCGAAAGAAATGGCACTGTGCGCTTTTTTGGACATTGAGGGAGCTTTTGACAATAAACTAGTTACGACTTAATTGCTATAAGGGCAATCAGGCGTCGAAGTATTGATGATCAGACTAACCACTGCATTAGTTCCATGTTGTTTAGTAGGAAGATTACTTCCAAACTAGGTATTGAGTTAGTCATGATTACGGCAGCAAAGGGGTGTCCGATGAATGTACGACGTCTGCAATAGGCATTGCTTGTTATTTCAAATCAATGTACTAAAAAAGGCCTTTCGATAAACCCTAACAAAACAGTCCTGGTGCCCTTTACCAAAAGACGTAAATTGAACTTTGGTTCAGTTAGTCTAAATGATATTACTATCGGATACTACAATAAAGTTAAATATCTGGGAGTTGTCCTAGATAAGAAACAAAATTGTAATTCTCATATTAACTCAACTACCAAACGTGTGGTCAGAGCCATGTGGGCTTGTTAGCGTATGTTTGGAAGGAATTGGGGCCTCAGCTTAAAAATGATTTACTGCGGATGTACATCGTGATAGTGAGGCCAATTGTAACCTATTAAGCCATAGTTTGGTGGCCTAAGGAACAGCAAAAAGTTATTATGAACAAGCTAACGTCATTGCAGAGGTTAGCATGTCTCGGAATCACAGGCTATCTACACCTGTCCTACTGTGGCAATGGAAGCTCTCATCGGACTCACTCCACTTTATATCTACGTCAAAAAATCAGCTGCTACTTGTGTAACTAAATTACAGCTAGTGAATCAATATAGTCATGATGATCATATGGGTCATTTGGACATTTTGAATAAACTTTCCGACTTGGTATGTTCTTTGGAGTTCCGGACGATATGCCCAAAAAACTCAGCTTTGGCAGGAATTTCGGAGTAACAGTCCTTGATAGAACAGACTGGGATACTGATGAACCTCCTATGGAACCTAGAGGAGTTGGCATTTATGTCTTTGGATCTAACCACAAAATATCGAAATCACTGGGAACTTTCTGAAATTCACGCCATTGAAACCTGCGTCTTAACTATTATAACTAAAGGTCTTAAAAGCGCCTCCGTTTACGTCTCCGATAGCCAAGCCACATTGAAAGCACTGGTTTCTACCTGCCTGGATGCTAAGTCGGTTAAAAGTTGTTACAAACTGCTATAATTCCTTTCTTGCCATAACAAAGTTAGGTTGTGGTGAGTACCTGGTCACAAGGGCACCACTGGTAACGAAATAGTCGAAAAGTTTGCATGGGCAGGCTCGTCGTCTACACTCATTGACCCCGAGCCTTTCTGTGGCATCCCGAGGGCCTCTGCAGCCTACACAAATAGTAAATGTGGAAAATACAATGTTTGACTCATTGAAACTGTATTCCTAGCCTTAGACAGGCCAAATTTTTGATCAGAAATTTCACCATAAGGCCTTGGCGGTCAATTTTATTAAAGGAATTATTAGGAAACTAGTGAGTTTTCTTTCAGGTCCAATGAGTTGGCTTCATTTTGAAGAGAGGTATTTGACCCCGGAGAAATGTAAATTGGTCTCTGCAAACAGCATTCCCGCCTTTATTAGGAAGGTGGAGAAGCTTTTGGACGAATAAATCTCAATAGCACAAAATATCTTCTAGGTCGCAGTGCTGGCAGTTTGGGCAGTGAAAAAAAGACTTATTGAAATAAGCAACGTCTTTAATGAAATGGTCCACCTCAATCTCCATAGGAAAAAGTCATCAATATAGTTTATCGATAAAATTGAACTGAAGAAGCCTACTTCAAAATTACCTTAGACGTACTCGAAAACCTTACATTAGTCACGATTCACGGAATAATATTGAGGTACGTGGCCTCTTTAAGTTAGTGCTGAGGACATTCTCAGGAATGCTAAAGAGACGAAACCTATATATAGGATGCTTCTGGCCAAGTTTTAGTAAACGATGAAGCACAGTTCAAGTAGATTGAAAAAATATTTAGAACACATTAACAACAGCAAACATTTTTGGTCATCAATTGTCACTTGTCAAAACAAGCAATACCCATCCACCATCCCGTATTTGACATTAATTTGACATTAAAATATAGGAATGCAGAATAGTAGTCATCAGATTATATAATGCTGGTCATAGTTGGTCTCATGATACTAATGTTGAACTCGTTTGTAAAAGCGCAGTACTATTGTATGAGTGTAAGACATGGAAGCACACTTAACAATTCATATAGAAACTTCAGATGTTCGTAAATAAGTGCTTTTGATGAATATTGAAGTGCTTCTGGCCGAACACCATATAAAACAAACATCATGCTGCACGGTTCAATAAAAAAGCAGTTAGAAATTAAGACTGAAATAAAAAAACGGAAGTGGAAATTAACTGGCGAGATACTAAGGAACCCACTTCTGGATCTAACAAGAATGTCATTGGGAATAGGAAAGTTGGAAGACCAGCAAAGACTTAAAAATAATAACGATAGCCTTGAATACAGTATGGTAGTCCAGCTTAGCAGACTTCTTATGCTCCTAAATTGGAGATAAAGAAAAAAAATATAAAAAATTCAGTTAGGGGGTATCTTTTTTTGCACAATATGTGAAATGTATAGCGTAACACCCGATAATGACACCAATAGTTCATTAGTCTTCACAGTACATATTGAAATTATTTTGTGTTCACTCTTCGTTGTAACAATGAAAGAAAGGCCCCTGGTATACCATGTTACCTAAACACATAACAATTATCACCTCTGAACGTTAAAATTAATTTAAAAGGAAAATTTCTCAAAATAAGAGATCCGCTTAAAGAATTACAAAATCTAGACATTTAAATTGGTAAACCCTATTTACAACTTTAAAGCCAATAAAACCTTTTAACGGCTTTATTATTACGTCTGATTAATTTTTTTTATTAACTTTTCTTTTATTAATTAATCAATCGGTAATCAAATTCTGTTATCGACAAATTAAGAAAAGCTATAATTAAAAATACTACCGATGACTTACCTAAAGTTAGATTGTGACAACCTTACGTTGTATTGACACCGTTGTCGTCGAAAGATTTCGATTTTATCGTTTACAATGACTTAACGCAAAACCGCAATAAAACAAAGAAACAAATGAACTTTCATGTCATCGTCGATTAAATATATTCGCAGAACATATGACAATCAAACAATGAACTTCGAGCACAATTTATCATTTTGCGGTTGTCATAATTAAATTATAAATTTCAAAATGGCAAAATCAAATTTCATGCATCCTAAACGCATTGATGTGCGCTAAATTTTTGTTAAATAATTAAATCATCATCATCAGTCAAAGTTTTTTTTTTTTTTTTCGTTTTTAAATATTTTACGAGTATTGTTACCGACAATTGCATTTTATTTAGAAATTTTTACGGAAATTATAAAAAAAATTTCGTTATTACGTATCCAACAATATGGTTACAATGATGGATGACTTAACGAACAGCAAGCATCTCACTATTTTAACACGGACATGTGATATAATCGAATCGAAATATTTTGGGTATAGCAATTGCGTATATGCGGATGACAATGTCCTTCTAATTCATTGTGCATCTACTAATTGCCCTTTTCAATTGTTGTTCAACATTAAAAATGATCGATTAAAAAATTTTTTTTTGTTACGTTATGAGTGACAGAATTATTATTGTACGATGAATATTTTTGTTCGAAAGTGAAATTGATATTCACGCCTCGTTACCAATTAATTGTTACGTATATTTTTTGTGATGAATACAAAATTGTCGGCGAACGCAATGTGGTCCAATTTTTTTTAAGGCATTTTGTGAGTGGTTTTTGTTTGTGGGAAAATGATGGGTAAGCAACATGTAATCTTTACTAAAACAAAAAAAAAATTTAATCACAGTAAAACAGTGAAAGGGTACTATTATGGTAGGAATTATGTTACACTGTTAAATTGAAATTGTTCACTTCCTGGCAAATCTTTACCGATCTTAGTTCTTGTAATTAATTCTATAAGGCCCTGCAAATACAGGTTCGCTTTAATTTTATTTTTTCTGCACTTTTAAAATTTCCAGTCATCATGTAAACGCGTATGGAAAATTGTTTGGCAGATAGGTTGCCCTTCACCAGTCATATATTTGATTTAGTCGTCATCACTAACCTTAGTCGTTTAGTCGTCATTACTAATCTATAGTGATACAACAAGTTGGCCTTTTTTGGCAGATTTTGGAAGATTTTTGGGTTCAAATCCACAATTAAAACTCTGAGACACTGGATTGAGACAGGTGCCATTCATCAGGAGAATTCAGCAAAAAGCCCAGGTTTTCTTTAAACTTCAAGATCAAAATGTTCAAAAATGGTTCATTGAACCAAATAATTGAAGTTATATACAAAAAGTCATTTGAGAAGATCCAATGATCTTTCTGATGGTGATATACACAACAAACCAGACTCGGATATATTTTTACTGGAAATATTAGCGTTATTTTTACTGCAAATATGGCGTTTTATCAAACTATGGTTATACCATCCTATGAAATTGACAATAAGTTAAACAAATTTTGGGAAGTTCTCATCTTTGTTTTAACTGTTTGTCAATCTGTTTGGCACGAGTATCCCAATTAAGATTTTTAATCTGATTTAATAGTAGTGTTCAATGACTTAACATCCGTTATGTTTTAGAACACCACAACACTCACTTTGAAGTTTGAGGAAAACCGCGGGCTATTTTTAAACTTTTGCAGATATTAATCTTTACTATTTAATGGATGTTTGCTTGTTCTGTGGTTTGTACCGTAAAAGCCTTCATAAATTAGAATACGGACCAAGTGTTCATCGCCCTTCCATGCTATTTGAATCATGGTAATTCTAATAAAAGGAAATTTATGCAGCTCTATTAGCAAAATGGTTTCGTTGGGGTTTCTTGGAGTTATTTTTTGATTATGTTCTGGAAGGTGCCGCTTGCTCTTATATACCAAAGTTCAGAAATATCTTAAGCTAATGAGTTCCCTGAGACAAAAGCCACAGGATGGATTCATTTGTTACAGTCAACTATGCCACCTTTTGTCTGATTTTTGTAGGTTTTGTGGCTACTGTTTCATGTTCTAGGTTTCTCTATTAATAGTTGCCGTATAGATTGTAATTTTTATTCCAAGAAACTTAAAAAGTTTTTAACGTTTAAATTTATTTATGATTTGTGTTGGTGTGCTCGTAAGTATTTTTTAGCAACAAATGTTCTCGTTAAAGCTACTTCCGTGTTAGCTAATAATTTGTGTTTTATATGTATCTAAGTAGTCTAATAAAAAAAATCACGACTGCTAAGCCAAGACACTCCCGCATGATCAAAACTTGAAATGTCTATTTATGTTCCCTAATTAAAATCATAGTTTCCAAGATATAGAAAAGTCACTACCTACCTATTCATTGGGGTTGAAGATGCAGCCCTCTATGAAAAACGTCTCCTGGAACGACCAAAGTTAAGTTTCAATGCCCCGAAGGTACGTCTACACACGATTTTGATGAAAATGTAAATAGTTCATCATAAGACGCTGGCTCATACGAAATATAGGAAAACGAATCTTAGAAACATGAACGATGTGGGCATAATAAAACATTGTATCGATGGTATATCGATGACTTTGAACACCATAAGCCGGTATTATTTGGCACATCATCTATGATCGAATTTAAATCCAAGTTAATGACATACGGAGAAATTTCGGAGAAAATTAAATCGAAATCAAAGGAGATACACACTCGTTGCCGATTCTAAAAGAGGTGAAGCTGGCGACATCCACAGGAAAGCCACATCAGAGATGTTTTGATTGTTGTGACGTATAGTATATTTGGGAAATAGTTGCCAAAATAAAATGAAAGCTCTCAGTGAAATAAATTCCGCCATATTTCCAGAGTTTATAAGAATAAAAGATGGCACTAGTGGATAACGTCAAAGATTTAATTTTCATAGCGAATAGCGAGTATAGTGGTATGGCAGCACACACTTTAGCCTCACACAATTCAGTACTATAGCACATTTTGACTCTGTTATCGAAGTGGATGGTGATTTATATAATACCGAATGTTATTTTACCGATTGTCTTAATCCTTGCTCAGAAAAGTAGTTAAATAAACTTTTAAGATTGTAGCTCCAAACAGCATCATCATGAAAAAGTTCGTAACCGAATATTGTTCTATAGTAATGCAAGGAAATGAGTAATGAATTGAAAACGTGATGGTTGCCTATGAAGCCCCATAGGGCAGAAAAAAATCGGGTAAAGCAACCAATAAATTGTGAAAGCACCAAATTGGTTCTTCTTTAAAATGGTTAGTTACTCAACTTAAGGTAGTGATCTCAACTTAATGAAAATAAATAAATATTTGCTGATCGTGCACCCAGATTAAATCTCTAAATTCCAAAAGGTGGGTTCAATAAATGTTTCAACACTCGGATGCTCTATACGAAAGTACAGATCGACGGAGAAATTTACGAGACTATTTTCCATATCGTAGTAGATGCAATTTTGCATTGTGAACTGAGTCAGTTACAATTTTGCAGACAGATTACAGAAAGATCAACAAAAGATGGTTGAGTACCGATTTCCGAGGAATTTAATAAAGATCCACTAAACCATGCATACGCTTTAATATACTCAATGTTGGATCTTCAAATTGGATTTTTCAATGTTTTCATATAGCAACGTATGCTGCGTTAAGTATACTACTTTCATACCACCGATGGGCAATTATGAGTTTGTGTTCGTGCACCATTTGGCCTCTGTACAAAAAATTAGTTTTTGCTATATAAAATTGAGAACGGATTTATTCGACCATCGAAGAGTAAATAGGAAGCAATATTCAAATATTCAGAATCGAATTGTATGAAGAAAACCCAGTCGCTTTTGCTTTAAAACCACATTTGGCCTCCTAAGGAAAAAATGGTTTTTAAATTCGTAGAAGGACAGAAAAATACTTGTATTTGTAAAATAACCTTTTCTACGGATACACTACATTGGTGCTGAAACACAACTTCCTGTGGACGCGTGTAGGATTGGATTGGGTGAATGAATTTAAAAAAAAGTTCTATCCAGTATTTTATGTTTAACACAGTAGAAACACTTCTGATTGTGCAAAGAGGTACAGCAGCTATGACCTCGAAGTTCTAGAAATTGTTAGGGCTTTAAAAAGATTTATCATTCAATTGAGAGGAAGGAGTTGATTTCAAGAATTGCAGGATGGCAAATGGATCCTTTGCATTGTGGCAGAACAAAAAAGGAATTCTTTTGAGTTTTTAGCATGTGGATCATTTAAGTAGCCACACATATATCGTTGGTGTAATTGACGGATTTACAAGGTTTGCTTGGCTGTATTCAACATAAATTATCAGTGGCGATAATAAAATATTTCACAAAATGTATCACATACGGAGGGGCGCAGAATACGACTTTACAAGTAGTTAGTTTAATAAAGCCATATAATTGTGGTACAATAGACGATGATTGAAGAGCAAGCGAAGAAACAAGTGAAAAATCTGTTACTTCTAAAATAAAAGGGCTTTGTAATCGCTTATCTAGCATATGCATCTGTTTGTGAGCTTTCGTACCTTAAAGTTTAGTTTTTCTTAAAAAAAACCGTTACAATTTTATATGTTATTTTTAATATGCCTTGATATTCTCTACAATCCCCTGGTACATTATTTGTACCCACATGCCATAGTTTTTTACGCATACCTTTTATTTTTAATCCAATTAAGAAATGTTGTAGTGTTAATATTGTAACAGTTTGATGCAATGTAAATTTGATCAGTAAAGCAGTAGTCGATGGTTATTAAGTCTTTTGTTTTTAATTTTGAAAAACAAAAATTAAATATTTTCATTAGTTTTGATAAATTGTTTAGTATTTTGTCAGTGTTGTGAATCAAAAATTCTAAATAATTTAAGTAAATTAATTTTATCGTGGCACACTTCTGAGGTGAGGCATATAATTATATCCATTTTGTTTATGAATTTTGCTATTATAATTCATCACGTATGCCACGTTCCTGACGCAAGAGTATTTACAAATATTCTATTAAAACCCTCTATTAAAACCATCTATTAAAACCATAAAAACCACCATAAAATATTGAAGTTTTGTAATTGTTTGATTGTAAGGCATTTCGACTTTGATAGTTTTTTAAAATATATTCTATAGATACAGAGAGATGAATCTCAATTAACAACAAATGGCATAACAACCTTTATTCATACATGGGCTGCTGAAAATCTTCATTCGACCAAACAAACATCATTTCAGCACTACTTTAGTGTAAACCAATGGGCTGGTATAATTAACGATAATTTAATTGGACCATTCATATTGCCACTCCTCTTTGATGAGGCTCCTATTTTAAGTAGATTCATACACACATATTAACATGATAGTGCTCCTAGTCACTACGGCACAAATGTTAAAAATTTGTTAAACGAATAATTGAAATGGAATCCAAATAATTGAATTGGAAGAAATGATCATTGGCCTGCAAGATCCAACTGTTTTAGATTTGTATGTATGGGGAACAAAACCCTCTCTATTATACAAACCGTATTGTAACTTTCGTCGACATAGTAAACAAAACCTATACACACAATTGAGTGTATTGATGCTATGAAAAAAAATGTATAATTTTCTCATTCCTACTACCACTATTTAACATTTTTATCTCTAAGTTACGCACACTATTTAATGTGTTTGGATAATTGAGATTTTTTTCGTCTCTTTTTATGTTATTTGTGTTTTGTATAGTAAAGAGATAAAATCAATTTTACCTTTTATATTTTTTTTGTCAATTTTTACTCTCTTTTGTTTTATAGTATGGGAATGTTTATTTTATTTTACACTATATTCTAAATGGTATACCGACACGTTTTTTAGTTCCAATACATTCTCATGTGTATATGATTATATAGCATTAGTATGCAATACGGCTTGTAGTAAAGAGGGTTTTGATGGGGAACGACAAAAGCGCTTGTTTACTCCATAGAAATTGAGACAAAACCAATACAACGAATACACACAGTAGCTCAATAGGTGAAAGGATTCATTCCTTAAACTTTATCATCCCAACCCCGTATAACCTATATATAAGTATACATAAGTTGAGAACAACCTATCAGGCATTTTTGCGGTTACTTCTGCTATACTGCTCTTTAACCTTATATTAGAATTTATCTTTCATAAAAGCTAAACACCTCAGAATAACATCTTGTACCGGCAGTCCAACCGGGTTCTGACATATGTTGATATATATATATATATATATATATATATATATATATATATATATATATATATATATATATAAATTTTTCTTACTTTTATTACAGTCGCATCAATTTTTTCGTTTAGATCTTCTGTAATTACAATTTCAGATAAAAAGCTGCTTCATTGTTCCCCATACAAAAAAAATCTATAGTAATGTAAGATCAGGTGATCTGGCTGGCCAGTGAATCGGTACATTCTGTCCAATCCAGCGATTGTAATAGTAAAGATTGAACCAGTCCTTTATTTGATGCCCAAAAAGAGCAGGAGGATAATTTTTTTGTTAAATGTAGTTTCTAGCTCAATATCGACTGGAAGTATTGGACGTTTGTTTCGCAAAAACTCTAGATAATGTGAACTGCTGAATGTTCTAGGAAGCTAAAATAGCTGCTACCTAAAACAGCATTAACACTAAATTTTTGTTGAAAAGATGTCTGTTTTTCATGTATGTGGATTTGTTTTCTGCCGAAGAATGTAGAATATGGAAATTCGTAGCAGTGTCCATCGTAACACCGTAGCACCGTTGAAGCCACCTAAAGCTTTGAAATAATTGAGAAAATATCCCAGAAGGTACTATCCAATACTTATTTTCTTTAACGCACTGTATCTCAATAAATATTAAAAAACATAATCTAAACAGTTCCAATTCGTCCTGTTGGAGGAAAACTAATTTTATGGGGATGCATATGCTATAATAGCGTTGGCCTTTTTTACCATGTTAATAGGGAATTTATCAAGTTAGGCACTTAAAATTCCTAAATAATATCATATTAACGACTGACGAAAAACTAATCGGCAATATTTTATAAAAAAACTCAAGCAAAATGTGTTGCCATTGCCAGCGTAGCGCTCTGACTTAAATGTCAATGATAATATATCGGCGTACATGAAAAGGAAAATACAATGTGATATCGGAAGGACCTATTTCCCAAGCAGTTTTCTTTTGGTATACACCAAAAAAATTATATACTGCACAGTAATTTGGAAATGCATAATTTTTATATATATATATATATATATATATATATATATATATATATATATATATATATATATATATATATATATATATATATATATATATATAAACATTTTAAAATAAAATCTATAATTTATAAACAGATACTCTCAACTTATAAATTTATAAAATTATTTGGAAAATAAAACTAAAATTTGAATATAAATTTTCCCGCCTTTTCTCGTATCTGTCATAAGCACTGTATGAATATCCCCTTGTTTAAAAAAAAATTAAATGTTTCTGTAACAAAAACTAAATTTTCTATTTTAGAAAATTATTTTTAAATAAAATGATTCTTGTAATATTATTATTGTTATTATCATCATCATCATCGTCGTCATCGTCCATACTGTGAAAATGGTTATGTTGAACATAAAAACAAAAACCGATTTTTTTTTTGGGAAATATGTTATCCCAAAAGAACATATTATTATGTATTTTATGATTATTACTATTATTGTTGTATGTTACAAAGATATTTTTGTGTTTTTGTATATAATTGATTACATTTCGGAATTAAATATAATTTTCCGGAAAAATTGGAATAAAAATTTTGCATTGTTGAAAAATAAAATAACATTTTAGCTATGGTTTCTACTCAACATTTTTTTTAAATGCACATGTACATATAAAAATCTACAAAAATCAAAACCAGACGTAAGAAACATTAATTTATGGTGATTACATAGTACTTACATATATAGTAAAAAAAACATGTCATCAACATAAAACTATGTTGCATGCGTACACATATTATAAAAGAGGAAAATCTATAAAAAATCAAAGCTTAAAGTGTTTTTTCTTTCGTTTGTTTCTTCTATTCAAACAATCGAACGAGTGTCATCTGTGGCATTTTATATACGATGGGTGGCACGTGCCACAACTATTATATGCGTACATAAAACATTTCCGAGATACCATCTCATATTTACATTTTAGATTTTATGTTTAGTTATGCTTCGTTGAGTTTTTATCAAAACACGAACTATTTATTATCGTATTAATTATTTTTAAGCGGTTTCTTAGTCGTTTGACTAGGATTTGGCCTAATTGTTTGTTTATTGAATTAAATTTATTCGTTATAATCGGGTGGTGTTTGTTTATTTGTTTGGTTTGTACATGCACTAAAATGATTTGGCCATATTGCTACTCGTTTTAACTTTTTATGTTTTAGTCTTTGTATTTAGTGTAGTGTAAGTAGTATATCTTATCGGTTGGCTGTCAAATTGGTTGGCAGTGATTCATCAATCACAATATCAGAGTCTTTAGTTTTCTTAAGTTTACTTAAGTTTAGTTAAGTTTAGTTAAGTTTAGTTAAGTTTAGTTAAGTTTAGTTAAGTTTAGTTAAGTTTAGTTAAGTTTAGTTAAGTTTAGTTAAGTTTAGTTAAGTTTAGTTAAGTTTAGTTAAGTTTAGTTAAGTTTAGTTAAGTTTAGTTAAGTTTAGTTAAGTTTAGTTAAGTTTAGTTAAGTTTAGTTAAGTTTAGTTAAGTTAAGTCAAGTTAAGTTAAGTTTAGTTAAGTTTAGTTAAGTTTAGTTAAGTTTAGTTAAGTTTAGTTAAGTTTAGTTAAGTTTAGTTAAGTTTAGTTAAGTTAAGTTAAGTTAAGTCAAGTTTAGTTAAGTACAGTTAAGTTTAGTTAAGTTTAGTTAAGTTTAGTTAAGTTTAGTTAAGTTTAGTTAAGTATAGTTAAGTTTAGTTAAGTTAAGTTAAGTTTAGTTAAGTTTAGTTAAGTTTAGTTAAGTTTAGTTAAGCTAAGTTAAGTTTAGTTAAGTTTAGTTAAGTTTAGTTAAGCTTAGTTAAGTTTAGTTAAGTTCAGTTAAGTTTAGTTAAGTTTAGTTAAGTATAGTTAAGTTTAGTTAAGTTAAGTTAAGTTTAGTTAAGTTTAGTTAAGTTTAGTTAAGTTTAGTTAAGCTAAGTTAAGTTTAGTTAAGTTTAGTTAAGTTTAGTTAAGCTTAGTTAAGTTTAGTTAAGTTTAGTTAAGTTTAGTTAAGTTAAGCTAAGTTTAGTTAAGTTTAGTTAAGTTTAGTTAAGTTTAGTTAAGTTTAGTTAAGTTTAGTTAAGTTTAGTTAAGTTTAGTTAAGTTTAGTTAAGTTTAGTTAAGTTTAGTTAAGTTTAGTTAAGTTAAGTTAAGTTTAGTTAAGTTTAGTTAAGTTTAGTTAAGTTTAGTTAAGTTTAGTTAAGTTTAGTTAAGTTTAGTTAAGTTTAGTTAAGTTTAGTTAAGTTTAGTTAAGTTTAGTTAAGTTTAGTTAAGTTTAGTTAAGTTTAGTTAAGTTTAGTTAAGTTTAGTTAAGTTTAGTTAAGTTTAGTTAAGTTTAGTTAAGTTTAGTTAAGTTTAGTTAAGTTTAGTTAAGTTTAGTTAAGTTTAGTTAAGTTTAGTTAAGTTTAGTTAAGTTTAGTTAAGTTTAGTTAAGTTTAGTTAAGTTTAGTTAAGTTTAGTTAAGTTTAGTTAAGTTTAGTTAAGTTTAGTTAAGTTTAGTTAAGTTTAGTTAAGTTTAGTTAAGTTTAGTTAAGTTAAGTTAAGTTAAGTCAAGTTTAGTTAAGTACAGTTAAGTTTAGTTAAGTTTAGTTAAGTTTAGTTAAGTTTAGTTAAGTATAGTTAAGTTTAGTTAAGTTAAGTTAAGTTTAGTTAAGTTTAGTTAAGTTTAGTTAAGTTTAGTTAAGCTAAGTTAAGTTTAGTTAAGTTTAGTTAAGTTTAGTTAAGCTTAGTTAAGTTTAGTTAAGTTCAGTTAAGTTTAGTTAAGTTTAGTTAAGTATAGTTAAGTTTAGTTAAGTTAAGTTAAGTTTAGTTAAGTTTAGTTAAGTTTAGTTAAGTTTAGTTAAGCTAAGTTAAGTTTAGTTAAGTTTAGTTAAGTTTAGTTAAGCTTAGTTAAGTTTAGTTAAGTTTAGTTAAGTTTAGTTAAGTTAAGCTAAGTTTAGTTAAGTTTAGTTAAGTTTAGTTAAGTTTAGTTAAGTTTAGTTAAGTTTAGTTAAGTTTAGTTAAGTTTAGTTAAGTTTAGTTAAGTTTAGTTAAGTTTAGTTAAGTTTAGTTAAGTTTAGTTAAGTTTAGTTAAGTTTAGTTAAGTTTAGTTAAGTTTAGTTAAGTTTAGTTAAGTTTAGTTAAGTTTAGTTAAGTTTAGTTAAGTTTAGTTAAGTTTAGTTAAGTTTAGTTAAGTTTACTTAGGTTTATAGTTAGGTTGAAAATTTTAATTGTTTATAATTTAAGGAGGCCCTGACGATAATGTACGAAATTGAAATAATTGTTAGGGTGATCGAAATCTGAATTTAATAGAATGGACTAAGACAATAAGTTTTTCAAAAAGATTTAACAAATTAATTATTTAGCAAAATTACTTCCTTAAACAGAAATAGAAACTTTTGTTTTACTTTTCATTTCAAGGAACTTTTTATTCGTTGAACGAATTTAATCATTATCTTATGATAATAATTGTTTTATTCACCTCGTCTTACACACGTCTATCTTATTCTCTCTGTATCTATGAAAACAAAGCAGCACATCTAAATCTTTGTGTAATTATCCTTCAAACGTTTGGATCAATATTCCACAGACATGCTCGAACAATAGAAGCCGAATTTTAAAAAAAAAAAAAAAAACTGTCGTTCTTCCTATTAGACGCAATAAAGAAATCGTCTTTCTATTTCTATACAATATTTTTTTTTATTATTGTGGGTGACAATTTAATATATCCTTTTTGGTAGCAGTATAGTAAAACGTTTCCCCTAATATTCATCGACGATTAAAAGGAAATATGTCTCATATATAAGGGATGAAACCCCCGATTTATTTTCCTACTCTGCCATCAAAAACATATGTTATTATCTATTGTTATTTTATGATAATAAAATAAATCCCTGCATAAGGATATAAATAAGGATATATACGGCGATGAGTATATTTCGAAATGGGAAATTTTTTTGCCTTTAGTAATGCTTTGGTTTCATACCCATATTATATCGAGGGAAAATAGGAAAATTAAATAATTTGTTGATGTTGCTCCTTAACTAACTACAACAGATGAGCGGACGACGATATTGTGTTATAAATGGGAAAATTGATTTAAGAAGTTAAATGTTTTATTTAGTAAAGGTTTATTCGATGGAGTAGAATGATTAGGGATAATTGATTGTGTGATTTAAATTTGAATTAAGACTATTTGTTATGACCTAATTATTTTATAAAATATTTTGTCTCTCTTTCTCTCTTTCTCTATATTAAAAAATATGTCTATTATTGAAAGGAGCTTTTTCATAAAATTGTAGTGGCAGTGGCTGTATGTAGTTGATGGGCAGACAAACCTTTGAGATGACCGTTTTGTAGTTAAAGTTTCCGTGCAACCACTGTCAAGACTTGCAACAAATTGTTGCACATACCTAATATAAATGTAAGCAAAATAACAATATGGTAGAAGTTTGGTAAAACCAGCCTAAATATTCGAAAACCGAATACGACTGGAGAAATTGAGTTATAACTAAAAATAACTTAGATAAATTAAGATAAGCCAGATAAGGTCTTCATTTAAGTATTTATTTTTGACATTTTTTTTCGCCACAAAAGGGAAAAGCAAAGAAAGTAAATAATGCTAAGCAGAATTTTATTGGTTAATGCAGAGCAGTGTAAGACTTTCTTCAGTTCTGTCTTGTAATTCAGCTTCAAATATGATGGAATAACTATGATGTGGAACTTGAAATGCAATATCATACATATTTTTGAGGAGAAAGTCCACCCTACTATTTTTTTTTATATTGGTACCGTTAAAAAATGTCAAAAAATGTATTCACATGTAAAGAAAGATTAGGTCTTATCCATCTTTTTGAAAGTGGTTTCAATGGCCAAGAAATGTATTATAAGATTTATTATAAATCTTTTGAACTATACTAGGTTCACAAGATTTCGCTTTTGAGATTAAGTAGTTCGATTTAGACTAAGAATTTTAAGGTTCATTTCCGACATTCCTTTCAAATTTGTGATTTTGTCGTTACACCTCGCCGCATCCGGCAGATAAAGCAAGAGGTAAAACGGTAATAACCGTTGGAAAGGGTATTTTTAATTTTGAAGAGTGCAAGATAGTAAGCCAAATAATGCAAAAACAACAATTATCAGGCTAGCAAAAAATACAGAATTCAAAATTGCAGCAATATTTGAAGCAGAGAACTAATGCAAGAGCCCGACCTTATTGCGGGCTTATATAAAATATGTAGTTCTATTTCACCTAGTACACCAATCTGTTGTGCCAGTATCCCGATAGAAGAGCCCGACCTTATTGACTTTTTGTAGCTACAGCAAGCAATTTCAAATATCATTTGTATCTGAAAAATTCAGAGAGCCTCTCATTTGATCATATACCATTAATATTAATATTAATACGTCTCTATTAGCAACAAACAATTATTTGTAAGATGAATTAGAGCAATATGTTGTGGATGTGCAAAAGGCAGCAGAGCAAAATACACTTGTGTATAGAAACAATAGAAAATCAATGAACTATCCAGCAAAAAGAAGAGACCTCAGAAAATGGCAAGTGTCAAGATATCCAGGTTATAAAGCAATATTCAATTGTCTAAGCATCCAATTAAAACAGTATCAATAAAATAAAAAATAAATCCATTAGTAGAATTTTTGGCATAAGAATTTTAAGCTCTGATAAAAATACAGACTACTCCCATTAGAAAGCAGCCAAACTTATGAAAAAAGAGGACTAGCAAGAAAAAGAGGACTAGCCTTTTACTACCTTATTACTGGCTAAGAGATGTAAAATTGCAAGGTGCGGCTTTTAAAAAACTACAATTCATTATAAAGGCCTGTTTCAAATTACAAAACATGCCAAAAATTGGAAAACAGCTGAAATAATGTTCTAACCAAAGCCAGAGATGCCAACATCAGGGGTGGAATCATATCCACCAATATCGCTTTGTCCTGTGATGTCAAAAATTTTAGAAATTATTTCTTACCCGTTAAAAAATTGAAACATTTGTTCATGCTAATTAGGCAGGGTCTTCAGCTTGTTCAGCCCCAGCTTATCGGTATTTTCTTAATTTTATGAACCTAGCAAAACAGACGTATTTCCTGGAGCAGATGCAAAGTTAGTGCATGCCATTCTAATTATGCTTGTCACAAACATAATCCCGCAGGTTTATTAACTTATGAGCTGGTTTTTACTACACTTTTTGATTTTTTTAGGGTTCCTACGTGTGTGATACCATTACTACCAGGATGGACACCTGTAAATTTACCAAGTAACCAGTGACTGAGATATAAATGGTCTTCCTCAAAACAGTTTTGTTTGTTCTTTGGGATATCATCCAACATTTGTGCAGGGGTTTGTTGTTGTGTTCCATGTCGTGAAATGAACGGTCTTAGAGCCACCAAGAATAAGTCAGTGTCTAGACTACTCACTATACTTCTAAGTGTACCGCTTTTAAGGCTAAACACACAAAAATAGTTACATAGGCCTATTCCACTGGGGCGGTTTTGCGTTTGTTTCTCTTAATATAGAATGGCCCAGCATAATCAAGTCCTGAAATTAGGAAAGGCTTACTTTGATTAGATCGTTCTGCTGCCATATTTTGTTGGAGTTTGTGATCAAGTTTGTTTGTTTGTTTGTTTATTTCTATGCAAACTGTTTTGGGGCCGAAGCTCTCCCAACTCTTTCGCGGTTAATTAACGTCCTACTTTACGCCATTACTAGCCAAATCGAGGTAGCGCGAATACAGGTTCGCGTTTTTTCAAATATCCATTTGCACATTGCATTGCTCCAGCCAGCCTGAACTGGCATGGACGATGGTTCGGCCCATGAATTCTGCACTCCAACGGGGGTCATAGTTGTGTTCATCGTCATCACCGATCGTAATCAAGTGATGAAAAATCCCTTTTGCAACCCTCCCCCGTTGGGATTCGAACCCGGTACCTCCCGTCCCAAACACCGCAGCTTTAACCACTGCGCCAATTGCTCGGTGTGATCAAGTTTATGAATGCATATCATGCAGGATTTTATACAGCGTTTAGTTATTTATCGAGTTCCTATCTACAAGCTTATATTGCCATCATACATTTGTTTGAAATGAACATCACGAACGATCACTTTCACAAACCATATGATTTTCTGGTAATTTCACTGGGTGTGTCATCGGATATGGAATAGTTGTTCGACTTAATCTTCCGCCTACTAGTAGTAACCTATTTTTATCTATGAACGAATCGAATGTTGATATAATTGGTGTTTTGGTGATAGTAGTATTTTTTCCACAATGAAAACGCCGGATTATGTTTGGAGTCCACATGTTGCCACCGAACCTGAGGTATAGTTTGTAGGATTGCTGCTGACCGAATGCCGATAAAAATTTTTCAATGACGAAGAATGACTATCTGTTCATGCGGACGCTTGGATGTTGCTTTAAGATAATGATTCCACGCAAAATATCACTTGTTTAAACAGAAGCACGGCACCAAACAATTCCAGATGAGGCGATGAAACTTGTTTTATCGGTGCGACCTTGCTTTTGACACTGATAAAATTTAAGGTATAGCGTCCCACTCTAACTTAAGAAACCATATCTTTTGCAGTATAATTTTATAAAGAATTATGGTAGATGGAAGTTAACCTAATGGATCGTATAATTTGAATGCTGCCGATAGAATTTTTCGTTTGGTCCAATTTAATTGATTATTGTTTTGTTGTACCCTAAAAGAAAATAAATCACCTTTCGCAATCCATACAATCCCCAGTGCTTTAATGGTTGAATCATCTTCAATCCATTGAGAGCTGCTGGTTGCTCTTGAAATGAATTTTTCGTTGTATTCTTTAATGTCTTGACAGCTATAAAAATGGCGCACATGCAGTGTAATAGGTTACGGTATTAAAGTGTGTTTATCTGCTCTCCTGGATTATAACTCCATAATTAGCATCGTCGCTATTGACCATAATTTGCCTTTACATCTTTTCTATATCGCGGCAACAACTGCAACTGCGTGATTCCGTAATCTTAAAATTATGGTAGATAAGTCACTCTACAGATTTGAACCAGTTTGAAAGATATCATTAAGAGGTAATCCTGAGCTTTGCATGATGTGCCAAAAACGACTCGTAATTTTGTAGTACGCACTGGTAAGTTCACAATGGCATCCTCTGGCAAATAAAACTTTTTATCAGCTTGTTGTGGGATGTTAGCTGAAGATATAACAATCATATGATCCAATGCAATATATTCTTGAATAAGGACTATATACGCTTAATAAAATTCCGATGACCAAAAACTTTCGTTCCATGGCTAGTAATCGGTGGTAGGCTGAGTAATACGAGGTGCCCAATAGAAGTGTTGGTTTTTTAACGACAATTTAACTACAAATTGGCCAGTCTCAGTTCATGTGGTGGTTTGTTCATAAACTAATTCACTTTCATGTGTAATATCAATCGATTGGTACTGTGGTATAATTTCCTCTATTCCCGAAAAATTTTGTAATTCGTTATGTAGATTGTCGGTTTTAATATGAAGTAGATTGAGGATCTACTAGATCTAGATGTACTGATGACTTGTCGAACTTTACTAATTGCATTGATAATAATGTGGTAATGGTGCTGGTGATATGAAACTTGACGAATAACTTTGGTAACTTTGGCAGATTGTGAAAGTATGGTCATATCGATAGTGCCTTTCGTTTTTCCATCTGATGACTACGCTTTAGTTCTAGGCTTTTCGCACAAGATTAAGTGACAAACGACGTTTGTGAGCCGGAATCTAGTATCTATCATGTAGTGTATGTAATGTAACTTGATCGTTGTTTTGACTAATTGATGCCGTGTCAGTTTTTTGAATCCAATATAGATGCTGCATGACAACTATATTTTGTAGCCGAAGCATCATTTAGTGATATGCGTGATGACTCGTCGATGTTCAATTAGGTACTGGTTGTAATTCAAGTTGCATTGGACGAGGCAGAGAATGATATGCTTATTGCTTTGTCCGCCTTTCAAACAATTACGACATCGGCTGTTCAGACTTTGTATACAAATGTGGATTTAGAACTAGTAGAGATGAACAATTTAGTGCGGTATATTTTAACGTCGATTTTTTAGTTGTGGCACCGCCACAAACTGTTAATGCGTCACGCCGTTTATTTAAAAATTCAAACAATGTTTCTAACTTAGGGACCTCTTTGGTTTGATTCAAAGTGCTATAATGGCATATAACCATTCTAATTATGTTTTTCACAAATACTGCCCTATAAAAAGCTAATCTTCTCGCCCGAAAATTTACTGCAAACTCAAATTTTAACTCATCACTCCCGATTATCTCATTAGCCAGCCCTTATCATGCTTATTCCTCCGATCCATATACATTCTGTGCCAAAACTTGCTAACGTACGTTTTATATCCTCTTTCACACAATTATCATGAGTGATTAGGAGTCCAAGGTAGCGGAAATCCAGTTTTATATAGAAGAGCGATTTGGTTTTGATCAGAAAACAAAAATTGGTGCCTGTACTTTCTAATGGTACCATAGATATTTTCTAGCTGTTCGGTTCCATGCACGAACAACTAAAACTCCATTAATTCGGTTATCACAAACATCTTAAATACAATTCCCATTCAGAATCATGCGAACCGTAAAAACCACAAGTAGTGATCTCTAAGGGCATATATTTCCTCTTAAATCAGCAAACAGTAAACAAGGGGTGGAAAATGATTTTCATTTTTTTTGTATTTATTTGATTTTCCGCTTTTTAATCATTTAACCAAAAATATAAATTTTTTAAAACAATAAAGGGTGGAAAATGCTTATTTTTTTGTTGTTATGTTAAAATATTCAGAGGGTGGTACACCCCCAGAATTTATTTTTAATTTTTTTTTTTAAATCACCAATTTCAATTGAAAATTGTTTAACAGAATATTTAAGATGAAATTAATTTTCAAACAACAATATAAGATTTACACAAACACTCATCTTGCACAAGGATATCCGTACATATAAATAAATACTATAAGGATATATGTATAGGGGGCGACAAGTAGATTAGCCTTAAGACTATTTACAATATATAAATAATAGATTTTATTTGATATATTATGTAATGTAATTATCCTCTGGGGAATTTATATCAACACCAGACCATATAATCATGATGATGTTGATGATGATGATTAGAAATATGTTTTTTTTGTTGGTCCTATGGTAAACAATAGATTAGTTTGTGATTAGAAAAAAAAATATCCTTTTACTCTCGTTATGTTATAAGGTGGGTGAGTAGAGGAAGGATATATTTTTTTAATTTTATGGTAGTTTGGTATTGTGGATAGTGAAAGTGAAAGGATGATTTTTTTACTCCTACTTAAGTCAACCAACCATATCATTGTTTAATTTTATCCATTGTCCTTTTGGCAATATTATATATCTGGATTTGACATTCTGATTTTATTCCGGATTTTATTTTATTTGAGATTTCGTCAAGGATTTTTTATTTTTTATAATCATAAATTAATTTTATCTGATTTTTTTTATAGTTTAGGATGGGGACTTAAATCTCATCATTTGAGTTAAGAAAATGTTTTTTTCTAATTAGATCTTTTGTAATAAGGATAGGGAAAAAAATTGACGATATATTACTGATTTAACTTGAAGAATATGTTGGCCGCTATGTCAAGCCAATTTTTAACACGTGATCTATCAGTTATTACAAGAGTATTGATTGATTGATTGATTGATTTAGAATGTACGACCAAGCATTAAGCAGGATCTCCCGGATATATGGCCGGGCCTACCATACACCCGTTTTACAAAAACTTGGAAGGATAAGGCAGGATATTAGTTAATTATTGAGATCGACCCAGTTACAGACGCCATGGCGGCCAATAGTTAGTAAATTTTTGTAGGGGTAGAGAAAGGAAAGGTATGTCAGTAATGTCAGAATTGGTCCGGTTTCCCGGCAGCCGACATTCGAACTACTACAAGACAATCACAATTTTACTGAACTGCCCTGCATTTGAGGCATCTTTATCGACGGTTAACAAAGCAAGCATCTTCTTTTAGTGATGATAGAAGTGCGGCGGTCCTAAGCGTCGTATTTTGGCAATGCGTTTGCTCTATACTAATATTCAATAAGCCAATGTGATTCACGCAGTTTTTTGACGTAGAGATTAACGTCCTCTACTATCTACTAAGTTAAATCTTCTTTCCTCAGATGTTGATGTTGGTATTGATCAAACAACACTCGTACATGGAGGGAGCGTAAAAGGGATAATCCGTGTATTGAAATGTGGTGTCTTGACCAATGATACGTAATTGATAAGTAATCTAGCGGTGTAATCTCTGTTTGTCGAGTTCTAATCTGTCTATTGATGCCTAAAGGGAAATGATGGTATACCAATCAAATTCTCCCGCTTTAAAGTCAAAGATTCAAAAAAGCCATTAGAATTGCTCACCGTCGCTAGAAATTGCACTCAAATGCGATTTGAAGCCACTCCCACAGGTTGTTTAGTAATTTAATCGACTTCAAGCTGACTTGAATTACCATTATGTTGAGAATTGATTTTTTGAGCCTATTGGACGCTTCTAGATGCATTCTAATTCGTCAAATGCGGTCAAACGGCTGACTGGAATATGTAACGGATTTGACGACAGCCAAACTGTATCATAAAGTCTGTTTAACTCCATTAAGTTTACGTTGAGAGTGATGGGTGTAACACTGGAAAGGTGACAGAATAGTCGAGCTAACAAAAATTTGTGATGGTCTTGAGAACTGTTTATATTCAACCACTCGATTTTCGTTGTCTAGTGAATTTGTGAACTCATGAGTGAAGCCAAGATTATGCAGAGATTTTGTGTTGATGACGAAGCACGCAGAATCAGGCGCTCGTGGAAGAATCATGTTCAGTTTTTCTGTCACCGTAAAGATGTGTTGCGTGAACAAATAGGCCTGGCCTTGTAAGTCAGACTACCCAAAGATGCAATCGTTCTTGATTATCTTAACAAATGGGGTGTTGCGAGCAAGCAGTTGGACCAAGACTTGAGCGAGAATTGTGATTTCCTCAGGTACATGAAGAACATTAAAGGATGCGTTGAACTTAAGATGAGTTTTGCAGATGTAACAAAAATGTAATCAGTTTCTCATCGAGTGCCATTTGAGTTGAAGTATTTCTGCAGAAGACCTGCTGTCACAACTATCAAACCTCATTGATGCTATCGGCATAAACCGGGCCACGTTGGTCTAAAACTTCAGAATCACGAGATGTTGGCGACTCATGACATCGGCGGTTAGCGCTAGCCTAACACTGCGTCATGTTCTTTTATGGTACTGGCGTATCGGGATACTATACTAATCGAGTTAAGATGAACGAGATGTTGGTGACTCCTCACTTTGTTGTCTATATCAAATTTGACGTTGCTGACCGAGCCGTAAAATGACGATTCGTTTCATCACTTTTCTAGTTCCTGCTTACGTTTATTGGGTAACCGTAATGAAATTTTACATTTTGCAAGTTGGCGTTATCTTTGAGCTACAGATTCATTCTTCCTCCTTTCCAGATTTTGGAATTTTATGATTCGATTATTATACAACAAGTTAGGGAAACAGGCAAAACGTTTGTCGTTTATCAACTCTGCTGAGCGAGCTGTAATGAAGGTTCATTGGCGAATCGTGAAGTAATTTCTTGGTACCAGCTTGACATTGCTGATTGAGTCATGATGCGCAAGATTTTCATAAATCAACACGTCGTGTCACATGTCATTAACATGTCACGGTTGTTGAATCGCCTTTTTATTTCCTCTTTATAATTTTGGCGAGTTGAATAGGACCCACTTAGTTGCCAATTCTTGCTGCTTAGTTAACATTTTTAATTATCTTTTGCAAGCTCAAATGTTGTGATAAAGTTGGCCACCAGTTGGTCACTAGTAGAAAATGCTAGAATATCTAGCCGATTTAACGACGATAAAACTATACCATCAAAGCTGTCGGAACAGCTCAAGTTTTCGTTAAGAGTGACATAATCACCCTGGGAAGATGACAGAAAAGTATGCGAACAAAATCTCTGATATAGCCATGGCGAAGCACTGCTTACTTTTGGTGTCCTCAAACATAGCATTTCACTGATTCAACTGAGAACGAATGTTTAACAATATTTTTGACTGAAAAATGAATTGGAACCCTCAACGGAACACTATTTGGTAGTTTTTCCGTTAACCTAAAAATTTATTCTGCAACTTTTGCAAACAAAACTTCTTGACCTTTGAAGCCGTACTGTCCAAAGATGCAATTTTTACGAAAACGATTCACGAAATAAGCACGTCGTCGTTTGGCTTTAGCTTGACAGTTCTGAACGAGGTGGGATGAGCAAGATGTAGTTTTTTTACCACGTTCTCGATTGTCATCAACCTGACGCTAGTGAACAGGCAGTAATGCGCAATATATAGGTGAATCGTTACTTCGTCGTTCTTTATTAACGTGACACTGCTAAGTGAGCCGTGAAGCATGAGATATTGGCTTTTCTTGACTAGTTGCCGATTCCAGGTGCTTCTTCATTTGACATTTTGTATGCTTAGAAATAAAGGGTTGGCCATCAGGGCACCTGTATATTTCAATTTTCAACGTGGAGTATAAACAATGGCAAACGTTTGTCGATTGGAAACTGTATTTGACCTATGTTCACACAAACTTCAATGTTTAAAGAGTTTTTTGAGGATTGCGTTACTGTTACTTTGGAAAGTTTGGGGATTAACAATTTTCAGTCCCGAAATATGTTATGTTATGTCTCCTACAGGTTTCCCACTTAAAACCGAAAGTTTTGTTGGAAGCGGTGTTTGTAGTATAGCAAAATTTAGGAGCATTTAGCCTCTGCAATAATTTTGGTACTAATTTTCGACATTTAACTGAAGAAAGAATTGGTTTGCGCTTCATATCGGTCAGAATGTTACTTTTCCCGCTGGAAAACGACCATTCATCAAATGGTAAAAAAATCTTTCATTTTGGTCGACTATGAAATTTAATATTTTTTGCTATGTTTTACAACTATATTACCCACTGTGTTACCTGATGTAGCAATTGTGAAGAATCCCATAGCATTTAGACCGGGAAGTAAATTGAAAGAATAACCTTTTACGTTAAATGAAATTCCATCCAGTGCTGTGAATTAGTATTAGCTTTTTAATTTTTGGTGAATTGTAGGATTGGTGTTAGTAATTCCGGGATATCCGGACCAAAAAAAAAAAAACGTTATTCGAAGGTTTCCGAGATCTCTAGGTTCTGGTATTGCAACCAATCATTTAATTAGGCATAAAAGCGTTTTTCAGTGAAAAGATATCATTAAAAAGTTTACTTGGAATTTCATAATACACTGTAATTGGAGGCAAATGATAGTTAACAATTAAATATCTGTTGGTTGTTTATCATTGGACTAGGTCTTGGCAGGGAACTTTGATGCCCTATAGCATAAAAATTAGATAGTAATCGTCAATGTATCTGGTAGTATTCGTTATTAACTCATTACTTCGAGTTTTTTGAAACATTGAATAATTGAAAAGCCACAAGTAAAACTATAAATGTTTAAGTTAAGTAAAAATATTGCAGAATCAGTTTTTCACAAACAATAGCTGAAACCCAGAACCAATCCAAGATTTCAAGTAAAGTTAATTATTTACTAACTTGTTGATTAATAAGATCAACGGAGTGAACATTTAAGCTAAAGATAGTCCATGCGTTTGGGTCTGCTGATCCCCTAGCCAGCAATACTTTCCTCCACATCATAAATTGTAAAATTTCTATAGCGTCATGACCTACGGGTCATATCTGACGTATTTACCAAATCAATCATCAAGCAACTTGCTCTTGGCGAATATTCGTTTTGTGGAGTATAACCTCTCTCTTTCATTTCAATTTTCAGTTTTCATTTGTTTTGACTTGGGAATATAAAAAATATGCAAGATTTACTCATTAAGTTTTGGAATTCTAATACGATACTGATCCGAAGCATTGGATTCTGCATCTGAAGGTGAAAACATGAATGTAAATCACGAAAATGGTATATACTGGCTGCTATGATTTGTTAATTATCTTTAGAACTCGAAAAGGGCATTTTAATTGTTCAAAGTGTAGCTTAAAACCAATATAACCCTTAAGCTGTATGGTCACATTATGCTGCAAGTTTTACTACAATTTATCATTAACAATCGACTGTAATTTTTGGTGAACTTTTGGTTTTATATTTCATGGAATATCATGATTTTAACGAAAAGCTAGACATTAAACTCTTTATAGTAATGGATGAAAATTCATCCTCTGCTAGTTTTGACGTGATGACTGATGAGTTAACACAGTAAATGCAATAGGATCGATCAATTAATTTTTCGGTTATTTTTTGGGTAAAACCCACATAGTCACATTTGTGATAGGCCACAATTTTTTTTGTAGTGAAAGTTTAAACTTAATGAACACCTTTTCTAATCGGAATTCAGAAAATAACAATTGTAATAAAGAAAAATCACTGTAAAGTCAGAACATCAAATTGTCTGACAAAAAATTATATACATAGCAACCCGTGATTTTTTTTTTTCAATTAAAACATCTGAATTTATTTTTATAACAAGAACACACAGTTAATATAAAAGTTTAAAAAGTTACAAGCCTAATTTTTGCATAAACACATAAAAATACAATTTATGGAAAATTGCGCAATTTGCCAATCTGTAATTAAAAGGAAACTAAGGTTAAGTCTACTTTACAGACTCCTATAGATACATTTAAAATATTTGTATGTGATAACGCTATAAAAACCAAATTTCTACTACAAGAACCGTATCCGTGGAACACAGATGACGTGCAGTTACTAACCAGTTAGCAAATGATTGGGTAATTATTATAATGCAAAAGTGACAAGATATAGGAAATCATCTGGAAGATTTGGTGTTTGTTGTGGACAACGCAACATGTCATTTAAACCTATAGAAAGAGTCAACAATGGTAGGTCAGCCCCTCTTTTGTGGCTAGGATCCTATTCTCCGATGCTAAATCTCATTGAGCATATCTGGTCTAAAGCCAAAGCCTATGCCAAAAGCAACATACGTTTTTCAAACGTTGCAGGTGAGTAATGAAACAAAGATTTTACTACTTCGAAGATATTAAGGATCATATAAAAACACAATAATTGTTAGTGATTGCGCGTTCGTGCATACACCATACTACTGCCTCGGCAATTAATGACATGATGGTTGGTCGATACTTTATAACAATTGACGCTTTCTCAATTACAATTGACGCAATTTAAAATACAAATGACTAATCTGAATTACCAGGAGAAATCCCTGGCCACCAAGTGACTCAGCCTCATGACTACTCGGCAGCCTTTTAGGTAATGCTTTGAAGAATTTAATTTATATTTTAGATTCTCATCTGTAATATGGACAGTGATTATCCTTGGTTTTGGCTCGAAAGAACACGAATATGGTATACAAAATCCGGGAACTTCTTGAACTTCAAGTTGTATCCGTCGATTGTCAAAGGATTGAACTAGTGACTTATTTACCAAAACTTATACCAAAACTTTAGTTTCGTCCTCTCTGTTCATGCTGCTTTAAAAGCTTCTTGTTCAAGACATTTTTGAAACGTTGCTGATCAATTGCTGATTTGAAAAATGCAGGTAGTCTCATAGTCTCATACCAGCACGTGAACAATAATACATTGGTGATTCAAACAAGCACTACATATACATTTGTTGACATTTATGAAATTTATTGGTTCAACGTGTCCAATGCACCCACTGCCAATGAGCTTGCCAGGGTATTCATAAACAATGCGGCCATTTGAAGTGACATTCATGTTTATTTCGTGCTGACCGTTTACCGGTTACATATGTCTTGTTTTATGAAACACTTGACCATGAATCTTGAAAACGTATGCTCTTCCTCCACCAAAGACAACAATTTTTACTTCACTGGTACAAAGAATAAAGCGCTGCTGTGTGAGCAAGCGTTTTTACAAGATTGTATATAGTCGTGATGGTTAGGGTTTGATTAAAGTTCTCTGAGAAATTGAGGATACTTGATGACATTTTCGGGCGAATTATTGGTTTGGAATATGCCCTGACGAAAGATTTCATATGAAAGTTCTAGTTTCTCTGACGTTTAGAAGAGTCTACAAGTTAACTTATAGTTTGTTAATTTCCTTCTCGTTGCCGTCAACTGGCTTGATAAATGCATAATTTTACATTTAGAAACCTTAAAGCAAAGTGTGACTTTGTTCAAGTCACAAAAATTATTTAATTAATTTATAGGTCCTACTGTAAATTAAGCATATCGTCCTTATTTTAAATTTTGGTAAACAAAAATATAAATCGTCGGCATAAATAAACAATTCGCAATGCCTAAGGATAGGCGGACATGGTCTTATTACATTCAATTTGTCACTGTAAAGCTACGATGGCAAATTTTATTTTTATAAAATATCACTCTTCCAGCATAGTAAAAAATAAATCTAGAAATAGTCGATATGCTTAGAAGTGATGACTTACAGTTGAGCAGCTGACAACGGCCTGTAGAGAAGCGCTAATTTTTTTTACAATATCAAAGAAGAACAAAGGGAACTTTGCTTGAAGAAACTCGTAGTGAGCCGTTTTCGAGATGTCAATTGGCGTACACGGTGCTGCTCAATGGCATATTTACCGGTCTACCAATACTCTTCAATTACATTAGATTGGTTTGTCTACTTTCAAATGTTCCACTTAATCTTTTATTGAAATCCAATCTTCCATTTAATTAATTTGCTCGGGTAGTGTCAGCTGTGCATATTTCACTAATATGCAAATTCACTATAATTTATTCCAACGTCCAACTCAACCAAATCCATTTCCCATCAAATCTGGTGAACACTTCAAAACAAAAACGTTTTGCTAAATCCAAAATAAAGAGAATACTAATAAAATAAAAAATCAAAAAAAAAAAATCGGGAAAACCGTCCTTTATTATTATTACGTATTTCCAACGTCTGCGCACCACGAAAATGTATAGTAAAAAATAAATCGAGTCAAGAATAATGCAGAAGGACGATTTTTTTAACATTCCAAGGATGTGTAAACAAAAAAAAATATAAATGGGCGGAGCTTTATATAAATTATGCATAGTATTTGTGTTCTTTATAAAAAACCATAAACACACTAACCTGTGAATCTTTTAATCCTAATCGTTCGGCCAATTTTTTTCGATCCGGTTTGCTAATATATTTTTGCATTTGAAAACGTTTTTCGAGTCCTTTGCGCTGTGAATCGGAGAACACGGCACGACGCATCATACCACGACGTGGTTTACCACGCGTTGAATGCGCCCACGGAAATCCTTGGCCCGGTGGTAGTGGAAACACCTGTGGTCCACCTTGCCCTACTGTAATATCATATAAAATATACAATTTTTTACATTATTTAGGTCAAATGTTAGGTACTCACCTATATAGGGATTACGACAATGCGCCAGTAGCGAATGAAGATGCGGATGATTAATGCCATGGTGTAGAAATGGTGTCGGCCTACTTGGTAACGGTTTTGCTATAATTTGTTTATCACGATTTTGATTTGGATGATGATGTTGTGGGGGTTGTTGATGTTGCGGCTGTTGTTGCATCTCACCATTATGATGACCGTTTTCAATATTACTACTATTATTACTATTATTATTGTTATTACTATGATTATTATTATTATTATTATTATTATTAGTATGACCATTATTAATTAAATATGGATGATTTGTCAATTGATTTTGTTGTATTAAATTATGTTGAATATAAGGCCATAAATGTTGTGGTTGAATAAATTCTGCAAATTATAAAAAAAAAACTTTGTTTTAGAAATGACCGCAATTTCCACATTGTAATGTTTATTTTCCAATATGTTTATGTACATCGTACACAATTTTTTTTTATGTGTGTGACTTGCGATGTTGTGATATTTGACCGTCAAATTATCCAAAGTAAATATCAATTTCAAAATACATCGAAGTCATGTATGTTCGTAAATTGTAATTATTAATATTGTCTTAAGGTAATTATATTTCTTAAGACATTGTTGTCTATATGGAAAGCGTCAATTGTGTCAAATAATGTAATGACAAGTCGAGTTCTTTGTACATTTAGGTTAAACCATTTTTATGTTTTTTTATATTTGTTGACGAGAGTGCATTAGACAGTGACGAAATTATGAAAAATTTATTATTTTGATGTTTGACAAATTATCTTTAGGTTATGTGCCCTAACCCCTAATTTACTCGTACGTATATATCATTTTAATTAATTATATTGATATATGGGTGAGTAAGGGGATGCTGAAAATTTTATTTTTATTTTGTATATGTCATAGGGTGATAAATTAACACGCTGGAACCGAATAATGTTGATCCAGGTATATTGGCAGAAAAGGTTTGTTGCTATATAGTGTGTCGTTGAGTTGAGTTGGCAAGTTTAATGATGTGATATACTTTAGGTATTTTGTTTTTAGATAAATTAATAGCGGGATTAAAATCTTAATCTCAAAGTTGCTAAAATATTCCGTCTTGTAACGCTTAATCTAATGCTTTATTTCCAAAATAGTTTATTCCTTGTTCTCGAAAATTTGTAAATTTGCTGCCCCTTTCCGAATTTTTATCCAAATCCACAACGCGATTTACTCACGATAATTTTTGAACTTATTTCATGTTTCACACTTACAATTAGTATTGATAAATGATAAGCGCTACTTAACCCTGGCAATAATCCAGGTTGCAACAATCAACTTTTCTTTTGCTTTTAGATGATCTTTGATTAATTGTTACCCTACTTGACTCTATTCTGCGTTTCTAGAAGATATTTTATCTACTGTTTTAACTACTTGATAACATTTGCATGTATACTTTGAAATTCAATTGTTTGTCGATCCAGATTTTCAAGTTTATTAAAAAAAGTTCTTAAATCCAATGAATATTTTTGGCATTGCAAATCCATCGATAATTGCTTTACTCGGTTCTACAGGGTGCTGAGGCAAATTGCAACAAACTTCACATTGATATATATGTCAAAGCAACCACGACAGAGCGCTCATAATTATACTAATGACAGTTCATTATCTATATAAGGCACTTTCGATTGACATGAATCAACAGAATTGAAATTGAGTTACTATTTAGATAATTCAGTTGCTATTTTGATAATTGAGCTACTGAAGTGATTTGGGTGTTCAAATGGTATTTATCACTTCAGATAAATGTCAAAAATAAATCATTTTAAATTTGGCTTTTGTTTGCTACAGCGGGAATAAAAAAATAAAAAATAAATACATGCATAATATAAAATCATTAGAATTTGCTATAAAATACAAAAAAAAAAAAAAAATACATATATATATATATATATATATATATATATATATATATATATATATATATATACATATATATATATATATATATATATATATATATATATATATATATATATGTATATATATATATATATATATATATATATATATATATATTTATATTTATATATATATATATATATATATATATATATATATATATATATATATATATTCTAATTTTCAAAAATTGAACGCGAAACAAAAAAAAATTCAAAAAAACAAAAACAACAACCTATGTGAATTAACTCCACGAGCAAAATACACATTCAGTTAATTCAGTTGCTCAATTTTTTTAACTGAATTGACAGGTCCGAATAGAACAGTCAAATCACTTCAGTTGATTCAGTTAATTCAGTTAATTTTGTTTATTCATGTCAATCGAAAGCGCCTATTATATTATATAAATGATAGTCTACCGAAACAATTACGTAGCATCGTGATATCACAAAATAATATTTCTAGCTTTCATGGCACCACTCGATTAAAAAAATATTTAAATTTTATACATGCATCGTTAAGAACGTTTATTATTATGCTCGGATGTGCCTGTGTACAATATTATGGTATTGGCATCGTCTGTCTTTAGAGTTGTGAGAGGGATACTATTGTCATTGAATAATTATAAATAGAAGGTGACACCGCTAATATTGCAGCGACATATGAGCCAAGTGTTAATAAATTGAAATAAACGAAATAAATATTTCTGTGTCTTTGCTAAATTATGTCCACGAATATTTCTTATTTTATGTAATTGCTACGTTTATATTTCCAATTTAAACATGTGTTTGTTAGATGAATGGGTTTGTTAGTAGGTAGTTAAACATGTGAAGATTTAAAAAACAAAAATAAACAAACTAACATCATTTTTTTTTTATTCTTTTCTTTTGATCAAAAAGTAAACATAATTTTAACTCGTAAGGAGAAAATAGAATTTTTTTGTATCAATCGATTTTATTTTTCAGCGATTTGATCTTTTTTTTTATCACATGATATTTTTCTAGAATTATTTTTCCCGCATACCTTAATTCTAACTGAAATGTCTTCACGCAAAATTTAGTATATGGTATTTGGTTTCCACTCGAAATACTAGATATATAAACACCGACAATGAAACACCGTAGCGGTTTCGAATAAAAATAGAGGCGGGATGCTAAAGTGTTTTCCATCATCCAAATTTGATTGCTGATTGCGGAAAAATGGCGAAATCCTTTGGTGTCACTTCTATATATTGTTATTCAATGCTATTGTACTATTGTATTATATCCATGCAAATTCGATTGTTTTCCATTTTTTTAATGCAGTTTTCGATCCGCAGTTGATTGTTCCAGCGTAATATTAAATAATAAATAAAGATATTAAAACAATTATTTCTGCTGCAAATTTTTTATAATTAATTACACAGTTTTAATTAATTACATAGTTTTGTTAGAATAGTTTAAAGTTTTGTTTAATTACATTTTTCAAATAAATTAATAAAGAACAGAGGGAGATTTACATACGAAAATATCGCACTGATAACCGAGGGCAAATTAATGCTTACCGTAATAGAGCATCTGATAATGAAAGATTGCGTATTTTTAGGAAGAAAACTCTCAAAGAATTGTTGTAGTTTAAAAGGAGCGATACGCGGAGAACCGACAACAACTTATTGCTCCGTCACACTTCAAAGCTGGTATAGTGGGCTAGGAAAATTCAAATTGTTCCAGATCTCTGTAATATTGAACCATTTAACATTTAATGTCCTCATTATGAAGCTGTAAGTTTTCAAGGTGAAACCCATAAATGCTGCAAAAATGGAAAAGTAAGTTTATCAATCATATCAGACAACTTTTCTCAAAATTTTAAAGGTATATTTGTACGCAAAACGACATTAAAAGCGAAAATTCCCCGGAATGTGCGGTATTGCTTCAAAATTGCTGGTCAAGTTTATCATAAAACAATACTGAATTGGATCCGCAAGCTGTAGGTAGCTTAAATTAAAATAATCTTCTAAAATATGCGGAACTATATACATATACGACAGCGATATAGCATTACAAGCTCGATTGTGCGTCACAATCTTAACCAAAATTGCAAATTGAAAATCATGTTTGCTGATGATTTATGTAATGAGTCTCCAAATGTAGCTCATTATAGGAATATTCGTAAAGAATATAATAATGAGAAATTAAGAGCTCAAGCTCACGGTGAGACAATGCGTGAAATTAAGCTAACTTTCAATGGTAATTCTAATGATGATCAACGGCTTTACAATCCAACCACTCATTACCCACGATGATATTGGTGCGGTTTTTGTAATGGAGCAACTGAGGTTAGGAATAAAGTGACCTACTTTGAATATTATGCATATCGAATAGCAATACGCACATCGAATAGCAAAACCTCATGCACATTATCTTTTTTTCTGATAATGAATAATAATATCAAAGCAAAAATTCCTGATCGTGAGACTGAACCCGGACTTTACCATATTGTTTTAAAACAAATGGTTCACGGTCTTTTGTGTAACTCAAATTCAAAAGCAATTTGCCGAATGGAAGGCCATTATGTTAAGAATTTTCCCAAATTACTCTGCAATTATATGAAGGCCTGTATTGATAATTATCCCATTTACAAAAGAAGGGACAATTCTAAAGATAATCATGTTACCAGAAACCAAATACCAGTTGAAAATAGTGCGATTTTACCCTAAAATCCTTTCTTGAAAAATATGATGCTCATATAATGTAGAGTTTTGTTCCACTGTGGAAGCAATAAAATATATTCAAAATATATGTCAAAAAGGGCCAATTGTGCATGAATTGGTTTGCATCTTGAAGATACTGACAACTTTTTAATGCATGACGAATCTATAGCTTATCGATTAATTTCCGGTATGTCAGTTCTCAAGAACTTTGTTGGAAATTGCAAGAATTATGAAAACTCTTACACAATATTTCAGTTGTTTATACACGAAAAAATTGCCAGGCTATTTACTTTCAAGAAAATCGTGTGGGGGAAGCTCTGCGTCGAGCAACTGTCGTACATACATCACTCACAGCATACTTTCAACTCAACCAAGAAGATCCTGCACACGCCTTCTTTTACCAAGATAACAATTTATTTTAAATTGGGAAAGAAAATGGGTTAAACGGGCCATAAATTTAAGGTTTAAGGATCTCACAATAGGAAGAATTTCAACCGTATCACCACGAAATGTAGAACTGTATCATTGAGACTCTTACTGTTAGCCGTAAAAGGAGAGGAAATCACGTCTTTTGAACAACTTTAAGAAACGGCCATGCGTTTTCAAGCTTCCGTGAAGCTGCAAAAGCATGAGGGTTGGTGAACGATTCCCATGAATGATACAATTGTATGACTCAAGCTGCAATAGAAAATATACCATGCGCCTTGTTGTTGTTTGTGACTGTTGTTATTCACAATCATCCTGGTGATCCCTTACAACTGTGGAACGACTTTAAGCTCGGCATGTCTGAAGATTTTGTTCATCTAACATATGATCAAAAAACTTCTTTGGCAATGTGCCTAACTAAAATTCAAAATCAACTGAAAAAAAGGGACCGAGTTTTTGTAAAATTGGTCTACCCAATTTTGGACCACCCCGAACCACATTATGGTGATAACCATGGTGTATCAGATACAACTAATATGACTACTGTTGCACCAAATATATGAATTAGTCTCAATGATGAAAAATTGTTAACAGCCACAGAAATTTATAATGATGTATTGCATAATAGAAACAAAAATTCTTTTGCATAGACGGCCCGGGGGAAGTGGTAAAACACACCTTTATAAAGCAATAATTCAAAAGCTTCTGCAAAAAAATTAAAGACGTTAACAGTGGCTTGGACGGGTATTGCGTTCTTAATTTTTTGTTGGATATGTCGAGAGTGCAGACAACCCGATTATCTGTTACTAAAAATGAATTTTTAAAATCCTTTAATCTTTTAATTTAGGGACGAGGCTCCAATGACGCTTGGATTCTGTATTAGAATCAGTAGACATTATAATGCGAGATATAACAGGCCATGATATTCCATATGGTGGTAAAGTCATAGTTCTCGGTGGAGAGAACCATAAACTATGTTTTAGCCATGATCAGCTATATATGGCATGTCCAAGGATAATCTAGCGAGAACACTTGAAAATTTAAATTCTAGCTATAAAATAAAACAAAACATAACCGAAAAAACAAATCAACCGAATAAACAGAACAACCGAATTTAATTGCCAGAGAGGAAATTTACACCTATAGATAGCTACCAAAAAGCAGGCACCATAGCAGTGGTGGTGGTTTGGCCACCGTTACTGTTGATGAACGCTCTCCATTCGATTTTTTGAATCGTTTCTTGAAAATAAATGCAGCTGTCTATCGTGAAACTATTTTGGAAGCTATGCTTAAGCCACATCGATCATTTGATCGCCAATCGTGTCGATCATTTGAAGCAAGCTTTTCGTCAGGAACGGCAGCGCATTACAAAGGCTCACATTGTTGCAGGATGTAATGGCTTTTCCAACCGACTCAAGGCAATAGTCAAAAGGAGGCCAAATCGAACAAAAGTGAATTTATTCTAGGATTTTAATGTGTTTACTACCATTTTGACTTTCCAACAATAAAATTCAACCACAAATGAAAATAATACAGCATTTTATTTTATTGGAATTTTTTTCAGCAGCCTAGTATAACATACCTGAGTTTAATCGACTCTTTTCGACAAGTCTTTATGATTTTACAGGACTCTATTTGATTCTATAGTCTACTTTAGACGACTTTACTAGAATCTACCTAACTGTACATGACTTTTCTGGGCTTTAATTGTCTTTAATCGCGTTTTTTCGACTTTCTTTAACTCTTCTTTGCTGTACTCGACTTTACTCTCGAGTTCTTTGTTAATTTTGACTATACGCGAGTTTAATAAATGCTGTTCGACCTTTCTCAGCTTGCTTCTGTTCGATAACTATTGATAATGTTCGATGTTCTTTCCACCTATTTGACTCTACCGAAGGCTACTCAGCAATATTTGCTTTAATTGACTGTATTTGACCATACTCTACTCGTCATGGTATCGTATTTATTCTTACCTCTCATCAATTGCACATATTAAACAATAGATTTGTCATCAAACAGGCATATTCTGCTCACAATATTACAAAACATTAGCGCTTTTAGAAATATATCAGTCATGTTAGGATAAGCTCCCCATATCGATTAACTATCATGTTTGACCATATGCAATCTACTGGTAAAAACAATTTTTTAATTCTAAGTTTCTTAGTCCGAGTCACATTTTCAGTAATAATAGTAATCATCAATCTTTACAGATCGTTGCTAGTCCAAACCTTATCAACAATCCAGCCATCGTTTTTGAAAGCAACCTCTGCACCGGTCAACATTCTCAACACTTCCTCGCACTTTTTCACAGAATCAATTTGGTTTAAAACTGGTTTTTATCCTACTAAGCTTAATTTAGACATATAGACAGACAGTTTTAAAGCGATGATTCATATACAAATTTCATCTGACAGACGTAAACTATAATAGTTTTGATTGGTTGAAGGTCCGCCATATTTTTTTATCGTGTTACAAAATTTCAAAATTCAACATTGCTCTAAAATTTTTTTCTATTTCTAAAATCACAACGAACCGGTTTCTCACAAGACATAGTTGTTTCCGTGCTTATTCACATAAATCCAAACAAAGCGATCCTCTAGACTGATCAATGTGCGAGGAAAAAAATCGAGAGCATAAAGCACGTTATTTTTAATGTTCACTCTTCGGTGAATGGGACCAACCTGTTACCTTATTAAGACTAATATAAGTTCGTAGGCTTAATTCAATGGACACATGGATGGTGCTGCCAGATTAAATTGAACAAATTATGACAGGCTTTATCATTTACGTCAAAACAAATATTTAAATTTATACTGTAGCCTCTTTACCAAGGTATGGTACAGATTCCATTAGATCATCCAAATTGTTGTAAAATGAGTTTTTATTTTTAGGCTTTATTTTAGGCTAATTAACGCATGCGTAAATAAAGATAATCGATTTTTTCGAAATTCAAAACAACTTTTTTTCTTGAAGTCGTCTACAGTATCAATCAACGTATAACCTTGGAAAACCGTAACCATCTCTTGATTATCGAGTTTACTCTAGTGCGAATGATTAAAATGAGATAGCCTTGAAATAAATGATAGTCTACTTTTAATTCTTAGCAAATTTTTTTTTATCAAGATCAATCTCACTGCATTGAGTACAAAACATATCGAACTGTAATTGCTGCTGTCAGTACTCATAAAAAACAAATATTCACGACTAACTATAAATCAATATGCTGGCGAATTAGAAATCGATTAAAGCAAATCACCTGTAATCATTTATAATTAAGCATCTGACACTAATCATTTATCGTTCTTGTGTGCAGGAACGAGATTACAAATAACATTGTAAATTACAGTTTAATTGATATGTAAAGAGTCACGTGTTTTTTTATCGTTTTTAACAGTTATGAATCAATTTTACTGTACAGTTGATTAACAATCTTTGAATTGAATAAAATACCGAGATCTTGGAGCTTATATAGGTTTAGATGGATTATTTAGTTCCGCGTATGCCGTACATAGTCGAACGATCATTTTAGTTACGTATAAATTCCGTTCATAAGTTTATGTCACGTGCACTATCAATTAAACCGAAATCAATTTCAAAGCTACAATGTACGCCAAGTGTAATTTTGATATGAAATATAATTAAGCATAGCCTTAATCGGTATATAGTTTAATCTAACAGTTAATTAATATTTTTAGCTAGTTGGTATTGACGCTCCTGTGGTCGAGGGACCTGGTGGTATCCTTTTTTGTAGTTTATATACTAGGACACAATATTAGGGATCGCCAGATAGATCATTCTAAAAAAATAAGCAATTTAAATGTAACGATGACCAAACAGTGGAAAGTATATAATGGCTTCAGGCTTTCAGTCAATAACAGTTTGTGTACTTTAGAGTGAAAACCCAGACTGTTCTGACGTATTGGTGCTAAAAAAGACAATCGTGACCTGGTGTGTCGAGTGGGATAGAAAGGGAAGAGAGGCACTAGGAACAATAAAGTCCGACTTTGCTACTTCAGCTTTTCTGAATCAATTATACAAAGAGTTGTAATCTGTGGCTTTTGATTCGGTACAGGGCAACAATGGCCTGTAAACATCGATTACCAATACAATATCAACAAAGTTGGAAAATTATTAATTTTAAAGCAACAAATCATTAACATTAATTATTAAATTAATCACGAATCATAGTCGTGATGGAGCTCGACTCAGTTTTCATGCGCTAAATAGTTGTTCAATCGCTTAATTGATGTTTGATTAATAAATCAATAAATTGCATTTTTACTTAATTGAGAGTTTCGTCAATATATTTTATCACACAAGTTTTAACGATGTTTTTTTGATAGTTAAATTTAACTTTAACCTTTGGATTAAAGTTACTTTCTTTTTTGCAATATTTGCTACATTTACGATTTAACGGCTTGAATCAAATGGAAAGGAAATAAATTTATCAATAACATTGTGATTAACATACTCGAATTAAATTTCTTTAAGTGGTAACATTTTATTTAAGCCCTGTAATCATAAATAAATTCCGATACAATTGCCTGAGTTATCTTGTTGATTTATTTTTTACAAATCTACATTTTAATCCAATTATACGTTAATGTCAATTTTGTTTTGATGAAATTTTTGCATTCATTAAGTTTTTTTTTAAAATTATTTTTTGTATTTTCACTTAGTCTAGATGACAAATAACTTTCCATTTGATACATATAAGTAATAAAGTGGTGTCGCTGACCTCTTATTCTTTTTCATGATTCCTATATAGAAGCGAACCGTATTTCGATAGATTATGAGAATTTTGAGCTTTTATCAGTCATAATAAGTTTTAACTGCGCATTGTGCAAAATGTCTAAGTTGGTTTTGCTCTGAATGCATGATTAACATGAAAGAACTATATTCTAAATTTCTTATTTCTTCAAATAAATAAAGTGCATAAGTCGATGATACTTTGAACAAGGCAATTCATGCATTGACCAAAGGAAGCTCCTTATGTAACTGAGAAAAATAGTTACACGATCACAATCCAACGATGGCTTTTTTGTCAGTATAGACTTGCAAATTCCGTAAGTAAACAAAAAATTCAAAGACTGCATTAAAACAAAAACGGGATAAGGCTGTGAGTATCGAAATTACACAAGAAAACGGTCAAATTAATGATATCATTTCGTGTCAGTTTGCCAAAACGAATGTTGAAGCATTTTATCAACTAGTTTTCCACTCATTTGAAGATCATGATATTTTATCTTAAACTACGACGCTGAATCATCCACCAGAGTTGGTATGATGCAACTCTGGTTAATCTAAGAAATAGAAAAAATAAACCATACAATAAAATGAAAAAGGCCAATAAGGTAACTATGTTGTAATTCTTCAGACCAACATCAAAAGTAATCCTAAATACTAAGAGAATTAGTCAACTAACTAGCAGTGGTTTGAGCAATATTCTCGCTGAGTTTTCCAATCTGTGTCAAATAACTCATCTTCATCGTTTTTGCCGGGTGTCAAATATTGATATCATCTCCATGAATATAGTAGATTGTAGGCTCTAAATGCAGTTTAGTCGAATCACTGCGGCTGCTTTTCAACCAGTTCCTGACCAATCCGTAAATGGAAAATAACTAAAATAACACCAATATTTTAAGTGGAAAACATGGCTGACATTTCGTGCTTCAAGGGAGTTTCGATAAAATCTCCTAACCAATTACTGTTTACTCAAGTATACACAAGACTCTCATTTGGGTCCATGAATTGTTATCATCTTCACTAATGATTTATTCAGCGTTATTCAAAATTCCATTGTGCTTATATATGCTGATGATATAAAAATTTATAACGTAATTATTAACCAAGGTGGCAGCTGCAACTCAGAATCTGAAAGTTAAACTTGTCCAAAATACGACTTTTTATATGCCAACTGACACAATAATAGGGAAAGCTAAATAAAGGGCATTTAAAATTTATTACACTCATGTTCGATCTCAGCTTGAGTTTACTGTTCCCATATGGTCTTCCTGTCATTTAGACCAAAGTAAACGCATTGAAAGTGGCCAAAAGCAATTGCTGTTTGAAAGGACCACTAAAACTGTGGTAAAAATTAAATAAAATATTTAAAAAGCTCCGGAAAACTACGTTTAAATAGACAGTTCAGAAGGTTCTATCATCATAAAGGTAGTCGAAAGATCAATGACGTTCCATGATTTAATGTTTTATCAAGTTCTGATTTTAATTTAGTGCTAAACTTTTAAAAGTTTTCTATTGTTAATTTAAAAGTTAATAAGTTAATAATTATATTTTGCATTAAAGTTTTAATATTATGATATTAAAAAAACATTTTAGTAGTTTAAACCATTAAATAAAAGCTTGTTTTATATTATGCTAATCAACAAGAGCTTTCACACTTAATTATAAATTTTTTACCATCAAAATGAATTATATATCAATAACAATCTATCGTGCAAAATAAGTTTTCCAATTAAGCTTTTACTGGGCAATGAGTATTGCTCTTTTACATATGTATGTTGATCTACTAATAGCGGAGTTAAAAATTATAAAGTTTGTGATAACAACTTTTAAAGCTTTTCAAATTTTTCAAATTTTTCAAATTTTATTAAAATATGGGATTTGTTTTAAGACTGTGTCCGAAACGCATGATAAATATTTTTGAATAAAATTGTTGACATTTATTTGAAAAATATTCCTCTACATTACAAAATTTTTTTATTACGATGTCCTAAAAATATAATAATTGATTGAAATATTTCCCCGCCTTATACGTTTTTAAATTCACTTTTTGTGAGATATAAAAACTATAATCGATTTCGATTCGTTTTTTCCCCTATTTAAAAAGCAATCTGTATTTTAGCTGCAAATCACAAAAAAATTAATTTCCTAAATTTAAAAAAAAAAATCACTAATGTCATTTAAAATTGGCAGCAAAATGACAGAACTATTTCTTCGTGTTAGTTAAAGACAGGTAAATCTTTCAAAAAATCTAGATTGCTACAAAGTGCTCGTTCTAGACAGATTGCTTGTTTTTGACAAATCACTTGACAGCAGCAAAAGCGATATTTTTGAAAAACATTTGCATTTTTAAGTGGAATCGATTTTAAGTGTGCATTGTTTATTGAAATTGTCATAGCAACGAAAAAGTTCAAATTATTTTTATATGGTTATTGAACGGTACTATTACAAAACCAAGTAGTGAATTTTATATGTGTTGTTGTATATATCCGAGTACGCGATGAGTTTGGCTTTTATTTTAGAAAGTTTTGGTATTTGTCAAAAATTATCATAGTAACTGCTCGCGATAATTTGGGTGTCTTCAAACATTTGTATTCACAAATATTTATCATGGACTTCGGATACAGTCTAAGTTCGAACTTAGGTCTATAAATACGTAGAATTAAATACGTAAATTTGCCCCTTTGCTAATTATTTTGCAAACACCGGCCGTAATGTCACAAACTGATCATCAACCTACAAACAGAAACTCTAACAGAACTTAGTCAACATTTTATTTAGATTCAGGAAAAACACCTTTGCTAGCTGTAACTAGCAGTTTTTGCTATTCTGTTTCAAATTATTGTTTAACCATGGTCACTTACGGAACCAATTCAGCATCCTTTATTAACATTAGATCTGTTTTTAAATTATTATTCGTCATAAAAGTTATTATCAACTTTAGCGCCACCTGTTTTAAGCAATAACTTGGAAGTGATGATATCGATCGATTCTATTTCGAAGAAACGAATCTTTTAAATAAATTTGATTAGGACGACCATCATCCACAGAAAATTAAAGAGTATTAGTGTATTTGTATGTAGGAATTCATTATCTGAACTTAAAAATATATCTGTATCCTCAGATTTTTATCAACTTCTAGACAAGAGGCATCGATAGAATATCAGGCACTCTGCAATGTTTTAGACCTAGCATATTATGCTAGCTGAACTTACTTTCGTCTCAAAAAATTATCCAGCAAAATCACTACAAAAATTGTAGCCGCCAAAAACCGAAGTGGGCCATCTAAAACAATAATCTCTACCACGAATTGAATTTTGTGTGGAGCAGACCTCCTTTGCAAACTGGTCAAATTAGTAAAGTACTCATTGGGAGTACTTTACAGGAAGTATTCAGGAAGAAATCATAGTACGCTTGAGCAATCAGCCAAGACTACACCACACAAACATGCATTAACGTCTACATAAGATGAATAAAAATTATTGTTAGGGGACGCAACTGATGGAGGATTTACCAAAGGCAAGAGTATCGCGTAGAAGTCCATTTTTTGCAAAGGGTGTTATGCTGGATGGTCGTTTCTATCTCAAAGCAGATCATAGCTGTGGACCTTACAAAATAATTCGTATACTTCACATTATGTTTTGCAGTAAAGGCAACGCACATTGTGCTTAAGTCTCTGCAGTAGCGTTAAAAGTGACAAGACGTAGAAAAGAAGCCTAAAATTATTAAAGTTATCGTAATTAAAGAAGACTAAAATACAACCTGGTAAGAAAAGCATAGTTTTGAAAAGAAACTTTGAATACCAACCGTCAAAATTTATCCACTTCTAATAGAAAATTTAATAAATTTTGCTCAAAGTTCAATTAAATTATTTGTTTGGTGGAGGTCAATTTGAAAATTATGAAGCAACATTTCTGGCAGATCTTCCACTACGTAATAGTTTTTTTGATAGCAAGATTAATCCCAGACTATATCAACAATGACGCCTTGCTTTGTTCAAGCTATTCGTCAGAGCCTGTCATATCGTAATAACGAGACTAGTTTTGCTAGCCATTTTTTTAAACTGCCTTTGGCTTTATTCTTGAGTCTTTCCTGTCTAGGAAACTCACAAGATGTAATTAAGTATTACAAACTAATTAAATACAAATGATTAAGATTTAACCTATGTTAGTTCTTAATATTAATATGCACTCAGTAAATTACTCTAAATTAGCTAACTAGTTCCAAAGAATCTTTTTTTTAAGTCGCCGGTATGTGGGCAAGATTTCTCTGGCTAAAGCGTTGGGATGTTTTTCTAATTTCAACTGGTACTTTTTGCTGTACTGCTGGATTGTCTCTGCTACTGTTTCGATGCTTAGATCCCGAAGTATATTAGTATTACGTATACATTCCAAGGTGAATTTACCATTGTTCTTAGTATTTTTGACTGCATTCTTTCCAATTTTATTATATTAAAAGCACAAGCGGATCTCCATAATTGAATGCCATATGTCCAGATAGGTTTAAGTATCATTTTATATAGCAAAACCTTACACTCCAGGCTTAAGTTTAAATGTTTAACTATTAACCAGTTCATTTTGACACACCTTAATTTGATTTGTTGACGTTTAATGTAGGCCGAGATATTTATCGTTTTGGTTTTGTGGTAGCATGCTATTATTTAATCTCACAGGTGGACCGATTTACGTTCGTTGGCCGTAATTCTCCATTTTTTTAGCCATTTTTATATTACATCTAATTGTTCCTGCAGATTTCTTGAAGCTATCGGGGGATTTTGATGCGTAGTTAGAATTGCTGCATCATCCGCAAATCTTGAAACTTTTACGTAATTTGATATTGGTAGGTCTGCGGTATAGATCAAATATAATATTGGACGCAACACACTGCCTTGTGGAACACCTGTATGAATTTCGTATAGATTGGTGGATGCGCTATTGAATTTTACCAAAAGTTTTCGATTGAGCAAATAATTTTTAATGATTTTATAGAACCTTGTCGTTAAATGTGTTTTAATTTTGTACATAAGGCCTTCATGCCGTACGTTTTCGAAAGCCTGTGTTATGTTCAAAATTGCTGCAGAGCAGTACTTTTTTGTTCTAGGGCGTTCCTGATTTCATATACGACTCTATGAACTTGCTCTACGGTTCTATGTTTTCCTCTGAATCCAAATTGATGATCCAGTATGATTTTTTTCTCATGTAGAATTGGCTTACATTTCTGAAGGTGCATTTTTTTAAATAGCTTTAAAAGTATGGAAGAGTATCGGAAGTAAACTGATTGGACGGTATGAGTTAACGTTTGAATCATTTTTACCGGGTTTTGGAATCATTATGATTTGTGAAATTTTCCAGATATCAAGAAAGTAGCTCGATTTAATTATGGCATTGAAAATGTACGTTATTAGTTTGAAAAATTTGTTCAATTACTTTTCCGCTGATTAGATCATGTCCAGCTGCTTTTTATGGATCTATATTTTCCCTGATTATTTTTTGTACATAGCGCAACTTGTATTTAATTGGCTGGATTTTCGAAGCTTCTGCTACATCAGATAACATTTCGGTGATTCCGATTTGCTCGTTGGTTGTAAATACTTTACTAAGATGTTGATCAAATATGTTTGCTTTATCTGCGTCAGCTCTTGCTCAGTTTCCACCATGGAGACGAATCGGAGGGCATGAAAGTGTAGGTCGTTTCAGGTTACGTATGGCTTTCCACAGAGAGTAATTGGTTGCTTCAGTTGCTGTAAGTCCATTGTTGAACATCTTCATCGCGCGCTTTTAACAAGGCTATTTTAAGATCTTCTATCGCTTTGTTTAATTTTGATTTTAGAAAAGGTGATCTATGTAGTTACTACTGCCTGCGTATTAATCGTTCTATCATTATGAGCTGCTGAATGTTTTGAGATGGTTCCTGCAGCTTTTTGTAAACTTGGCGTTGTAGTCACCTCCTGGAATAAACTTATTTCCCAGAGTTTTGAAAAAATTTGCTTGAAGTAGTTGCCAAATTTGGTTTAGCACTTGTTGTTCCGATCTTTGCCGTGGAGTCAGTTTTTTACTCCTTGTACACCACACATCCTCTATAATGTGCGGCGTAATTTTCTCCACAACTACTGTATTTTGGAGCCTCTGGTTTGCTTTTATCTAGCTCACATTTGCTGGTGCATGAAGTTGGCCACAAATTATACAAGCGGCTGAAAGTTTACAAAAGTATCGCGAATGCCCATATTCCTGACAGTCGGTGCGTTGCTTAACAGAATTATGTTTATGGGGCTCCACCACTATGACTTTTCGATACAACAGAGACCTGATATTATAGGTTGCGTGTTTGTATTTAGTTTTTGTTACTTCAGGTCCTAGTTCAATTTTAAACAGGGGTTGAGGTTTTATCTCGCGGTTTATAGTGTTAATTACATTTTTCACTCTAAAGTTCAACCTTGTCAGCTCTTCACTGATTTCTTTACGTTGTACGGTGGGTTTGATCCCTTTTATTACGACTATAATTTATTTTGCGCTCTTCAAACAATATGTGTTAAAGTTTTTCCCATATTTTTCATCGCTGTTTTTGCTTGAATCCTTGGTTCACTGATGTTACCACGTTTAATAAGAGCAACATAAAAAATTTTAGTTGCTTCAGAATTTAGCCTTGTCAATAATTGTTTTGATGGCGCTTCTCTTAAATAGATTGGAGGAGGTTTCTCTTTAGGCTCTTGCCCCTCATCTATGTTTGCATCTTCCACGCAACTTTGTATCGGTTTTCAGAAGTTACATAAATTAATCAATGTAAATATCAGGCAAAAACTAATCTAATTTATTACAGCCTACGGCTTGGAGAAATTAGCACATTAATAGATTTTTTTTCAGAGAAACATTGCAAATTAGTTGATTGGTGGCACACTGGAGATGCTGATAAAAGATGGCAGAATGCAAAGCAATTCATCATCATTGTGATTGTCACCAATTCTGTCATTACAGACATACTTTTCCTCTCCCTTCCCTACAAAAAATTACTAACTGTTGGCCGCCACGGTGTCTGTAACCGGGTCGATCTCAGTAATTTAACTAATATCCTGCCTTATCTTTCCAAGTATGTATATGTAAAAATGGGTGTACGGCCGTACATTCTTAATCAATCAATTAATCAATCAATCAATAATTATATGATGACTGGCTGATTGCATTGCTTCTATATAGATCATTATTTCTTGATACTAACGATCTAAATACATAACCATTTACAGTACATTTTTGGACTAATTTTATGAAAATAGAAATGGATGCTGAATAAAGTTTAAGTTCGTTCTAGATTGTTAAACTATATCATTATAAAGCGCAGTAGCTGAGTGTTCATTTAATTACATCATCACTGGCATGCGGCAAATCACATTTAACCTTAAACAATTCATTTTCAACGTTTCATAGTAGATAACGGTCACCAATAAAGTATTTAATCGTGATCTTCGTGTCAACTTGCAACAATTCAAAATTGATAAAAATCTTTATTTTGTAAATTGTTATCTTAAGTTCAGGGTGTTTGTATATAACCGCATATAATATAATATATTATACCGCCATCTTTATTTATGGTACTCGTGTAATACATAAATTAAAAAAAATTACAATAATAAAATTCAACTATCCCACTATATAAATTTAATTAAATTGTTTTTATCATAAATGTTTTAAATAGGTAAATGGCCAAAGAATGTCTGGTATTTGTACTTGAAGTTATACACAGTTGACTTTATGTTCATAGAATTCCAATTAAAACCAAAACTATTTGACTAATTAATTATGACATTGTGTGCATATAATATTATTGAATTGCAAATATCCTAATTAAATTGCACTTTACAGATAATTATACCATTTACAGAGATAATTATGATTTAACTGAACATACATTTTAGCAGATAATATGATTTGATATACGTTCAATGTTAATTGGTGTATGGTCGCGGATAACAATGTGCAATTTATAGTACTTTGAGTTCGAAAACATTGCTCATATAATTCGTTATTTTATGTCATGTCACTATTGTCGGAATTGTTTATGTCGATGCCTTCGGGAGAGTTATTCAAATAGTAAATAAAAATAATTAAATTAGTTATTAAAAAAATAATTTAGCAGAAATAGAATTGTTAAGTACGCAATCGACAGTTGTTATTGCATTTTTAAGTGGAATCGTGTAGTTTACCTAGAACATTCCCATGTCAAATGTCACAAAAAGCTGTACGTACATCACACACATTACAATAATTGAATTAATTGACTTCTCATATTATCACACATTCATTTATATCTTGTTGGTGATAAATCATTAATACGCGCATAACATTTATCGTGTAATTTTTGGAAAAATAATTTGCATTTATGTCAACATTATAACTCAGCTACAACTTGTTTACAATTCAAATTATAATTCCGGAGTACAATTAAAATTGCTTTTATTATGGTTGCAACAAGGTTGCAATAATGAGGAAGTGTAAACTTTGGATAAATTATTGGTTTCTGTGTTAGAACTTTGTAATTGTCTTAGAATAGTATTTTACTTTGAATTGTGTGTAAAAAGAGTTCCTTGAGCTGGCCAGGAAACCGTTACATTTTTTTTAAGTAATTTGATTTATTAAATCTAACCAAATTCAAGAAAGGTATTTAACTAATGCTTTTAATTGATTTCGGTGATCTAATCAATTTAAAAAATACAATCATAGACCATAATTTTAGCCATGTATCCGACCTATAGTTTTTAGGCCATCTTTAATTTTTTGTGCTGAATTTTGGAAATTTTCCCATAAGTCTAACAGATAAGAAAGACAAATACGATACCTGATATCCATCAGGCATTTACTGAATTTTGGAAATTTTTGATTTCTGGCCAAATTAATTTTTTACAATTTTCGGAAATTTTGGAAATTTTTGGTTTGTATTCAACATCTTGGAAATTTTCAATTTGTGGACAAAATATCTTAGTTTCGATAGACTAACCATCATGAATTTTCTGGATTTTAGAAATTTACGGATTCTGACAAAAACTATCATTTGATTGGCTGACGATTGTTCAGACATTTTTGGAAGTTTTCGGTTTGTGGTATTAATTTTATATTTTAAAAGTCACTTGAATTTTTAAGGTTTTGGAAATTTTTGAATTGTGGCAAAATTCTTACAGTTGAGGATATCCATCGTTGGTTTTCTGAATTTTGGTAATTTTCGATTTGTGACATAAATCTTACAGTAATAATAGATTAACAGTAATAATAGATTAATTTTGAAAATTTTCTATTTCAGGCAACAATCTCAAAGTTTTGGTAGGATAACCATCAGGAATTTACATAATTTTGTAAATTTTCGAATTGTGGTAAAATACTCATATCATAAAATCATATATTTTCTGAATTTTGGATATTTTTGGGTTGTGGCAAAAATCACAAGTTAGAAGGCTAACCATGACGTATTTTTTGTATTTGGGAATTTTCGATTAGTGGCATAAATATCCGATGGCTCGTTATTGTTATTGAACCAACGTTCAGTTTACTTTTAAGATTCCTTTGTATCATGGATAATGGATATAAATAGTTACAAGATTATTTTGAGTTATTGGACTATAAGTAGTTGGTACTTCCAGTTGGTATACCGCACTTCTCTTAACATTTTAAGACACTCATATGACATGCGATAATGGGTCCCTATTGGAGGTTATTACTGGTCTACTTCTTCACTTTTTTGTATTGCTTGCTGTAAATTCTTCGATACCGATCTTATTTGGTCAGAAGCATTAATTACTATTTATTACACTTTTGTTCTGAAATACAGGTAATGCTTGGCTTTTATTATACACGAGAGAAGCATTCAAAATGATAGATGACATTTTCATTATTTTTTGATGCATGTCAGCATTTCTGTGTGCTAACAGAAAGATGCTTTTTTGCTCATGTGTAGTTTTAGATATTCTCAGCATGTGACTTTAATCAATACTTTACATTCACGCTATGCATTAAACCCAAACAAACAAATGAATAAGTATACTACTTGAGTATTGCATAGCTCCACGTGACCCTGTGCAATGAATGACATACAATATGGGTTGGTCCAGGTATTCTGCACACCAATAAGGGTATCAAAATTGTGTTATTAATATTATCAATCGTAAATCGTGTGATAATTCTTTTTTTGCATCCTGCCCCTACTGGGATACTAACCCGGTACATCCTACTGCAAGCGCCGCCGCTCTAAGCACTGCGCCCTTCGCTTGGTAGTTCTTGAAATATTTTTCGTGGGTTGTAGATGATTTCATGATGAAACGTGTAGTGTAAATAATTGTGCTGCCAACTTAAAATCTCTTATATAGGTTTACATGATTGATGGAGGTATTTTTTGAGGTGATTATGGTTACACCTATTTGAAAACTCTTCGGAATTTTTAGCATATTTTTATCACTGGGCTTCTGTATGGCAACTTTTACTTGCTGACTGTTGGTCGACGAGTGTTAATATTGTTTCATTATATTTGGCATGTCCAAGTTCGTAATATATTTTTTTTATATTGAGAGTCTTTTTAAGTAGCAATGCCTTCTATTTACCGTTGTACCGTATTTGCCAAACTATCGGTTACTTTTGTAAGCACTAATTTACTTGCTAGTTATATTGTATATATGTAACTGCAGTTATCAAGTTTTTAAATTTAGAAAAAAAAATAATTACAGTTTTGGTGTGTTAACCATCATGTAACGTATTTTCTGGAAGTTTTCGATTCGTGACATTAATTTCTCAGTTTTAATGAACTGATTATGTGCTTTCAAAGTTCTGAAAAAAATTAAATTTTGTTGCATATATTACACAGTTTTGATAAGCATAATTTTCACAATATTCCCATAAACTGGCCGACAACTTAACAAAAAAAGAACTTAGCTGTTCTGGCCTTCTATCTCTTATATATAGGGTATATAGGGCTTTTTTTTGGTTTTGCTTGCCACTGAAACTGAATTTATTTGACAATTAATTTTTCTTTTTGATGTATTGGTTTTAAATTCGTCAGGCATATTGTTTTAAACGGCGGGATTCATATTCAGTCCAGGTTCATAAGCGATTTCCACTGGATTAGGTTAAAGATTAACGGCTCTAGTCCTTGCAGTTATAATGAATAAACCTATTTGGATATTTTTTGGAAGTAAGGGATTCTGCTCCTAATCATTTATCTTTTAGCTTTTGTATGGGAATTCTTACTTACTGTTTAAAGCCTTTATGGGTGTACTATTTCTTTATTGTCTGGTGACTTTTCTTACACATTGAAATAATGATAACATCTTATTTTTTGCAATAATGCGACGTTTTCTTTGTATTTCTTGTATTCATTTTTGGTCTGTGTTGCTATATCTGTTTGGTTACCATCTAATTCTGCTATAGCAACATTGTACCTTGTATTTACCAATATTTTTAATTATCTTCCTATTTTCATCAGTCATACTCGTGCATGGACTTAATCGTGTTAATGATTATATATTTTTGGATTGTTTGGTTATATATAATTCTATTCACAGTTGATAGTTGCTGCCTAAGTATAGTTGATACTTATTGCTGCCTATGAATCACTGATTTATCAGTATTATGGTGCTATTATATGAAAGCTGCTACCTTGCGTTATACAAACAGTTTAACCACGAATCAAATTCGGCAAAGACTTATGCCATTAGGCGATGTTTAGGTTAATCTACGTATACAATTAACTGCTAAATAAAGATATATTAATGCATTTTTGACACCTCATTAGAATACACAGACCGCAACAAAGTCACAATATCTACTTAACTAACTAAACTTAACATAAGAGGCATTGAACAAATTGAAAGAACAACAGAAGACATTATAGCCCCTTTTATTTTCGAAATTAAATTTACTTAAACAAACCCGAACATATGTAAGGATTGTTGCACAAAAATGTGGATAGATATCAAAAAACTAAGCACTGGTAAAAATAATAATCACTACCGACGGCCCAAATCAGGATCGAATCAAACAATCGATGAAAAATTGCAATGATCGTCATGTGAATTGAGAAAGATATAAAACTGGATCATATTTTGGCATTATTCAGAAAATGAGAAACCGATTAGACTGGATCATTTTGCCAAAGATATATGGTAGAATGGATTATATAGTGTGTGCTTGCACTACCAAAGCGATGAATAATACCGGTCATAGAAGTACAAAGCATCGAAAAAACGCTATAAGAAACCCGATGCATCTTCAGTCAGACGGAATGGTAGAAAGGTGTATCAGAACGGATGCAGAAAAAAGTGGAAAAGCCAGGATACCTTGAATCAATGCATTTCAATTTATACTCTAGTATTATTTCAAAAAAATCGGCAGCCTAAATTTACAGTATTTTAAGGTGAATGGTTCAATTTAGTTTGGGTTCTCTATAACAATTTCAATAGCATGGCAGTGCTGATCGACAGTCATGGCAGAAGCGAAGAAGTCAGTAATCGTTGACAAATAGGTATTCCTAAATAAGGAGGCAATATCCTGTATTATCTGACAGTATCAGTTTCATAGCTACCAACATAGTCAAATAGTTTACTTTAATGACAATTGTTTATTGGAGACTAAACATAGTTTATAATGGCCCACCATCAGTCAAAAGAAACTGAAGAGCCGCAGCAATCGTAGACTGGGTTAAAGTACACCAGCGGAAAGGTTTCGGAAGAACAATTAGTTTCACGCTGTGAAGGATTTCGTCGGCAGATCCTGTTTTATTTGCGCAAATGTCAATTTCGTAGCTTCAGACATATTCAAATGGGTTGATTTTTTTTTTAAAGATCATATGAGAATTTGAATGTAATAGACATAAAGTCTATTATATGCGATCAAAACCACAGTTGGCAAAAAAGCCAATTGGCCCATTTGTCAATAAATACTTTAGCACAAAAAAATTATGGAAAAATTCCTTTCGACTTGGTTTCAATATATATATATATATATTTATATATATATATATATATATATATATATATATATATTTATATATATATATATATATATATATATATATATATGTATATATATATATATATATATATATATATATATATATATAATATATATAATATGTAAATACTTTTTTTTTATTTTTTAAATGTTTTAACCCCGCAAACTTTTCTGAGGTCGAAGCTCTCCTAACTCATTTGCGGGTAATTGTTAACGTCCTACCTTAGGCCGTCACCAGACAAATCGAGGATGCACGAATACAGATTCACTTTTAAATCCATCTGCACATTGCATTGTTCCAGCCAGCGTTCACTGAAATGGACGATGATTCGGCCCAAGGATTCTGCACTCCAACAGGGGGTCATTTGTTTCATCGTGATCACCGATCATAACCAGGTGATAAAAACTCCCTTTTTCAACCGTCCTCCATTGGGATTCGAACCCGGTACCACCTGTCCCAAACACCACAGCTTTAACCACTGCGCGAATTGCTCGGTATATAAATTTTAATACATAAAAACGTTGGTGCATATGTTCGATAACGCTAGTTTTAGAACTACAAGCTTAAATAGCTATTTATGGCGGCTAAAACTTGTTGATGTAAATTTCATCAATATTAAAATACAAAATACTCAGGACACAGAAGTATATACATTTAAATTCATTGATGCAGTCGTTGATGAAAATGAAAGAGTTTTTAAATTCGTTAGATAACATATCTTACAATTAGCGTGCGCAACGTGATTTTTATCGTGTGTGCAATCTACAATTATCGAATAGTATTTGCACTTCTTGACTTTATCAACTATGTGCCATTTGATTTTATTGGAATTAAGCATATATAGCTCGTTTTGTTTTTTTGGCTAGCTAACGGTATCTGGTGGTTTTTAAGAAAAAAACTTTGCAGTAATTTAATCAAATTTTGCCAGTAATTCGGATGATTTTAATAAAATTCGTTATTTTGAACATATAAATTTTAACTTGTTTCCCGAATGGTTTACGACTGCAACGCAAAAAGCATCAAGATAAAAATAAGCCGATTCAATATTACTACGATTCAATATATATATATATATATATATATATATATATATATATATATATATATATATATATATATATATATATATATATATATATATATATATATATATATATATATATATATATATATATATATATATATATATATATATATATATATATATATATATATATATATATATATATATATATATATATATATATATATATATATATATATATATATATATTATATATATATATATATATATATATATATATATATATATATATATATATATATATATATATATATATATAAATAAAGCAGGTCGAAAGGGTTTTTGCAAATTAATTTTTAAATACTTCTGACAGACGACGTCACTGCCATAGATATAGCCAATAATAATGTGTCTTGTTACTACGACCAAATAATTGAAAATGTAAAATATGTTACATATCTATATAGTATGAAAATGTTAAATGTTAAATGTTAAATATCTATATAGTATGAAGGTGCCTCATGAGTTTTCTTTAATCAGGTTGGTTTAAACCAGTGACGCTAACAATAATTTTCATAATTTTTTCATGTGATGATAGAAGTCTTCCTCTTCAAATTGACAGATTCATTAAATTAAAGAATTAAATGCTACAGAAAATTTGCAGGTAGCTCAATAATAATAAAAATAATTATTACTATTAATTATAAAAATTGTATAATTTGTGTTAATCAATAATTAGTTTTAATTTGAAACTAACAATTAACTTTAATAGTTTTTCATATTAAATATATAATGACTGTAATCATAGAAATTTATATAAATCTATTATTATAATCTAAAACTATTATTTGAATAGAGAGATAATCATTTAATTCTATTATTTCAATAAAATTGTGGTGAAAATTGAATAAAATTAAAATTTACTTAGACGAGACGAGCACAGTACAGTACAGTAGATAAAAGTTGAGTTGCTCTATTTTCTAACACTAATATATATAGTTTACCAAGTACGAGTATAATTTTAATTTGACGATTGTATATATCCCCAAAATGTTTGGGGTTTTAACATAATAATATAATTATATTATTATAACACATGTGAGAGCTTTTGTGTAATTTTTTGTCTGTTGATAATCTAAAACGTCTGCTCCTTTTTTTTTTGTTGGTTTTGCGTCTAAACTTTTATTTTAAAGGGTAAAACTTTTATTAATTTTGTATACATATTTACCTACCACCCCACACAAATTTGTTCTAATATTATTATAGTGTTCATGAACACAAATGAAAAAGGTTTAAATAAAATTTTGTTTTGGAAAAACACAAGAAAATTTTTAATTTTCATACAAAAGGCGTTAATTCATTATATGTATGTGTAATTAAAGCTTTTATGAGGGAAATTTTTTCCAATTCGACACTTTGTTCACCAAAGAATATGTTAAATATGTGGAAAAATTCGTAAGGTATATATTTATACGTTTTAACACTTTAAGTGATGTAGTAAAGTGTTTGACAATTATTTCATGTTGTAAATTAAAATAAAATTTAAGCATTTCTGATTTTGAATATGATTCGGTGAGTGCGTGATTTTAACTTTCTCAAAGTGTGATCCGACTCATAGTCGTGTATTTTCAAATTGCTTCCAAAATGGTTGTATTTTTAAACTTATTAGTAATAACTTTGGGAATCATCACCGAACTAATTGAAAACTGAGGTGATTAAAAGAAAAAGTTTGAAGAATCATATGTGAATTTCTAATTTAAAATCAGAGTATGTCATTTAGTATCGAAGACTTCACGATATAACTTTTTAATATACCAGGGAAAAAATATTCCAACTCCTAAGAGGCTATTCTACAGCTCTAATGATCAGACTTCATTTAGAATACTATAGAGGACATATTTACAAGAAAACGGTATATTACGTATTATAAATCGCTCTTTCTAAGTCACTAAAAAAGTAAAGATCATCGCTTATGTCCTTGAATTTGCAAGAAGAACAATCAAATTACCAAGATATCTCACTGCAAAAATAGATGCGTATGACTTACTACGAGTAGGCGGATGATTGTTTATCGCCAAGGTGGCTTTCAATTCTCAACATCCAATAATATTGTCTTATAAGAGTCATTTAACATGGCTCCTAATAGATTATGGACATAAGGTGATTTTACAGAGGAAACACATTTACACTAGCTTTTATTCGGCAAAGGGACTGGATAACCAAATGTTCATTAGCAGTAAAAACTTACATTAATTTATTTACAAACCAATTAATGGGAGATAAGCTGAAGTAACTTCTAAATGATGTTACACGCATATTGGAGTATAGATTTTGGCGGACCCTTCCAGCTAAGGTCTTCCTCAAGTTAAGGTTGCAAAAGCTAAATGGCTAACTAACATAAAGCATATGATCTGCAATAAAAGCTCTTCATATAAAAGTTGTAAGCGTTTTGTCATCAGGAAGTTTCATACCAGAATTCCAACACTGCACGGTACGTAGAGGGCTTTGTTCAGACATTAATGGTGACTGCGGTTTCAACTTCATAGTAGCGCCAAAACTTACGTGGAGCGTACTCATATGCTTACTGTAAAACAACTATCAGGAAAATGGGCAGAAGAGGTACCGAAACATGATACAACATAGTATCAAATACCACCATGAGCACTACATTTGGGCGTACTTTGAGAATCAGCTTTTAAATAATACGATCTTAATGATTTTATAATAATAACACCTGGGCATTTTCTGATAGGCGAACCTATGAGAATTAGGTCAGAACCCAGCATTTTGATGGAAAATGCCAAAGTAGACATTATAAAACAAAATAACCAATGCAACGCGGACGATCGCCGATAGTAAACAGTAAATTACTCCTGTTACTCTGCTCGATCGCACTAATCTGCATGATGGGACATAAACAGCACCCACAACAGTGAACATGAATATAACATGGTTCACTTCCCATCCTGGTAGTTGTTTTGATACAATTGGTCAAGGAAATCTTATCAATGGGGAATGAACGATTATATCCTTCTATATAATCTCCAAAACCATTCGCCAAACATGATACGCTTTGATTTTGTTGGTACAATCGCCAACGAGTTATTTGGTTTGCTCGACTAACGTGCTATTTCCATGCTTACAAGGATAGCATAGCTATATTACATGAGTAAATATCGATGTTCACAAACTTTAGATATCACACTAACTTCAGGAACAAATATCTTTAAACCAATTCGAGTGTTCCGGGCCTTAAATTATAAATAACAGCCATATATAAGATAATCGAAGTCAGAATAATCAAAATTGAAGAAACCATTATATTTGAGAATAAAATTCCATTGCTGCAGAAATCCTGACAGCGCTAAACCACGTTATACTAGTTTTCACGATCCACCAGCAAGAATTTGTCTAACAAAATCAAAATATGCCGCTAACTTTGGATGAGTTTCATGTTCAGATAGCTAAACCTACGTAAAACTAAACCTTAATCTTCAGCCGTACTAAACACAACATAGGTGTTAGCTTTAAGATCCATATATTAAGGTTGGTAAATTGTGAATGTCCATTCAGTTCATTCGGCGTTTTTTGTCGCTTCGTTTTTGACTGTTGCGTGCCCTTTATAACTGGAGCTTGAACTTCTAGCTCGACATCTGATTTATGCAATGAGCTTGTTATGCTAGATAATTCGATAATCTCACTCCACAGCACATCATGTTATGGGCATAATCATCCTGCAGCGTATCTTAGATGTAACCCAAAATCACGAATATTGAAGTGAAAGGAGCTGCATGCATTCGACCAAAACAATTCGGTTCATAATTGAGCAATATAACGAAAAGTACTCAACGCTATGCCTACTCCGTGGACTTTGAGCAACCATTCGACTATATTAATAGGAGGGCATTTAGGAAGGCCCCTAAGAAATCGGCATTCCGAGGAAAATATTAAAACTCATTAGAAAAATGTACTAGGGTTCTGGAAATAGAGTTCAATATAAAGGCAAACAGGGTGCAAAATACAGGGATAAATAGGCAGGGATGTGGACTATCCCCACTGTTGTTCTCAATAGTGTTAGACAACGTAATGTTCAGATTAGACATTGCAAGCCTAAATAGAATACAATTGGGCCTCAACAGTCCGCTAAATGATCTTGATAAAGCATAGTATTAACAAAGCCAGAAATACTTTCAACATGCTCCACAAGTTTTGGATCACATCCGCACTGCCAATGAGTTATAAAACAAGTATGGTTGCAAAACATGGAAAAAACGCACAGAAAATCTCATGAAGACTGCTGGTATTTGTAAAAATGCTGCAGGCTATTAATAAAATACATAAGGCCAAACAAAATAACAAACGAGGAACTCCCCCTGCAAACAAGGCAAATCGATGTAGAGAAAGAAATTAGAAAAAAAAATTGAGATGGCTAGGCCACTAATTTTCGAAAGCTATCAAGTGTCTTACCAGAATGTCTTACATTTACTGGAGCTTTCATTTAGTAATAATACTCCACCTTCGTACTAAGCCATTCAAACTTTTCGTATAAAAAATCATATATTGTAAATTCAATTTATAATACAATTCCCATTTGCTGTTCATTTTCACCAAATCATATTAGCACTTAGATGGCAATATAAATAGAATGTGCCAAACATAACATAAATTCGGTAGTAAAATCGTTTAAACGATCTACGAACAAAATTTTCACTTATTCGATTTAAATCGATTTGTTCGACAAAAAACGTAAATTTTTATGGTGAAACCTCATACCCATGATGCTTATATATCGATATACCAAATTTATCCAATTTTTGGATGGTTGGATGAAGAATACAATTTTTTGATATCATCATCATCATAAGAAAATCGATTTCGTTATATTTATGATTATGATACCTCATGAAGTGGTTTAAATATTTTTTGTTTGCTAAATTTTTTGCCAACGTAATTTAAAATCGATTATTTTATAGTCTCATGCATAATCTCTTAAAGTCGAGAGCATAAATATTTATGGTTTTATACACGACGTTCTGTATATCTATAACACCCTCTTAAAAATTCTTTGGATGCTGTATTATAACGAACATCTCTCGTTATATATATACTCGTTCATATTCAATGAATATACAAAAGTAAAATGGTTGCCAAAATTTATAAAATTGGTTGGGAAAATATTTTAGGTTCTCTTCTTACCTTCAGGAAAATCTTTTAGTTTTTTCCCTCGTTTTTTCCATAATATTATTATGTCGGAACGGGAGTATGAGATGATGGTATTCTCTTCTTTTTTTTTCATTTTGGTATAATATAGATTTCTTCTAAACGATTTAACAGCTGGCGCAAATTATATGATTGTCGACGAACAAACAAATACAAAAAATTTATAAATTCGTTCGAGGTTTATGAGATTAACTTTAGTCGAGTTGAGTTTAATCACTTTGAGCGAGATAAGATAATAGATATGTTGATCGATAAATTTAAAAATTTTATAAATTTTTCATAATGGTTTTATTCTTCGGACAAACAAATTTGGAACGGAACAGGAAAACACAACATTAGACGCCGTTTTACACAAATACAGTTATATACACTTTATTTAACACAAAACTTTAAAATTAATATAAATTAGATTTTAAAAAATAATTGATTAAATATTACAAATCAATTGAATTAACCGTTTTATGACTAATGCCTTTATAACGCATAAAATTATTTCGATTGAATATACAAATATTTCAGAGTGATTTCCAAGATTGGCCAAGTTTTTACGATTTATTCAATAGTTCTGTCTATGTTGCAAAATCGCCCGCTGTAACTCAAAAACTGCAGAATTTAAAAACCACTTTTATAGCTACATTGAAACGCATTTTACTAAACCAGATATTCCAGCACATCAAATTACATATAGCGTGAGAAAAGTGGCAAATATACAACGGAAGAATTACGAATTATTCACGGGAACTTTACGAGATCCCTAGTTGATCTAAAATATTACCAATAAGTTAAATGATGAAAGCAGACCGTTTTCCAACCGTTCAGGATTGAACATCTGCTAACGAGAGTGGACATCCTGGGAGGATACGTCCAATTATATGCAAAGTTCACAAACAACTACTCAATCTTACGTCATTAAGTGTCGATTATGTAACATCGAACATTTGCTTTTATAAAGTTTAAACAAATGACTACTGTTGAGAGAATAGCATATATAACCACGTATGGACAACCATATACGGTACAATCATATCGCTCTAACCGGCCATGTAATATCTGCCAGATATGCTACAATATCCTTCTTCATTTTCAAAATAAATCAATAAAGCAGCGTTTCAACATACCATCAACCATCCCCAAATCGTCCCTTAAGTTACCAATAATACCAGGCAATATTACACAGAATCAACATAGAACTCAAAATACCACTTACCAATAATGTGTCCTCAATCAATTCATTTCCAGCCAAGACCATTGATCGACATCAACGTGCTACCTATTATAGTGAAGTTACCATATCAGTTGAACGAGATAATCAAGCTGTTACCAATAGTAGCCAGTCATTATTACTGCCTGTCAATGTTAATATGAAAGATGCTTCTGAGCAATTGCAAACCTACAGAGTATTCTCAGACTTTCAGTCACATGCATTTTTTGTGACTGAGAAGTGTGTTACACGTCTGTTAATGCCAAATAAACCACGTGAATGTGAAAATTGTAGAAGTTGGGCTATAAACGTCGATACTTACCAAATGTGACTAAGCCATTACCATCAGCTAATTTTAATCTAAAATTCTGGAATCACCAAAGGTACAACGAGACCAGCGCCAACGATATTCTGGTCAGTGCCGAACCTTTTTTGTCTAATCGCAAAAAGCAAACGCACAAAACAGCATATTTAGTTAGATAATCGCCGATAACGTTTATCAAAACAAGTTTCAGTTTAACCATCAGCTTATTGACTGAAATATACGTGAACGAATTGAGACAGCAGTTTTGAGAAACAGAAGAAATCCCGTCTATCTAATATTTAATGAACGATGAATAACTATGTTGAGAATGAAGCTTTATAGTCAGTCTATCATTCTGCCAGATGAAGTTAACGTAGTCCGAAGGAAATCAATCTAACTGCCACCCCATAAGGTCATAAACCAACTTGAAAAAATCATCTTAGTAACAAATTAAAATCGCGACGATTTTATCTTAGAGCTGACCAGGAGAGCAAGAGATGACTAGAAATTATCCGAATATCAAACTAATCAAGCTAGTAGATCAGTAAAAATACTTGGACTGGAATGAAACCCACGAATTAATAGGTTTCACTGAAGTGAATTTGAATCTTTAGTGGATTGGCCTTTTATGGTTTCGGTATCACAAGAAAACTTATCCAGATCTACCCCATCTCTAGCAGTTCTGTTTCAAACTGCACTCAAAAATGAATTTAAAATGTCGATTATATACTTGAATTTTAAGGATGACATGAAATTTCCGGTCATACCGTTTCTGGCGACATGAAGAAAACGAATTAACATCGGCCCATATCATTATTGATTAGCCTTTGAAGATTTTTCCAGATCCAGATTATATATCTGTAAAACCAAACTAACTATTCAGCTGGTACCTTATCCAACAACTAATGCAACATTTTTAGGTGAATTTGCATGCATACCGAGGAAAAATTGAAGATGTACCGGTCCAGTTAAATACGGGATGGTTCGTTTAGTCACCATACGCACCAAATCGGGCAAATAATCAAACAACCAATACTTTAACTATGTAGTATTACTACCAGTGTATTACCAGTCACCAATATATTTAAGCTTCATTAGTTACCATTGCCATCTATTAGATATAATGTGAATCTGTATACAAATTATTTTCTGAAACATCGGTACGTTGATATGGCACGTGAAATTAAAAAAATGACAAGGAGTGATCCTAGACAATACACTGGAAATTTTCAAGGCAGCAGAAGAGGCTGCAGCAACCGATAACGTACGTGCATTTAATCAATGCGTACGACGAGCCACTGGAAAATTCAGCAATATAATAAGGTTAATAAGGTGGTAATAAAGGATGAATCTGGTCAAATCTTAAAAACCGGTGAGGCACAATGGAAGAGATTGAAGGAATATTTCAGAGAGAACGGTACCAACAATACAAAAATCTAAATCGAATTAACAACCGGCAACATTAACGAAACTAGCAACACCCATCCACCAATAGTGCGGGAAGTTAGCGGCGTAATTGCTAAACAATTAGGTAATATATCAGCATAAAATATTAGCTTAAATATTCCATGGGAACATATCCACAACTGCAAGTGTTTTAACACCAATAATAACGGAAGTATGGAGCTCTTATAAAATACAGCGAGAAAAAATTTCTGACCATAATGATATCCCCAAGAAGGTGATCTGAGAGAATGCAAAAATTGACAGGGTGTATCTTTCCTTAACACATGTATAAAGATATTGTTAATGATCATTCTGAACAGAATTTCATCGGCCAATAGCTCGAATTTTAGGAACGAGGAAGGTGGTATCAAACAATGACGAAGTTGCTCTGATCATATCAATGCAACACGCATCATCTTAGAGCAATCTTATAAATGGAATACACCACTATACTTTCTCCCCATGGACTTCGAGTGATCATTTGACACAATACACAGGAACGCAATTTGGAAGGCTTAGGGCACAGAGAGGCAGATAATCGAATTAAATACAAAAGCAAACAAAGTGAATCCTACAACAACAACTCAAGAGTAAGATAAGGATGCGTACTCTTGCCATATCTATTCCAAGTAGCCTTAGATAGTGTCATGATAAAATCAGACAGCGCGTCCCCTAACTGCCTCCAGTGGAGAAACTCAATGATCTGAATTACGCAGATGACATAATATGCCTGCTAACTAATAGATAAACTCGCCGACATGCAATAAAAAGTCCAAAAGCAAAATAAATGTCAAGAAAACAAAGATGGGGAGGATAAACACACCAATATTAACACCGATATATATTAGTCAAGAAAAAATAGAAGAGGTTAAGGAATTCGTATACCTTGGTTGCACACTATCAAAAATGGGTAGAACAGATGAAGACATCAATAAACGGATCAAGCTAGAACACCATACAACACGCTAAACAACATCTGTAACTCATTTGTCCTAACCCGCAACACCAACCTAAGAATGTTTAATTCATATGTGAAATCGACGTTGCTCTATGGCTGTGAAATCTGGAAGCATACACAAATGATCAATAACAAGCTACATGTGTTTTTAAACAAAGGTCTTAGGAGAATACAGAGGTGCTTTTGGTTCATCAAAATTACAAATGTTGAGCTCCCAAAAGCAAACAAATTAAACAGTCATTGAGACTGAAATCAGGAAACGCAAATGGAGATGGATTAGTTACATGCTAAGAAAGTTGCAGAATGATATCACAAGAAGAGCTTTGAAGCGGAATTCGCATGGAAAGAGGAAAGTTGAACGACCACCTGTAATATGGAAATGAGCGATGTTATAGTAAAACTAAACAACACGAGAAATCATGGGTGGAAATTAAACCAATATCACCTAACGCATCTTTTTGATACCGCACATTTATGATGGCAGTCTTGACGCATTTTTAATATCACGACGACGATCATAAGACAAGCGTCGTATAATGCATACAGAATAAACTGCTTCTGTACGTTCTCAATTCTGTTCGAGTGACACTAAAAGAATGGTGACCAAGCGAGTGAGGGATATTCCAAAATAAATCGAACATACGCCACATTCAGTGATTTTAGATTAAACCTCGTTAGGTTCTTTGAACCTCGTTTAAAAAAGCTTTAAGCAAATACACCCAAATCAAATAAATTGTTGCTAGCCAATTCGAAAAAGACAACAATATCATATTTAAATATTGTGAACAAAATAGAATATGGTTCCAATATGGTTAATAGCATTCCGGAAGTCACAGAAAATAAACGAGAGACAGAATCGAGAATTTTTTGTTTATCTGCAACTATAATGGTATGGTCAAATTTGTCGAAAGCTTTCGCAAAATTGCAAAAAGTTACGTTTAACCTGAGCGTTTAGAGTTGATACTATCAAATTATTTTCAACGAAATGGAACTAGATTTGTAGCTACCGATCTGCAGTAATAAAACCCATGTTGCTCTGGAAAAATAAATGTTTTTATACTAAAAAGGATCTGAAAATTTTTTTTCAAACTTTCTACCCATAGTAGACAGTACTTTAAATAAGCTTTAAATTTTTAAATTGTACACTACTTTAAACAAAATAACTAACCAATCAACAGGTAAATGATATTGAAATAATTTAATGTCAATATTATTTTTTTTGTTATTAAATTTTTAATAAAATAAATAAATTTTATACGTACACAAACAATAGACCATGATTTTTGGAAAAATATTTTATGAACTAAAAAATTTTGTAAATTTATGTTGTTGGTAGTTTTTATGTTTGTGGTTTACCACATTTAAGTTTTATTTAGTAACAACGACGACGGTAGGTTGGCATTTATCTTTAAATCGTTTGAACATAAATATACGTATATGTTATTTTTATGCGTCAATATGTCATAAATTGTGTGTACATAAAAATATAACAATTGGTTTGTATACAAACCAACAGGTATATTAGACAAATCAACTGGCAGTGAAGTACTTTGTATATCTATTTGTGCCTCTTGTTTACGATTTTATAATGTGTTCGTCTATTATTTTTAATTAAGGTCTCGTTAGTTTTATGACAGTGTTATAGCGATAATTTAATTATGTAAATTTTTTAATTTGTATCATTAATAATTCTGAATTTCAGTTAATTTAAAAAAAGTCGTATGTGGATATTATTTGCTCAGAATTTATTTATTAAAATAAGTGCAGGTGACTTTTTAATTTTTCAAAGCCAGGATTGTCTTTTCAAATGCAAATATCGTCAAGTGTTTAAAATTAGAAATCGGAAACTACAAATTGAAAATATCCTTTCTAATAAAAAATCAAAACTTAAATTGCAATAGTTTACGAAGAATTTCCAAGAACTCCAAGAAGAGTCCAATTTTGACATTGGCAACACTAATGTCTGCAGTCTAAATGGTATACGTTTGAAACAAGATTGAATATGCTCAAAATTATAACCAAATATAGAGTCTTGCCAATGAGAATTGAAATTGACGTAAAAATTTTACACTTTTAATGAGCTTTCAATCATGCGTTATGGAAATTTAGCAAATTTTCCATTTTAAGCAAAAATATTGCAGTTTTAACAGATAAAATACAAAAATTGTGTGTTTTTTGACATTTTCGATAAAGTTTAAAGTTTAAAGTTTAAAGTTTAAAGTTTAAAGTTTAAAGTTTAAAGTTTAAAGTTTAAAGTTTAAAGTTTAAAGTTTAAAGTTTAAAGTTTAAAGTTTAAAGTTTAAAGTTTAAAGTTTAAAGTTTAAAGTTTAAAGTTTAAAGTTTAAAGTTTAAAGTTTAAAGTTTAAAGTTTAAAGTTTAAAGTTTAAAGTTTAAAGTTTAAAGTTTAAAGTTTAAAGTTTAAAGTTTAAAGTTTAAAGTTTAAAGTTTAAAGTTTAAAGTTTAAAGTTTAAAGTTTAAAGTTTAAAGTTTAAAGTTTAAAGTTTAAAGTTTAAAGTTTAAAGTTTAAAGTTTAAAGTTTAAAGTTTAAAGTTTAAAGTTTAAAGTTTAAAGTTTAAAGTTTAAAGTTTAAAGTTTAAAGTTTAAAGTTTAAAGTTTAAAGTTTAAAGTTTAAAGTTTAAAGTTTAAAGTTTAAAGTTTAAAGTTTAAAGTTTAAAGTTTAAAGTTTAAAGTTTAAAGTTTAAAGTTTAAAGTTTAAAGTTTAAAGTTTAAAGTTTAAAGTTTAAAGTTTAAAGTTTAAAGTTTAAAGTTTAAAGTTTAAAGTTTAAAGTTTAAAGTTTAAAGTTTAAAGTTTAAAGTTTAAAGTTTAAAGTTTAAAGTTTAAAGTTTAAAGTTTAAAGTTTAAAGTTTAAAGTTTAAAGTTTAAAGTTTAAAGTTTAAAGTTTAAAGTTTAAAGTTTAAAGTTTAAAGTTTAAAGTTTAAAGTTTAAAGTTTAAAGTTTAAAGTTTAAAGTTTAAAGTTTAAAGTTTAAAGTTTAAAGTTTAAAGTTTAAAGTTTAAAGTTTAAAGTTTAAAGTTTAAAGTTTAAAGTTTAAAGTTTAAAGTTTAAAGTTTAAAGTTTAAAGTTTAAAGTTTAATGTTTAAAGTTTAAGGTTTTTAAGTAAGAACTTTTTAAAGGATAGAACTTATATAGAAATGTACTTATTCAATTTTTAACTTTTGTTTATTTTACTGTTTTCTTATAGACTCAATTTGAACTTTGATATTGTGTTAAAATGAAAACCTGTAACTGTATGGATTCTTTGTAAATTAATCCGTTTTTTATGATTTGGTCTCACAAAAGAAGACTACTAAATTATTTTATTAGATTATTTTATAACAATGTCTACTTTAATTAAAGACCAACTGAATATTAATAATAGTAAAAAAACCCCTCATAGGCATACACTATAAATACAATGCAGAACATAATAACTGTAATATAATTTAAACATGATTAAAGAATAATAACTTTTTACTTAATGTTATTTCAGCCTTTTACCGGCCCAGAATTTCGAAATCATCCACAAATTTAAATCCCTATTATCTACCTCTATATATATAAATATATACAATAGTTGAGCATGGACCCGACACACTAAACAAGAAAATGTAGTTAATTCACAAACAATAAATAGTAATAACAATAAAATAAAAATTAATAAAAAATAGATAAACTATAAAAAAAATTGGCTATAAATGTTACCAAAGTACAGTATCGAAGGGGTGAGAAATAACTAAAAAAAGGTATCTTTATAATCGAGGGTTGTTTATTTAATGTATTAACGAACATATATGTAAAAAAAAGAACAATGCCCTTCATACACGGCGAACTATGTAACACACGCACAAAAAATAGTTTCAAAAAACCTCAGAATATGTGTTTTGTGTTTTAAATCCCAGATCGAAATATTATAGTAATTCATATGGATACGCCTTTATTTTGGTTAAGGATTAAGGATTTTTAAATTGTTTTTTTATTTTAAATAAATGTTTATGTTACGAATTTTAAAAGATAGTTTATGTTTATGCTCAATTTATTTTTTATTATAATTTTGTATCAACATATTTGAGTTTAGAAAGTGGTTTGAATATAAATAAGGCAGAAATGTTCGATATAAAGATGCCAACGGCACTTTAAAAGAATCATTGTGGGTTTTTAGTAAAGTAAAAAGATAGAAGATATACTATTACACGTTATGAAAATTGTGTAATATTTTTAACTTTGGTCCATTGATTGTTCTTTTAATCCATTGCAAGACTTTTTAATTGGAAAATGCACTTAAATAACTCTAAACTTTTTAGTCTTTTTAAATGAAAACTCTTACACGGTAAAAAATCGAGACTAATTTTAAAACTGTTTTGACTGCATATATGTCCTTAACTATTTCGGTTTAATATTTAAATTTTAAAAAGTCTAGATGAACAAATTTAGAAGTTTTGAAAAAAATTCAATATAATGTTTAAAACTAATGCTCAATAAGTTTTACTCTCTTGCTTTATACGTTTCAATTTTAAACCAAAAATGTCTGTAAAATAATATCTGTTGGTTCTAAAAGAAAACCTTTGTATTTAAAATCTACCAGGGTTGGTTTAAAATATAAACTTGTTAGTTTGTAATCTGATAAAAAAAGTTTTAAAACGTGTTTTTTTTTTATTTAAAAGTGATTTTAAATAAGTCCGAGAATTCCAGTCAGTAATTTCTTACAAATTAAAAAATTCGGTCTCTCATTAGGCTGCAGCGACTAAGCTTCAAAACATTTTTTTAAATTAACAATTTTTATTTTGACAATACATATTTACATAAATTTCCTTAACTAAGATTCTTAGCCTTAACTTTATCATCTATTATAAGTAATTGACTTAAATCTGTTGGCTTAAACTAATTTTTACTACTTAAATGTATTTTTAACTAATTTTATCTACCTAACCTAAATTATTTACATATATACAACATTGATTTAACATTTTACATGTGTAATTTAGTTTTCTAGATTCTATTGATTTATTTAATTAATTAATTTAAATATGTTTATTAAATTTATGACCTAGGTGACTTATTTCTTTGTTATACTCTCTCGCGAGCACCAGATCCCATGCGTGAGGAATTTCGCGGAGGGATAGTGTCTCAGAATTTGATATCCTATCGATGAACTGCGATTGGAGTCGTCTAGCGATTACAAAATTTTTTTGGTTCATACTAGGTTTTTATATTTCGAATAATCATGTTTTTCTAGTGAATTATAAGAAACACTGTAAATTTCGTTTATTACACCTTTGATGCGTTCAATTTTTTAATATGGAAAAGTTAACCTAACTCTTATATTTTTGTTTTAGTTAAGAACCATTATGGTCAATTTTAAAACTTTTATGTTTTAAATTTTAATATTAAACAGAAAATTTTGAATTTTTTAAACCTTTTATGTTTAAATTTAGTGTGTCCAAATCTACCATTTTTTTGTAATTAAAATCAAACTGTTAGAGTTTTCTTTATTAGTTGTCAAAACAAACTCTCATGCCTCGTAAAAGACTTCTAAACGAGCTTGTTATCCTTATAATTCCATCACAGTATGATGGCTTATCGTAGGAGGTGAATAACCAAAGTTTGGATCTCTTGGCAGATTACCAGCATCCTTAAAAAACTTATCTGTTTAAAAGTTCAACAAAAAATATAGATACAGCTAAAATTTAACCCAAACCGCTTGTGGTGTTAAAGGATACGCAGTTTAGGATTGGTATGTGAGATTTGCAGTCTTTATTAGCCATGAAAGATTGTCGTTTGGAACTCGTTGTTCTCCAAGAAACTCGGTGACCAAAAAGTGGAGACTATGTATCCCAAGACTATACATTGCTTTACTGTGGAGATACACTCGGCAACTCGGCAATCTTAGTGTTTGGTATTATTCTTGGGCCCCATGTGAAAAAGGCTGTATTGATGAAATTGCTCAAAATGAGAAAACTATCGGGGCCATAGCTGTCTTTGTACAACATACAAGTAACTGTCTTACGTAGTATTGGAGAGAATCACTTCCCTGACAAAATTTGACGACAAATGGGTTGCATATATTTCTTGCGCAACGGTATATTGGAAAATGTACGGCTTATGTGATGGCCGTCACAAATAATGAGCATAAATTAATCAGTAACGCCGTCAAAATGTGACTGACGTCACGACGGCAAACAACAAAACCGATGTAAATTAGGACCTAACTGCGAATTTATTACCGGTAAGTAAAAAGACAAAACATTGACATGGTATTTTCTTTTCAGATCAATGCGCAAAGTCTGTGATTAAAATCTAAGTTGTTGGCCGAAGCTACAGTGTTCGATAGATTTTACCGTCTAAATCACGTAAAACATATGGCAAACGTTGCGGTCGTATCGACCGACGATTCTCAAACATGTGACATCGACGACATTTGGAAATTTAGGGCTGTTTGTGGATCACACTTGCGTCACCTGTCTCAAAGGAAAATGGGATCGAGAGCAAATGAGTTTATTAAAATTGTTCACACTGTTTTGACATAGGACCAATGCAAATCAAATCGCTTAGTGGGGTTCGTTTTAAGCTCGATTCACCGGCTAATACAAACAGTAAATTGATAAAAAAAAATAAAAATAAAAATGTTAGGAATAACCAAAGATGACTTAAAACTCAATTTTGTGTTTGTCACAATGTACGATAACCTGATATTGCTGGCGGTTGGAAATGTGCGCAAATTTAATAATGAATAGGCTTACTGGAACGCCGTAATTTAAAGAAGATGAGCACAATTTATCGTTCAAATCGGACCGAAATTAAAATGTTGCGTGCGTTGATTAAATAAAGATATTGTCAAAATGTATAGTCAGCTGTCTTGCTAAAGTGCCAAACGCCCTTCTCTTCTTTACACGCAAAAAAAATCTTCTTTTGAATCAAATAAACTGACAACATAACTTCAAAAAGACGAGCTTTTAAGCTGTAGACATGTTAAAAAATAACTTAGTTTCATGAAAATTATAAAAAATGAAATTCAATATTAAGGAGCTTTTTATCGGAAACTTGGTAACAAAAATTTAAAAGTTGCTTGGTTAGGGACTGTAAGTTTTAGCATTTGAAAAATGGTGTCAGACAATTCTTTTTGCAAATATTGCCTGATAGTTGTTTTATGAAAATATTTAATTTAATTATTATATCAAAGCTTTTATGTTTAACTAAATCCGGCAAATGTCTTTAAAAGGGTACACAAAACTAAAGCTCTCTAGAAATAAATATTACGTTTTTCTAGCTTTTCTTTTTCTAAAAAAATTTGTCTAACCGTTTTTGACTAGTAAATAATCATAAGACGTTTTCTAAAATTTAACAATAATAATTAATATATTAAAGCTTTTGTTGTTGTTTCTATGCAAAAACAACAATTTTAATTTAACCAACAATTCTTAATATTTAAAAGTAAAAATATTTTGAAAAAGTTAAAAAAATCAAATTAAAAATTTAGCACAAAAAAGTTTTAAAAGCTTTAAAAGCTTAATCGATATGAAACTTGGAAAAAGGCAAAATTTTACATAAAATTTATGACTTTCATCTAATTTCATGCCAACTTTCATTGGCAACAAATTATAACAAATATTTGAAAAACGGCCATCAGCATTTTTACCTTACATTTTTAATTACACAAAATAAGCTTTTAAACTTCAATGTTAAGTGACTAAATCGTTCTTAGTAGTCGAGTAGTATAATGTTTTGTCAAATTGCCAATAAGCTTATTACATAAAAGTTCAACAAAAATATGAAAGCTTTTAAGCTTGTGATATACATTAATTTTTTTTAAGTTCCGAGTTTTAAAAAAATTCCAATTTAGGTGAACCTAAATTTGTAGTTTTATACACAAGTTTCCTCCTACTTAAAAAAAATTAAATGAACGCATCAACCGTGTTTGGTATAAAAAAAGTATGCGATGTAAAGAGGACATTATAGTCAGCTTTCAAACTGAATAATGCTTAAAAGCTTTATCGATCTTGGAATTGGGGAAGAACAAAGTTTAACATAAAGCTTTATAAATTTGTATTAGAGTAACTAGCAAAAAAGTGCAATAAATATTTCGAAAGGGACTTCTATCATTTTCCAAATCCATAAATGAGCTTTTAAATTTCAATGATGCTAAAGCATTACATCGTTCTTAGTATTCGAATAGTAGAACGTTTTGGAAAATTGCCAGTAGTAAAATTAAATTATTGACATTTTTCTTCCAAAGTATTGATTTTCGAAAGCTTCAAAACCACAAATTTAGTCGACTTTACTTAATATTAACCGTAGTTTATGATATGTTTAAATAATGAGCTTTTTAACATAATCTTTATTAAAAACTAATCAAAATTATAGCCTTTAAAAGCCTTTGTAATAGCAAAATTTAAAGAAAATAATTTTAAAGCTTCTCAATTAAGTATTAAAAAACAATTATGTTCAGTATAGTAAGCTTTTGATTTTTCTTCCTTAAGCTTTTTTAAATAACGAAGCTTTAACGAAGCTTTAAACTAAATATTTGCAAGTGTAAGAATAATTATATTAGCTGGTTAACTTACGATCTTATTGAGAAATTTTCTAAATACCAAAAAAGCTAAAAAAATTAAACGAAAGCTTCAACCGTTCTTAAAATTAAAAAAATGGGTTATCTTTACGATTTAAAGATACTAAAGCTTTAGTATCTTTATATCGTTTAATTGATCTAAGAATTGGAAAATTAACATTCCCATCAATATACGAAAGCTTCTGTGTTTAACTTGACAAGGTAATTTGAATTCTTAATACTCGCAAGTATGCTTTTATGAATAGATAAAGCTCCAGAAAACTTAAAAAATTATAAAGAATTCTTAAAAACGTGTATACTGAATTTATTAAAACAAATGCAATACATAACAAAATAAAGAGCTTTTACGCGTCTACCACGAGCTTATCATTAGATAAATGTACAAATTAATGAGGATGGAAAATTTTTTACATGTTGAATTAGGTGCTTTAGAATTAGACAAAAAATAAAATTACTCAGCTTTCAACAACAATTTTTTATCAAACATTAACTTTAAAGCTTTTAATTTATAATCATGAAAGCTAAAGGAATTATTTCTTTTGTGTAAACTCTTAATATTTGCCATGTAAAATTTAGTGAAAAGCTAGAAAAAGAGGATTTTCAAAATATTGTTCAATCGGCCAAAATAATTAGCTTTAAGCTTGAGCAATGCTAAATACATCATTTAAGTTTAGAATTGTAAAAGTGGAATGTTTCTAGAATATAATCATGAATCTTTAGAATATGGGAGTATTTGAAATATAAGAAAGCTTTTATGTATTATATATGAAAGCTTTGTGAAAAAGCTTCGCAATTCGATTCACAAAATGTATTAAAATAAATGAAAGTTCTACAAAATATACAGAGTTACAAAATATAGGTTATATTAAAGCAATGAGCTTTTAAGCTTCAATCGTATTTAGGAAGTAAATCAATATTAGTGGTAAAGAAAATCAATATTGTTTTTATAAATAATAGAAACTTTTCTTCTCTTTGTTTTTATAAATCTTAGAAACTTGTATTGAAAATCAAAAACATAAAGCTTAAACAAATTGTTTAAAAGCTTTTGCCATTACTTGAAAGTAGTATTTGAAGGCTGACATAATTTATTAGCCCTTGCAAACCAGAAGATTCAGATTTTCATTTTTTTCAGAAGATTTTCATTTACAGTAAACAACTTAACTGACGGCTCTAATAATCCTGAACCGATCTTGCAACTAAGAGTAGTAGAATTTTACAAAAAGCTTTCATGTTTAGGTCAAGGTTAAAGATAGGAATAAATCTGAATATTTTCAAAATTAACTTTTGGGCAGTTATTTGTTTTTAACAATTCTGCTCCAATAATTTAAGAAAAATGATAAGTTTTTTTCTATGGTCCTTCAAACAGATTTGTCAGTATACTTTTTCACTAGTCAACATTGTGCATACAATTCAGGACATAAATATAATTAAAACAAAAATGAACTCACCATTTCTCACTTTAACACAGTCTTTTCTATCCCCTAGTATCGCCGAAACACTAAATTTTAATACAGGCTTTGTATTCTCCTTGATAATTGTTTCCTTTTCATTTATAAATTCACTGCAACCACATTTTTCACACTTAAAATTATTTAACTGTTCGTTTAGCAGTTCATCATCGTCGATATCATCCGGCTCGTCACCATCATCATCTCCACAAATATTTTCACTATCACGATTGTGATTATGAATTCGTTTACGTTTCGTTAAAAATTGATAGAAACCACATTTCGAACAACAATACTCGTTACAATTATTCAAACGTGATTTATCCCGTATCATTGTATAACTTCGTATAATATTTTCCGATATATTATCCGGATTTGTGTCCGGCGTACGGCCACTAATATTATTTTGTAGCGCCATCGAATTATTATACGATTTTGGTGAATTCGTAAGTGATTCGTCACACAACGAATCGTCTTTTATATCGTTTGACGTGGCCACCGATTCATTATCCGAATCGGATATTAACGAATCGTCTTGATTCATTATTTGATCGTCCTTATCATTTAATATATTATCCACTAAAAATGCTGACGACATTTTAAAGTATTAAAATATTAGTGTTAATAAAACAAAAAATACAAATAAAAAGGATCACAAATGTCACACAAACACTATAAGCACAACACAAAAAGAAATCACATAGCTGATGGCCGTTCCTCCGGCTTAAACACAACAAACAATTTCTTACTTTATTTTATTTATATTTTTAAGTTTTCCGCACACTATTTCCGCGGAAGGATATTTCACATAAATTTTATTATCCTTTTTCTTTTATTTTTCCACACTTATCACAGACACAATAAACCAAAAATAATTTAAATATAAAACAAATAAAAATTTTCACTCAATTATATATATTTTTAAATCCACATCCAGAAACATTATCCTTTTTTTTTATCGTATGATTTTATCTCGTATTATTTACGTGTGTTACCCGAACAATATCGTACATTTAACTGAATTATCCTTAAAAAACGATATACAATAACCGACACAATACATACAATCTCGTTAAATATTATTGTGGTGGTTTGAATTGGGAACAATAACAAGGATTTTTTTTTCTTTGTATCCTTGAATAAAATAAAATGAAAAAAAAAATTCAGAAAACTAAATTTTCCAACTCAACTCAATTATATAATGATAACGCAAATGTATATATAAAAAAAAATCCTTATATATTTTTATTATGAATTAATAGGATATATATGAGAGTTAAATTGATCCCACCTCATTTTTATTTTATTTTATTCTACTCGTTGGTCGGTATCCTGTTTGTTTTGTTGAAGGGGTGCCTCTATTCAATCTTTTTTCATCTCTCTTTTATCCCGACCGAATAAACGTACATACATTAATATTTATGATGGGGATGATGATGATGATGATCATCATCAGGATTTTTATATATAGGACTGTTAAAAAATATATATTGAATATCTATGGGGTGAGAACACGTCCTGCAAAAAGAGGAGTGATAAAAATAAAAATTTTATATAAAGAAAAAATGAATGAAGCAGATCCCGTTCCCCTTTATTAAATAAATATATATATATATGCATATACATATATATCCTTTTCGATAGGACGAGACATTATTTCTTATTTGAATTTATGTATAAACAGCGAGAAAAATATCCTTTTTCTCTCTCGCTTTTGCACCGCACTCAGTTTATTTTTAAAAATCTTAACAATAGGCGTGGTTTTTTTTTCTGTAAGGATATAATAAGGATGATTTTTTTTTGTGTTCGATGGTTCTCTTTCTTGTGCGCTCATAAATATATAAATATTTTTGTAACACATTAGGAGGGGGGAAGAAAATTAAAAACGGATCGGATATGTTGACTTGGAGGACTCTGCATATATGTATCAAGAGAAAATGATGACGATATTTTAATTCATTTTCGAGTATGAATAAATATGTTAACATGTTGCACCTTATATTAGTTTTATCATCTTAAGGATATGAGAGGAATCTAAAATTCGATAAAATATGGTTTTTGAAAGATAATTTAAATGTTGTGATAATAAAACAGTTGTTGGTGTCGTCTGTTATGCAATTTGAGGTATGTTTGTTAATAAGTCAATTTTTAGTTTTTTATGGCTCCCCTTAAACATAATCAATGTATCTAGGTAAGAATTACTTAAAGAAAGCTAAACAAGTGTTTAATCTCTAGCAAATATGAGGTACCATAAAGAGACCAATTTTCTGATTACACTTTACACCTGCACCTGACTTTCTGTCAAAGAAAGTGTATTCAGTTACTCTGTATACACTTCAGACACAATAAGCTAAATGGTCCACTTCAGGTACTTATGTTCCCAATAATTGATTCTATAAACCTCAATGCGCTTGGTGATGGTTTTAATATTTAACATATCCTTAACCTTACGTCTCTGCAAGAGTAAGGTTGTTGACACTTATCTTGAGTAGTTTCCTTTAGTCATTTGACGGTGTTAGACTCAACCTTTAAAGTAATCTTATGTTGACATGTGACATGATACCAACCCTTTCGTCAAAATCTACTTCAAGCCATTTTACAGTTTTGACCATCTTAATTCTTTCTCCATTCAGAGACTACAAAGTTGGTTTTCTGATATCGAGTGATCATTTAAGATGGATTATTACTTCTGGCAGACGAAAGCTTATCATCTTATAGCTGCAATACCAATCAGTCATTTTATTTATAGCACTCTGAGCTACTTGCTGAATGCTTTGTATAGAGTTTCTGCAAAAACTACTTCATTTTATTTTATTTTCATTTTCTTTGTAGGTCTTTTAGTGAGGTACTAAAAGATCCACTATTTATAGCGCTGATTGATGGAGCTTAGAAAGATGGTAGCCACTCCCTCTAATTCGAGGAAGGTGGAAATGGCTTTGGCCTCCTCATTCCTTAAAGCTATGAGGAAGAACCCTGGGGTGGCTCCTAAGTGCTGAGATGGCATAGGAACCATGTATAATTGACAGCCTGTGCCAATCAGAGATCTCTAGATCTCTACAAAGAGGTAATTAGCAGGCTTGAAGAGGTTTGGCCTGAAGCCTGGCTTGATGTTATTTCGTTGGACAATATTCCTAGTAGGCCGAACACTCGGGCGTAGATTCTGGCAGAACCGAGTACTCCAAAGACTATTTTGGAATTGTTACAGATCAGCAATCCAGATTTGGCAACTTCTACCAGGATGATAGCCAAGGTGGAGAAAGCTAAAGAGGACAACAGATCGGTTGTCATCATCATCAAAACACCGTCGTTGATGGTACTTGCCACGACAAGTGGTGTGGTAAGCTACGGTTTTAGCTCAGTCACTTTAGCACTCTTTAAATAAGATGGGGTTGCTAAGCCAATGGCACCAGAACGAGATAAGGGTACTTTCGCAATGCACGGAACCTCGTCTGAGAACGGTTGCCCAATTAATACGCAGTTGTACCCTGATAGGAAAGAGATGACATTGGACACTGAGTTGTCCTTATCAATGGAGTCACTTTGCAGACTCGGTCTGGACTCTGATTCTACAGAATCTCATTCCACTGTGGTGGTGGTTACAATTAAGCATTGAAAGGCTTACATTTATTCAAATCAACCTTCATCACTGTAAGGCAGTGTCTGCTGCTCTATTGCTCCAATTATTAAAAAAATTGGTGTGGTAAGCTACGGTTTTAGCGCAGTCACTTTAGCACTCTTTAAATAAGATGGGGTTGCTAAGCCAATGGCACCAGAACGAGATAAGGGTACTTTCGCAATGCACGGAACCTCGTCTGAGAACGGTTGCCCAATTAATACGCAGTTGTACCCTGATAGGAAAGAGATGACTTTGGACACTGAGTTGTCCTTATCAATGGAGTCACTTTGCAGACTCGGTCTGGACTCTGATTCTACAGAATCTCATTCCACTGTGGTGGAGGTTACAATTAAGCATTGAAAGGCTTACATTTATTCAAATCAACCTTCATCACTGTAAGGCAGTGTCTGCTGCTCTATTGCTCCAATTATTAAAAGATGACGTTAATGTCGTCTTGGTTTAAGAACCATATGGGTCAATGAGGCTCGGGTTCTTCGGCTTGGAGCTCCCAATTCCAAAGTATTGTTTGTAAAGTAAGAGAGTAAGATTCGATTATGCATTCTTGCAAAAAGTAAACTAACTAGCAGCTAGCATCGAGGTCGATAAATAAAACCTCTGTCTTATATCAGCATACTAGCCGCACGATGGAGTAAGCCTCCCCCTGCAAATTTGCGCGGTCTTGTAACAGATGCTCAAAAACGGGAAGGTGGAGTCACCCTTGGTTGTGATGCGAACTCACACCATACGATCTAAGGAAGCACTGATACAAATGAGAGAGGTGAGTCAATTTTTGTAGGTGACCACCTACAGCTTAGGTGAGTACTAACCGATCAATCTGTAATGTACACCGTAAGCCTACTTTTATAACAAGGAACAGACAGTACGTTTTACACTTGTTTCGAATTTCAAAACAAACAGATTAATTAATTGGAGTGTGTCTGAGGTACACTCCTTTTCTGATGATTGTTTTTTTCAATATAGATTGGATATAAAATATTTTAAAACTCCAACCTTCAGAAACCAAAAGAAGACCATTGGGATACTTTGGGATACTTTCAGAATGGCTTTAGGGAACTCTCTATCGTCATTGGTTCTTAAATCTCCGGAATCAACTGGATGCCATGGTAGGCAGGAGCTGGATGCCATGGTAGACCACATGCCTGATGCTTCTAATGAAGCTATTTCAAGTTCATGTCCCTTTAGTAGACCAAAGGGTAAACCTCGTCCTCCATGGTAACGCGCTTAAAATGCAAGTGGCTTTTCAAAATCGCGAAGAGAACAAAAACTGGCATGGACTGGGACTCCTATAAAGAGGTCCTCATAGCGTATAAATATGAACTAATAAGTGCCAAAAGCAATCAATGGAGACTTTTTTGTGCTAAAATGAAAGAGCCCTCGGAGGCACTAGGCTACGTAATTATCCACTTGTCCTGTTATTCCAAGATATCTTCAAAGACCAGATGGCCAATGCACTACAACGGAATAGAAACGAATCTTTGGAGCTTCTTCTGGAGACTCATTTTCCTGGTTGTTTCAATTTTTGTCCTATTTTGCCAAAGGTTAATAAGGATACTGGCCTCGCCGGGAAAATTTCAACAGGAGAACTATCTTGTTGGCAGTAAATAGTTTTAAGCCTTTCAAATCTGCAGGTCTAGATGGCATTATTCCTGCCGATATTCAAAAAACCACTGACTTAACTGTTCCCTGGCTTGAGATGATTTTCAAAAGTAGCCTCGAACTATGTCATATTCCAAAAAAATGGACTGAAGTAAATGTAATTTTTATACCTAAGGGGGAAAATCGCTGTCATTGCAATCACAAAGACCTTAGGCTTATTAGCTTATCTTCTTATTTCTTGAAAATTCTATAAAGACAGGTAGAGGCTTACCTCAAAGGTTCAATCGACCCTGTAAAGTTGCCAACGTATCAGGATGCATATTGTAAGGGGAGATCGGTGGAAACTGCTCTTCATTTCCTCTTATGTCCTATAGAGAAGCATCTCAAATATAAGGAATTATCTTTCCTTATTTTCTGTGATATTGAGGGCGCCTTTAATAATGTCAAACCAGAGGTGATCACACAGAAACTTTCCAATTTGGGGGTAGACGTGTCCCTTGGAAGCTGTATTGATCAAATGCTCAAAGACATTCGGTAAATATCCTTGTATCCTCAGAGATGTTAAGCATAATGCTCTTGGCATCCTAACTCAATGGACCAATAGTTGTGATCTTAGTGTAACTCCACTGAAGACTGAATTAGTTATTTTTTCCAGGAAGTACAAACTTCCTCGTTTTGACCCTTCAACTCTCAATGGAGTTGTGAATATCGCAGGTAAAGTGAAATTCTTTGGTCTCATTTTGGACAGCAAACTAAGCTGGTAGTTAAATATTCTGGAAAGAGTAAAAAAGGACAATAGCACTCAAAAGGATGGGGGTTTAAGCCTCAGATCGTACATTGGCTTTACACCTCTGTGGTGTAACCAGTTCTAATGTATGGAGTTACAGTTTGGTGGCCCGTCTTAAATATATTGGCGAACCAAAAGTTGCTGATGAAAGTGCAAAGAACTGCCGCCTTATATATAAGTGGTACACTTAGGAGTAGCTCTACTCAAGTTTTAGAGATTATCTTTCATCTCATCCCCCTGGATATCCTGGCCAAGCAAGTAGCTACAAGAACAGCTGTAAATCAAGCCTTTTAAGATCTTTGAACATTATGTAACACTCGTCTTTTCATTATGTGACACTCGTTTCTATCTGAAATTCCTTCCAGACACGACTGTGCGAGTGGAACCGTTTTAAAGTCAGGGTTTATTAACTTCTTTACAGAAAGGTCGGCAGAAAGGTTTTTTGCGAAGAACTAAATGTATAAGTCTCTTTTTCTCCCTCCCTGATCATTGCAGTATTTTTCAGGCAGAGCTTACAGAAATCAAGGAAGCCATAGACTAGATGGAGTATCATATAATATCTGTAAGAGATATTGGCATTCTTACGGACAGTCAGGTTGCCATTAAAGTTCTACAGTCAGGCAATATCACGTTGAAAGTAGTCTGGAGCTATCTTTTATCTCTTAACGAGATGGCTTAACAGTTTAACATCCATCTTATATGGGTGATAAGGCAATTTAATATTACGGAGAATATAAAAACGATGGACTCGCGCGACAAGGTATCATCGTACCATGCAAGTTGGACATTGAAGTTTCACTTGCTATACGTGCAAACTACTCCTTAAAGAAGAAGCTTATAAAATTACAAAAATAGATGGGCAAATTGCACCTCATGTGTAATTACTAGGTAAATGTGGCCTAATCAGAACTTAAAAAGGTCTAACCGCAGTTAATATTTATGCAACGGCGTAATATTAGTACAGTTGTGGGTGTTATTACTGGACACTGTCTTATTGGTAAGCAAGATTATTATCGAAGTTGCAAGGACAAAGAAGCGAAGGAAATAATACTTCATTTGTTATGTACCTGTCCTAGTCTGTCTCAAAACAGACTCAAGTTTTTGGGAGCTCATCTCTTGTGCTATCTAACAAATCTCAGTAAATTGAGCGTTAGAGATACTGCTTCGTGATAACTTAAATTTGGGTTCAGTAAGATAAGTTTTGTGGTAAGACTACGGACTATATGTGTCTATGCCTCGTCCTTTTGGATGGCTAGCTCAACCTAACCTAACCTAAGAATCTGTAACTTTGCTTTCTTTATCCAATTTATTGGGTAATTTGTTCAATTTCAATCTCTTGTTAGAAGAACCGCAAGGTAAATTTAAAGTCGTAAAAACGTAAATGGTCGAAGGCGGAAGTTTAGAAAGTACATCAACCGAGCAAAGAGCATAGTTTACGAAAGTTCTTTACATCAGACTGTACCGTCATCAGACTGTACCGTACCTTTAGAGCAAGGTCTTTTGGGATCAGAATGTTAATCTCTGTGTTGGCATTGATATATTATTTGCGGCTGGTAATCTGCATAGAGGACTTATCGTGAAACGAATTCACCTTTAAGCATGTAGAAAGAAATCTATCTCCTAGGGTTGTTTGCATTAATTCTGAGCTATCTTGTTCGTTTAGTGTGGCAAAGCGAAATTATATGCCTGATGTAAGGAAAAGTCTGCTCTGCTTTAAAAAAAGGGATCGCATTATGCGTGGCTCATAATATTAGAAATAATTACTCCTCTGTGGTGGAAGAAATGGTAAGTAAGTAAGGATTTCGTCTGATAAGGTATAGAGAGTTGATCTCAGATAGATGAATATGAGAGGTGGCTAAAGTCATTCATGAGAAGAGTCATGCACTTTATATATGGCCTCAAAAGCAATGATGATGACACTTAGTTTTTTTTCAATCACGAGTTCATGAATTTGATTCGTGATGTCGCCCATGAAGGAAAAAACTGCGGATACTCTGGCTCGGTCATTTTCTGCGATTTGATCCCAAACAAATGGTGCAGCGATCTCTGTGTGGCCATTTTCCTTACGCATAATAATCTTGGGATCAGAACCGAATGAGACAGGTTGCTGATACGATGGCCCATAATAATCGTTTAATATTAGTACAACGAGCATTTGATATTTAGTACAGTTCAGTAAATATCCATAATGCAAATAACAGACTGGAATCATATCGAATTTTTGCAAAAAAAAGCAACACATATTTAGCCATCTAGAAATAGAAAAACCATCAACAATAAATTTAATTTTCTTACTTTCCCAATTTATATGATGCCATTCACCATGTTATGCTTAGATCTAAAAATATTTCCGGAACAACTCTGTTTTTTCCTAAACAATTTACCAACTACATAATATACCATCTTGCCCATATCATAATACCAATCATATTCAATATAATAATAACAACAATAATGTTGGTATAATAACAATAACAATAATAATAATAATCATAATGATGTTGATGTTGATGATGATGATGATGGTATCGTTTATATTTTCTTCACAACAATAAACCATAGAGAGTAATACAAATTAAATATTGTGTACATGTATTTATGATAATCATCATCATCATAATCATCATCGTTCGTATATATATATATATATATATATATATATATATATATATATGATGATAATGTTATGAATTTATGTATTTCAACATAATAACAAAATATGTAAATTAATTTTTGGTTCAGTACTAAAAAAAAAAAAAAATTAATAAACACAAAACATAAATATGTGTGTGTGTGTGTGTTTGTATGTTGTGCAGTAGTCCCAGAGTGTATACATAACTAGTAGTGGGAAAAATAATTTGCTTTTGGTTCCAAAAGACGAGATGAAAATTTATGTTTTTGGGTTTATTTTGGGTTTTCAATTAACCCATCGTATCATGTTTATTATTCAATGCTGAATGGATTCGAGTGTGTCTGTGTGTGTGTGGTCATTATATTTGTGTGTTCATATAATCATATGATTTGATTATTTGTGGTGAAATTAATGGCTTTTATGTATTTCATCATGTTTTAATCGTATACAATTGAATTAAATTCATCTGGAGTGATTTGATCGAGGTATGAGCCTCGGTAATTACATTTGGACCAAGGTTTTCAATTCGATTTATAAATGGTTTTGATAAAAAATAATAATTTTGATCATTTAGAGACTTTCCCTACTTTTATACAGTGCCTTAGTCTTAGCCTTAGCTTTTCTGTTTTCGTATGTTGCTAAAGACAATGCATTGTTTTGGAATGATTGTCTAATTTTCAATCCTCAAAGCTGAACACCGTAGATCCATATTGGTTTTAAAATTTGACAATATATCAGTGTATATTACCTTTTGACCAGTAACGCAGGGGAGATAACTATATATGAATTGATTCATTCTTATTTTCTTTGACTAAAAAGCTTGGTTTTTTAGCCCGATTTCTTAGCCAAGATTTTCGTGGTTTCCTTTTTTCTCAAACCATTTCTCTAAATTTCAAAGAGAAGTTTAACTGGGACTTTAAGGTTGACATAGTCACTGACTAGCTTCTGGAAAAGTTTCCAATTAGTTTTATTGTTTATTAATTTGGGCCACGACTCTCTCTTAACTATCGATGCACTGAGAGTCATGATTGCAGGAGAATGATCTGCCTTTTACTGACTTCTATGAACACATTTAATTTGCTAATATTATTTTTGTTTCGTGCAAATCTAAGAGATCTAGTATTTTATTTGGATCCATATGCCAATATGTTGGTTTACCTCCAGAGTAAAATACGCATTTTGATTTGTACCACCACCTGTGGTATACATTTATTTTTTTGTTTTATCCTTCGCTTTAATTCAATTTTCCAGCTGCGTCGCTCCACCTCATCCTCAATTGGAGGGGTCCAATTTCTGCTGGGATCATTTCCCCTGGGATATAACGCCAAGACACACTTTTTATTAATTTGTTGAATTTAAGGTCACCACAGCATACCTTGCTATCGTAATAGTCATAAATGAGCAGCACTACATTTAACACCTTGTCTCAATCTAATTTTAGCTTCCAATGACTTATGCCAATAGATCATAGGAGAATATTTTTGCACGATTATAATTGGACACAACAATTCTAGTGGATCAAACAACCTCGGCATTTCGGAAAGGACGATTCTACAAACACCACTTGTTGGTTGCCAAATTAGTCCGAGAGCTTTTACTTCATCTTTGTCGTCAATTTCAAAGAACTTCTTTCGATGCTATGGTTGTTAACAATTGTTTAAATGATTGCCTCTTCATTCGAACTAAAATTGGGTTTTACACTCCTCCGCAGCAATTTCGTAATTTGTTTTGTAATCTCCAAAAGCTCCTCAATTGATTTTTGCGCCCACGATCATCTCATCCACATAAAAATTCCGAAGAAGCACTTGAGCGATCGGGAAATATTCTACTTCATCATTCGTTAAGCGATGAAGCATCTTTATAGGGAAAAAAGCCCCAACAAAATTAATTTTGATCATCTTGATGGAACCGCCACAAAAATAACTGAAAATTCTGAAAACTTCAGCAACATGAATTTGGCGATACATCTTTAGGATGTCACCGGTTAAAATATATCAAAATATCCTGAGCAGCAGAAGAATCACGACGAGATCTTTTTGAATTTATGGTCCAGAATGTAAAACTTCATTCAACGAAAATGTTGATGAAGCCTTGCATGATGATGATGAGCCATTTTTAATACGCAATGAAGTAATGAGATGATGCAGAATCAAAATCGTCAACGACCTCCAAGTACTTCAGTGTCTTGTACTCCCGAATAAATTCTGAATAGTTTGCTCTTATTTTGGGCAAGCGGTAGAGCCCAAGAATTATGTAGACCGCTAATCCAGCCGAATTTGGTTTTCTGTAGAACTGGGAGGTGTTCAACCCGTATTTTTTTCTAGGAAGCACTAGATCGCAAAGTAGTCCCATTTAAATAAGCAAATTGATTTTCTGTGGAATTTGAATATTCTTTGATGAAATTATATGCGGTTGTTGCACATCCGTGAACTTTCTCCGTTCTACGTTTAATGTCTGCCCAAATTAGGTGAACCATCTTGAAAACCGCTTGATGCAACAAGAGTTTCGAGGTTCGAGTTTCGAGTTTGAGCATATTGTAATTTCTGCATAAGCTGATGAAACCGAACTCGCTGAAGAAATTGGAATACCTTCTGGGCTTCCTGCTTCGAAAAGGAGCATTGTATGGTGACGTTCGTGGTACAGTTGACATACTGAAATCTGGCAGCTTCTCGTAGAATGCATTCATCCAAGGCACAATCTGGTTGTATATTGATATCGTTCAACGGGAAAGAGCACAGAAAAACTGGAACAAGCAACCAATCTTGTAAATTACACTTTATACAGGGAGATTACTTAACTGGATTTGATAACACTAATGCCGAATGGCTACGGCGATTTTTAAATAAACAAGTGGCTGATGACTACACGTGAACTCGGCCAGCTTGTTTTATTTTAAAGCTAATTTTTTCTAAATTGGAGGCTCGTTTCTTCAAAAATTCTTCCAATGTCGGTATATTCTTGTAGTTGTAGACTCCTCCCACTTGATAGTGGTATTAGAAAGATTGATTTAGGTCATTACAAGGAGGCTTGAATTAAGGTATCTTTAACTTGATGAAAGGCAGTTGTTTTGCCTTGGTGGTGACGTATCTCGTAATTTCGATAATAAAGCAACTCGCCTGCCTCAGGATCAGCATCGATGAGTTCCATTATCATTTCATCATATTTATAGCACCATTTATAATAATAATCTGTCAGCTCCAGACTGAACTTCTAAAATTTATAAATAAGCAAATATTAAATGAGGGTCTATACCATTTTTACGCAATAGTGATCCGATCTTGATGAACGATACCCTAATTGAAAGCTTTTGACATCATTATTAATAAAGCTTTAAAATATTTATCCATTTTAAAAATTATTTTTCAGCAAAAAATTCAGAAAGGAGTAAGCCTTTACAGATTTTCGAAAATGAATAAAATGTCAATGACATTCGCAATAGTGGTCCGATTTTGATGACTGATACCTTAATCGAAAGCTCTCGATATCTGTAATAAAATATGTATACATTTTACCAAATCATATTTAATCTTAAATAAGTAAAATTTTATTTTTGGTTCCAAGTGCCCATATTTCTTGCCCATATTGCGCATATTGGACAAGGAAGGACTGTTTATAAATTTACAGAAAGTAAAACGAAGGTAAACATTCAAACAGATGCTTTAGAAAATGACATCTGTCATATATTTGTATTAAGAGTTTTCTTTAGTTTACGATAATCGCCTGTACGTGGGAATCACGCAAAGTTTTTACACCCAATCAAGCATTTGAAAGCAACTTGAAGCATTTTGAGTTAATCCTTAAAAATTTAACGTCTAAGGCTTCAAACGAATATCGAACGATTATATAAGACATTTCTAAATCAATCAAATAAATAATCATTAAATCTAAATTAATTGATTGTCAACAATATAAAAACCAAATAATAATTTATCATTTTCCGGAAAATTATGTATCATATTTTACTGTAGTAGTATATAATATAAGAAAAACACTGTAAAAATCCAACAATAAAAAAATTTATTGCTATACATTTTCTATATACCTATATATACATTTTCACTTCGTTCAACCCTGAAACCGTCCCGCGGCACCAACATGGTGTTACTTTTATATTATCGAGATTTTCCTTTCTTAATAAAGTTTGAAGAAAATGTTGTTGTTGTTGTTGTCGTCGTATGATGATGTGGAGTGGTATATAAATACACACTTGGTAAACTGATCGAAGGGATGATGATTATAATAATAATGATGATGATGATGATGTTGATGATACATGGGGTGATGATGAGAATGTACATTTTTAAGATGAAATTCATTGATTTTTTTATGTTTTATTCCTCAACATATTTATGTAGCAATAAAATTATGAGATTTAATACAATAAATCATTATTTCGATGGCTGTAGTTGATATGTTTGCTGTACTGTAGTTATTGTTACCGTTTACTGTTGTTTATTCAATTCAAAATTATTTTTCAAGTTTATTTGGTGTAACACATTGTCGATCGAATATTGGTTTGTCGTAAACACCAATTTGACTTTTAAGATATTAAGTGATCCATAAGGAGGTTTACGATGTGACAATGGCGGAAAATCGTGCATTCAAAAGAAAGTTTTAGCATTAAGGGATGAAACGCCAAGGAGTGAAATAACTTCAAAACAAGCCATTCTATACAAGTGCTCAATGGATAGAATTTCAAAATTAAGAAAAGTTTCAAAAGGGGAAATTCGATGGCGCAAATTTAGGGTCTGTCGAGAAGATTGAGTTTAATTTTAGATTGCGAATCACAACCCAGACCATCATACCATAGACGAGTTGGATTTGAATCAAACCAATTTCTTGCTCGAAATTTCGACATATAAACGAGGGTGAAGTGCGTTTACCATACGGGTTAATATTGCGACATTTAACGGATTTGATATTTTTATACCAAAAATATATATAACAAATCCAAACACGTGGTCCACTTATTAATCAGATAATTCTAAGAGCAATCAAAAATGTTGCTCAAAGTGGCTGGGGCATCTCTTGGACGTATCAGATGAGGTCATTCATGGATTAAAAGTACTGCAAAAAAGGCCGACAGCCATGATCTGTGGTTTGACTCTATCCTGACAAACAAAATGAATTATGTTTCGAAGGAAGCTTGGACTCATGAAATCACTGGAAAATATTTTTTATCTTTAAAATAATTTTTCGATTTTTAAACAAGAGAAGTGACACTCTTGAGAATTTAAATTCAAAACGAGTTATGGTTCAATCAAAAGTATCGTATCCATTGTGTTTCGGCAACCACTCCGTGGGAAAATGTGATAAATACATATCACTAACGATATCCGAAAGGAAGCAGATTGTTGTAGAAAAGAGGCTCTGCTTCAACTGTTTTGCATCAACTCATCATGCGAATACCTGCATTCTGCAAGTCTAAGTAAAACTGTAGTAAAAATAAACGCAGACATCATTTGAAATTGCATCTAGAAGCTAATAACGAGAGTAAAGAAGATCCAGCTGACTTAAACTTTAATGCTATGACTCAATCGATGACGAACCATGATCCGAAGATTGCATTCAACATTTGATTGTTTACATTTTAGAACGAAAAGAGCGATTAATGTAATCAAAGGGAAGAAGTACTGTAATCCTGGGATCTATACGCGGGTCAAAATTACAAATCGAAACTAGGCGTTAATCATCAATAAACTTTCGTCCAAAATACTAGGTTGTGATGTACATAAGGAGGAAATCATATGTGTTCGGATGGATTGTGTTAGATCAACTTAACTCCATACCAAAGTTAGACCCTTCAACCTCTGCAAATTACATGGAAGAATCAAACGCCGAACATAGTTTAACATTTTCGATACTTAGCGCGGAAGCGGATGAAGACATCGGAAAAACCTTGCGCCAATTTTAGAAGATTGAAGAGAGACCACTATTAAACCAGATAACTTCATCCAAAGTAACCAAATGTGATGAATGAAGAAAAGAAAAAGATATAAGCTTTGTTACAGACAAATTTCCCTGACAGTATTGGGGTCACGTGAGTTTCACCGACAACTCCATCGACCATATTTGAGAGGAGTATATCCACTTAAATTTTGGTGAAGCTGAGATGGATATGGAACGGGCCCAAGTGGTTGAATCATTTAGATGAGTTTCAACCTAATTCTACGACCGAAAAGACAGAATTTATAAAAAAGAAGATCGAAAAGGAGCTTATAGCAAAGCCCAAATGCCGGTCAACTGTACCACTGTACAGTATCTTTATAGCTCCATTCGTCGATTCAAGTGATGTACTGCGAGTAGCAGGGATATTGTTCAAGGCTGATTGTGATTATGATAGTATAGATTGTGAACAGTCGGTCATATTGCCTGCTGATTATGTTTTCACCAAGAGATTAACATGAAGCATTAAGAAAATCTAAGACAAAGGTATTGGATCGTAGGAGAACGTTCAAAAATTTGATCGTTGTGAAGATGTTGTCTAATTTGCGTAGAACATGCATGCCAAACAAGTAGCCAATCGATGGAGAACTTGCTAACTGAATGTGTGACCTCTACACGTTCCTTGATTAACAGTGGAATTGATTTCACGAGGTCTTTGTCTTTCGCAACAAAGAAGGGTATAGAGGTGCTTCAAATCCTTTTAAGAGTTATCTATGCATCTTTTACTTGCATTTCTCGCGGATCCACCAGATGGCAGAAGGAACAGAACCGAGTTTAAACATTCTGGAGGAAATATTCGACTGATTATTTAAATATACGCTTCAGGAACGGCATAAATGACAAAATCTGAAAGAAACATTCAAACTAGATGACACTGTCCTGATCAAGGAAACTACTTACCAGTGTGTAAATGGCCATTAGGGACAGTAATCAAGATTTATCCCGGCGAAGACCATTCGATGAGAGTAGTGGCAGTTAAATCCATAAATTTTACACTATACAACGTCCAGTCAAACTTTGAAATTCCTATCTCCATCGGATTTGACTCCGAGCTTGTTTCTCGTATTATTCTAGACAACTTCATCGGGTGGTCGAAGAACAAGTAGTTCTCTACCCCGAGAAGCCATCATCCCCAACATCGACCTCTACGAAAGTCAAATAACGGCTCCCCTCTCAGAGACCACTGAACCATTCAGCTAGGATCAGCTCGCCGAACGTGACCAAGTCAGCGTACTCTCTGTTTTTTTGTTTCGAAGAAACTCTGAGAACGAGGTCAGGAATTTTCATTAAATTTACGTTTGGGGCCATATATCATACGCATAATTCTTCTCCCAAATGTCATTAATGATCTCTCATACTCATCCATCAGGGTCTCACGCACATACATGAAAACGGTTCAGACCAACACCTTGTACAAAGTATGTTTGTCGGCATTTGCAAGGTATTTTGAGTAAGGCATAGAAAGCGTGGTTGCCAACAACAAAATGCACTTTAATTTCCCCTTCCACATAATTATCATGTAACAAGAGATCCGAGAAAGCGGAACCTTGTCACTGTTTCAAATGGGCTGTCACTACTACTAAAATCCATTGCGTCTTGGTCTTATATTTTTTTAGACCCGTTGATTTTGAGACCAATGGAAGCTGAGAATCGTGGATCCAGTAGTTATTTGACACCGTTGCCATTGAGTCCATTTTCATAGATTGCATCTGTATATGTCAGAACCTGGCTGGACTGACTGTAAAATATTGTCATGCCATTTTTCCCTTTTACGAAAGACAAATTCCTACATAAGATTAAAGAGTATCGGGGACCGAGCATCTTTTTGCCGTATACCAGAATAAACTGCAAAAATTCCTAATAGTTTGTTCTCAACTTTGACACAGCATTGTGACTGCAGTACTGTCATTTTACATAAACGCATATGTTTGTCAAGTATTTTCAGACATCGTAAAGCAAACCAAGAGAAACCCCGATTAATTAAGGCATATATGCTTTTTAGTTATATAAGAACATCTGATGTACATCATGAGCTGTTTCGTAATATTTCGAAAGAATCATCCTCAACAAAAAGCTTGAACAGTGACTGACTGATTCAGATGAAATCTTCTTTGGTATTCATTTACAATTTTTTCGGCCAGCGGGGCGATTTTCTCCAATATCATTACAATTGGTGATCGTTGTAGGTGGTGAGCCCAACGAACGATTAAACACAAAACTGGTCATGGTGTTATAGTTAGCGGTGGTGGTCGATTCCGCGGTATATTCAAGATAACACCTCAACCATCACTGTACGACCGGTAACAATAATACCATACACTTATTTGGTAAATATTGCGTTGGATGCAAAGATCACACCAAGACCAAACTTTTGGAAATATTTTCATGTCATTTGCGAGGAGGAGGCAGTTGTAATAATAAAAGTAACAATTGACCAATGCGACTACCCTAAGGCAAGTGAGGATGGCACATAAAACAGTTGAAAAAATATTTTTAAGATCCTAACAGATTGTTAGCAATCACAAAAGTAGACACGTCCCCTGTTATAAAATGACAATTAAAATTCTTCAACGTGCTAAAAAAGGAGAATGATCACTTACCTCAAAAGCATTAGCAAAGCCTGTGCAAACTTTAAAATGAAGCCAAGTCAGTTGTAGTGGTTTTAGTCTATTCCGCCACAAATATAGACAGGGGCACAACAATTGCGACTTTATAAGACACTATGATACAAACGGCAATGACATCAAGGCTGAAAAGGCTGGCAATCACGTTTTTTGGAAATATAATTCTTCATGGTAAACCAAACACCGTCACCTCTGCAACTGGTGAAAAGATCATATCTGTCCTTTTTATTAACGATAAATTTCGATGGAAATTGATCAAAGTATAGCCTTTATTTGTAAGGATGACTTCCGTAAAAACCGTCCTTATGTCAAAAGACAAGCGGTTTTAGATTTGCATATGAGACATAGAGTCACTCTCTGGAGTCTTATCTCTTATCTTAGCCATAAAATAATCCTTCATAATAATATAAAAATATACAAGTACTTCATTGATTCACTCATCCGGCATTAATCTCAAATCATAAGTCCCAAACAAAACTTATTATTTATGATTATGATTATTATTGTTTATATTGTTGGAAAATCGTTTTATTATAATTTTCTTTTAATTTTATTGTTATTCTTATTGTTATGATGATTAGTTTTGTTTTTAATTTTATTTCAATTGAAAATTTAATCAAATAAAATAAAAAAATATTGTTGTAATTTATTTTATTTGCCAAACAGAATTTTCATTCGAATGATTTTCATCATCGTTATATAATCATAATCATCATCATCATCATCATCATCGTCATCATCTACCACTAAATATTATATTATATTTTCGGTGTCCTCCTCCTACTTTCTATATCGTCACTCTCTTCATACATACATTTATAATATTTTCTTTAACTTTTATCCCAGTTTTTCCGATGATTTCTTTTTTTTTTTTGTTTTGCCCGTTTCATTTTTCATATATATATATATATATATAATAATAATAATAATAAAAATGAAAATTTTATTAAAAGATGTCGTAAACAGATGTCACAATATAATCTTTTATCATATTATATATACTCGCAATATATACGATATATTTTTATCCATCCAGATATTGAACCGTAGCGAAAGATTGTGAAAATTGTTCAAGTGAATTATGCTCAAATATGAAATCTGATTTGGATGACAAAACTAAATACGAGAAGAATTTTTTTTTGTCGAATTTTTATTTTAATTTGATTAAAAAATTATTTGTCAACGATTTATTGGTTTTGGCTGGGATGGAAAAATGCGTTTTTAAACTTCCAAAAAAGCAATCATTAAATTTCACTCGTAATGAACATTAGACGAGGGGGTTGTATTCTTGGAATTCTACAACAAGTATCCTTGTCGTAGAATTGGTCTTTTCCATGGCTCAATAGAAACTAAGTAGCACTCCCACAATATTATTTAAAGTAGCATATTTTTTCCTATTGAAAATTTCCACATCAAAATATGGAATCACCTACTTTAAGCGACTAAGGAGCGTTCACGAGTTGGGATTTAAATTCTAAAAATTTAAATCCGATCAAATAGCTGAAATATGGTTATGTGATAAAAAAAACAAGCTTCATTGGTTTGGATCTTAAACTAGCTCTTCGTGTTGCTATATACAACCAAAAGAATCCAAGTTTATCTTTATCGCGAGTAGCCATTGACGCAGACAACCAACTCAGAAATCAATGAACCATTCATTTAGGAGTCGCTTTTAGAACTTGTGCGAGAACTTGCGAAGAGAACTTAATCAGTGTCACCATTGTCGTATTTTTGAATTGTATTCAAATAGCATGACTTTTTTAAAATGTCATAGCAATGGCTCAAGTTATAAGCTTGCTGTAAATTAAGTAATATCTGATGAGCATCACTAAATGTTTCATAAAATTTTGAAAAAGTCAATTCGAAGAAAATCCTTTTTGGGTGTCATTTACAATTCCCATCACTATAGAAGTGAAATTTTAACATCTCGAACGATTTTCTTTTTTAAAGATATGGCATAACGTAACTGCACTTCCATTTCCAATTTTAAAAGGACTTAGAATTCTTGTGAAGTTACAATCAAGAGGATCGGAAAATTGCTTGCAAATTATGCAATAGTAATCTTTAAAAATCTTTTTTGAAAAAATATTTTAAAGTGTTAAAGTCTCTAGGGCACTAATATAGAAGGAACCGAACTAATATGTAACCGAGCTAAGAAATAATTGTATGATAAACATTGGAAGGAGGTTCCAAGTAAGTTTGGTGGTAAATGAAGACAAAAAGGGTTTAGAAAAAATGATATTATCGGGAAAATCCTAGTAATATCAACAAAAGATATCAATACCAATCCTGAATCTCTCAGATACCATAAAAACCATTAAGAAAGCAAAACATATCGGAGAGCAATGGAAGCAACTATTATTATTGCAAATATCGGTAACAAAGTACAAAATGCTGGAACGTACCGGTCTACAATTAGGTTTAGTGAGTAGGCATTTAACGTGTAGTCATCAGGCAATGCAGAAACAATAAAAATTACCTTATTTAAAGGAGAAACAGTAATTGGAATGGCTTGCAATGTGACGCGGATCATTATTATGCTGCAGCATTATTTTATCGTGTTTTTGCTCCACTTTACGTGTTGCGGCCATTTTCCCTATCATGTTTTGTTTGAGCATTTGGCTTTAGTCAAACAGCACTACATTTTCCTACACTTTAACCATTTTCAATGATTATAAGAATCTAGAAATCGTTTAACGAACAATTCCTAATAATTTTGGAGTAGTGTATATCTACAATTATTCTTCATCGATCTTTTTCGTTTAGCTAGGATGTTGCTTGACTTCTGTACCGAAATCAGTAATTTAAGAATATTGAATCTAGGCACTAACGCATTTTAATTGAAGGATTTCAGTAATAACAAATTACACTTCAGTAGATCGCCTACATGATCGTAGGCTACACGATCGAAAAATTAATATACGCACCCAATATAAAAAAAACATCAGTGCGGGCAACGATAAGAATTAGTAAAAGTAATACTCGGGATAAAAGCAATGAAGTACAATTAACGATACATTCATGTAGTATTTACAATTAGGCCTTAAGAGTTGCTGGAACTATGATTGGTTCAAATGGATATCTTTCATCCTATATAAAACCATTACAGTCCCACCATTTCCACTAATTTGTAATCGATTTACTTTCTTTTAACCACAACCAAACTTCCATCAAAATACTTAACAAAAACAGAAAATTCAATTAAACTTCCCTCGAACCAAATTAAAATTGTTAATGGTTCAACCAAAAAAAAAAAAAAAATTAAAATTAAAAATCCTTTTTAGTAAAAAAAAAAAAAAAAAAATTGCAAAATAATAAAAAAATAAAATAAAAAATTTAATTTAAAAAGAAAATTTATCGCGTCATCTGCAAACCAACAAAAAAAAAACGAATAAAAAATGTAAATAGGAAAAGCTATCATCTGTATATACAATTTTGTTAATTTGATTGTCGTTTCCTATCATGTACCAAACTAAAATAAAAATGGAAATAATTCCGTTCGATAATAAATTGATTAATAATCCTGTATGCCAAAGAATATTTCCATTTGAAGGAACACCAAAAGAATTTCCCCAAAAAAAAATATGGTTATACTCTCGATACAGGCAACCGAAACCTGCATCAATTGCAAAACGAATTTAAAATTGGGGATCATTAGCACAAACACAAAAAAAATCCAACAACAAATATTTTTTTTTGTTCATCTCATATGGATTCATCTGTTGAAATTGGAAATTTCCTATATAATCGAAAACAAAGGATTGAAAATTGAATTTTAATAGCAGGCCACACCAAATGGAAAACGATTTTCGAATGTTTACGAACGATTCGGAACTTGAGTTTAAAAGTGAATAAATTTCTCGTACAGTACGGTCAAATTGAAAATAAATTTACATATTATATCACCATCGTTCATAATATGTATGCTAAAATTTTAGGTCCGTTAAATTTATGTTGAGTAATTAGTTACGCACCAATTTCGTATACACAATTCACAAAAATATACAAATCGAAAATGTTTCAACCGAAATCAAAATATATTTCGACTATTTGTTGTAAAGCAAATAGCTCTAGCTACCCAAAACAAAAAAACTAAAAAAATTATGACATTGATGAAGGTTTTATGTTTTCATAATGTTACCAATTTGTTTTATTAAAATATAAAAGGGTTGAACATATACGCAGTACGTGAAAGATGCAAATGATATGTATCTCAATTTAATAAGAAGTTACTTAGTTTAGATTACGACATTAAATGGTTTGATACATACAGAAGCTGTTTGGAGTCCGATCATGTTAACCACAACCCAATTCCTAGTTTATTTTTGGTGCACGAAGTATCTAGTATCCAAAATTCAAGATTAATAGTAATAATCGGTTTTCATCTTAGTGATTTTAACGTTTTACCATTCTATAATTCTACAATTCTATCATTCTATCATTCTATCATTCTATCATTCTATCATTCTATCATTCTATCATTCTATCATTCTATCATTCTATCATTCTATCATTCTATCATTCTATCATTCTATCATTCTATCATTCTATCATTCTATCATTCTATCATTCTATCATTCTATCATTCTATCATTCTATCATTCTATCATTCTATCATTCTATCATTCTATCATTCTATCATTCTATCATTCTATCATTCTATCATTCTATCATTCTATCATTCTATCATTCTATCATTCTATCATTCTATCATTCTATCATTCTATCATTCTATCATTCTATCATTCTATCATTCTATCATTCTATCGTTCTAGCATTCTATCATTCTATCATTCTATCATTCTATCATTCTATCATTCTATCATTCTATCATTCTATCATTCTATCATTCTATCATTCTATCATTCTATCATTCTATCATTCTATCATTCTATCATTCTATCATTCTATCATTCTATCATTCTATCATTCTATCATTCTATCATTCTATCATTCTATCATTCTATCATTCTATCATTCTATCATTCTATCATTCTATCATTCTATCATTCTATCATTCTATCATTCTATCATTCTATCATTCTATCATTCTATCATTCTATCATTCTATCATTCTATCATTCTATCATTCTATCATTCTGTCATGAAATGTACACATATTTTGATGCAGTATTTTTACTCGTGACCAGAGCTTTTATTTAAGGTATCATTCATCACAATCGGGCTACTATTACGTTTTGTATTAATTTTAATTAAAAAAAAAAAAATCTTAAGTTTGCAAAGGCTAACCCCTTTGCTGATTTTTTGGCATAAAAATTATTTGTTGAAATGTACACATATTTTAATGCAGTATTTTTACTCATGACCAGAGCTTTTAATTAAGGTATCATTCATCACAATCGGGCTATTATTACGCTTTGTATTAATTTTAATTAAAAAAAAAATTATTAAATTTGCAAAGGCTAACCCCTTTGCTGATTTTTTGGCATAAAAATTATTTGTTGAAATGTACACATATTTTGATGCAGTATTTTTACTCATGACCAGAGCTTTTAATTGAGGTATCATTCATCACAATCGGGCTACTATTACGTTTTGTATTAATTTTAATTTAAAAAAAAATTCTTAAATTGGAATGGCTAACCCCTTTGCTGATTTTTTGCCATAAAAATTATTTGTTGAAATGTAAACATATTTTGATGCAGTATTTTTACTCATGACCAGAACTTTAAATTAAGGTATCTCATTCGAACATTTATCGATCAGCCAACAATCAGTATAGCAAGCAGCGCGATTATCAAAAGATAAGTTAATACCTCCGATGAGGTATTACAAGAGTTAAAGATTAACGATGAGGTATTACAAGAGTTAAAGAGGACCAGGTATGGTTTATCTACATTCTCGTAAACAATTTAGATTAAGAAAGTAAAGCGCAATGGGTGCAGAAAAGGAGTTCTTTCGAAAATCATTTTACATTTTTATTACGTAGAGGAGACCCTTTGGAATTTCATAAAAGGTCTTTTAAACGAGCCGTCTACCAATTAGAATTTTGTTTCCAGAAGTTTCTACTGCGGTTTTTGTCGTGACACAAAACATATGACTTATACCAGTGTTCGAAATTTATAGCCATAGATTTAGATGAGTGTAGAAAATGGGCAAAGGATAGTAAACGGTTTGTAGTATTAAATTTGGAACATAATTTGTATGGTCATTTTAATGTAAGATTACATTTAAAGTCTAAACCTCAAGCTGGTAAACAAGTTGACGTCAGTACCGCACAATAACATTAAAACAGAGAAATCACAGTGACATTCTGTCTTGTCAATCAACTATATTTAAATTGAGTATCAGTAAAAAAAATCCCCAAATTAGTCATTCATATGTATAATCAGCATAATATTATATCACATAATCTCGTCATGCGAGTTATCTTCACACCGCGTATAATACACAATAACGTACTAATGTAACCATAACAAAATTGGGTTCGGTCCTGAAAAAAAAAAACATTCCCTTTCATATATATTCATATGTACTCGCATATTCGTATTAAAATGAAATAAATTTCGATTCGCGTAGACAAATTTCCCGTTACCTAACAATTTTCAACCCCTTCCCTTTTGTTATTTTTTTCAAAAATGTCATTTTATTTTGTTTTGTTTGTGTCGTCACTAGAATGAGCCCAAGGTACACACACATTTCGAACAATTACTTACAATTTATGGTAGTTTAATGTGTTTTTGTTTTGTTTTGTTGTCGGCCTGTTGTTATTTTGGGTAATGTCACTTCAATGAGACTCTCTGCGAACAAAAACATTTCTTTCGACTTTTTGCTCCTTTTTTTGAAAATTTTAAACAAAAACAAAAAAAAAAAAAAAAAAACGACGAATGTTTGTTCCTGTCTCCGGTGTACACAACAACAGATTGAAAAATTGTATCCTTAAGAAAGTGCACATTGGAAAGAAATTCCATTTAACAAATGATCGAGAAGACGTGATGATTAATTGAAATCGATTAGTGATTCTTGAGTTCATTTCAAATAGGTTAAAAAAAAAAAAATTGTGAGATGTTTTTATTGCAGGCGCAGAGAGGTACGTTTCTACGTATGTGTACTGTAAAAATTAAGGATAGTGGAAAATAATTAAAATTAATTGATTTAAATTGCAATTGAAAGAAGCTGAGTTTTTGCTTTTGTATAAATAATTAATTGTAAATTGATTTATATATCAGTTTCAATTTTTTGACGTTTTGGACTTAATGATTAATGTGAGAAAATTGAGATGTTCGTTATAATAATACATAATATGAGTTTTTGTTTGGTCTGCAATTGAATTTTGAAATATTTATTGCTATTTACGATTTTAATTGATTTTGTTAAAATATCGACCATGCATCTGACATTGAAAGTATTTGCATCGAATCAATGCATGGAAATTGTTAAAACATCCCGTTATACTATTGCTATATTACATTCATAACAATATGGTTACCAGATAAGAACTCAATTAGAAAAAAATCCCCGTCACAATTTATACGGCGGCCTATTATCGGGCTGTAAGTCTGTTGTAGTATGTTCTGCCATTGAGCCTTCATTCGTAAATCTTATCCTATCCTACACTTCTTAAAAAGGACTAAACTGAGTACAATCAAGAAAGTTTCGTTAAATAAAATATTGACGTTGATCAAATCAGTCCTAGGTATGAAGGTTTGGTGCAGTCGGCGGTGACTTCTTTAAAGTAGTTACGAGAACTGTGCTCATTGCTGAGTAGATGTACTCTTAAGACTTAAGCCTTTTTTCATTTTCAAGTGTGCTAGGTGGTTTGCCTAGTAAGGACCCATTTGTTCTTCTGTGCTATTGTAAAATACCTCCCATATCATCAAATCATCAGAATGGATTTTGGTTTCGATAATACTAATTGGATCATTCGAGAACTTCACTAAGAAATTAATACATGATCAATTTGACCTCGGGACGTTTTACGAGGATGTGTCCATGTTTCCAATTGGATATTTATAATGAAGTCATGTCACAAAGTATAGGTCGTTACATCATGTCGCGAGTATGAATCTATGTTTTCACATAAGTCAGTCTGGTTCTTACTTGCTCTAGCATTAAATTCGCCAATCGCTATTCTGACTATTCTTTTGTTTATTTTTTTAACAGCGAAGTTTTTTCCAGATGCGGGTGGTCAGCCCAGTGATCTAACTTATGTTTAGTCACCTCCTAAGATAAGCGTAGGATGCTGTGGTGGACCACGTGGTTAGAAGACATTGCCAGGCATGCGAGTTTGCAATTTATCTATCCTGTACAAACATATAACGTACTCGATAAATGTATACCACACATCTAGAGGTTAAACTAAACACACACACACCCAAAAAAAAAAAAAAAATTCATCACAACTTTACACTTGTAAGTGTTCAACGTATTAATGGTGTATTAAGTCGTTTTTCATTTTTTTAACGAAAAACGATTTTTTTTTTAGATTTTATTTATTTAACACAAAAAACGATTTTCCCTATTTGCAAGGAGTGCGTTTGACATGTTTGTTGTGCTGTGTTTTTTTGTTTGTTTCCTGTAAAAAAAAAATCCAAATTTGTTGCTGTGTCATGACGTTAATTTTTTATTTTTTTATTTTTATTATTATTAAATACCCATTTTTGTATTTAAAACATCCCGTCGTGAAAGTGTTAATGTCATTTTTGTGAGAAATGTTTGTGTTTTTATGCTGGTGTACGAAACACCTTCCTATAGTGTTGAATTTTTTATGTGTTGTATAATTGATAAGGAGACCAGTATAAAGTAAATTTTTTTTCAATCTCTTTATCGTCTGTCTAGTTTTGACTATAGTGAAAAGTTTTGACTATAGTTTTGACTATAGTCTGTCTAGTTTTGACTATATTAAAATAAGAATTTTAATTCAATTTCAAAAGAAATATCAGTTTTTGGACTTGCTTTAATAGTTTTACTGGAAACCTAAGATGCAATTGCTAATACTATTTATGAAAATTGGATCCTTTTCCATCTAGTTTAACTGGTTCGAAAGGTCGAACTGGTACATAAATCAATTCAAGTTAAAGATGTGAAATTTTGTTTAAAAGTCTAAAGGTCTAAAGTCTTAAAAGACTTTATCCTGTTACTCGACAACAGTATGTCACTTAAACTAAAACTAGAGTCACCTAGGCGGCACTGATAACCGACAATTACAATACCTGCCATGGCGTTCACATATTCTTTAGCTAATTTCTGAGGTAATCTCCATTGCAAAGCCACGTGGCACATGGTGGTTTCTTTTGGGACATCGAGTTTAAATCGATAACCTTTCATGACTGATATAGTGCCATCAAACGCATCAGGTTTTATTAGTGACTGCGTGTCCTATAGCAGAAACGGGGGTCTGTTTAAATTTTTGCAGTATCCATATTTTCTTTTGATTGGATGGATGCCCAGTTATCCAACCTTTGTTTAATCGCCTCCTTCGATCAGGCAAGGATGTCGTGGTAGATTTTTTAGGATAACATGCTTCTTTAGATGTCTTTTACGAGGCACGAGCATTTTATGAACTACAGGGGCCATTGATCCAGGTAACTCTACGAAGGGTGTAGCAAAATACAAAACGAAGCAATTCACGCTGCATTGTTATGAGAAAAGGGAAAGGTACTTTATTGTGGCTCAAATATAGAATCAAAGCGTTCTAATAATCATAACCATGGTGATCAATTACTTGTGATTTATGTCACAAAGACCAGCAGCGCGAAGTCATCCTAGTTACTGTAGAAGATGAGGCGGCTAAACAAATATTTGCAGCTTTAAACCAACTAACACAGCTAGTAAATCAGTCTACGAGAAGACCAGATCCGATCAACGATACATGTCATTTATCAGATCTGTTTTTAGCATCTCATGCGGAGAAGTACAGTATTTCCGTCAGTTCTCCTCTAGGAAACTCTAACCATCGGCTTATTACAGCCGAACTTACAATCTCGTGGTCACACCAGGTAAATATTCCTCCTGAACGTCTTTTATGACACTATAAAAATGTGAATTGGAGGGGAATGAACAATTTCTTTGAAGAGTTCGAATGGCACTATCGTTTTGCTTTCGGTAATACTGATAGAGTAATCAAAAATCGGGTAATCCTTGGCATAATCGCACGACTGCAGAACAGCTACCGCCAATAAAGAAGCTTCTCACAGAAAATTTGTTAAGAACGCGTCAAAATAAAATTTAGCTAAATTTAAGTCGACAAGAAACCTGGCAATGCGAATGGTGTCGCAAGCAAAAAAAAATTACCAAAAAACGGTTTGAGAAGAGCGACAGGTCTTAAAAGTAGGGATATAGCAATCAGACCTTTTGGTCCTTTGCTCGCAGAGTAGAGGGACACTTCTTGAATAGTAGGAAATTATCAATACCATCTCTGAAAGATGGAGATTATATTTTTTGTACTGCTTAAGAAAAAGCTAATCTCTTCGCCCGGAAATTTGTTGCAAACTCTGATCTAGCTTATTGTAATGCAACACCCCGATTATCTCTCTAGCCAGTTCGTCAATTTTCCACATTAGATTCGGATCTAGAGTTGTCGTTATAGTCCTTGCAAACATTAACACAAACAAGTCAGCTGGCCTGGATGGTATTCCCCTAATAAATATTGTTGTAAAACTCAAAATCAAAGCCACTACCATGTTTATTACACCGATCTATGTATTTTCCCTCCATCTGGGAACTGCTAACATTCATCTTGTCGGTGTTTTCCGAATTACTCGAGACCATAATCAATTTCCAGCTGATGAAATATTTAGAAGAGAACCATCTAATTTGCGATCGTCATTATGTATTTTGCAGAGAGCGTTCATGGCCGAACTGATGGCTATTCGCAGTCTTTTTTAACTTGTAAATACACCTTGGCAATGTCTGACACATTTGAGATTATCAGATTAATAATATCAAAGAGAATATGAGCGTTGGATTTTTACAACAATGTAAGTTTATCTTTAATCCATCTGAAATACTTAAAATATATAAGACCTACATAAGACCCAGGTTGGAGTATAATTCTCATATTTGGACTGGAATACGGAAAACTCATTTGACTGCACTCGATGCAGTCCAAAACCTAGCATCTCGAATTAATGGAGATGTAAAATAACTATCTCATCCTGATTCTCTTTCCCATAGGCGTAATGTGAGAGCCTTATGCGTGTTTTACAATTACTTTCATGGTCACTGCTAATCGGAACTTTATGGATTTATGCCTTATTTGTCAAGGTGCATGCATAATTTGAGAAGCCCCGTTTTAAACGTTAAGATGATAGATATCATCAGATTTGGGAGATATGCAAATCTGAACCAAGCCACTGGTTTTAGAATATATTTAACATTTTAGATGCATTGTTTCGGTGCATCCGGTTCAACAGTCAAACTATAAATTGGCTAAAACCACTTGTTGTATAACCGAATCAAAATTTTCTTGTCACTCGTCCCATTGTTATTTTACTGATTTACGGACTAGTACACAGTTAAAAATCTTCTGTTTAAATAAAATAGAAGCCTTGTATTAAATTTTATACAATACAATATTCTATTATAATTTAATGCAAACCACCGATAAACAATTGTGTAATACAATACTATTAAAAAATAATGATATTGTATTAAATATTTGTGTTAAAAATGACTGCAGCGGTAAATCCATTATTTTACTCTTATTTTTACTCAATTTTACTCTCATCGACAGTTATCATAAGCAAAAAAAATTATAATATGTACTTTGTATATAATATGCAGAGGATAGCTATATATTTTTTGTTTCGTTTCTCGATCGGTAAATTTTTATATTCTCGACTTATCCTGAATATTTCATTTATATTTGTGTAGCGTTTAGTGCAGATTCATTTTAAAATGATATTTTTTGTTTTTATTTTTTTATTTTAATCAAGAGAAAAGTAAAGATATTTAGGTTTGTGATAAAAAATAAAATATAATATGTGGTCGTGATTCGTTTTATTTATTTTAATTTAATCGTACATTTTTGTTTATTGTTTTTGTATTGAATAAAAATGGCCGATTTAAATAAATTAGAATTTTTTAAAAAGTGAAAAATACGTAATTAAACTAATAAAAATTATTAAACATAGTGATAGCGAGTTTAAATATAAAGATTTCGTAATTTCAGGTAAGTCGCAAGTTAAATTTGTTGATTATATAATTTTTAATATGTAATATTAGAAGTATTAGTTTTTAATATGTGATATTGGAAGTATTATTTATACTATACTAAGGTCACATGACAGTTTCTAGTGATTTTATTGGCTTATTTGCTTAATAGAATTAGTATTTAAAATTTAACACTTAATATTTATTAAAAAATAATTTATTAAATAATAATTATATAAAATTTTGATATTATAGTTCTTACTAAATATACTAACTTAAGTTTTTTTCAAACTTCAATATTTTAGATGACATATCTCATTTTGTGGATTACGAAGAAACGCTTGTTCCAGCCCATATGTTTATAGGAATAATAAAACAATGTTATACTCATCCATAATTTCACCTGAATATTGTATTAAAAGAACCAATATCAGCTTTACAAAGGAGTGGTATTAATAATTTTTAAAAATTAATAGAAACAAGTTGCCAACTATAATTATATAATTTTTATTATATAAAAATTATAATAATTTGATTAATTTTAATTTTTAATCAAATAAAACAAAAAAAATCTGTAATATTAGTATGAAAATAAAAAATGTATTATAAAGAATGATATCTATTGAAAAATAAAAACCAGTTTTATAAAAATACAATAAAATATTGCATTATTACTTTTAAATAGAGGCTGCATTTGAATAAAATGGTTCCATCCATTATACTAATAAAATGGTGGCACCATTGAAAGTTAATAGAAACAAAACACACATTTGAATAGATCTTGTTTTAAAAAAAACTAATGGTGTCTGTATTAAAATCTAATAATTCAAAATTGATATTTTTTAATACAACTTGCATTAAAAAAATGTAATGATTTTCTTCTATTAAAATGTAATAGAAAATTGCGTTGGACTTATATACAATAGAAGTAGTATTGTATTTTCGTAATTTTTTTTACTGTGTAGAATGTTGCATTGAAGAATCTCCTAATCTCTATATATTATGTAATCTAAAAGTGATTTAATTGTCCCCACAAATGTGTGCATGCGTCAATTCATAAATATAAATCAACATCTTCATATTGGGTTAAGATGAAGAAGACAAAGTACGATTTAGAATTTATTACGTCAATATTTAAGCGATTTGTGTGCGATAGACTAAAGTTAATATTAGATGTTATCATTAGAGTGGCACGTAAAGCGGACATTACATTATATGATTTATGATACATTTCATGGATGTTAAACCGAATCTGCAATTTCACTATGTTTGTGTGTATGTGTGTGTTTAACATTTTTGTTTGACATTTTTGTAGGTACCGCATGTGCGAAAGTGGAAAATTTACTGTACACGTTTTCATTATCACATGACAATAATGACTGTGTATTCGAATGGTAATGAGAATTTCCAAATGAACGAAAGTTTAAGGCAAATTTGCGGTTGATTACAATCTGAGTGTAATGAGTCAATATCGTTGAATTTATTTTACATATAAAGACAAACGACTTCATAGAAATTTACATTGTTGAATGCGGTCCTTGAAATCGCAAGAAATAAAAATAGAATAGACAAATTTACATAATTCATTCATAGAATTAACACCTTTATGTGCGGGGATTTTCTCTAGTTGTATAATGTGTTTACATTTTAACTACAGTGTATCTATATATAATAACGGAAATACCGGATTTATGTTCTCGGGAAAACCAGACCGATTCTAATAGTTCCGGATCATAAAACAGTTATTGCTACTTCTTGACGCATGCGATTTTTTTAATTTTAATATGATTTTTCTGGTCTTCTCTTAGATCGCCCTTTATTGGGGATCATAATAGTTTTCAAATTTTTTAATTTCTTCTATTGTTTGTGTTCGGTTTTTACAGTTGCAGTTGTGCCATTTTTACTTAGTTTAGCTGGTATGTTGCCAGGTCCTGTAGCTTTGTTATTTATCAGCTTTTCTATGACAATTTCAAATTCCAAAACCATGTTATTTAGTTTCTGTTCATTTATGGTATTATTGCTCATATAGAAATTGTCTTTCAGTTGGATTAACATTGGATAAGAATTCTGGTAAAGGTAATTATATTACAGTTTCAAATAATAAAAGAGTATTGTCATAAAACGGTTAATTAAATTGATTTGTAATTTTAATTCCAATTATTTTAAAATCTTATTTGTAATAATTGTTTTTAGTGTTATTCTGTACTTAAATTAACTTTTAAAATTTAGCAGTAATAGGATGAATTGACTTATTTGTAAATTTCAGGCAACAACGGCGTTTGAAACAAAAAAAAGTATGGACAATGACTAGCTGCAAGCAATCAACAATATTAATTCACCCGCCTACTAAAGTAAGCCAACACGCGCCTAATGGGAAAAGGATGATATAGTAGAAAGTAGAAGGTAGAAAACATCTAGAAAAGAGAACATCTAGATTGGTGATATCTAGATAAATTGTGCTTCGTGGATCAAACGACGCAAGTGATCTCAAAAACACATGTCGAGCATATATTTACTAAATAAATTACCCAAACATAATATTTACACGTGAAAGTAAATTTTAGTACACATATTTACTGAGTACAAAAATACTTATGTATTTACTCTTGTACATGTTGTTGATTTACTTTTAACACTCGCGCGAAAGAGATAATCAATCAATAGTCGATTGAAACACTTCAATAGAATGTAATAATTGAATTAGTTAATTGATTTTTTTTTCTACAATATGTTATTACCTACTCGTAAGACGTAACTACTTGTCGATAGATTTATCTTACATGGTTTAGTTATGTACCTTGGCACAAAAGAAAACGGTAGCATTTTATTTCGCTTTTATCGTTTTTTAACTGCGAGCTATAAATTTCGTATGCAAATTTACACAATGTATATGTTGACAATTACTCAATTGGCTTGTGATTTAAGATATAGTTAAAACGTTTGGAACAGTGCATATTTTGTACTAATAAATACCACTTTGTAGTTGGTTGTAGTAATTTCATCGTGCATCAATCGGTTTTGTAAACCAATTTGCTCTTCGTATTGATCTAGACAACCCAAAAAAAGACAAGTCGTTCTTTATTCCGAGGAGTCATCGTTATTGACAGCGCCTGCCAAATAGCAGGTCGCCTCTCAGATGTCGATGCACCATCCGTTTAGGTTCGGCTCATAGAAAGTGACCGAGCCACCGTAGTCGCTGCCCTTTTAATTGAATTTAGTTTAAAGCGCATATATCTCCTCCAACTGTTAGGGGTGTGAACACATACATGACAGCGGGTCTGATAAACATCTTGTACAACTGCAGCTTATAGGCTTGATGGAAATTCAAGAACTCTTGTTGGATATCAAGAGATGTTTCGTAATTTTTAGGAAGCATCAACCTCTGCAAAAAAACTTGATCAGTGACTGACCGATTCAGATGAAATCCTTCTTGGTAGTCATCAACAGTAAAATTAGTAATTTATAAGCTGTGCAAAGGAGAGTTGTGTCGCGATTGTTTTCGCATTTTGAGTGATCTCCTCTTTTTAATGATAGAGCATAATGTGGTCACTTTCTATTTAGTAGGCAAAAGTTTGTTTTGCTCCACAAATCGAATAAGGTCGAAGCCTTAATTCCATAAAGTATCCCCTCAAAATATCAGAAGCACGGAGATAATGCAATTAACCCCATACGGGACGTTTTTTTTAGTCTGTGCCTGTTCAGTTTGAATTCCTTGTAGAATGGTTCTTATAAGGACCAATCAACTGCTTCAAAGTCCAAAACAGTCTTTTTCACCTGAAACCCAACTAAAAAACTACCACCAAGATTGCTGCTAGGTATATCAACTGTAGAGAAATGCCACCGAGTTTCTTGGAGATAACGAGTTCTAAGGAATATTCTTTTTCTATGTAGATATAGTACTATCAATAGGTCTGATTTCTTAAACGACTGCACGTTCTACGTTCCAATCCACAGCCGTGTGTCCATTAACCTTTACAACGTTGTAAATATGTTGTTCACTTCAACATTAAGCTATCCGTGGATTTAAGTCACGTTTGACCGTGAAAAAACAAGCGTTTAGTTTTGAATTTGGATTCTTAGAAGGGGAATGCGCCTTAATTTCGCTTTATTACCTATCTGTAAGAAAGGAAATCTCTTCAAATCACGTGGAAAACTATTGCAGTATAGCTCTCTTTTGTACAGCATAGATATTACTATCTTTATAATTTTTTTCAAAATTTATTCTTTTGCAACAAGAGCAAAAGAATTTAAAAAAAATATGAATTTTGCCATAGCTTCAATGTAGTTTGATTTTGACTTAATCTGAAAAACAATGAATTTAAATTTGAATTCTAAATTAAAAAAATACAGTGGTTTCATCAGGCTGCAGCGACCAAACTACAATAACAAATTTTTTGGTCTAAACGAAATATTATATTTCGTAAGGACACATGGTTTTAACGATTTATATGAAAAATTTTCTTTAAATAATTCGCTAAAACAATGAGTCGTTACGAAGTATAATACTTCATTTAGACCAAAAAATGTTCATTATAAAAGCTGTAGTCCAGAAAATTATCATTGAATATCATACGAACACGCCAGCAGACGAAAAAAAAAATGGCGTACGTTATGCGAGAAGCACACTTTTTCCTCAAGCCAGAGGAGATAGAGATGAAAGATATTCCACCTAAGAATCTTTTAAATATAAAAGATATGAGTTACTATAAAGTCACCTGGGAGAGGAAACAAGTGCGAGCCCAAGTGACTAAATGCAGGAATGGTCAGAGATTTGGTCACACTGCACTGAACTGTGACCGAAACTTTAGATGTATAAAGTGCAAGGAAATGCACGAGCCGAGCAACCGTGCGAACAATGTGGATCAACATAAGCCAATCGAATGCGTGAACTGCTAAAAACAACATCCAGCGAACTACAGCAAGTGTCAAGTAAGACATAATTTTATTAGTTATAATAACCCGCAAAAACCAGGCCCAGCTCTACTCTCTTTAGGACAAGGTCTGCGAAGAGAGGGTATATCGTATGCAAACGTAATGGCCAGAACAACTCAAATGTATTACTTTAAACGCAAACAGTCTAGTTTCGCTAGACCGACGCAAAGGGTTAGAAACATTTTTGTTTCGCCACAAGTCTCACTTAGTTTTCTTATTTGAAACCCAGGGATACAAGCTTCACATCGCTGGTTATTTAACGTATAAGCTAGATGCATTGAAAGACAAATCTTGAGGCACTGCTATTCTAATTCAGAATGGTATTTGTTATTTTCAGGCAAAAACATTTGTTTCAGCTGAGACTGGAGCAACCCTTATAAATGTAGGAACCCTGAACAAATACATTACTATTTGTTCAATTTATGTGCGTAAAATCAACAAGTTCGATATTGATCATATCCTTAACTCTGACAAAGGGATCATTGCAGCTGACGACTTCAACTCACGCCACTCTACGTGGAATTGTCGAAGCAATAACCAAAATGGCCAAGCACTTCTCAGGTTATGCAATAACTCTAATATACAATTAAATGCTCCTAACGAAACTACATTCCCTAGAGGAAACTCCATTCTTGATTTAGTGCTATCAAAAAATATCTCGTTGATCAATTCTCCGTGAGTCTTACACGAATTTTGCTCTGACCATTTACCAGTGATAATTAAAATCCCATTCAAGATCCAAGCTATACTTACAAAAGTGTTTCGCAACTATTTTCAAGTCGACTGGCTGAAATTTAAAGTTTATGTTCGACAAAATCTTCCAAATATTTCTCCAATCTCTACCTCTGCTGACATTGAAGAAAATTGCAACATGTTATCTATAACAATCCAAAGTGCCATCAAGGAAACTATACCTCTTACTCAGAGCAAGGGTATCCTAAGCATTCCTTCTAAACTGCATTCTTAATAAAGTTACGCAATCGAATGAATTGGTTGTACTATAAGTATCCTGGATCTATCTCGAAAACGGATATTTATTTCTACTACAAAGTAATTTCCTGTTGTTTCAGTGAACTAAGAAATTCCGAATTCACAAATAGATTACAAAAGTTCCCGATAACACTCAAATTTTCAAAGAAATTCGGCAGCTTATCGGTAAATAACAAAATTTTGACACCTCAATAACCAAAGGTCCTAGCTCTATCATAAATCCTAACCAAATAGCAAAGCAAATCGCTTTTCAATATGAAAACGTTCATACTCAGAATGAGTACCTGAAAGATCCCAATTTTGAACAGTTAGTCAATAACTGTGTCAACAACTTTTTTAACTCTCCTCCTCATAATCCAACTATTGAGAAGGTTGAAAAATCAGAAGTTGCCAACATTCTTCGGCATCTAAATTAAAGAAAACCTCCGGATACCGACAGCTTACCCAACTCAGTACTGAGAAATTTACCAGACAAATGTATCACACAACTCACTAATATCCTTAACGAAATCCTAAAATTAGGGTACTTTCCAGACTGTTGGAAAATTGGCAAACCCTCCAACTGTATGGAGCATACTCGCCAATTTCACTTCTTATTGGAGTAAGTAAGATCATGGAAATGGTCATTCTCAACAGGCTCCAACCACTAATAGAACCATTCATTCCAGAGGAACAGTTTGGATTTCGTGCCGGACACTTTGCTACTCAGGCAGTACTAAGGCTGAAAAATTCCATTAAAAACGCCAAACGATTCGGTCGTTCAACCATCGCAGCCTTTTTGGATATAGAAAATGTTTTTGACACAGTCTGGCATAAAGGTATAGTCTGTAAGCTCATTCAATGTGGTATTCCTCACTACCTTATTAAATTAATCGAGTCTTACCTTACAAATAGGAATTTTTACGTTTCTCTGAATCAACACAGTTTTAGTACCAAACCAGCAGCAGGAGTCACTCAAGGCTCAATCCTAGGGCCACACCTTTACTCATTCTTCTATCATGAAGTCCCTAAATCTGATAATAAAGAAACCAAGATCCAAATATACGCCGATGACAGGGCCATTTTTATATCTTCAATTAGCGCACGCAAATCGAGCGAGAGGCTATCTAAATACCTTATCCAGTACTCTACATATGCAAGGAAATGGAAGATTAAAGTTAACTCTTGTTAAACTGAAGTCATTCATTTTCATTCCAACCAATATAGCAAAATGCCCAAAGCTAATCCTATTTCATTCGAAGGCAGCACCTTAGAATACAAATCACAAGTCAAATATCTTGGTGTAATTATAGATAGTAAGCTATCACCTATGTTGTTCACATTAAGAATATTCGGAAAAAAGCTTTTGCGGTAAGCAGCCTTCTATACCGGTTTCTCAAACGAAATAGTGGCTTTTCCCCGAAAAACAAATTAAGACTTTACAAGGCATATCTGAGGCCCATCATTACCTACGCTATCCCCGCATGGATGGGAGAACCGTCCATAAGTCACTGGAAAAAACTTGCCTCTTTGCAATCAACCAGTCTTTGATTTGTGTTTGACGATTGGCCTAAACCTGACGATTGGCCTCATAGATTTAAATCAATTACTTAAGATAATAGATGATAAAGCTTAGGCTCAGAATCTTAGATAAAGAAATTTATGTAAATATTAACAAAATAAAAATTTTTAAATTAAAAAAAAAAAAAAAAAAAAAAAAAATTAAAAAAAATGTTTGTAGTTAGGTCACTGCTGCCAGATTAGAAAATTTTTTTTAATTTGGAATTCAAATTTAAATTCATTGTTTTTCAAATTAGGTCGAAACCAAACTACATTGAAGCTATGGCAAAATTCAACTTTTATCTTTATAATATTGGAGAGATTCTAACATGAAAATTTTTTATAATGAGCTTAATGCTGTCACAAGTTTGTGTCAGCAACCATTTAACCATTTAATCTTACATCGTTAAGTTTCAGGTATATGTAAATAATATCTGTGCAGAAATAACGGAAATATGAATTTTTGAAAATATGGAGTGTACTAATTTCTATGTTTCCCTAAACTTTTCACTAATACTGCAATTCCGCGTATTTTATATTGGCTTATCCATAGGTTTCTTTGGCAGTTTGGCAGTTGAAACAATTAAAGTTTTACTGAGGTCACTAGCTTGTATTCAAAAACTGTTATTGTAGTTCTTCAGAAATTATTTGTATTAAAATCTCACAATCTGGACAACTTGTTCATTTTAATCAGAAAACTCAAATCTCATGCAAACACCTTAAACCATTTCAAACAACAACAACAACAAAAAAATTTAATAATTTCATATTTAATACTGCATGATTTGATATGGCAGGCAACATATTTTTCAATTTGTTTCCATTCTGCTAAATAGGGGTGTTAATATGGAAAATTATGCTGTACTGCTCTTTACCGTGCACTAAGTACTCCGGTCTGCGAAAATGTTTCTATTTTCATTTAATTCGATTCATATTAAAACGAGACTGCGTATACAAGAAATTCGTTATGGTCACGTGCCAATCCTAATATCATAATATAGCTAATAATAGTTTTTGTCTTATTTTTATTATTATTTATATTAAAATAAGATTAAAAAATTTTTTCATGAATTTTGTACAGTTGATTAAAGATCCGGTGATGTCACAGATGAGTAAGAAGTTTGATATGCATCAATCTAATCTAATTTCGTCCCCTCACATGCATATAGTGTTGTATCTAATAAATTATATCGTTATTATTATGTTCAGGTTTTATAACCCTTTGTTTATGTTTTGAAATCAGATGGATAATTGGATTTCATAGATGACATATAATGTGATTATTGATAAAAAAAAAAACTAACTGCCCACAATCTGTTTATTCAGATTATATGTTTAGATCTTTTTTGGTCGTACGTATTCACGATTTGTCCATGAATTTCGATGTAACAGATGCCAACCATAATTTCGATACGATAATATTATCATCGAGAGATAAAAATAAGGAAACAAATTTTTCCAATAAAACAAAAAAAAATGTTATCACCCTCCCGAAATATTATTCGTCCCGTTTTCAATCAAATACACACAATAAAAAAATAATAATTTATTTTTATTAAGAATAAAAATAATAGAAATTAGAATCTAATATAATGCGGCAGTAAAAATTTAATTTCCACTTCGTTCTGTTTTTTATGACGTAAAGCAAACTTTTTTTTTGTTGGTGCTGTAAAAAAAATGAGGAAAGTTTTTTTTTGTTGGTGGTTGGAAAATTTTATTGAATTTAAATTAGAAATTAATGAATTTAATTGGAAAATAATTTAAATTAACGATTTGTCGTGAGCTGAATTAAATTTTTTAAAAGATTTTGAAAACGAAACTTTACTATGCAAGGAGAATTCTCGTGGGTATAAAAGCAGAAAAGCAGTTAAGCTGAGACCTCGAATTTGGTATGTGATATAATATACGCATACCGAGCCATAGTGGCTCTGAGTGGTTAATACAGTGGTATTAAGTTCGGGACGTACCATGTTCGAATCCCAACAAGACAGAGAGCTTCTGAGAGACAGAGGCTTCGGCCCAGAATAGATGGCATGTAATAAAAATATATATTTTTATCTGATCTTACTAATATTTTAACTATTTTAACTATTTTTGATTGAGAGAAATCGAAAGAGTTGGACTGTTTCTAAACAGGTCAAAAGGATGCAACTATCATACACTGTAAAATCTAATTTATATACACTTTATTTGACACAAAATATTAAAACTAAAACAAATTGGATTTTAAAAATTAAGATTAAACATTAAAAAATCAATTAATTAACCATTTTATGACAAATACGTCCCATCACCGTTAGAAATCAAATAGTAAAATTTTTTTTGAACATGTGTGGGAAATTGAAAACATCATCAATATATTTCATTTTTATGGAAGAATGTTTAAGATTGAAACATATTGACTACCTGTTTAAAATTGAGTTATGGAAATATTGAGAGAGGATTAGTGAACTTGAATGATGATGGGAGCTTTACATGAACCAAAGCAGAAATTGTTAGTCTTTCATCTTCCAAGAAATGTTTAAATGGTTGATATATAAACAAAATGTTTAAACAAAAGAGCTGAAGTTACGGAAAATGCAGAAAGGACAAAAATAAGAGCAAAGGAGAACAAAATAAAATAATTACACATCAATGGAATTGCCCAACAGTGATGTGTAAAACAACTGGTAATCCAATTAGCTGCCAAAGGATATGAAAAAATCCTGAAATCCTCATCAGTTGATGGTGACATTTCAAAAGATACATTTAAAATAAAGTTTCTGATCTCAATACAGCATAATGAATATATTGCTTATATGAACAACGTAATGCCTTGGTTCTAGTTCTGCGGCAGTAAATGTGCTACAAACTGCAAAATTGTTGTCAAGCCTAGTATGCTGTAAAATTTCGGAAAATTTTACAGCAAATTGATGATCGAAAAACCGGCTCAAAGTTTCCAGTGCAATATACACTGAAAGTTCAATTCGTGGTCCAAATGTTTGAAAATGTCAATAACTTGGTTACTTTTTCAGAGATGGTAAAGAACCAAGAACCGCTTAAACAATGAAGAAGGTTGACAGTCAGGAAAATGGCCGGATGAAATGCCGGTCTACTCGTTTAAAACCAAACATAGGAAAATTCAAATTACAAATTACTATGATCGAAGTTGGCATATCGTAGAGCCATAGAAAAAGTACATAAGAATGATAAATTTCGGACATTACTATGACATTCAAAACAAAACAAAAAAATGTATATTGGTTATTGCATGCCATTACAAAGCGAAAAAACAACATATTTTTATTTATATATCTATCCTTGTTGCACATTATTTTGCATTTAAAGAAATTTTTATTTTCAGTGTTGTTTGGGTTGGTTTTTACTTTCTTTACTACTGTAGAGGACGGCGAAGCGGATCTAAGTAGCCAAATGGATGTTTTTGCTTTGACGTTTTTGTTTTTTAAAAATTCGTACGTACACATTTTTGTTTATATTTTGAACCAAATATTACGCTAATTAAATTTATATAATTAGCACTTCATAAATACAATACATACAATGATATAATATATAGAGTTGTTCTATATATATCTAATATCTCTATTTGATATGTATTTGATTATTTACAAAAATTTGTTTTCTGTTATGACCAAATAAATTTGCGATTTTTTTTTTTTTAAATAATTAAATCATAATCCATTCACATTCGTCTACCTCTAGAGTAGTAATGACAAAGGAAAAACAAAACCAAAAAACAATAAAAAAATTTTTAAATGCAAAATAATGTGCAACAAGGATAGATATATAATTAAAAATATGTTGTTGTTTCATTATATATTTTTTTTTTGTTTCGAATGCCATAATAGTATACGAATTATCATTCTTTTGTTCTTTTTTTATGGTAGTACACTGGACAAAACAAAAGCTAGCGAAAAATTAACGCAATGATGATTCTATCGCCCTTATGTAGACATAAATAATGCAAGGCAGACCATAGTGGCAAGACATTGCAACTGAAAGTGTAACTGTGAAAGCTGTTTGGCCCAGTTGCCGTCATTAAAACTTGAGAAAGGATTGCTAGTAAGAATTTAGGAATCGGCTGATGGCAATGGTAAACGGTAATTGCAAAGAAAGTAGAAGGTCATTATTAAACCACCACGAGCTAAGGTGCAGCACCAAAAGTTAAGCTGTAGTAGCAGGTATATTTGTTGAGTTTGTGACAAAGTTCATCAAAGTACAAACCTAGAAGATATTAAGAAGTAAGCCATAAGAGTATAATGACCACCATCTATCATGCAATGTACATTTCCAAGTTATAATTTAAAAGTTGAATATTAAAACAAAACCGCACATGATAATACCGATGCGTTAACAATGCGGTCAAAAAAAATCTTACGCAGAAAGCAAAAACATTTAAAGAAAGCGGAAACATCATCAGATATAGAGTTATTTGGGTTGGTTCGTGGCAGTTGTGATCCATGCAATAGTAAATTTTAAAGAATGATATTGGTGTACTCGCCGTAACAAATCAAAATACTACAACTATTATCAACTTTTAGTAGCACAAACAATTGAGTGAAGATACAGACGGATCAAGAAAGAAATTTTGATACTGTCGACTTAAAAAAGAAATAATATCTGCCAAAGACTGCGGCGCTTTTTAATGTTTCTGGTTTACTGATTGATGGTGTGCGATACTAAAGGGGTGAGCGTTTGAAGGCCAGGCAGCCAATACGTATTGACGATGTTTCAAAATATTATAGATTATAAAAGTATCTTAACAGTTAGAAAACAAAAATTTTGAAGTCATTAAAATGTGTATAGGCTGAGCTTTTTTAACAGTCTCTCCCAAGAACAACATAATCACAATGGAAATTGCAATATACCTTCAGAATATATATGTGGCTTGAATGCCGGATTCTAATAAATAAGAAAAACAATGAAACCAGAACATCGAAAATTGAGCACCCTTAACGATAAACCCTTTGTACCATTAAAATTATGATCTGTTTGTGGCTTGTTATAATTGAATTTTTTTTTAATTTAACGTTTGGTTGTGAGTTAAAAAAAATAAACGACCAATTTCCCAAAATAAATTTTTAATGTTTACATTCTGTTTGACATGTAACATGACATACATTTAAAAAAAAAAAAAAAAAACATTTGAATCATTTAAATGTATTTTTAAATATTAAATTATGTAAATATTTAATGTTATGCAGTTTTTGTAATATAAAAATTTAAATTTTTTTTGTATTCATCTGACAAAGGTATCTATATATGTGTGTTTGGGTAGTGAACCCTTTCATAAATTTTATCTGAACAACAGATAACAGATTTTATTTTTTTATATGTTATTATTATGATGACATTTTATTTATGTTTTTTTTTTTATTTTTTTTTATGAATATGTAAATATTGATTGACTTTAATTAAAATCTAGGTTAATTTATAAACGATTATATTGTATTGTGAGGGCTGTCGCGCATTATTGGCAAGTTTAACTGTTTGCTTGGGAAAATGTTTTTTAAATTGTTTATTTAATTGTTTAAAACCCTTTATTTGTTTAATCGATTTTTATGATAGGTATTTTTTGAAAGGTGACTCTAAAAAAAGCTCTCGACACGAGCAACTTTCTTACTTTAGAAAATATCATGCTCAATCAATAAGTAAATTTTGACAAAATAGTGGGTTCTATACAAAATTTGGCAGCCTTGCATAGTAGAATAGCTCCACACAATTCAACTCTCAGCAATAATTCTTGTTTATGTGGTGTGACCTTAGTTACATAAATTTGTGGTAATTTCTCCATTTTTATCAACTATTTGTATAGATATACAACTATTCCATACGAAGCTTTTCTGGCGACACTGAATTAATTTTTAATTCTGATAGTGAATCAGGTATAAATAAATAAAAAATGGATGGGTCATATAGTCATGAAGACTGGAATCCTCGTTCGATTTCAAGTAGTCAAATTTTCTGTAGGATAATTTTAAACAACTTGGATTGTTGGTCCAAGCCAACCAAAAAAACCATTTACTGCCTAATCTACGGTAGAACTATTTTGTTAAACTTAAAATGCAGAAGTATCTCGGCATTCTTGAATCTCTTTGCAAGAAAAAGGGCTATATAATTCTGGAGAATTGGGAGGAACTGGAATCCTTTTTTGCCCAAAATGCTGTTGATTGGTTTTTTTAATGGCACAAACTTTACTCTGGTGTTACAGCCAGTAAGAAGGTCACTTTTATAAGAGTTGTTATTAATTCTTGTGTATCGTTTGAATAAAGTTCTTCAAAGTTGTTGGTCGATTTTCTCAAGGTCTTGATAGCGAGAAAAAATCGAATCTCAATTTTGTGGTATTACTGTACTAGCCTGAATGACAGCATGACGTGGTAAATAGTATTTTGCTGCTTCGTTAACTGGAACATCACTTGGAGGAAAACACACGTAGCTATATGTATGATTATAGTCGCTAGCATTGGAGACTGATGTTCTCCGATACTATATTGCATTCCTTTAACCAGTAATTTAACCACAAATTTTCCATATTGTATTTTCAAACAATTCGTTGAGATACTCTCAATCTCCCAAAACTTTCACAGGTGCTGAGTTCAATAGTATACGGCATTGTTTGTATTTACCATTTGCTACCCTTTCACTCTAACTATGGGTTTTGGTAAAATGTCATACATGATGGCATATACAAATCGCCTTGTGACCCAATCTTGCATCAACCACTGACCTAACCGTTCGATTCACAATGCCTCTTCTGCAAGCAATTGTAACATCAATTATCATATAGTGGTTATATGATTCCGTTCCTTGCTGGTAATATTATTTTAGTAAACTCGGAACACTCATTGAAGGCGGGAATGAATGATTCATCTCGTTCACTGACACGATTTTAATCGCATGTAGGTGTAATCCATTGCTTTGATGAGTCCAATCTGGTTGTAATGTAATGATACCATTCGTTCTTAATATCAAAGAACAAATCTCTGTATGGCACAAACAATGCGGATTTATGCTTGGACGAAATGGCTCCAAAATTCTCCCGAAATTGCGTTCTGTAGTTGCCTGCGATGTTCAGTGGTTATCTCGCTCCTTCGAACTTGTGTTACTCCCGGCTATAGATTGTTTTCTTTGCAACGTTGTGGACTCGTCTGCTTCATTTTCACCTTCGACTCTCATACTCTACGTTAAAAGGGTAGCCATTTCCTCGAAGGTTAATTTCTCCGATTTCACATCGGGTAAAATTTATTCCATTGTCACTGTTCATATGGACCAAGTTTCCTTGTCTATGGAAATGATTCTTCGGAAAGCGCTTATGAATTCTGGAGATGATAGATCGGAGATCACCTCAATGTGGATGGCCTTGGTTGTCAGACAGATAAATATGCAGATATAGCTTTTGAATGACTTGGTTCCTCGTCGTTTACACATCCATAAAGTAATACGCCCAGCATAATCAACTCCGATATGAGAAAAAAGGTCGCGATAGTGTGACTCGGGGCTTAGGTAAGTTTGCCATAAGTTGTTCTGATGTTTGAAACTAAAATCTGTCGTAGAGTATAGACTATTGGATATGACGTTTTACTTGACCTTCGAGAGTAATCCAGAACCTTTTACGGCCAAGTGATAATGTTATTGTGTTACTTACGTGTAATATTTCTTGGTGTGCCCAGTCTAAGATCACCTTAGTAAGTTATACAGCATGCTCATTGGATGTTGTTCTTTATATAGTAGCTGTGAATTCTCCAATCAGTCTCCTATTGTTTTTGCTAACGGCTTTTGATTTTGCATTGATATTGCATGGTTCCATTCCTGTGGTTGCAGTAGTCCTCGGTGTTAAACTAGGTTATTCCACTTGCCACTAACATGTGTTGACGAGCCAATGAAAGTCAACATTTTTATGATAAAGAAAGTACAAGCCATTTGTTAGACCAATTGGTCCAGCCGATACTATTTCAAGGCTGAGATACGATAGTTAAACGCACCTGATCTGACCCGACTAATCTAATTATGTTGTTCGACCTTGCGTGATAGAATTAGTTTTGAAGATTTTATGTACCTTAAAAGCAAATACGAGTATTTCATATTACATCATTACAAAACCTGTCATAATTTAACGTTAAGTACTTTTTGTGTATTTAACTGTACATACATACATATATGATATAACGTTTAAGATAAATTAAGAATTTTTACGACATTATTTAAAACTAAACTAGTTTTGATCGAAGAATATTAATGAAATAATTATTTTAATTTTAAACACTTGTTGTATAGAATTTTTAACGGACTACGACACGTAATTGGGCGCAGCTTTGATAATAGTTTTTAACTTGCTCAATTACAATTGTAAACCTTGAATAGATAAAATGTGTAATAAAAAAAAAGAATAGCTCTAAAAACGGTTATTAGTTAGTGGCCTGTGTCATTATCTAAAAGCAGTCCATTATTAAAGTAGTGAATGAAGGTTGACTACAACCACAAAATTGATTTAAATTATATTTGCGCACATATTGCGCAATGCAGATTCATAAAAGCATCAACGGCACGTTATAGTTGAATGATTGTTGTAACAAGTGGCCAACATACTTCATTTCAAAATTTTGAGACTAGACATTTAGCTTCACGTACCAACCAAATGCAACCCAGCAGACTTAATATTTCGAGGCCTGGCCACTCAATGGTTCATTCAATTGACCTTTGGATTCATGGATTAACATTTTTACTCCAAGAAGCACCATGTTGACATCCAAAATGAAGAAGCTTTTTCCAAAATTAGCCAAATTTCATCTACACCGAAATATGGGTCTCACCAAATTCTCCTACAAACAATTGGTATGAAACTGCTAGTTCACTGAATATTTACATGTATCTTCCAGCAACTATACAAATTGGTCAACTCATAACCAAATCTTGCATAAATCTGGTGAGTCACTATGACGACAACAAACCTCCAGTTTTAGTGGGAAATAGATCGGGTAGCTAATATTTACATGGGAAATGGTATCCTCTTGAAATCACAAAGGTCTGCCGACTTTCTTTTGATAATATTGAAACGACAAGAATGATTCAATCGGGCAGAAAACCTACTTTAATAACCGTTTATGTCAATAAATATTCGAACACATAAATTTGCTAAATTGCACACTCATTACAAAGCTACTTAACTATCAACTAACTATAAAAAAAATTCTTGAAAACTTCTCCATAAATTACTTGAATCAAATGTCATCGCATCGTTAACGGTGATGGCGATAATATTTATGGTGTTATCTAGAAAATTTAATTAATTTTATTACCTTTTCCGATGAACTTCACTTACAATAATAATATAATTATGCAATTCAGAGTGCAAACGAGTTAATCACGAGTTAGGGTTAGTAAAGTCAAGTGAATTTAATCATTATTCACTACCTCATAGTAACGGACCTATTTTATGGAAGGTCGTGAAAAAAATTTAAGAAATTGTCGACTTCTGGTTTTGATGTTAAAAACTTACTGTATAATTGAGTCTAATAGTTGGTGTTAATTTGCCTTCTATCCACGATGATTTACACAATTAGAGATCAGCATATGGCATAAGTAATCACCCCAGTGCGCTCAATGATTTTATTTTATTGGGTACATTCCAACACAAGCACCACAGCTTTAACCACTGCTTGGCAATGCTGACAGATATGTCAATCATTTGCTAACGGGAGCAAAGGACGTGTCTAAAGCAGTCAAGTTGGCTTAACAAATTTCCAAATTAATGTTCCAAACCGGGTTTAATTTCCGAAAATGGTCGTCCAATTCTCCTGAACTTCCTTCTGCTTTTAACACTGTTAAATCCTATCCATCCCTATCAAAATTATTGTCCGACGAAATAACTGAAGTAAAGGTGTTGGGATTACAATGGCAACCAACTTCCGATACATTTCATGTCACAATCATGTCACAATCGAAGATGCAGTTTCAACCACTAAGAAAACGATATTACCCGAAGCTAGTCATATCTTCGACTAGCCTTCTAGCACCGCTCGTCGTCAACAGAAAGAGTATTTCCCAAAGGCTGAGGTTTGAAAAAAATGATGAGCTACCAAATAATGGCTAAAGGTTCGAGATGAAGTAGCAGATTCATCAAATTTCAAATATGCATCCATTTACCTTCGTACATGTAATAAAGTCCAGATTATCACCACATTGATAGCAGCAAAGACGAAAGTTGCTCCCAAAAAATATCTCGCCACCACGCTTGGAGTTAAACGGAGCCTTGCTGTTAGCCAGATTGTTGAAGCACATCCACATTCATTGTAGAAAATAGTCAAACAAGTTGTCAGACTGATTCCACCAGTGTGCTGGATTGGCTGTCAGAACCCCCAAGTACATGGAATACATATGTAGCAAAACATACCAGCCAAAATTTAGAAGTGGGCTACGAGACAAATTCCAAAAAATTAAATTAAAACTCAATCCAGCTTTCTCTAGTAGAAGGCCGTATCGAAAGAGCTGTTGCACCTTATGACACCATCCATCTGATAGTTTTGTCTTCAAAATCCGAGATCACAACCAAATTAGTTCGCAAATACCATAGAAGCAATCTTCATTGTGGTCCAACGTTATTATTAAGCATTGTTGGAAGACAATTTTAGATCGCCAGAAACATGGTAAATTGATAGAATTGTGTACACTGTATCAAACAACGACCGTGGACCGAGAACCAAATAATGGGAAACTTACCGACGGAAAGGGTAGAACTAATACGACGTTTTCAAAAATTGGCATTGCCATTGCAAATCCCATAAAAAGATATTTGAATTGAGGACGAGAGCGACGAGTCACCAAATCCTATATCAGTGTAATAATTTGCTTTAGTACCAAGGCGATACACTTGGACCTCTTAGGAGATTTAACCACTGACTGCTTTATAGCCGCGCTGAACAGACGTTTTGCGAGAAAGACTGTCAAAAAAATGTTAAATTTATTTGTTAAACATCATATTGAACTAATGTCTAATTCTATTTTTAAAACTTATCAAGTTACCTGACATTTCATTCCACCACAAGCACCCCATTTCCATATTGAGACAAGGAAAACAAATTTTGAAATATAAATTCAGTCATCTCACGCGCACTGTTAAAATCTATACCTAACACGTAATGTTCATGGAAATATGGAAATATATTGAAAATTTATATTTTTTTGTAATTTTCGAATAATTATTGCCGAGTCCAAGGAAATCGATGATTTATTGAGTTAAATTAAAAACATCGCTAATTAATATTTAACAACTAGTAAATGGACGTCATCTATTTTATCTGAGAAAAATCTTTTAACACAACTAAATTGCAGATCAAAAGAAAATCAAGATAAATGATTTCTTTTGATTATGCAATCATTTTTTTTGCTAACGATCTAATTAGCAATCAAATTTTGATTGATTAACTTTGCAACTTAACAAAAATTTTTCTTGCGGGTAATATATTTTGTAATTTTGACATTGATCTCTTCGTAGTAAAAAATGTTTACGATTGTGACAGATACATTTACTATGTAAGAATTTATGAAATGGTATTATGTAGTAATCATGGTTAATTGTTGTTGCGGTCGTAAATATAATTAAATTAATATTAATTAGTTTTATTATAATTTTTGGGAGAAATTTATTGATACTATAACCTTGTTATGGGATTACGATACTTTTATGTGATGACCTCTAAGAGTTTATTTTCAAGATAACAGATAAATTGGTTAATATAGTTTACCAATTTATGAAAAAAAAAATCATCTTCCCCTTACTTATTGGGTCCATGGGGTTGGAGATAACTTGGATGTCCTGAAAAATACTTCTACATGACCATGGTATCCTTAGAGTTCCACCACAGTATAACTGTCTTGTCGTGAGAGGCGATTCAGCAATGATTGTGAAAAATATCGACAAATGAAAACCCACTATTCAACAAGATGGTGAAAGTTGTCAAATGCGAAGCTATGAGGTTTTTGTTTTAAAACGGTTAATTCAATTGATATTAATTTATAATTTCAGATGAAATTTAATTCAATTCAGTACAGCCTATGGCAAAGAGCAATAAGTTCAATTATAGATTTTGCTTTCAGGGAACCTTTGCAGATTTCAGATGAATGGTGACACACTGGAGTTGCTGATAAGAGATAACAGAATGCAGAGCAGTTCTGTAAAATTGTGATTGTCTTATATGCTAAAAGTAGTTTGAATATTGGCTACCGGGAAACCGCATCAATTCCGTCATCACTGATATACCTTTTCATTCCCTACCCTACACAAATTTACTAGCTATTGGCCGCCAAGGTGTCTGTAATCGGGTCGATCTCAATAATTTAACTAATATCCTGCCTTATACTTCTAAGTATATGTAAAAATGGGTGGGCCTGGCGCTTTCAGTGATATCCTGCTGGATGCTTCGTTGTACATTCTAAATCAATCAATCAATCAATAATTTGTAAGCCAAATTTAGGCTGAAACAGCTAATTTTTTTTTGTAGCAATTGCCAAGCATACAGCTGACGTAAATCCTGCAGCAAAAGAAAAACGAAGGGCAGAGAGAAAGAAAAAAATACATATTGGTGGCGGGCTTACCAAAGCCATCAAAATATGAACACAATTTGGAAAAGGGATGCTAAATGGAACTCCAATTGTCGAAAACACTTTATGAAATGCAATCATTATCTTTTGCCAGTTCTGTGCATCATTAAATTTGCTGACTAGTATCTTTCGAATGTAAAGTTTAACAGGTGATGCCGAAACGGCTAAGTCAAATTAGAAAAACCATAAATTAAAAGTAATACCTACGAATTTCCTCAATTCCTCAAATAGCTTTAACCAACACCCAAACATCACGACTACAGATAATTTTGTGGAAGAACCATATGTTTTCAAGATTCATACTCATGTTTTTTTATAGAACAAGCCATTTGTAACAGGTAAACGGTCAGTCTCTGCAATATGCGTTACGTTGATACCAGCAAACAGGCTATGTTATCCACGGCTAACATTACCAACGTTTAGTGGCAGTCATTTTTGACCTCTTCGATATCACTAAAATACGAATCTTTCACCGGTGCAAAAATTCCAATATCTTATTGGTCAATTGCATGGCCCGGCCGAAAATTTAGTGACTCTTTGTGTAAATGACACGAGCTATATTGAAGCCATCCAAAAGCTAGTAAGTGATATTCTATCCTATCAACGGAGTCAACAAATTCATAGAAACGTATATTTGGCAGCCACATATTACCAAGCCATCCATAAAGACTGTTGATTGAATTTACGATATCTGAGGCGAAGTTATTTGTGGTTTAAAAGCTCTTGTATAAAATGAAACTATAAATGATACTCCCTTACAACTATGGTAACAAGAGTCGTCAGAGCAAGATTTTCTGATGATCGATAATTGTCTGGACATTTTATCAAAACGCACAAATCGACTCAAAGGCTTCAAGGTTCAAGTCAGTAAAAATCAACCCACTCAGAATGGATTAAAGTTAATAATATGTCAATAAAAGTTTCAGGGGTTCATCAAATATATCAACAAAAAATCACCTACTGACTAATGCTGAAACAATTAAGTCGACAACCTTACCAATCAAAAATCAAAAATCATAGGTGCCCTAACAGTATTTGCAATGCCTACAAAATCTGAATCCACAAATAACAATGCCAACAATCCAGTTTACACTTATCACACGAAATAACTATGCTGACGACCTGTTACCAACAGCCATTGTTGAAGCTTAAGACAAATTTTTCAGTTGGCAATTAGAGAGTTTAACATCAAAATTCATCACCCGTGATCAATTAACGTATTTGAATCAATTGCAACTACCTGAAGCGCATACGTCTGTTTTGACCCTGCTAGCTGACTGTCAAATACTTAAGAAGTCTGGCCAGTTTATTTCACAGACACGAAATTAGTCCAACCATTAAGAAAGTTCTGGAAGATAGAGAAATTACCAGCAGTTCTGCAATACTGAATTAGAGAGAAAAACATATTTGTTGAACACTTCGATAAGCATGTTAGGATTGAAAATTCTGAAAAATGTATAGTTCCACTACCATTCAAGCCTAAGACACCCATATTAGGAGATCCACTTACACACGCGTGGATGCAATTATGCTCACTAGAACATAAATTAATGCAACTGAAGCTTTCAACTTCGTGAACTCCACTCTGAAATAATGGCAGAATATGAATCACTCGGGCACATGGAGTTGATACCATTAAATGAAATTAGCATACAGAACCAAGATAAATATTATACATGCCCCACCACCCTGTCATCAAATAATCTAGCTCAACCTACTAGCTGCGTGTAGTATTTGTCTCCAAAATCAACCAATGAAGTCAAGGTTAACGCACCAAAAATCGACAGAGAAGTTTTAATTCAAGAAATAATTAAAGGCACAAAAAAAATTTTCATTTTGGGGATTAAGCAAACAGGTTTTCGTTTACTGTCTCCCTGCCGGGCACAACCAGATTCACAAGGAGAAATATGTTGTTTGCAGTCTCGTTTATAGGTATTTTACCCGATGAGATGTAGAAAACCTGAAAATACCAAAATGGCTAAACTCGGATTAAGATTTGCACTTGTGTGGATTTTCGAACACATAAAAATCCACAGTGATATATGCGCATACTTTAAATCACCAAGGAGAAGTTTTAACGAATATCATAGCATCGAAAAGTAAGATTGCAGTAACAAAGTACGTTACAACAGCAATGCTCGATTATGCGCATCCCTTTTTCCTCTTAACATGCTTAAGCTAATTGTGATCAAGTATTTGGATCTTATACCACAAAAAACCGAGAAAAATAAATCTTGTTCTATTGCATTGCTAGAATTTTTTCTTATATAGCTATTCGGGAAGAAGTTCATTATGCTTAGCGTTGGTATTCTCCATTCTCTCTTTTATCCTATTCTCCATTTTTTTTAATTTCTGTTATTTCTCCAGTCAATTCTTTGATGAGTTTAGTTGGATATTCATTCATATGATAAATTACTCTCAATATGGTCATAGTTTTCGACACATTCTATTATAATATCTTCTAATTGATAAGTTCATTTATCAACGAAGATGACTTCGTATCATCTAAATAATCACCTGTTTCTTCTTCAGTTTGACTTGCTTGAGATGACTCATCAATAATGTCTGTAGCCCTTTGTGTTGAAAAATTATTAAAATTATCATTTAAATCTATTGATTTAAACTTTTTGTTTCGCGAGTACTCGAATATTCTAAAGTCCTTAAAAACAATCTTATCGTAGATACTTTTTTCCCCTGCCATTGTTTTTAAAATATCTTGCATTTTTAAAATTAAAAATTCATGTGAATTTATGGCTTCTTATTCGGGCAATCACTATACTCCATTATTCGATTATAAATTTGAGAGAGCGGTTGACGGTTCTTTCTTAATAGAGATTTAATTTGATACATAAAACTCTCAAATAGAAATGAACCGAACTGGTTTAGGTTACCAATTCTTTCAGCATCTTCAGACAAATGGGTAAGAGCGTGACCATTGAAAACGAGATGATGTGAGCTATATACATTTTTTGTTTCAATTCCAAACTGGGTAACCATATTTATTGGAAATTCCTTCAGAATTGACGTTGTATTATGATGGTGCTCATCGATTTTGTTTCTAAAAGACAAATCGTTTCGATTAAAATGTGTTCTCTTTTCTGTGTGCAATACTTACAACCGAAGTAAGCCATATGGGATTTGACTCTAAGAATGCTCCTTCTTGCTGGAGTATCATAAATACAATTTCTAAGTTTTATTTTGATCAGTTTGTTTTGCAAACTAAAATGACAGCATAAAACGTTCATCTCGTTCCTAAAATTAGCCAAAAACAGCTATTAAAACTTTTGCTAATAGGCAATCCATCAATATTGAAATCTATTATTTACCATAATTTTTAATATTTTCTTTAACTCTATTCCACTTTCATTTTGGAGTTTCCCCGCGATTTAAAAAATTTAAAATTTCATTTAGTGCCGTAATTTTAATATTATTCCTGAAAGTCCAAGATTTCAAAAATACTAACAATTCCTTAGTACTTAAACATTGATCATACATTTTCTGCATCACTGTCTTCATCCTAAGAATCAACCGCACTATTGAAGAAGTAGTATCTTCATTTTAACTTGCAGACAAACTTAAATTTGGGGCTATGTTTTCTCTGCTAATTAAGATCACGTTATTTTTTTAATTACGTACCTTACTTATTTGTCGTAAGCGACGTTTGAGTGAGTTTTTTGTTAGCTATATTGCAAATTGTCTTGCTTTAGGCATTTAGTGAGCTAAAAACAATTTAGAGATGTAAGATCAATTTTGACATTGAAATTATACAAATTTATTCAGCTAACATAAATCATTACTAGCACAGATTCGTCTTTATTGTTTAGTTTACAGTAAGTAAATACAAATAAATGTCTAATGATTATGAATAATTTAAAACTTACCCGATAAGATGTTTAACTTTTTCTAAATTTTTAAATAAAAAACAAATACAACACAACCTTTTGTTTTGACATACACTTTAAGACTGACGTGTTTCTCTTTTATACATCTTTCATGCTCTTTATTTTAAAAGGCCTACTACAGTCATTTTCGACCCTTATTTATATCTTATATAAAATTTACGTACAATTTCAACTGTTATTTGGTAATTGATTATTTTGTTCTTACCTTGGACGATTCCGTCTCTTTCAATTTTTTTACTTTAATTTTGACTCTAAAAGAGACGAAAATGGCTCTATGGTCGAGAAATGTTTTATGGATATATATATATATATATATATATATATATATATATATATATATATATATATATATATATATATATATATATAACATTGTGATTACAAAGTAATCGCTAATTACGATTAATTACAAAATAATTAAAGAAACTTATTAATAGTTAATTTATTTTTTAAATAATACTATTTGATTGACTATAGTCGTTGTCAGTCTGATCAAATTTAACCACAAATCATATTTTTTCTATTTACAACAAATTACGTCTAACAGCGTACTAAACACTTTTATAATTAATTTACTGTAAATTCCGATTTATACAATTATATATTACAACTATCGATTTGTTATATGGACTGGTACATGTATAAGATGCAAAAAATGTGACCGACTAAATAGAGACAAAAAGTTATAATTAATTAAGCATCCTCGACCCAATTTATTCAACTAAAGTAATAATTTTCATCTTAATTTGTATTGTACATTGTATTAATGCACAAAATTAAATTTGCTGTACGTCGAGAAAAAAAATTAAAATAACGCATGCGATAGCGTTGCTTATATGCAATTTATAAGTTTTATCTACGTATAAAAGCACTAAAATAATAATTATGCGCGGCTAGTTTCGAACTAACTACTTATAGATAACATGATCATGATTGCTTATATATTATACAGTCTAAGCATGAAATTATTAGAAAACTGGATTAATTTGCACCACCTGCATATTTTTCAACTATACGTACGTGTAGGTATTTATAAAATGACCTCCACGTGTAATTAATTGCACGTCATTGACCTAAACTTTGAAAACTGCATTTAATAAAATGTCATGTGCATTATTTTAATTCTATAATACAATCTATTATTTACTGTAATGTTCAATTAATTTAGATAAGCTACGTCTTATAATTATTAAACGGCATACGTTATTTATTGTTATAAATTGAATTGTTAATCATAAAATATGTGTGAAGGATTTGTGTTAATCCTTATGTCTAAGATTAAGGACGTAGATAATAATAAAGAGTACAAGTAACTTTTAATCGTTTGCATAATAAATCAACTAAATTTAAAATGTCAACATTTACCAGGTGAAACTACACTGTGGTACAGAAAACGTATACTTCCTTACCACGTCTCTAAAGAAAAGTGATTCACCCACCAAATTTATAGGAGTTAGAGGTTTTTCTAATTGCAATAAAGTTTTTTTTACTGTTAAACTGTTATTTCATTTAATTTTAGTGGTAAATAATTTGTTTTGTATTTGTTTCGGATTTGTTTTGTTCGATCTTTCAAATTTTTTATTTTGATTTATGTTTTATTTTGTAATTACTAAAACTGATGATTTGTATGATCTCATCTATTTCATGCACGTTCTCTTTTAGATTTAATATCACTTTTAGGACTAGCTTCCTGTGTAAGCATATGACAACAAACTTATATTAATTAACAAATATTAGTTAATGATATTATGATATTATTAAGCTGATTAAGATGAATATGTCGGTATATTACCATTTGATTATAATTCTGTAACGGATAGTTTTAATTAATACGAACGCTATATGGCGGTTGTTCGAATTGTGTGCACCATACAATAAATCCAAATAATCGATCATTAATTCATTGTTAACATAAACAAAATAGGATGAGGCGGATTACGCCTCGAATTTAGTACATTTCCAAAAATATAAAAATTTTTTTTCTCGATTTTTGGTTTTTTTACCTAAAAAATCGTAAAATAAAATCCCACCCTAATGTAAAAAAACGATTTTAACGATCACAATGACTGATCGAAATAACATTTGACCTTAAAATTGCCGTAATAGGGTAAAATAGTATAAAAAAATAGTTTTTTGTTTAAATTTTTTATTAGTTTGACGTAAGCGGTTGATTCGGGAATTTCGCATTTTATTTTGAAAAAATAAACTAATTTTGAATATTAAATTTTCAGTTGTGACAGTTCGTTTTAGATTTAAAATTTAAAAAAATATTTTTAAGGGGTTTCAAGTTTGGAAAAATGTTGATCATAAATTTCCAATTAATTTTCGCTTCAGTTAATATTTTCAAAAATGTGCGACTATCAAAAAGGGATAACTGGTTCAATTGAAAAATTACAATATATTTTATCATTGTTATAGGTTATAAAACATTTCTGTGAATTTTATGTATTTTTAAATAGACGTCATAACAATATATTTTTATAATTTATCTAGCCCCTCAAAGAGTATACGTAGTTTTAAAAATCGAAGTTAACCACGTGATAACGAAATTTTTCGAAATAGTAAACTGGAAGCAAATATTGAAGAAATCTAAATTTCGTCCCAAATCAGCAGAACGGTTTGCAGCAGTATCAATAATAATGTAAACTAGAAGTAAATTGCCTACTTATGAAAAATCAAGATGGTTTTTGATGGAAGTGTAAATGTTTTCAAAATCAGTTCAAAGGCCATCCACAAAGATATCGCCAAGAATAGAGTTGTTGTTTTGATATTATTGATATTAATGATATTAATGATATTAGTGATATTAGTGATATTAGTGATATTAGTGATATTAGTGATATTAGTGATATTAGTGATATTAGTGATATTAGTGATATTAGTGATATTAGTGATATTAGTGATATTAGTGATATTAGTGACATTAGTGATATTATTGACATTAGCAATATTAGTGATATTAGTGATATTAGTGATATTAGTGATATTAGTGATATTAGTGATATTAGTGATATTAGTGATATTAGTGATATTAGTGATATTAGTGATATTAGTGATATAAGTATTATTAGTGATAATAGTGATATTATTGATATTAGTGATATTAGTGATATTAGTAATATTAGTGATATTAGTGATATTAGTAATATTAGTGATATTAGCGATATTAGTGATATTAGTGATATTAGTGACATTAGTGATATTATTGACATTAGCAATATTAGTGATATTAGTGATATTAGTGATATTAGTGATATTAGTGATATTAGTGATATTAGTGATATTAGTGATATTAGTGATATTAGTGATATTAGTGATATTAGTATATTAATGATATTATTGATATTTATGATATTATTGATATTTTACTATGCTTTGTAGATAAACTTCGAGCTTGTTGTTTTCCCCATTCTGCATAAGTAGTTTGAGAAATAACAATGTCTTTTTCAGGAACTGCGTCATATAGGCACATATATATATATATATATATATATATATATATATATATATATATATATATATATATATATATATATAAATATATATATATATATATATATATATATATATATATATATACATATATATATATAATTCACATCGTCAAAAGGGATTAGGATGTACTTTTTTTTATAATCACAATATCAGTTTTTTCAGTGGCTATAGAGATATAGTATTCCATCTAGTAGTTCACTTTTCTCATTGTCTCATTACCTTCCTTTGTGCAGCATCTGTGTCTCTTGCCACTGTAATATAAGCAACATTATCTGCGAAGCCAATCAGAGTATCTCTATCTGGTATATGCTTTTTATGGACTCCGGCGTATATAAACATTCTAAAGGTTTGGGCCCACAACTGAACCTCGAGCATCGTCAGCCGTTATTTTTGTTTGACGTGGCCCATAAGTGGCGTTAAATAATAAAATCTTATAACTCAAGATGCTCGCTAACCTAAATAGTAAATATTTTGAACCCTAAAAGTAGACTTAAATGCATATACTATATTGGGTCAGCGGGCTGAATTAAATGCACCTTTAACATCAAATGTTACCAAGAAGGTGATTTTTCTTGAGAAATGGTTCCCAATTTGAACTCTATGAGCTATTTTTTCAACATCTCGAATAGTAGAGCAAATACGTTATAGAAGTATCCTCAATCGTTTTCCGGCTGTGTAGCATACATAAGGATCTATATTGGGTGGAATATTCTCGCTTAAGGCCCTGTATATTCTTGTTATTTTTATACCCTGTATTGCCTTGCACCGTCTCCTATTTTGCGCGATTTAATCTGTCCACCAGTATGCGGTCTTTTTATTTTTATTTTTAGCCTTCTGGGAAATTGCCGTCTCACATGCTCTATCGTACTAATCTCATACGGTAGCACAGACTAATTTCAGTGATCGCTTGGAGAACTTCTTTGTCCATTTTAGCGACATTCCATCTGAGTATGACTTCTTTACCATATGCTTGTGCATTGGCTATTGAGAATATCGTCAGTGATGTATTAGTGGTCACTGCCCGTTAAGTTCTCAATGACTTGCCAGTTCCTAATTTTTGGTATTGCGCGCTTGGATGCTACGTTAATATCAGGTATATATCCGATATTTCTTGATCTCCAAAATGAACGCGTATTCTCCTCGTTCATCACGTTCAGCCCAAATCTCGCTACCGTATTAAGTTCTTTGCTACCTCGGAAGTTAGAAGAAGGCACCACTCAACTGCTTTAGCATTGAATTTTCTTGTGACTATGACGGTGACACCTGTTCATTGGACTAAATGTTCGTTTAACTTCTACTGAAATTGACAAATGTCACTTCTTTCCGCAACATGCGTGATCCCTTTCGGTGTTAAATTTCCTTCAGAACAGAGAAAACATTTTGCCTTGCAAGTTTCAAGTGGCTTGACTCTCCAAATGCCTACACAAACCTTGTGCTCTCCTGTCTGTTGCTTTGCGATTTGGTTGAGTATGACCATACCCAAAATATCTGAAGAAACGAGTCACTGTGACTCGTTCTTTTACTCGGCAGTAATCTTTTGCAAAACAATGCTTCTTCTAAAGGGACTAGTGTCTTCTCACTATAGCCGGGTTACAAACTACAGGCTTCTCCTAAAGTGTCAATTGGTTCTCAGTATCCAAGGGACAGTAAGGGGATGTCGCTTTTAAAGCAGTCAGCTCTTCCACAAGAAGACTAGCATAAAATTAAAGAGCACCTAATATCCAAAGTCCGTAAAGTTTTTTAAGAGTTTCTTCTTTATTGTTGTACTTTAGCCTGATGTTCAAAAACAATCAATTCTCCACGGGGAGAATTAGAATAGAAATTTCTCATTCGAAGAAGTGCCTTTCCGTTGCCCTAGTAATGCCCATCCATCTTTCACTCTTTTTAGTTACAGTAAACCACTGCACACATTACATAATTGTGAAACATATTTATGTAAATTAATATAGTATATATTTTTATGAATTAATTTATGTTTATAAAAACATAAATTTTTTTAATAATAATCAAAACATAAAATTATTCATCCCTCATATTATTTTTTGGTCCACAACATTATAGCATTATCATAACAAAGCATATACATATATGGTGTGTAATATACTTGTTTGTTGTTGTTGTGCTGGGAAATCAACGCATATACGCATTCATTGGAAAATGTGTAACAAAAAAAAATAAAAAATAAAAAATTCACAACAATAATACAAAAAGGATCATCAATTTGTGTTGTGTGCGTGAACCTTTATGTTAAAACACTCTATTTAAAAATATATAAATAATTGAAATAGGGATAGTTACTGTACCTTTAATGTGACAATAAATTTTGACAGTTTTAGTATTTGTATCATCTTGCCTATATTTAGGTTTTATGCAGACAACAATTGACTTTTATATTGTTGAAAAATTATTTGGAAACTAATTTTTACGGTCTGCAACCCCTTTCGACTGCAATATTATTTTACAAATTAGCTATTTTGACAGTAATTGAGGTATACAATTTAGAAACATAACTCTTCACAATTTTAATTTGTAATCAACCAGCATCAATGACCGAATTTACTTGATCTGATTATACAAAAAAAAAAAAAAAAAAAAAAAAATTATGACCTTCAAATCCCACATTGCGATGCGACATCATATTGTAATAAAGAAAATCGATTTGTATACAGGCCATTGCTGCCCCGTATCATATCATTAGTTAAGTTGACCTGCGATGTAGTGTTGTCCTTGTTTGTTTGACAAGACACAATTCTTCAAAGCACTACTTAACGAAGCTGCTGATAGCTAATGCATATATGCAGACATTGGCTGGATGTACCTACAGCTATTTTTGAATCAGACCAATAAAACACGCTTTTCACAGTAAAATGTTGTTGTCTAAAACCTTGCTCATTAGTAGTGCAAGAAGGAGGGCAGCGCATAATTCTAGATGGGCTAATTTCAATTTTGTATTGGATCCACTCTAAATTCACTGCACATAAGACGCTCAACGTAGGTACCGTTGTCTCAAAATAACAACGTGTATAAATAACAGAACATGGCCTTCGCAAATCCGTATATTTGTAAGTGTTTTGGTTCGTCAATGTCAACCAAAGACTCAATGTCACGGAATGGCCAATCCCCGTTAATATTGCAGCTCAAACCAAAATGTACTTTGCCATTCGGTGTGAAGGTGTATATAGGTAAAACTTGATTTCAACCGCCTTTTAGTAGCCATAATTTTTAAACGACAAATATCGAAAACAAAAGGCCGATTAGATCGAAGATGCGTGCTACTTCCGAAAGTACAGTAGAAATTTGGATGTTAAATTTGAAGACATCTTTCTCAGTTGATTTAATATGTGGTTTAATGCATATTGCAGTGATAAATTTTTCGACGATATCATAAGAAGCAATAGTTGAGGTTCATGAGTAGTCAATTCATTTCGACCTTATATCAACATCAAATTTTGAGGTGATTAGGTATATTAAAAAGTCGTTGCAATTAACACCAGGTCAATTTTGAAAAGAAAGAACCAGATTTGTTGCATGAAAATGTTTCGGTGCAACATTTTTGGAACGATAATCGACTGGTTACTTACAGTGAGTCTTCGATAGAGTGTAAAATCGAACAGCAAATAACCTGCTACCAACCAAGTGGCTTAGGCAAATTGTCGAAGCCCTTAGTTATAAAAATCATCCATGATAAAAAGCATCCGTAACTAAAAAAAAATCTTATCAGAAGGTAACAATAATTCCATATTAATTCTAAGAAGAACTTCGAAAGCTTGTATCAAAATGCTGTCCCGAAATAGTTTTCCAGTCTGAAATCGAACAGTAACCATTCCAAGAACCCAGGACCACATCTATATGCCAAATTTCTAAGGTTATTAGATATACATGTTCCCTATATTCCTTCCAGTAAATATCGTAAACTGGTAATACAGAAGTCATATCAGAACGGTGTCCTTAGTAATATAGCCCAAAAATATTCAAGTGTTGCACCTACCACAGTTGACATGAGGAGGGCATGATTAAGCTGAACCTCGTTGAAAAATTGATGGAAGGATTTACAGTAATCGAGACCACATGTTCAATCAATAGATAAATCTTAAAAACCTGATATGGACTATACGAAGATAACTACTACAAGGCGTTTTCCGAATTGAATAAGATACATGCTTTGAGGTGCAGACGTAAGGTTTTCATCTTTCTTTTTTTAATATTTTAACGGTTTGAAGAGACAGTAGTGGCAGTAGTTTTACAATTTGTACATGTCATCCATTCATGATTCTGTTTTATTAGCACGTGTTTAGAAATTACAGTATTTGAAAAGGAGAAAAATATTTATGCAACTGACCTCATGACGGGTGCGAACATAGCTGTCGAAGCGTAACCGTTGAAAAAGTCGTTACAAATTACGTTATATAATTATGGTTTCAATTTGTGAAAGTGGATGTCCATAATCTTATTAAAGTTCTAAAATACATTCTTTCTGGAGATATAGAATAAAATTTAAAAGCAAAAGCAGATTAAGCCATGGACGCCAGGTAGTGAAGGTGTTAGGTTTGCAGTTTGAACCAAGGTAATTCATTTTTAAATTTTGCATCAATGTTTCGCTGAATTCGAGGCCTACAAAAGGAACCATACTGTCTGAAGCCGGTAGAATCGGTTTCCAGATGGATTACATTTTTCAAAATACTTCAATATACTATAATGGTTTTACCCGTGAAATCCGAAGATTTGATGGGAAATTTCGTTCAATTAACCTCCTGATTTAATTTTGAGCTCATCAGATACATGCAGTATTGAGAATAATATGCAGCATTGATTATTGACTTCAGTATATAAGACTTGTAAAAACACCACAACCACATAGGCTAACATTATATGATGTGACATCATTACCAATCGAAAAAATAAATCCATATTGCATTTCGTTACATTTCCAAGTTCATTGAAATTTTTTTTGTGGGTATTCGCAGATTTTTTTCTTTTTTCACCAAAATCGAAAGCTAATTAATTTTTTGCTCAATCAACCTTAACAAGACAAAAAAAAACGGTTTTTAACGAAGCAAAAAAAAATTATTGTCAATTTGACTAATTACTGACCTTCTTACATCATATAATACTGAAACGGTTAGTCTGCGAGATACACTCTCCTAATTCCGCAATTTCACAGAAATTTTCTAATATTTTCTTAGATAGCCATCAAAAGTCATGGACAAAAAATTTTTTTTATGGATTTTTTGATAATTGTGATATAGCAGATTGAATATGTCATTGAAGTCTATACAGTGGTTTTGTAATGGTCAGACGATTTTGTTAAAACAAACAAAAAAAAAAAAAAAAAAAAAAAACATTATTGCTACCTTAAATAATGACAGCAAATGTAATTTGACATCTACATATATCTGTATACTTAAAATTAAATCAGATTACGTCGTTAAGATGCAAATATACAATTTGCGTTGATACATTATACGTGAAGGACAGGTTGGTTTGTCATTTGTTTTTAATTAGAACTGTTTTTAATGTTTAGCGGTGATCATTGTATATAGAGGTCGAGCATTTACACCGGACATTTAGTAATCAAGGTGTAAGGTTGTATCCATGACTAACAAAAAAAAAAAAAAAACGTAATTGAAATTAAACTGCCAACTTTAATCATTTAACTGATTGAATTAACTGTTTTGCGAATAGTTAAAAAGTGGGGAGTTTTCCAATAGGGGCTTACGTTAAATTGATATTAGTTTTAACAAAAAAATATTTTAAGTTTGGAGAGCAGAAATTGTTTGGACATAAAAAATGTGAACAACTTTAGAAATTGATTGATTGATTGATTGATTGATTAAACAAAACCCAAGGATTGGATAGGAAAGTTAGTTATGACAGCCTCAACCCGGTTACTGACACCTAGGCGATCGATAGTTAGTTTCCTTTGTGGGAAAAGGATAGAAAACGTATGTTAATAATGACAGTATTGGTCAAGATTCCCAGTAGCCAATATTCAAACTACTATTAGCATTTTGATAAATTATAGTTAAACCACTAGTTATAACAGAGTGTAGAACTTTGCTTGGTTTGTGTTATTGGTGGTACTGAATTGGTTGTTCTCGGATTTGATTTCTCTCCATCCATTAAAACAATCTGATCATCATCTTGTTCATTAATATAACAATAGTGTTTTTGGAGAAACAAACTGCTTGCTAATTTATCATTTTCACCTGCTAATTGTACTACTAACTTCTTTACGTTCGATAATACTTTCGGAAGAGCATCACCAGTTTCTTGTTGGTGTCTATTAATTTCTGCATTTTTGTTTTGTTACGGGATTTTAAAACCTTAGTTTTGTTCCGTAATTCGTCTCAGGATCGTGTTTATAATGTTCGGGCTAAAAATTCGAATGTCCAGATTTCCCAGTCTTTGGTATAAGTACATCTCCATGTAGGTCAGAAAGCAACTATTGCTTTCTTGATTGGAATCAAGAAATCATTATTGAATAGTAAATCGTATTTAGCAAAGATTTACAATCGGAACTTCATCTGTTGCTAATTTACAATTTTGCGATGGCGTATATTAATAATTTGCGACTGAATCAAAGATATGTCCCTTAAACGTATGAATATGGTCACTGAAGTAATATAAAAATATGCAAACAAGCACATTCAGCATCATAAATCGTTCAATACTACTAATGCAGAACAAACTCTCCAAAGGGAGAAACCTTTAAAACTAATTACCGTCCGTAATTATTACAGATAAGTAAATATATATCCTCGATCAAGTGTTAAGCGTGTTAAGTAAGATAACAGAGCTGTATACCAAATCGGCATCTTTTTTATTCGGTTCGTTTTTGCTCTGGAGCACGAAACACGTGATTTGATTGGCTGCGGCTGGTCACTTAAAATAAAAAAAAACAACAGAAAAAACAGAAAAATAGAGCATGTCATAATTAGAATAATCCTGCTAGCATAAGCTCGTGCAAGTGTATAGTTAAGGCTTAACTAAGACATATTCTTAAGTGCATAGTTTTTTTTCATTGAAACAACCCACAAAAAATATACAGTCCATTAAAGTTGTGCTGCTCGACTGAGACATGGTCCTTCGAGCCGGATCAAAGAGTGAAACATAACCATAGACGGCATTTATTTAACAATAAAACAACTCCATTGTTTTATATCAATCCAACATGGTGTTGTGAACATTCCATTACGCCGAGTATCCATCCCATGGCACAGTGAGCGATCCAATCCAGGAAAACAAGCTGAATTATTTTACTCCATCGTGTTAAATTTAAATTTTTTTAGTCACAAGTGTTCATTGTATTGGTATAATGCCTCGAATAGATGCGTTGATAAAATGACGTTCCACAATCAAGGGATCTCCAACGATGATTTGTAAATATGCCAAGGAGAATGGAAAGCTGAAATTTCGATTACGTCGATTAGAAGCTTTGTTATCCGAGTTATAAGAAACTGAACTAAGCATCAGCGAGATAAAACCAGATGATGAAGGTCATCAAGAAGAAGTCGAAGAGAAATATTATGATGCCGTCGCCGAATTGAATAATTTATTACGAAAGGCTACTTTGGTGGCCAGGAATTTGTCTGTAGAATTATGTTATAGTAAAGCCGATCAGAACCGTGGTTCAAATTTAGAAGTTAAACTCCCAAAAATATACATCGCACCATTCTACGGAAGTTATACAGAATGGCAATCATTCTATGATTTATTTTCTTCCACCATACATGAAAACCCGAATTTGAACCCGGCTCAGAAAATTCAATACTTAAAGGGATTCCTGAGAAACGAAGCCACTAATCTTCTAAAACATTTGCCAATTTCAGACGCAAGTTATATTGAGGCATTGAATAAGTTAAAATATCGTTACGATAGCAAACGTTATACAGTGCAATCTTTCATCAAAAATCTAGTAGAGTTACCAGCGATTAATAATTTTACTTCACAACCCATTCGAAAGGTAATGGACACCGCTGACGAAGTCTTAAGAGGATTGAAGGCAATTGGACCTAACGCAAAAATAGAAAAGAGCTGATGCCTTGGATGCAACCAAAAGCTTTCCAAAAAGAACAGTTACACAAGCTGCAAGACCTCCAAAAACGTTTACCCACGCTGTCGCATCATGTTTTATTTCTAAAGGTGATTATCATCCAATATTGCAATGTCCGAAATTTAAGGAATAGACAGTTGACAAACGAAGGGAATGGACAAGGATTAAAAATCGTTGTTTTAATTGTTTTAGCCAATCCCATGTGGTGTACTACTGTAAATCAAGGGGAAAAAGTCATCACTGTAAGAGAAACCACAATACACTGCTGCATCTAGCCAGTAACTCTAATCAGTCCAGAGGAACAGATCCAACCAGTAGTCAATCACTACAACCACAATTAGCCCAAATTGTCGTTTTACTTGACTCAGGCTCCCAAACTTCCTTGATCACTGAAAAGTTCGTTCAGAGATTGTGACTAGAACGTAGAAATGGGTGAATTTGTATTCAAGGGCCCGCTAGCCAAAAGATGGTTAAAACCAGGGAAATAGTTGATCTAATCATATCACCACATATAAAATCTAATTTTATATCCGAGGTTTCCGCGTATGTGGTACCATTCATTACTACAGTCAGACCGATTCAAAAACTGAGTGGGTGCACTGCAAATGCAATTCAACCTTGACGCTAGCTGATATAAGTCGAAACCCAGTTTCTAAAATCGATCTACTCCTAGGACCTAAGTAATTGCAATAGCTTTATTATCGATAACAGCAGCCTAGACAATAGTCTTAAAAACTTTTGGGAATCTGAGGAAGTATTTGGTAACCCACCGTATTTGGTAACCCACCGTTTAAGTTTAAACCAAACTTAAAACCATTGAAGGAATCACTCGCTATCGTATCGCTATCTAAACGCTTACACGCAATGGAGGGGAAATTTAAGTTTAATACAGAACTTCAAAGGCGATATATCGAGTTAATGGAAGATTACGTACTTTTAGGATAACAAAATTACGTGTCGTATTCGACGCCTCTGCCAAAACAACTTCTGGATCTTCACTTAATGATAATCTGCTGACTGGACCAACTTTACAAAATTTATTGAGTGATATCTTAGTTCGTTTCCGTTAGCCACCAGAGTTATTCAAAATTTAGCCAAAGCTAATATAAAGCAGTATCCCAAAGCATCAGAGACATTATTGAGAGACATATACGTAGATGACTTATTAATTGGAGCCCAGTCAGTAGCTGAAGCAACTAAATTAGCCGAACAATTGTACACCATTATGAACCAATCTGGGTTTAAACTAAGAAAATGGTCCTGTAATTCCTCCGAGTTTTTCAAAAATATTGAGGTTAATGAATCAAGTCCAGAACTCCAAAGAATATTTCTGAAGATTCAGAAGAAATAAAAGTATTGGGGCTACAGTGGCAATCAGCTTCTGATAAATTCACATACCAGGTCAAGCTAAAGGATAGTCTACCAAAGCGTCTATCTTATCGGAGACTTAGTCGATTAGCACACATTTCAAATCACCAGTATAATCGCTTCTACATACAATACATTTTTTGGCGTCATCATGTCTATGAATTAATGTACTATTGTACCAAATTGATGCAGTCTTTAATCAAAAATCATTTAGGGAAAAATTTCTACTTTGTTGTCTACACAATTTTTGAATTCTCTTCTCACATCATCAAGTTGATACACTATCTACATACACACAATATGAATCAGAGTAGCAGACTACTAATAAGACATTTAAAATAAATTTAAAGACTTTTGACATCGATTGTTGTCTCGCTAAAACGAAAGCGACCAGATTTTTTTCAAGAAATTTTATGCTATTTCCAGGGAACCCGGAAATTTTATGGCAATTTCGGTAATCATGGCCACAAATAAACTTAGGATTTATTTAAAAAAAAAATTGTATTTCAAAGTCTCAAAAAACACTGTACACTGTACAAACATTTATATGACACACATACACCTATACGCAACGATCTCGTATTCAATAATGATGATAATTTATTATTGAAGATCAATTATCTTGTCGGTGTACAAATTAAATTTAGTTTGGTGAAATATATTGCAAAAATTGTTTGATTTCAATAATTTGACGACAAAGTTTTTTTTTGTGCAAAAAATGTTATAACCGCGCACGCATAAATATGTAATAAAGAAATTGTGTGAAACGCCAAAAAAAAAAAAAAAAAACCAAAACATTAACGATTTTGTGTAGACCCATGAGTGGACCAAGGTAAGTAGTACTATAATATGATTAATTATATGTTGTGTGTACATGTTACGCATCGTTACGTGGATATGTAATTATGTATTAATATTTAGATAAATCATTTAAAAAAAATTTATTGGAAAGTTCGATAATGTGTTGATGTGTTTTATATAATAGTGTATGTGCAAATATATTCTTCGAATGTGCACCTTGAGATATTACGCGTATGATCAAAAAATTATAGTTCATCAAATATTTGTATGCTCGTCGGTGTACGATTGGTCTGTAAAGCAGACTGACTCGTAAGTAGTTCGTTTATTCATTTCTTCAATAATTATGATTTCAAAGTTGATGAACAATAATTAGAACGAGTTTATCGCCAAGTTTTTTAACTGCAAATCTTTATCTCGTTTGAGGAGTACTCCGTACCGTAGTGTTCCATTTAATAATTCTTAAATCCTTTTCACCGCGTTTCACTGAATTTTTATGGAGAAAAATTGATCGGACCTTCTAAACCAAAGAAAAACTTAAGCTCCCTGGAATGAATTTTGAACTCCCTATTCAATTCCTTCACCAGTAATTCTGCTAATTTTGAATAAGCAGATTAAGCAATCTGGATCTGTACTATTTTCTTAGCTAATTGGCTGATGCATGAAAATATTCTCTTCAAGCTGTCTGTATATAGAAATCTAACTTAATATCGAACTATGAGGCTTCATTTGTTTTGAAGTAGAACCCGTAAAAACCACTCGTAGTCAATCAAACCGAATTAGAGGACTGAATGTTATGATCGGTAGAATCATATTTGGTTTTCTTCAGCGCTTCAATTTCTTAATCCGCCTTTTTCTTAATCGGATCAATCAGCAAACTTCACTGGCCACCTCAATCCCGCTTGATTTCGCAGATTAAGCAATCCCATCGTATTCTTTTCACGTGTTTTGGCATCGTTGGGGATGAGTTATTCTTTTGATTGATCCTGAAGAGATTTGTGAATCTCACATCTCGATAAGTTCTGACTCGATTTTCCATTGTCTATCAAACTTTTGTGTAGTCATCCCACAAAATAACTCTTTTTGCCTTTTGGATCCCATTTGTGCTTCTTCTTCTCCAGGATTTGTTTTTGACCAAATAATATTTTTAGTTCGGCAACGTTAGTATCTATCCCCATGCATTACTTTAAGACCGATAAATTCAAGCCCGTTGTTTTTTATTAAATTATCACGCTTTGCTTCAAATATTTGCTCGCCTTCGTGGGACAATTTTCCAGTCTGCTACCTCTGATGTTTCTTTAAAAAGATATAAAATTATCCAGTGTCAAAAATCATTTTTCATTAACAGGAAATACCGCAATCAAACAATAGAATTTTCTTGGACAGGACGACAGAGATTAGCGTGTTTGACTTTTTGTGTCTGAATTTGGAAATGGAAGTCGATGCATTTTCCCAAAAATAAAAGCATTGCAACATATGTCTATACTTGATGTTCAAAGTTAATATCCATTTTCATGAAAAAATTTCGTACGTAAAAGGTTTTGAAACGAGTTTCTTCAATCGAAAGTCTCGAAATTAGGTTTGGTTAGGTTCGGTATGTTCCAGCTTCAATATGCGCTTAGTTATATTTTTGAATGTTTAGCCACTACATACCACTACATCGTTGCCACGTCTGACCTTTGGTTGTGAATGGATGAAAGCAAATCTCTCATTTTCTGTTAATTTACATTGTGTAAGTTGTTTATTGTAATTTTGCAATGCTGCAGCATCATTTCTTTTCGTAGGTTCTGATTTGACAGTTTTACCATTGCGACCACGTTACAAGCATTTTTGAAATTAAGTATTCTGCAAGCTTTCTCGTGAAATGTTATGTTGGTTAAAAAATCTACGCCCAATGGGCTGAAATTGTTGTAAAATTATGATGAAATTCGATACGTAGGATGAAAATAGAATTTTAAAATGATTTTTTCAAGTCAATGATTATTTTAATAAGATGAGAAAAGAAGCAATTAAAAAAAACCATTAAGTGAAGAAAAATTCTTTCTCTCGGCTTAAATTGTTCAAATATGAAACCTCATTGGCCATATTCCAGAAGTTTTCCCAAAAAAGATTTTAAAATCAAATTGAATTATACAATTAAAGAAAAAAACATTAAGTGAAAGAAAATTCTATTTTTCTCCTTAAAAATATTCAAGTATGGAACCTTACTTCCAATATTCAAGTATGGAACTTCCAGAACTTTTCCAAAAAATCATTTTGAAATCCCATTTTCAACGTAAATGTCGAATTTCATCAAAATCGGTTAAGAAATCACCGAGTTCCTCCCTAATTGGCCTTATTCCAGGACTTTCCTAAAAATTCATTTTAAGTTTAAATCACATGTCGAAATATCCTGTTTTGAAATATCCAGTTTTGTACCTTACCTCGTTTTGTCAAATCCTATTTTGAAATATCCAGTTTTAAAATGTCCAGTTCTGAGCGGTTCCCATGTATTCTACATGTTTATATTCTGTTAATGTCAAATTTTAAAAGTCAATCACGTAGTTTAAATTTTATCAAATAATACATACATTTATATAAATTTGTGTTTACAAAAAATCTATTTGAAATTTTGACATATACTTTATTGAAATATATAACACTGAACTGAAAATGTATAACAGTTTTCACTGACATCATGCGTAAATACTCAGAACTAATGTATTTTTTCAATTTGGTAAACCTAAATTGCATTTTCGATGTTGATGATAAAATAAAATGATAAAAGCAAATGAAAACTTGATGACATTTTATTTTATTATCATATCATTAAAACAGAATCGAACCCCTGTTCTGTTGCAATGATATATTAGTTTGTAATAGTAGCCTCTAGTTGTTACAGTTCCTGATTTAATGCCAATGCCACTGTAAAGGAGGCGTACTTAAAATGTTGCGCATTAATTATTTAAATTTAATTTGGGTTATTGCCTAGAACTTAGATGGCCAGGACCCTGTTATTTAACAGGTATCCGATAATCTTTATTGTGGTCTCAAAGTATTTTATAGTTTTAGGTTATTAAATCCTCGTAATGAGCATCGTCTAAGCCTTAAACGATTATAATCAAATGGTAAATATTTTGAAATTTCCTTTCCGATGCCAGGCAATCGCTTCAGTAAATAATCTTTTGCCATATAAAAGGAGAATAAATGTTCTAAATTCGTTTAACAAATAATTTTATGCTATCAACTTTGAGGTACATCGTATTATTTAGACTATCAGTTATTCGAAAATAATACGAGAAAAAGTTGTGTCATCATTCGCTCACGATCTCCAATTTGATAAACAATGGCAAAAAATAAACATACTGCAAAAATGTTAATCATGAGTCAAGCTTAAATAAGATTGAAAAGGTCACAATACTAAAAAGAAGATTATTTTATGTGATGAATTACCAAGTCAACTACGGACACCTTCCTAATTCGGAAGCAACATAACATTTGAAATAATATCAGGATACAAATTTCAAATTTTAAATAAATGATTCAAAATTAAAATCGGGCATTCTCTCAAACGTGTCAAAAAAGATGACGATTCATTAGATATTCGGAATCAGACACTAATCCTTTAGGTATGCTTGAGTTTAAATGAATAACTAAAGTATGTCAAACTCAAGATTAACTGGTTTTTTTTTAGATAATCTTCTTTAATTGATGATTTGTGGTTAGCTCAAGTCTATCGGAGGTTAAGTTGAAAAATGCTTTTGAAGAGTATATTAAATATATATATATATATATATATATATATATATATATATATATATATATATATATATATATATATATATATATATATAAAAATTCCATTTTATAAAAATTCTGCCACACAACCGTACTATTTTTTTGTTGGGTATATTCTTTGATTTTTTCAAATGTTCACTGACAATTGGTTTCATAATGTAAGTTGTCTCCAGATATTTGGAGAAGGTTGTAATTTTTGCAAAAACTTTTTATGTATTTTTTACTACTTTCAACTTTTATGCGGAAATCTGATCATTTGAAACACGACCTAACATCAATCAAAATAATAACTTTCTATATAGTTATATAGATTTTTTTATTGATGAAATAAGAAAATCGCGTATTGTCGTCCATTCCATTTCCGAATTATGAACTGTTAAACAATCGGTGTTTATTGTTTCGTTTTTTATTAAAAACTGGTAAAATAAGTAAATAATTTTTGTTGCACAAAAAGTAATTAAAACAAACATTTTTATTAGTCTAAAATACCATTCAATCGTTTTACACGAGCATACTTTCAAAAACTATACATAAAAATTCTTGGAATGTTCCAATTCGAATTTCACCTGCAAACGTCACAATAAAGTTGCAACAATTTTTTTTTTCGTTTGTTTTATGTTTTTTAAATCACCGTGTGTGTGTGTGTTTTCTGCAACATAATAAAAATCATAACGATTGCATGTTAAATATCAAATTTAATAAGATGAAATATTTGACTTTCTTTCTAATTAAAGTTGGTATATACACATAAGATCTGTTTACGGTTTTATTACGCAAATTATGACCCAAAGGTATATATAATTCATGGAATTGAAAAAGGTTAACATTTCGCACGATCTTATACATTTGAACATATTATAGCCGTCGTGGTTGGGGGGAAATAACATGATGCATAAAACACGTAAAAACGAGCAAAATTGATTGGTTGATTGGACTGTAGGATCAATACTCTACACCCATATTCTGTATTAGACCTGTCCTACTCCTTTACAGCAGTTTTACATAAAACATAAGGTATGGAAGGGAAATGTATTAAATGTATATATCTATAATACGTGCATAAATATATCACAAACAAACGGACACACACACACACGCACATATATATATATATATATATATATATATATATATATATATATATATATATATATATATATATATATATATATATATATATATATATATATATATATATATATATATATATATATATATATATCCTAAATATCCGAGTTCACCTATTCATTCACTTCCTACTTTTAACCTATTCATTCACTTCCACTTAACACTTTTAAATTTATATAAATTAGATAAAAAATGTATATAACATTAAAATCAAACGAAGCAACCGTTAAACTAACAAACACGTCATTGGATTAGACGAAAATTTAATTGATGTACATTTCCAGATCTTTAAAAAAATACCAACGATAAAAAAGTTTTAAAAGCCAATGTGGCTTTTTTTGACTAGTTTTCTGCTAAACGTTGATTGGACAACACTGTTTCGCAATCTGAATATCTCGGATGCCGTGTCTGAATTTTATAAAATTTTGAATACTGGTTTTGATTTATTTGTACCAAAAAAACTCGTTAATTCCGTTTATACTGAACCATGGTTTAATTTCCGTTTAAAAAATATTGCTAATCGCAAGTCTAAAGCATTTAAGGCTTATAAACGAACTAATGACATTAATACCAAACAAAAGTATAGCGATTTATGTAAAGAGTTTAAATTTTTGAATGATTTTTTATATAGAATGTATATTTTACAGATTGAGAATGAAATTTGTTCCAATCCTAAACGGTTTTTTTCATTCATTAACACGAAAAGGAAATCTCAGGGCTATCCGCGTGTAATGAACTATTTTAATTCACCTATTATTGGCTCTCAAGTAATTTGCGATACCTTTGCTAATTTTTTTCATAGTTCTTTCGATGACGACGGCACGAATATAAATTTAAGCTCTTTAGATTTGCAGTCTTCTGCCTTGATCCAATTCACGTTTCATGAAGTACTTAATGGCTTAAAAAGTCTAAAAACTGACAAGAGTGCAGGTCCCGATGGCATTACTCCATTTATATTGGCTAAATGTGCCTATTCTGTGTGTCGGCCATTGCTACATCTGTTTAATTTAAGTCTTTCTACTGCTTCCTTTCCTCAGATTTGGAAATTGTCATTTGTTATACCAATATTTAAATCAGGTAGAAGAAGCGACATTACCTGTTATAGGGGAATTTCAATTCTATCCGTGATTCCGAAGCTTTTCGAATCTTTAGTTAAATCAAGAATTGAGTTCCATTTGAAAAACAAAATTAGTGTATACCAACATGGTTTTTTGGCGGGTAGATCTACAATTACTAATCTTATGAGTTTTTCTGGCCATTTGTTTAATGCTGTGGGAAGCCGTGAGCAGGTTGACGTCATTTACACCGATTTTTCGAAAGCGTTCGACAAGCTAAATCATAATATTCTCTTACATAAGTTGATGGTCTTCGGTTCCGATTTTATTCCGGTGGCTTGGATTGCTTCTTATCTAAGTTTACGAAAGCAATACGTAAGAATTTTGGGCGATGTTTCATTTGTATATAACGTACCGTCGGGTGTTCCACAAGGGAGTCACTTAGGTCCAATGCTTTTCATAATATTTATTAATGACGTAGTTCAGTGTTTTAATTTTTGTAGATGTGTTTTATATGCGGATGATTTGAAAATTTATGCCAATATTAATTCTTTTATTGACACTGAGCGTTTGCAGCGAGAACTTGACATATTTTGTAATTGGTGTGTGGTGAATAAGCTGTCTCTGAATCCTAATAAATGTAAAGTTGTATCTTTCTCAAGAACTCGGACATCTTGTATTGTGTCACCATATGTCTTGATGGATGTACAAATAAGTCGAGTGTACGATATTTTAGATCTTGGAATAATTTTTTCATGTAATCTTACATTTAATAAACACATTGATTACATAATAAGTAGGGCGTTTTCAATGTTGGGATTAATTAAGAGACACAGCCGAGAGTTTCATAACCCCTACACGTTAAAATCTCTTTATGTTACCTATGTCAGGCCAATTTTGGAGTATGCTTCGGTCATATGGCATCCTTTCTATCGGATTCATGCTGTCAGAATTGAAAGCATTCAAAAACAATTCCTGATTTATGCATTACGACGTTTACCGTCCCTGAATCGACATATATATGTTCGTGAACCGTATATAAACCGCCTTTCATTAATAAATTTACAAAGTCTAGATCGTAGACGTGAAATAGCCTGGGCCGTGTTTGGTCGGGATGTTTTGTGTTCAAGGATTGATTGCCCGGAATTGCTTTAGAAGTTTAGCATTTATTTTCCACAGAGAAATTTAAGATTGCGGCCGGGTTCTCTCCGTATTCCGTTTTGTTCAAATAATTTTCACAGTACAGAACCATTGTTAAAAGTTCTAATCGAGTTTAACAAGAGTTTTAATTTCTTTGATTTTCATATTTCGAGAGAGTTGTTCAAAAAACGTTTATTATAATTCGAATGTTTTCATTTTTGTATATAATTTACATAAATTTATATTTAATGTTCCTTATTATTATTTTTACCATAGTAGTGTGTGAGTAGTCAAACTATTGTATTTTTACATGATTGATGAAATAAATAAATAAATAAATAAATAAATAATTCAAATTACGGAGTAATGCAAATTGGAAATTTTTGATTTTTTTTTATAATTATTGCCCGGTTTACATTTGGAAACATTTCTTCAGTAATTATTGTGTCCAATTCTGAAATTTTGAAAATTATTTGATTTCTGTAGTTTTTTTGCAGAGTGAGCCGTTTATACGTAGCTATTGCCTGTATTTTCCTCGATCGGTTCAGATTCACGTAAACTGTTATCGGTTACCTCATTAACGTTAAGTTTATTTTTATGTTCTCGGTATACAACGTCATAATCGTAGTTTTATAGTTCTAGTCTGCAACGGAGAATTTTTGAATTTTTTTCAGAAGATTTTATAAGTGAAGTATGGTTTGTATTTTTTTACAGACCGAATTAGTTCAAGTGCTTATTTCGCGATTGTTGCATAATTAATTTCGGTCGAGTTGAGTGTTCTTAAAGCAAATGCGAAGTACTTTGGCGGAGTAAATTCGTTATCTGTATATTTTTTGTAATGGTTGAGATTTGCCAAATTTTATTTTTGGAAATTACAGCTGGTTTGGGTTATTCTTTTTGAATTTTCCAAAATTTGTTCATTAGAACTAAATTTACAAAGAAAATCAAATGTTTCTTCTATGTCTTTCGGTCTATTGGACATATCAGAAATATAGTTTTCTTAAACCAGATATAAACGCATTTAATGAAGGCATTAACTGTTGCCCATGAGTGACATGGGACATTGATTTTATGTTTTGCACTGCCTCTTTGATTTTTTGAAAGTAGCTGTGTAACGTCATTACTTATCTCTTTCGGTTTTATTTATAACCGCCTGAATATATATCCCAAATTGCTGTCGTCAATGTCGATATTCCTATTGAGATTAGGCTTGCTACCTTTGGAAAATGCCAGAGAAGGACAGTTAAACTTTTGTTTTAAGCACTGCTAGCGACAAAAACATTTTGTAAGTCCAAAACATCGACACATCCATTTTTGCAAATCTTCACTAATGAAATATCTTGGTAAAGTTGGCCAAATGATTATAGTTCTATCTTAGCAGGCAATAAAGACAACTATTTCGTCGATATATGCCGAGAATTTGTTTAAATTCAATTTTCGAGTAGTTACACAGTTCAATTTATTTTGATCGACGTTAAAAACGTCGTAGCGGCGTTAAAAGCGTCGTAGCGGAGTTAAAATCGTTTAATTAAAAATCTACCATCGGCCCCTCGTGATAATTCCTTGGTTTCCGGTGTTTACTATCAAATGTCTCTTTATTGTTAACCGCAGCTCGACTAATTTCCTTAACAGCCATTTCTTTCGTTGTGGTTGCTTCACATTAGCTTTAGAACAACTTACACGTATATATAAGCGTATTAGGAAATTTTTCAAGCAGGTCGATATGCACGGTATTGAATGATATTGGTATCTTATCAATCGGATGTAATTCCTCTTCCTTTTGTCCTGATAGTGCTTTTGTATATCCCCACTCGCAAGCTGCGATACATTTTCATTCTTGGAAACAAAAAATTTCTCTGCAGCATCTTAAATGCCTTCTAAACTCCACATATCCTACTTAGTCGTGATTTAGTTAGGTGAATATCCACTTGACCATTCTAAGAACGACTAATTTATGCGTCCTGCGTCAGTGTTTTGAACAAGTGAACGGCCCGCATGCATTAGTTCGTCCGCCCCAGTTGTATATTTCGTTTGGCACCACCACAAGCTTCATTTGAACTCCTGGTCGATATTCCATGACAAAATTGTAATCGGTTAATTATCGCCATCATATTGAAATTCTTGGTATTACATTTATTTTATGACGAACAATCGGTTATCATCGCGGCGATTGAGAAAGGTGGAACCATAGATGAATTAAGGTCTTATATTGCTAACGTTTTGTGATTCCCTAATTTAGAATAAAAACGCGATACCTCTTCCAAACTTTTGAAACAATAGAAAAGTTTTTCATGAACTTTAGAAAGAATCCCGCCAATCCCATAAACTGTAGTCGTATCTGAGTTCTGATCTTCAGCCGTAGAAAGCTTACATCGGTATCTGTGTTTAATTTTCTGGGTGTAATCGTGATCCTGACACTTCATGTTCTCAAAATTCCACCTTGCGGTTGAAGAAATGGCTATTTTCCAGGTTAAGAAACTTACCATTGCACTTTATTACATCTAATAACCGCTCTAATTTTCCCATATCATCTAGTAATACCATTATTTCCCCATTAGTCTCGTCAGCTACCTAATTCATAATTTTCTGGAAAATTGTCCATCAGCAGTAACAAAATCGGTTATGGATATTGAATCTTGGAGTATTCTAGACTCATCGCTACTAATATCCTGATGACAAATCCAAAACAGCGAAATAATTAGCTCCGAATAAACGTTGAAGTAGATCTTCCATAATCACCAAAGGAGATCGGTCTTTCCCCATTATAGCGTTGACTTGTCGATAATCTACTCACATGCTTTCTTCTCCTATTTTATTATTATTATTATTAATTTTCTTTTAACATAACCATTTGGCCATTTTTACTCGTTCACATTCACCACCGTACTGTCGTTCTTTTCTCGTCTTTCTCTTTGTTATTTACATTCCAGGGTCGTACTCTACAAAATATGATATTTATTTTTCTGGTGGAGGATATTTTTGTGTTCGTGGAGGATGGAGGCAATTTGTTACGAAAGGAGCACTGTCCTTCACAAAGAAGGACAGGTGGCAAGCCTAATTGAGATCGACAATTTCTGACACTTTCCTTCTCATTTACTAAACACACAGATTTGGTTTTATTACTGCGTATTTATAGTATTGCATTTTTATTTTTATAAACAAAATTAAGTTAGTTCAATCAATATGCCAACAGATGTCACTTGTATAAAGGTCTTTGCTTGTGTCTTACATTCGACTACACTTTTGTAAAATAAAATTTTAAGAATTTAGAAAAAGTTAAATATTTCAAAGATTTTAATTCTTATCCCAGTGCTAATGCGCTAATAAAATGCACTATAAATGAAAGATTTGCGTTTGGTAAAAAGTAAAAACAAATCAAGTTATATCAAACAGAGTACGACCAGGCGATTTTTCTATTTTTTCTATATTTGATTTTTTTTGTACTAACGTCAAAACAAATCAAAATCAACTTATCACGCCACACAATAAAATGAAAAGTCTTCGACAAGTAACCTCTCAGATTGATTTTTTAACTTTCGCCTATGAGACAGTAGCGGAAGCTTCGAATTTTGAAAAGTTTAGTCTGAAAAGTTTTCTGAAACACACAGCATAAGAATTATTTGGTTATTTATAAAAAAATGTATAGTAGTTGGTTTCTCGAGCCTATCTAGTAGTACCCGGTATTCTCAAAGCAACTATGATTTTAATTTTTCAATAAAACAAAAGAATAGTTTTCTATGTCTATCTTGTAGTGCAATGAAAACATTAAGGTAAAAATTATACACAATTTTATCTTGTAGTGCCACACGTTTTGATTTGCCAAAATACAGTCGATGTTGAGTGGTTCGAAGTGATTGCGGCGGAACCTCGAATCGGTTGATATATATATATATATATATATATATATATATATATATATATATATATATATATATATATATATATATATATAAATATATGTTATCTATTGGAAGCAGATTGTAAATACTGTTCGTGCCAACAGTGGCTTTTAAAAAACCTATAATTATTTTTACATCTGCAATAAAGCGCCATGTGTGGTATGCGGTAGTAAATTTTAAAGTGACATTTTATATTGCCAAAATATAACCGTAATTAGGTCGTATGCTTAGGTAATCGCGATTAGTAAATTATTTATAACTAATTTTAATTACTAGTTAATTATTTTATATACTGTCATGATGAATTACACGTTCAATATAATTACCTTACCATTATTATTATTAAGTACAATTCGCAAATAAGCTTTACAGAAATTACAACAACACAGTAATTTGTTTGAACTTAAGTGACGTACCTATCTAAAATCATAGTCCGGATACATAAGTGCTAATATATTTTAAAGCAAAAATATGCAGATATAGAGGTTAAGTACAAGGTTGAACTGTCTTGTTGAGATGACGTCAATTGAGTGTTTGAAAGAATGACAATCAAAAATGGGTAATTATTAATGGTCAGAAAGTAATGAAGAAGGTTTAGATACAAATATCAAAATAGATTTGATAGACTATCATTTTTGTGGCTAACAAATTGGTGGATGTTAATTTATCATTTATTTTAGTTAAAATTATAAATTCTCATAATTATGAAGTTCTAACCATTAAGTCATTAATAAGTTAAGTCATTAATCAAAATATTAAAATTTAATTTAAAGAGACAGTTTAAGCTTGTTGTAAGCTGTTATAAGCTAATTAAACAATGTTATAGCTTATTTTGTATAGATTTTTAGTGCTATAGAAACCAAACAAGCTTGATATAGACCAGTTGCAAGATTAAACTGCAACTAAGATTGACTCAGCAAGAAAACTCTTTATCTGTTATAGACATCTTGAGGTCAGCGAAAAACTACTTCATAAGTTTCTTCGATCGAGTAATTATGCTGGAATTTTTTATTTACTGAGACTTACATCTCTATAAACCAAGATGTAAGAGGGAATAATAAAGCACGACTAAATCAAAATAGCAAAATAAATAACGAAGGATATTAACCGTTTTATCCCAGCAGATTAGTTGCAGCAACATTTGTTCCATTACTCTATGCCTACATGCAAATCTGGCACTTATCATGAATTGCATTATTTTATAACTAGCCTAAGGGCTAGTAATATTCTAAGCAAAAAACGTGATTGAAGAAGATGATGTATGTGCGCAAATTCAGTAGGAAACTACTTTTCGGTTTGGCAATGTATTTGTGACCTACAATTTTTTCTAGACCACCTGCCGATTTCAAGGTAGCCTTAATACATTAACTTATCGATATTCAGAGGAAAACCAGGCGAATATCATTAATTTTATGACGTATTCAACGCCATGGTGCACGAGAGCACAGTTCTATCACCGGTACAAATGTTTTGCTACTTGTTTTGCTATAAATCCCAATGGTGTTGCCAGCAGTATAAAAAAAGACATCAATCACTGGTTCATATCGAGCTTCTCATAATGCTGATGTACTATACTCCCGACTTCTCTAATGATTAAATTCAGATGTGGAATCGTGTAGAAATATGTGTAGCTCATATTATAAGCGTTTCGCGAGCCAATTCAAGGTTCAACATTTTACGCTAAATGGTGGAAAAACAGGAGCTTGGATGATGCTGGGTTAGTAGTTTTGCTACCAGAGAAACGATAGACCAGAAAAGTTGTTTATGATGTTGACAGCACAAAAAAGTTTAAGAATATCAAAATCGCAATCATGACACAAAATAAAGAAATTAATGTCCAAAGAAAGCGGTAGTCATTCGAAAATTATCATAAATAAATTAAGTATGGTCCAACTTAAAAAACAAAATGCCAAAATAGTGTAACAAACAATCGAGCGATCCTCGTGGAAGAGTTTGTGACAAAAATAGGCTTCTTCATTTTAAATATAGATGGCCAGCCAAGAACGATTGCCACAATGGGTTGTTGCGGATAGTAACAGACTGAGCGGTAAAAAACTGGTCTTAGTTACGATTTCATGTCAGGAGCTCTTTTGGCAAAGAGGCTTTTTCTTAGTGAAAATCATTTACGTAAATGGGCAGCTAATAATGTGAAACTGCTAAAAACTATCGCAGAAGAGAATCAAGAAGTCTCAATTACAGAAATTAACTTGGTTAGGTCCTTGATGTAAAGTTTAATCCTCAAAATCGTGTGTTTCTTTTTTAAGGTTTCCTTGTCAGCCACTACAAAGTTCACCAAAAGAAGCATGCTTTTTCAAGCTGCAGAAATATTTAACTGTCACCAGATAATAATCATAAAAATACAGTTTCAAACAAGAACTATGGCTTTTTAAACTCGATTGGGATTATACACTCCCGATAGAAACTAACAAAAGGATAGTAACTAAAGATTTCGATGTGTTTTGATTGTACTATCTTTCTTCTTAGTTTGCAAACCAATCCCAGAAAATAAATATTTTTGGACTATATCGCGTGATAAATATTTTGACCTATTCGAATGTACAACAGTAATCTGACATCCCATTCAACCAAAATTTTGCAGGATTTGCTTCTTGTGGAATTTTACCACATGAACCGTGATTTGCTGTGTCATTGACGTCGCTTCGTCTTTATAAATTAAGCTGCTGAAAAGCTTTACCGAATTGAACCATTGTAAATTTTTCCGATTTTCCCAAAATTTGCCTGTTTTTTCTTTGTTGACAAGGTTATCTAAAATAAAACGTTATCTTTTAAATATCTGGGCAATTCACTTCAAACCATCATATTCATGTTTAAATCAAATGTTTGGTGCAAACATACTTTGACTAAAAATTGAAATATTATGACAAATCTCATCGTCATTAATAGATTGGTGCAATCTTCACATTGGTGTTGATTAATAGTTTTAAAATAAAATTTCAACAAAAATAAAAAAGAAAAAAGAAAACCGCAAAAAGTTAAAACCGAACATGAATTGACACAAAATTACCTTAAACCAATCACAAAATTCACACACTAACCCCAATCGTCTATGACTTAAGTTATATAACCTGTATAATATTTAAATCGCGCACGCAGCATCAATATCACAATCGTCTTTGTACTATCCGCATAATAATCTTCAATTTTTTTCGGTTTTTATTTCCATTTTTGTTTTATAGTTTCTTCCAAAATCATCGCAAAATTTCTCAACCACCGTAATTAATCATCTCATCAAAAAACTACAAAACATAGTTTCATTGTGACACAGATACAAAAGCTCTTTGCTATTATTTAATTATGTAGTTTTTAAAATGATGCATCTATACGTTGTACCAACCGTTTTATTAAGCCGCACTTTTAAAACTGAGTACATTGTATAACTTTGCATATTATGCTCTAGTCTTGCACTTACGTAATTTTTTATAAAATGTAGGTTTTTGTTTTGAACAGCTGCGGTCTTATATATGGGGTCGAGAGTTTATTACAACCATATAATTATATACCAATTGTGCTCGACACATGAGTTATGTGAGATTATTGGATAAGCTATATGGATTATGTTATGGTAATTGATACATTGGCAATTTACTTATAGTCAATTTGTCTATTATACAAGATAATTTGTCGAGATTGATAGGGATTATGAAGAAAAAATTACAGCATTTCCTAATATTATGACAAGATTTGTATAAAACGACAGCTCGTATCGAAAAAATCTGAATAAATCGGTTTCAGTTCTAAATTAGTCAATTCAGGTGAGTAATCCAGTTTAATTGTCTAACACAGTGTCATGCTGTACACTAGCTGGGCTAGTTCAATTTCGAAGAATATTTTTTTAAAAATAAGATTCCAATTTTCCCAGTAAAACGTCTAAAAATGCAGATTTGTGAAAGTGCATACATATTTTTTATCAGTATTTAATACTGATGTTAAGAGCTTTTGATTAAGGGTTCGGACATCAAAATTGGACCACTCTTTCGTGAGTTATTGATTATTCCTTTATTTTCGAAAATTTGCAAAGGCTTTACCTCTTTTCAAATTTTTTTGCTTAAAAATGATTTGGGAAAATGTATGAATATTTTATAGCAGTATTAATACTGATGTCGAGAGCTTTCATTTAATGTACCAGACATCAAAATTGGAAAACTTTTTCGTGTGTTATTGACTATTCATTCATTTTTGAATATCTGAAAATGCTTACCCCTTTCCGAACTTTTATGCTTAAAAATGATTTGTGATAATGTATTGATTGCAGATTAAGGTATTTATCATAGAAGGGTTAATTCAATTGATTTGTTTAATCAATTGTTTCAAAATCTAATTTATATAAATTTTAAAATGTTGTGTGTATTGGATAAAACAATTGGACCAATAGGTTCAATATGTCAAGCTGCTTCAACTGGTGTGTTGATTGTGATTGGTGGTTTGTTGATTTATCTGCAGTTATAGATGACTTCCCTTAAAGTGACACTGGTAGCATAACGAGTTTATTTGTTGGACGTTTTATTTCCCCAAATTTAGTTTGAAACATGACCACTCTTGTAATATTGTCAGAGCCGGGATGTAACTTTATGTTTCTTCTCAAATGCTCAGTGATTAACTACAATATTGTTTTCGAGAATCAGCACAGTACCAACCAACTTTACAGAAATAACCGTTTCTCGTCACTTTGTTCTTGATTGCAGTGATATTAATTATTCAGTATGCCACCTCTTTGTCATCTCGTCAAGTAGGTAGGATTTAAGTCAGAAATGTCAGTTCTATGTATTGGACATAAGGATCGTGAATTTAAAATTCACGGTGAGTGGGGTGACCATTTATTCATATGTTAGTACTGTGCTGAATACTGACGCCGAAGGTGGTGTTTGGCAGATTTAATTCCGTCTTCTTAAATACCACCAAAAGGGGTGTGCTGGAAGGGATTAAGAATCAAGTAATATAATGTCTGAAAGAATAATCGGGAACTATGCTCGAATTCTGCATGCTTATTGTTGATAAGAATATTTTGGACTATCAACATACTGAGTTGCTATTTGGGATGCAGAATTATGGGGTGTTTAGTAGACCATGGTATTTTATAGTTTTGTAAACGACCTCTAACACGAACTAGTCCAAAGTGGTCTAAAAAAAGGTTTATTGCTTTGAGACGACTTAACTTGGTGATTTCCTTTCCAGATCGCAGTTGTGTCAGTTCATCTCTTAAGAATTTATTTTACTCATGCTGGTAAGCTTTAAATAATGCACTGAATTATTCTTCTCGAGTCAAATTGTTAGAAGATGTTTTCTTCTTGTCAATTATATTTCTGATAAATTTTGGCACGTATTCTAACATGATCTGTGGTTTGGTCATGGTTGAGTATTTGGAGACAATCCCGTCGAACCATACTATTTTTTGATGGCATCTATCATAGGAAGCAAATTGAACTTGAAGATACATCATTTTGACGTCGGTTGCGAATTGCGATGACAAATGTACTGTTGGACCAACAACCAAGTGGTTTTTTTCCACACATCCATCAAATAAAACTCTTAACTTGGTGGAGTCGAAGTAATCTTAGTAAAGTGATTTTTCTATTGACAGTATTAGATTAGGTCTGTTGAAAATAATGGGACGATCTGCTGGTCATACTATTAACGAAATATTTCCCCTTGTAGATCCACTGCTTGAACTTCCTAAGCCATTGATTGATTATTTGGCATTGTTTCTTCTCAATCTTAATCGCTGCATGCAATCTCTGCAATAAAGGTTGCTTGAGAACCTGAGTCTAATAGCGCAAGACATACTGATTTTTATCCAGAAGAATCCAAAATTATGGTAAGAGCTGTGAGCGAGATCATTGGACAATGTAACCATTTTCACAACGCAAGAGCTCTTTCAAGTACTGAAACTTCTGTACAGGGCTTAAGCTGAAAGATTTATATATTGTGAAAGATAAAAGCTCGTAAAATGACACTTGGTAAATCCATCTGAAAATCAAGGTTTAATTTTGAGCAGTTGTATTTCATGATGAGGACCGTTGGTTGTCCTTTTCATTGATAAATCTGGAAAAATATTCGATGATTAGTATCCTCGATATTAATTGTAAGTCCTGGGATTGTTTTTTCTTGGGATTGAAATATAGCTGTTATTGGCTTCCTTCAAGAATTCATAAAATAATTCTCGTCTCTCGACTAAAACTTGTCCACTTCGACTCGTCAAAGTAATAAATTTTCCCACTTTTCCCTTATAAAAATAAAAGCTTCCAGGTAAGTGTATAAAACGTGTTCACTGATCAATGTTAATATTTAATAGTGATTATGATTGTGTACTTCCCCAAACTATTGAGCTCTCCACGTATTAACAAAAGTCATTATTTTATATAGATCGGTTTGCAGGACACACGTGTGATATATTTAATTTGATCTTACTTAGTCAATCGTACTTTGCGCTTCACTCTATTTAGTAAAATTATTCTTAGGATTCGATATAATTAAGCGTATTTGTTAAACAACAACGTGACAAACATTTTTTTATAATTTTTTTATTACAACTGAGGTAATTAAATAGCGATCGATCGACTGTTTCAATAATAAATTAATTAGAGCACACGCGCACTTTCATTAATACATTATATTTGTAAAATTTACATAATATATTTATATATATATATATATATATATATATATATATATATATATATATATATATATATATATATATATATATATATATTATATATATATTATATATATATATATATATATATATATATATATTATATATATTATATATATATATATATATATATATATATATATATATATATATATATATTATATATATCTATATATATATATATATATATATATATATATATATATATATATATATATATATATATATATATAAATTTATATATATATATATATAAATTTATATATATATATATATATATATATATATATATATATATATATAAATATATATATATATATATATATATATATATATATATATATATATATATTATATATATATATATATATATATATATATATATATATATATATATATATATATATATATATTCAGGGTTTTCAATTTGGGACTTGACAACATTGAACTTTCATTGTGAAAGCATCTTTAAACAAAAACCAAACTATCAGTTGTGCACTTTGTGATTTTCATCACAAAGTGCACAACTGAACAACGTTTACAAATAGTTAAATTTACTACAAAATTTCCGGGTCAACGGCTTCGTCAACAAACCGAATTTGCATTATTGGTCAGATGAAAACCTATATGCACATCAAGAAACGCAACTTTATCCAAAAAAATAACTGTATAATGTGGTTTTCATACTGGTGATGTCATTCGACCATTTTTTTCGTTGAAAAAAATGACTGTCACGTTACAGTCAATGGAGATCGCTACAGTGACATGTTGGAACGTTATTTATTTGGTCAAATACATGAGCTGATCATAATATGTGGTTTCAACAAGACGGTGGGACATGCCACGCAGTGGGTCGATGAACGTCGATGAATTCGATGAACGTTTGTTACATCCAGTGACCGATGCGTCCTGTCGATTGGCCGCCTGGATCGTGTGATTAAACATTTCTAGACTTTTTTATGTGCTACGTTAAATCATTGGTCTATGCTAACGGCGTCGTTAGAAGAGCATAGAGATAATATTGAACTAATAATATTGAGCTAAACTGGTACATAAATAATTTTTTATTTAATGGTTTTAAAGTAAAATTAACAAATAAAATATTTTTGATAGTGTTGACCGTTAAACGATTTCTTTCATCAGTCCATTGCTGCTCCATTAAACTGAAAACTCGCTCAACTGTCGCGTTATGATCGGGAAAGCAAAAAAAAAAAACTATTAAAAAAATATTCGTTAAAAAAAATATAAGCCTAATTTAGATGCTTTTCAAAAAAGATTTTCAATATGACAGGAGCTTTTTCAACCGATAAAAAGTAGGGTTTCAAATTCTCATATATTTTTGGGGTTCGCTATATGACTGAAAACAATGACACCCATCGAGTTTTTGACGAACTTAATAAACGTTGAAAAGGTACACCTATAAACAAACAATATTCCTTGAGGCTTTCTGTCCTTGTACTGTAAACGTCGAAAAATGTCTGTGTAATTTTCCAATCAAAGCATCAATAACAGTAGGCCAAAAATCCGTTTCTTACTTTATGCTTTTGTTTAGTATATGGGCTGGATATCCAACACCAACTAATTTTTGAAAATCAGGATTTTTCTTCAGTAGTGCAAACAAATTATTTTTACCTGCCCTTCGAATCACCCCAAAATTCGTGTTACAATTATCCCCACCGAACGCAACGCATTTAGTGGTAATTTGACATTTTTCCAAAATTTCAAATTAAATATTGCTGATTGCAGTTTCATTTGGTGTCAGATCTGATGTCCACAAGCGTTTTTATTATTCCTGAATTTTGCAAAAAGTAAGTAATCATAAAAAGAAATATTTGTAATGCGTCATGGTTGCTTCCATCCGTGCTAGATCCTATGAACCGAACTTTGTTGGTTTTGATTTCACTTTAAAAAGATTTTATAGCGGGCAGAAGCAAGGCTAGTAGCATTTTTTGAATCTGGAAAAAGATTACTTAGCAATCTAAGTACATTTCATTGATAGGGAACATTTTTGATGTCGCACGACATGGTACGCTAATGTAGCTTCAACGGCAGCAATTTTATCCTCTGATGGGTAATATATTAAAATATTAATTCTTCTTTTTAGAAATCCAATGTTCCATTCTGATTGAATATGTTGCATTAAATCAGATCTACCCTTATTAATAATTTGAATTGTTTTATTGGTGCAGGTAAGACATTCAACTGTAGACTCATCATTCGTTTTTTTTAACATGAAAAATTCATTTTCCAAAGTTCGAGAACTACAGAAAACAAAATAAATTATTTCTATTGGTAAATGTCAAATAAGAATTGCCACATTTTAATTGGTTGAGTTCAGTAGTAAAGTATTTCTACTAAAAACAGACCATGTCGGACAGTCAACAATATACTACAAACGAAAATTCTTGGCCATCTTTTAGAAAGTGGTACGTTTTACACGTATGCCCTAGTATTTTGATTATGTCACTAGATGTCAGCCAAAAATATAAACAATATATTTTTTGGGAAATAATTCTAATTGTACATAAACACACTAACACGGCCTTTCCACTTGATGTAAAGTATACATTGTAATTGCAAAGATGGATTCAATAAAATTTCAAAGATGGCGTCATGTGAGGCCAACTTACAATAAATTTGACGTTTAGAAATCAGTTGGGTTTTCGCATTTTAACGCAATATTTGTTGTTTTGTTTGTATAAACAAATTTAAAAAAAATTATCTAAAAAAAAAATTAAAATAGCTTTGGGAAATTTGTATAAATTATTTTGAATGTCGGTCCTTCTAAACAATTTTGAATTTATGTTACAAAGACACATTATTTCCAATTATTTCTATATAATTGGATTAGTTTAATAGTTTCGTTTACCTGGTTCATTTTCTTTAATAATTAAAAATATCCTGCAATAATTGGTACTATATATTTTGATCGTGCTGCTTCTTGCGAATAACATGGTACACTAAATAATTTGATCGTGGCGCCTCTTTCGGAAAACATGATATATAGCTTATAATTAATTCTAATAAATATTGTACTAAAATGTATATCAAAAAATTCATAAAAGAAGACAAAAAAGTTTCCAGTGTAAAATAGAAAAGAGACAAAAATGCAACGTTATATAAAAGGACTATCAGAAAAATATATAAAGACCACATATAATATAGATCTGATTGAAGTAATAATTAGTCCAAACTAAACTCCAATGTAAGTCGAAACTCTTAAATGTATATGAATTGCAGATTAAAAAAATTCATTTAACACCAAAATCAAATGAAATAACCGTTAAACTGACAAAATACGCTATTTTAATTACAAAAAAAATAATTTGATTTATTTTATAATACGGTTCTAAATTTGAAATATGTAAATGTTTAGTTTCGTACACAGTTTAAGTGAACTCATTAAAAAAAAATTAAAAGACAAACCTGACTCAAAAGGGGTAAGTTACAATTAATTTTTTCATCCTTTTCAACTTGAAATTTGAATATTGTGTGCAGTGTTGAGGCGGCCTCAAGCTCTACAGCCACACCAGTCAAAGCTGCTACTTCTACAGCTTTCTTACAATACCATCGGTTGATCTGTTCCTTGAGTGCGTTAAAGGAGATTGTTTTGCCAACTTCAGTGATAAACATTTTGATGAGATTTTCACTGCCTGAGCTAGCTGCTTATGAATACTGCGATAATCACTCTGGAACTTATTTCTTGATTGGCAACTTTTTTTTCGAGTTCCGGATAAACAAATTCCTATGGAATCTTGAGAAAATTAAATGTTTGAGCCTGGTTGGAGGCCAATCCAAGCATTTTGTCATGTGCAGAATGGGACTCTCACAGCGGCTGGAATATTTCTGATAATTGTTTTCAAGTTATCAGTAAATTTTTGGAATTGTCTTCTCATTGGCTGCTACTAATATTCTGTTGCGTCAACACTTTCCTCATTATCACCAGTTCCATTATTGCCTCTAAAACTTCCCAAATGCAGATGAAGATCATCAACAACATCTTATCGTACTTTTTTCCATATGCATTGATAGTGGACTGTATTATATAGTACTTGAACGTTGATACTGAAAAAAACAGGTATTCTGTTTTTTAGTAACTAGCAATTTTATCACGTATGAAAAGAGTCCCTTTGCCATGCAAATTAATATTAACAATTTTGTCCTTGGTTTGTGAACAATCCCGCATTGATCTTTTCACTTTCAACCAATTCATCTTTAACATCAGGCAATTGGAGCAATTGGTAATTAATTGGAGCCAAAACTGAAGCACAGGGACCAATTGTGAGGTACTGTCATATTTAAACAGTAGCTTTAGCTCATTTGAATTAGCAACTTTATTTTTTTCTATTGTCTATTGGCTCAAATCCTCTTGTAGTGATAATACAAGATATTATCCTGAGTATATCCTGGGGATATCCAGGGGTGCTATTCTTGAACTATGGCGAAAATGTTCGGTATCTTAAATTTTCGTAACGCTGTTTTCGTAATCGTAATGGAGAAATCATTAATTGATATTCTTGAAACTATTACGGAAACAAACCCGTGGTGAATAAAAATTATGGAATAGTTCATTTTTTGACAGCAAAAATTGTTCGATTTTGACATAAATTGAAATTTGTGTTTTATATGAAAAAAAGTTTAAAAAAATTTTTTATTTGTATTTCTTTATTAATTAGAAGGATACAATTGAATTTTAAATGATTTATACTTATATTATCGTAAGTTTATTACGTGAAACCAAGTGATTATTTAAACAAAATGAACTTCTTTTGGTTGTAATTTAAAAAAAAAAAATGTGAATTTCAAACAAGAAATTTTTTAATTTATATTTTATGTTTTTATTAACTAATTTGTAAATAATTCCAATAACGACCTCGGTGCCCCAGCATCAGACTGTATGCGGTGATGAAAATGGCCACCTCAGATTTAAAAATTTCCCACAAAAAAATTCTTATTTAAATTTTTGTGTTGCGATATTTTTTACATCGATGACGATTGACGAAATAAATTAAGACACAGAAACATAAGACACAGAAAAAATAATACATGTTAACTTTTTCGGTGCATAAGAGGATGCGTTTCGAATAATTATATTACTAACTATTAATTAATTAATGAACTTAATAATTACTATACAAATTATGTTTTTCTTCTAAAGATATTAATTTTACAAAGCACATGAATTTTTTAACGTTTATCGCGTTAGCACAAAAAAATCTTAATGCAAGCAAGAATGGATCTATACTGTGTAATTATTATCATCTTTTAATATATCAATTAATTTAAAAGTGAAGACACATAAATTAATTATTGTTTACCAAATTTATAATCATTTTCTCTAATTTTCATATAATATATCTTACTCTTATTCATGAAAAATAAAATTATTCCATGCAATTTCATTACGAAAATGAAATAAGGAACCAAAATACCATTACGGAAATTTTCGTAACGTTCTGTTGCGAAAATTTTCGTAATCCGATTTCAAGAATACCATTTTATGATTTTCGTAATACTTTGATACTAACTCGGTACCGAAAATTTTCGTAATGGTTCAAGAATAGCACCCCAGGAGGGATATCCTGTTGAATTTTGGTTTATACATTTATAACCATCTTACCAGATTTTGTATACCGAACTTTTCATTTCGCATGCATATATGTTATTACACATATCTGTGCATTGCACGAATGCTACACAAAGTTTACAAAGTTTAATGTCCAATTATGAATTTTAATTTTTGATGCATGTAAAAAAAAATTAAATTGGTTCACATAAATTTCTTCCGCCTATTGCTGCAACATACATAACATTTGTGTATATACCGCAGTGTAGAGGTTAAGACTTACAACAACCTTGTTCTGTATGATACAAGATTCTGTTTAACGATGCGAAAACATTTCTTACGAATACTCGTATTATAATTGTTAATTTTCTTTTGTCGATGTACATTAAAACGATTAGTGCATAGTGAAAGAATACATGCGGTAAGCCAAACAATACAAATGGAGGGAGGAGACGTGCAATAAAAATTAAAATTTTATGAAATGTGCATAAATTAGTTGGTTGTTCGAATCTTCTTCATTTATATGCGCGAAATTTCATAAACGGCAAGGTAGAACCATCAATTACATTTAAAACTTGATGTCCTTCTTCGCTCATATATCGCATATCAATACATAAATAATTTCTTTTCGTTGCAATACCCATTTACGTACGAAATTAATAGAAACGGATTGAAGATGGTCATACAAGTACAAGAAAATATACATCCGTGATCAAAGCACCAGATAATTTATGATTTTGTTTCTTTGGAATCGTAAGCGCATCATTAATATCCTGGGTACTTACCCGCGTATATATTAAAAATGGTTCGTGGGCATTAATCGTTTATCATACTGGTAATTGGATATTATTATTTTAAATTGTCGATTATTACATTGAAGGACATGTAAAATGTATGTAATTGCGCAAAATAAGAGGATGTATGACTATAATTATTTTTATTCATAGGTGGTGTAGGCCCATTTGTTATAATTGTTGATTGCATAATTTATTTACGCTTAGGTGAGACAAAAATTACCAAACTGCATATTAACATACCACCATATTTTACTTTTAGTTCCAGTTTGATACTAGATCCGGAACTGGTTTCAGCCCCGTTTCTGTAACTATTCCGTTTTTGGCCAGTTTTAGATCCAGAACAGGATCTGTATTCGAAACATTACCGTAACGGATTCCAGGTCGATTTATGATTCTAGTTTCAGTTTCATATACCCGAAAGTTATTATACTAGATGTAGTGCAAGTATTTTATCGTGTTTATCATAAAGGATTTGGGGATAAGTTACATAAAGGTTCCAATTAAGAATAAAATCGGCAAAACTACCGTCTCAAAATTGTGCTGGTCACATATTCCATAATCTATCATATTGTAGTGTAATCATGATTGCTTAGCGCTCAGGTATAGCTATGCTGGTATTCCTTTTGTTTTTTCATACTTTTTCCTACTGATTGAAGTAGTTTCGATGAAAGCAATATTGCGTTGAAGTGTTTCTATTAGTGAGTTTCTCAATATGGCATTTCTCAATCTACGTCTGGTCAAGTTTAGGATTTCTATTCAGAACATTTCCGGATTTGGTATCATTTTCGCTACTAGATCCGGGACTGGATACGGTTCTGTTTCTAGTTCTGGATACATTTCCGCTTCTGATTTTAAACTAGGTACGTTTCCGGATTTGTTAGACACAATTCTGTCTCGGAATTCCGAAACTTGTTTTAGTTTCGTTTTGGGTCCAGTTTTGGTTCCAGCTCTGAGTACATTTCGGGAACTAAATCCGGAACATTTCCAAAACTGGCTTAAGATTTGTAGTAACAGTTTTTGCTCCAATTCCGTGCGGTTTTTGCTACAGATTTAGAATAAATATTTTTTTCGTTTATTTAAATGGTGTTCTTGATTGCCAAGTATACTCGTGGTAGTGTTAACATACCTCGCTTCCATTTATTTCCATATTGGATCGATTTTGCTGATTTCGATGATTGCGATATTTGCTTGTAACGTTCCGATTAAGGAGTTTATGTTCAAATTTTGAAACATTTCTGAATTCGGCATCATTTCAGTTTTTAGATTTTGAAAAAGATACGTTTAAGCTCCTGAATATCGAACATGATACGTTTTCGTTTCTGAATCCGATACTGGAGACGTCTCCGGGTCAGTCGCCTTCTTTATCTAATTCGAAAAATTGTATCGTCGTAGGATCCAGTTTAAGTTCCAGATCTGGGTATGTTACCGGAACTAAATTCGGAACATTTTCGGAATTGGTTCCAGTTTCGTTTTTGGCTTACGTTTTGATTTCAGAACCTTTTGAATATAGATCTTGAACATTTCCGGAATAAGTTTTAGTTCCATTTTGGGTTCTAGATTTAGTTCCAGAACCGGACTAGCTTCGTGATTTGACACCACATAATTTATAGAAGTGACTTCGGTTACATTCATGATTCTGGATTCAGTTTCATAATTTGCTGGTTTCCATATCTGAGCCTGGAACATTTCAAAGTCTGGTTCCAGTTCTTTTGTTGGTTCCGGATTTTGGATTCTGAAACAGATACGATTCTAGTATCTAATATTATTTTGGATGTGGTACAAGTATATGTTAAATCGAGACCTTTTATACCTGCCCCGTGACTTTTATAGGGAAAGTTTCAAGGAATAAAGAAACTCGACCAAATGGACATTCCAAAATGGTGCTGTTCACGTGTCATTCTTAATGCATGATGTTCGGGTGTAATCTTGACGTTCAAGTGTTTCTATTTCTTCGCATATTATCGTTTCTATTAGGGAATTTCTCATGTCAGGAAGTGGATACCTTTCTGGATCTGTACACAATTCTGTATCTCAATTCAAAAGCTGGTTTTAGTTTAAGTTTCTGATCCGGGTACGTACCTTATTATTTTGGAATATTTTCAAGTTTTAGTTTTAATTCCATAATTGGATTCGTTTCCGCAACGAAATCTGGACCATTTCCCAGTTTTAGTTCCAGAACCAAATAGAAGTTGTTTTGTTGGCTTAATGTTTTGGATCCTTAACTTGATACACTTTTTACGTTATTATTCTGAATATAATGCAAGTATTTTATCGGGTTTGTCATAACGGATTTAAGGAAAAGTTAAAATGGGCGTTTTATACTTGCTCCGTGAATTTTAGATGGAAAGCATTAATAAAAAATTCAAAAATTCGACATAACCTACCAAAATAGTGCCGTTTAGGTGTCATTCCTAATCCATGATATTCTGGTGTAATTTTGACGGCCAAGGATATTGGAAGCAACGTGGTAAGTTTTGCTCTATTTTTTCCATTTTTAATCGGTGTGGTAGTTTCGATGCCTGCAATATTTGCTTGAAACATTTCAATTAAGGACTTTTACTATGTCGATATTAGTCGATCTACATATGATACGTTTCGGATTTGATTCTGGAACATTTCTGGTTTTGGTATCATTTTTGTTTTTAGATCCGGACCCGGAATCTGGTTATGTTTTTGGATCCAGTTTTAGTTTTAGGTCCGTGATTGTTTCTGAATCTTAAAAGAACTTGTAACTTTTTCGTTTTTGGGTTAATTTTAATTTCATAAATGGAAAAGTTTCTAAATCTGGTTTTCGGATATTTTCAAACCTAGAGTTTTAGTACTTTTTTCCTCCTGCCAGATCCAAAAATGTTTCGGATTCTGATCTAAAAACGCATTCGTTTCTGGAACTAAAACGGAAAAGAAATCCTGAAATGCTCCAAAATTTTAAACGGAACTAAAATATATCAAAAAACACTTCAAGCCAATGTTGGCAAGCTTCGAATCTATCACAATCGATTATAAATGAAAACAAATGTCAGCTGTCAGGATTACACCAGAAAACCATTGATTAAGGTCTCGGTGCTGGAACGAAAGATACAAAATTTAAAAGTAGTTCCAGTAACAATTCCAATTAGGAACGAAATCCGGCATACTTTCGGATCTAGTTCGATATCAGGATCTTTTGAATAAACTCAGTTTTAGTGTAAGGTTCGTGATTGTTTCGGGATCTTAATAGAACTTGTTTCAGCTCTGTTTTGTGGCTCCAGTTTTAGTTTCAGAGCCGAAAACGTTTTTAAATCTGGTTCTCACATATTTTCGGAACTATGGTTTCAATTATTTTCTCTCCCTGCCAGTGCCAAAAATGTTTTCGATTAATCTGTACCTAAAAATGGTACTAGAACATGTCCCGAAAATATTTCAGATTTGAATAGGGAAACGTTTTCGGCTTCGTTTACAAAAACGAAAACAAAATTTAGTAATATTCTGGAACTTCAACCGGAACCAAAATGTATCAAGAAACACTTAAAGCCAATATTGCTAGCATCGAAGCCATAACAATCGACTTTAAATGAGAAAAAATGTCAACTGACATGATTTCACCAGAAAACCATTGATTGAGGTCTTGGTGCTGAAAAATAGTTATATAATTTAATAACTTCTAGGAACGAAATTCAGAACATTTCCGGTTCTTGTTCGAGTTATGGCTTGATTCCAGATCTGATTCCGTTACATCCTGTTTTGATTTCATTTCCGTTTTCTTAGATCTAGACCGGGAAAAGTTTCCGCTTTGGCTCATCAGATTCAGAAGCGGAAACATTTCCCGAAAAGTTTTCAGATCTAAATCCAGAATATTTTCGGATCTGTTACAAGTTACTTTTTTGAATCCAATTTTGGTTCCAGGTTCATGTGTATTTCTAGATCTTAATAAAACTTATTCCATTTCCGATTTCAGGTCAAATTTTATTTCTTTTTTTCCTCTGCCAGATCTGGAAATGTTTCGAATTTCAAAACTAAAACTGGACCTAAAAACTAAACTGGTGCTAGTTCTAAAAATGTTCCAGAATTGGTACAAAAACGTTTTCGGGTCCAATACTTAATAGTGAAACGTTTTTGTTTCCGCTTACCAAAAAGAGAATGGTACAAAAACCAAAAATTTTTCGGACCCAAGACGTATCAAGACAGAGATTGAGAAAGTGTTACGTAAGAAAATCCTACGAGCCAATATTGCACGCATCAAACTCATCACAATCGATTATAAATGATAACAAATGTCAGGTATCAAAATTATACCAGAATACCATATTAAGGTCTCGGTTCTGGCCCAAAAGATAAAAAAAATTAATAATCTAATGTTCCCCAAATTATCCCTGAGCCTTATTCGTTTTAGATCCGAGTTATTTCTGTATCTGATTCGAGTCCCATTTCTGAAGTTCGATCTCGATTATGCCATGCTAATTGACACATAAATGAGAAAAAATCGTAAGCAGAAGCTTATGAAAGGCTTTATATGTATTTTTGTTTACCCTAGCAAATTGGCAATCTCTATAGACCAGCTCAATAAAACTATACTAAACATTTGTGATGATACCAATTTGAGGACATTGCCATACGTGATTTCAACCATTTATTAAGAAATTTAACAGGTGAACACCCTATATATATTTATTCTCTATTGGCAGCTACACAACTATTTAAAATCACATTTTAATTTGCCAAACCAAAAATCATACTCTTACTCTCACTTTTTGATCAATTAAGCCATCTAGGTAAAGGTATATTTGATACTTAAATATATTTAAATTTGAATGGTTTGGTTTACAACTTGTATCCACCCAAAATCTTTATCGGATCAGGTTATGTTGATTTTACTGTAAAAATGTTTTCAAATTACATCTAACGAATTTTTGAACTTTATTCAACTCAAATTCAAAGACACGCGATGTTCTGGTTTAAATTTTATTTTCAAGGTGATTTGTTCGAAGAATTGAAAACAAGAAACACTTTAATTTCAACCATATTTTGACGTTCACCTATACACTGTTGAATTTAAACGATCTGGACCTTTGATTTCTAATAGTTAATTGCCACTAATCCACTCCACAGTTCAATTTTAGTTTATATAGTGTTACATAAAAAATTTGAAATTATGGTTTGAAATGCACTGTACAAAGGTATGTCTACCTGATGTTGGTCTATAGTAAATGTTGATACATAAATCAACCGTGCATGATTTTTGGATTGCAACATATTTTATGCTCGGTTTAATGTATATATACCTTAATACAATCGAGTTATCAGACTTTCGCTTAAAACTAAATGCTAAGACTGTTGATAAGTTTAGACAAATAATTGGCTGACAAGTTGTTGAGTTGATTAATTGTTCGTTGAAATATTATGTAATCTATAAATAAATTGTAAATGTTGAACATAAATCTTTTCTACTAAATCGAATTAAAAAGGTTCAAAAGCTCGTAGCAATATAGGTAGAATCCCACACTTTTCACAAACAAAATTTTTTAATTTTAAATCTATCCCAATGTTAACAGGTGTGTGTGTGTATACCAAAAAAAATGTTATCATTAAAAACTTTACATAAGCGTTTGCACTAATGGCTACAAGACCACGAAATTAAATTCGTATAAATCAAAAAATGATAATGACCGTCAAAAGAATTTGTTTTTGTCCATGTACCCACTTTAAGCGGTCACACAGTCCTAAATAAATCATATGCACGTCGATCGATAATTTCCATAAATTATAATTTTGCGGCTAATCGATTCTAATGAAGTTTTTTATTTTTATGACCTAAAAAATTTATTATTAAGATTTTATTCGTTTAAAAGGTGTAATTATTTGATTAAAGGTGTATACACAATTAATTGAAATGTTATTAAAAAAAATAATAATAATAAGTGAATGCGCAAGGCCTTGTTATTGACAATCCTCTGGCTAAGTATAATAAAAATTTTATTTAACCAATCATAATTATACTGTGTGACCGTTTTATTATCTAATAAATCAATTCTATTCACCTGTTTATGTGGCTGTCTTCCGCAGTCATAAGAATTTTTAATTAATTTTTTTGTTATGTTAATCGTAAATATTGGTAACGTCACAACTGGATTATGGATTATTAAAATGGTGCATTATCGACTAGAAAAAACACAGGAACTTGGTCTAGCCGGAAATTTCCTGAAATCTAGACAGTAGATTTTACTATGTCAAATGCTTTCGTTCTGTCGAAAAATTTTATATTTCGAATAAACTACACAAAACAAATATAATATTAGGGGCATGAGCAGTGAACCGGTGCTTTCTCCTCCTCTTCAACTATACAGCTTCTGCAGCAGCCATCACTTTCCAGACCACCCTTTTTCATGTTGACGGAAAAGGCAAGGATCTGTGAGCACCAATACGACTGTTTTTAAATCACATCTGTGCAAAGATATAAGGGCTTTGCACCGCTCTAACTCCAGCCTTTGCCACACTTATCTTGCATCTCACATGTAAAGGTGTTGGTTCATCTTTTTAATGCCAGGGAGTCCACCTTTTCCCTAAGAGACAGTGTAAGCGCAATAACAGGCCTTCCTAAAACATCCCTATCCGGTTTCTGTTTGGGTATTATACCTAGCAAGATCGTCTGCTTTGTAGTTCCTTTGATGTCTGAGTGATCAGAAACTTTTTATGTGATACAAATATTGAAATGCTCAGCAATCTCGTTAAGAGATGATCGCACATCCAACGTCATCTTTGCCAGCAAAGAAACTGCTCGTGCAACCTTATTACTACTTGAAGGTCCCCATATATTGCAATACTTTTCGTGGAAACCACATTATGCCTCGACCAGAGCAAGATTTCCTCAATCGTAATCACTTCAGATTGGTACACCCTACAGTAGTCAGGTAGCCGATTAGAAATATTCATATACAAAGTATTACAAAACGCTCCGGTTTCGCCTTTACCATATAGCTTGGACCAATCAGTGGAGAACTCCATATAGCTTTGGTTACCAAAACTTACCTATATTTTAAAGACTCTCTTGAAGGTAGTAAGGTTTGGAAACCATTTTATAGTTGAATGACCTCCCGAAGACATTTCCATTGAGAAACAGCAGTATATTGGGAGGCTGTATTACCACCATCTGCTTATTGAAGATATCTGCTGGCAGAGACGCGTAAATTTTGTCCTTAGTGCCCATTGATACGCCAACAGGCCATTCTTGGCATCTTCTTAATCCTATTTTTATAAATGGCTTTGTTCACTGCTCCCACGAAACGCTCATTTCTTAGATAAGAACTGTTGTTTATAAATCCAGTGTACAAGCAACCAAAGTTGGCGACTTGCATGAGTTCATCGCTATAAAATCTTTCTTTACTCTTTCTATTATGGTTGCCTTCCAGCATAGTTTACTGTCCTAGATTACACACTTGCTGGCTGAGTTTGTAATGATTATGAGCCCATTCTGCATTACTTCCTTAAATGTGAATATATACGTTTACCAGAAATCGCAGTACGCGGTCATTTCTTTACCTACCCTTTTCTAATTCAGGAGTTATCCATTGATCACAATGTTCCTCAGAAGGGAAGACAGGACGCATCCTTGCAGTATACTCAGAGTTTAAAGTCCTGCTTGTTAGGAATTTTGGATTACCATGCAACCTATTTTTCGGTTTTGGGGTATGTGCAGTAATCAATAAACGTAATACTATCTGCGTTCTAAACTCCGCTAAGTCATCGAAACTTCGGATTGGTGAATAAAATCTTTATAAAACTAGAAGTACTTATGAAACCTTCTCCATTTTCTCATAGAAGTGTCTCCAAAAATTTCTTTCTTCCCGCTATAATTCCCCTTTGAACATTTTCATGTCCTCTTTTTACTAGGCCCAGTCTTAGACTTAAAACGATGATCGATGTGTGGTGTGAGGTGTCGTTAATGTAAGTATTCCGATGTTGGATTTTGTGCGCAGCATTATGCTCAGTTTCAATTTCATGAGGAAATGTTCAATTGATCAATTCTCTTCTGTCATCTGATCAATTCTCTTCTGCGAGAGGTTGTCCTTCTAACTCTGATTTGAGCCCGTAATCCACTCGCAGTGAGAAGCAAGTGTGCTTTTGCACGTTTGTGATGAATGAATTGTTGCATTAATTAGGCCAAGAAAAATTTCTGGCTGTGTTTGCCTTTTTTTTCAAAAGTGAGTGTGAATGGGGTTAAGAAATTTGGCTAGCCGTAGAATGAAGCGATGATAATAATTTACTATTTCGACGAATTTATGAATTGATTTCATGCAGATATATTGTGGACCCTGTTTTTTGGCTCTGCATTGTTTGGCTCCCCTTCTTAGTTCGAGTATCAAAGTCGATAACCCCCTTTGATTTGGCTAGAGGAGTAACGGACTCCTTGGTGACTATACCATTACTGTTAGTTTAAAGCCTTCCTTGGGCTCCTCCAAATTAACAATCTTCCAATTCCCGATTGGAAGGTTGGCGTTGCTTGCCTTAATGATCTTAAGGATCTCATCTTAGCAATTTGGCTTCGTTAGTAGCCACACGCATGTCTTTGGTCACTATTTATTCCCGGCTACCAGCCAGAAATCTTGCTTCAGGCCACAACTCGCCTTTATCAGCAATTTCTTTTTTATAGAGATCCACAGATCTCTCGTCTAGGCACGTAGTTAGTTTTACGCTCCTCTAGTGCTATCCCGTATATTATCCCGGTTTCTCTAGCTGCCTCCAAAGATTATGAAAAGTACAAAATTTAGAATGTTAAACACTGTCCTCCATCTCTCTGACCCAATGCTTCCATCTTCTTAACTTTTTTTTACTGTTAAACAAAGTTTAACAGACTGTGTGTCTGTTAAACGTGCTGTCCTTTTTCTACTTTTTGCAGTCAAAGGATTTTCTGGCATAAGGTATGGTTTGCATATAAATAAGCATAAATAACCCGAATTGTTCCAGAATCTATATTTAAATAAAAAGCCATTACGACAGCAACCTTTATAAAATGTTAATTAATTAATGTAATTAATATTATAAGTGTTACTAATGTCCACTTATTTGTTATACACAAATGCTACAATACCGCACCAGATGCATGATCACTATTGCAACCATCCGCCATTAAAATTATTAAGATTATACGGATTTAGTTCACTGCTGGATATCTAAATTACAGAGCCACAAATAATATCAGGTAAAATATTAAGTGACGCAAACCAGGTAAAATATCAACGGACGCAAATTAAGTAAAGATGCTATCATTAATTTTACGGAGACTTGGAACATTTTAATGAGTTACCAAACATTTAAAATTATTATTATAAATATATTACAAAATTCATGATTATGGTGAACCAGTGAATAAAAGACCATTTAAAATTTAAGATTGACATAATTAATTACAAGAGAATTAAACTAACAAAAATTTACAGCTTATCATGGTCAACTTTAATTACCATACCTTTACCGCCATCAATACTTAAAATCTTCTTTAGTTGTGAAAAATGTCCTATTGTAATTTATTATAGTAACCATCAGGATCTCATTAATATATAATTTGAGAATATCTCTAGGCATATATGGAAACCTTGTCAAATCTTTTCGTGGAAATACCGATTAGAAGAAATTGGAAAACATGTCTGAAATAGCTTGTGGGTCAAATAATTAACGATCTTTGAATAAATATTCAAATGTCATTTTGGTTCAATGCCATGCAATGGTCGCATAACCTCTAATTTCTCGTTTGTTTAAAAAGTTTAATTTTTTTTATTGTTCAGTTGATGCATTAGATATAATTTATCGAATTCGACATTTGAAAGATAAATCCTGTTGATTGACCTCCGAATAGTATTTTAGCATTGATTTGTTGAATTTATCCTTTTTGTTTTTTAAATTATTTAGATTTAGATAAAATTGATTATTAATGGCCACCATATTAAGAACGAAAAATGAAGTTCCGCTTGTAATCTTATATAAAATGTTTCGTCATTTTTATCGAATGCCGTATACTATCAAGTTCAATCGCCTAGTTGATAGTTCTACGTTTTTGTTTTATATATTTTTGTGCGCCTGTTTTCTTAAGGTGACAGAAAGGTCTGTGATTTTAATATGTGTTGGCTTCTTTGGTCTTTACATTTAAAACGAACTAAATGAACTAATTATAATAACAAAATGTCTTCTTGTCTCTATAATTCTAAATAAATCTGGTGCATTGGTAAAGAACAAATTCAATAAATGGACTAAACCTTTTTGTATTAGAATTATGGCTGAGATAAGAATTATTAACTGTATCAACGAATAAACACTCGGTTTAAGAACAAACATTCAGAGGCAATTTCATTTATTTATTATAGATATAATGTAGGTGAGTTAGGAAAATTTGATCATAATCTATGATGTTTTTAATCAGATTGAAGGAAATAGATTAAAGTCGGCTTTGATTTTTATAATATTTACAATGTTAATTGTAAAAACAATTGGCTACCGGCAAAAAAATTTATATATTAATACAATTCGTATCGTAAACACGAGAACGTGTTATCAATGATGATTTGGCGTGTGCCAAAAATATTTCGCCATAGTTATTATACATTTTATTAAAATTAAAACAATTAAAGCTTTAAGTGAATATATAGTGCTTATTATATAAAATAAACTTTTATTGTTAGTGTAATATATAAACACAATGTAAGTTTGAAGTTATGTTCTCAATAGAGAATTGTCATAACCTACCAAGTAGTGAATTTTTTTTTATTGTAAATTTCTACGAGTGCTACGCGATGAGTTTGGATTTTATTGTAGAATGTAATAATACTGTTGAATAAAGTGATTAAATCATGAAGGTTTTTGAATATTGTGCTTTGCTGTGCGCTTACAATTTAAGAAGTGCCTTTTTTAATGTAAAATTAATATTTTTCTTTTTAAAATAAGCAAAATGTCTAGCAATACTACTGTGTTGACGCTTTCGTTTAAATCTTTGAAAAAATGATCATTATCAGAATATATCGAGCTTTTCTCTGGTCTAAAGAGTTCAGAAATTAAAAACTTGGTAAGTTTAAAATGCAAAACAACTGTGCTTATATTGACTAATTTTATATAATAATAATAAAAAACATTTACAAAACAATTATAGAAAAATCGAAGAAAATTAATTTTTTTTAAAATGAAAATAAAATTTTGGCGAAATAATTCCAAGGGTGGTAACGCTTATTAATGATCTTAGAAAAAGTAATTAATTTTAATCAGAATTAAAACAATTTTATTATAAATTATATTATATATAATAATCTCAGTAAAATTGAAAAAATTGATTAAATATTTTGCAATATATATAGAAGCTATAAATTGCAAAATTTGTAATCTCCATTTCTTAAACAAAGCCGATTGTCTAAAACATATTACAGTGAAACCTCTGTTATCCAGAAAGACTGGGACCAGATCAATTCTGGGTGGTCATTTTGTGATGCTATATTACACTTGGTGATATAAACTGTGATAAAATGAAATTGTCATTACTTAATGCGTACGTTTTGTGGTTGAATTATTGCACGTCGCTTATTGATGTGAATGAGAAAAACAACAATATTTTCTGTCTTGCTTGCGCTAGTACACAAATTGTAATTTGTTGTAAATGTCATCCCTGACAGTTTGACGTTTCTTCATATCAAAGTATTTCATAGTGTTCTAAAGTGTTTCATAGTGTGTATTTGGTAATAATTAAATAAAAATAATACCTATATTAATCCGAATTAAAACATATACTCATTTATATTATAATTAATTTGATATACTCATTTATATTGTAAAATTTATATTATAATAATTTATATTATATTAGTAACCTAGTGTGAAAATTAGAGTAAGTAAAATACATTGGAGGATTACTACTCAATACCAAAAACGAATTTTGAATGTAAATGAACCTATTCGGACTCAAATAAAATTTACAAATGACTAAATAATAAACTGTTTGATATAACTATTTGTTATGGATTACCGTAATTTTGGTTTTTAACATAAATTTGCCCAACATTTAGTTGAAATAAATCAATCAATATTCGCGTGTAAACTGAAAAATTGTATGTAGATCATAGAATCAATAAACCCACACATTACTTCTGAATATTGGCACGGTCAGCGAAATCGCAATAAACAGCAGAGACAACAATCAAATGTATTTGAGATGAAGGAAACCGATTTTCAATCCTATTATCGATTCATCCCTCCGTTGGCGATAAAACTAATAGAGAAATTGAAACCATCTCAGGGACAAGAACCAAAAAGAGCTATTACGGATGATCCCCAGGAAAATTATATTCCTTTCGATGTTGTGTGTGGTAGCATTTAATTTCTATACCACGCGTTCGTGCCAAAACCAAATTCGAAACATTGGGAATATGTCACAGCCAGCCATTTGCAAGTGCATCGAAGAAGTGACTTACCTCTTAAATAGCCCAAATATGATGATAAAATATATTAAATTTTCACAAGATGAGGTAGAAAGAAACCGAATTGCTGGAGAATTTGCAAAAAAAGGAATACCGGGCATAATTGGGTTAATTGATGGTACACAAATCGCATTAGCAGGTTTAACACAGTACGTTGAGATGGCATACGTGAAACGCAAAGGATTTCACAGCATAAATGTTCAAATCGTTGTGGATGACCGGAATATTATTATTTATATAAATTCACGATATTCATTGCTTGCTCCCCAAACGTAGCTGTCATGTACCGATTGACAGCTACGTTTGGGGGGCAAGCCAACTCTATGCTATGTTCCAAAATAAAAACACCACGCCTGATGCTCAAAAATATTGGCTTCTAGGAGACCAAGGATACCCTCTGATGCCTTTAGTAATTACTGTAAATGATGAAGGAACAAGTGTCTTTCACTTGTTCCTTCATCATTTACAGTAATTACTAAAGGCATCAGAGGGTATCCTTGGTCTCCTAGAAGCCAATATTTTTGAGCATCAGGCGTGGTGTTTTTATTTTGGAAAGAGTTTTACCATCGGCATAAAAACATTCGTTGCCAAGTTGAAAGAGAAGTTGGTATCTTCCAAAATTTACTTCAAAAGTAAACGGAAACTTCATTACGCGCCCCAAAATTGTGCGAAAATAATAAAAGCTGTCGCAGTTTGCCACAATTTTTTAACTTTAAATGGCTATGCAGACAAGCAGAATGATTCAGAAGATGCAATTATTACTGCAGATGTTGCACCAAGGTCAAACGGTGGCAACGTTTATCTTGAAGCAGGCCGTCATGTTCATTAAAGGATTATTGATAGTATTTTATTGTAAAAGAAAGGATTAAAATTTTTATCATTCCAGTTATATAAATTAGTATAATAATTCAATAAAAAAATGCACTTGTCGCAATATCAAAACAGTGTTCTCATTAGAAAATCCAATACGGTATTATACTAAGAAGCGTATGCCATGAAACTATCTTTCAAATTTGTTTACATTTCATTAAATCAAAAAATATTTTCTAGTTAATTAAAATTCAAATAATTTTTTTTAATGGCATTGTGCGCACTGCAGCTGTATTAGCGCTCTAAAAAGAGTTTCGGGTTCTCGATTCCGTTCTTCAGATGAATTGATCATCTCCTGCATCAATCGGTTACTTGTTCGAACCTCTCTGATTGCCTCTTCTTGCAACCTTAAACTTCTTTGACTATTCCTCGATATCGAGGTGCGATATAAATTATGACGGCGGCTATTCCTTCGTGGGCCTGTTCGCCGTTCGGTGGTTGTCAATGGTGATGATAATTGCGGAGTTATTGGAATACTTCGTTGCTCTTGAAATAATTTAGTTTAATATTGTTACCAGAGAATTTTAAATAAATTGTTACCTGAATCTCTAACACTTGAGTTGATGAACCAGAAGTATCTTTACGATCAACACTGGCTACGATGTTGGTAGGATGGTCAGAATCTGAGAAGCATTTTGTAACGGCACACTCAGTGGTGACTCCGCTTGGGATGAGGCTGTGCGGTATACCAAAGCATTTGGTATGGTTGTACTGACCTAGAAGAAAAATACAGTTAATAAAATGAATGTGTAAATGTTCGGAAATCATTCGTACAAAACCTCCCTCTGGGCAGTCCTTTCCATCCATATGCTAGGGAGGTATGATGCTGAGCAATCTCTCCTCTAATGGATCTAGGTCCATATCTAGTGGCTCCTGTTCGGTTTGCATGGTTTCTGCTACGCTTAAATTTGTCTCTAATTTTATTACATATGTCATAAAACGACTGTGGAATTGTGGATAACAAATTAATATAATATATAGTTACATTTTGTAATGAAATCTTTAAATAACTTTTACCTTTTACCAACCGTTGACATTTTTGTCGGCTCCTTCCATGGCATTTTAGTTCACCACCAATTCATTCCAAAATTGTTTTACGACGCTTACCGTCAGCAGATGTAAACCGGAACGCAGTAATATTATAATTGGCTGTGACCCACTCCACCAGCTCCATTTTTTGCATCCCAGATATTCTTTTCTGGCAAAATAAATCTTTGCCGATTCTGGCAAAATATAGAAATTATTTACATTTTATAAACCACAAATATTTATTTATTGAAATATGTGAAATAAAAATGAATTTATTTGCATTTTATTTACATACTTACCATTTTTGAATTAAAATAAAATATTTAAAATAACGAAAGAAAATAACACAAAATTTAAATTTCAACAATATTAAAAATTATTATGTGTATCACTAGGTAAGATACCACTTCATATAAAACATTAATATGATTAATTTTAAGGTTATGTAGAAACGTCAACATATCACTGTTTATTTATCACGTTTTCGACAAAATTCATTTTGCAGGGTTGAATTTGTAGACTTTTTTTTGTTTACATTTTATCACCAAAAAATTCTACAAATGTGATATAAAAGTGGGATATAACGCCACAAAATGACAACCCTGGATAACTGATTTTTCCGGTTAATGGTTTTTTATAATAATTTCAAAGTAAACCCGAATATTTAAATATTTTCTAGACTGCAGTGCATTTATTAAGATTTGTAATTTATTTTACTCAATTACAAATGTAAAAAGCAATACTGTATAGAGTAAGAGAATCTCAAGTTCGGGCAAATATACTTAATAAAAAAACTTATTTTTTGGAGAAATAAATTTTATGGTTATTACATTTTCCTCTTCGGAATTCGCTTTAAAAACACATCAATCAGCATTCTATTACAAATGTACCTGATCCTACAGATTTACATGCTGTTCCAACTATATCTGCTATAAATATTATAAAATGAACTACCGTAGGTGTGAAAATGAATTCGTATGTCTTGGTTGCACAGTAACGAAAACAGGTGGAACAGAAGAAGACATACACAAACGTATAAATAAAGCCAGATATACATTCAACATGTTACACAAAGTCTGGAATACTTCTGTTCTGTCGCGCCAGACCAAGATACGAATGTTCAACTCTTGTGTGAAATCGGTACTACTGTATGGGTGTGAGACATGGAAGCATACAGGAAAAATCATACAGAAGCTACAGGTATTCGTAAACAAATGCCTTCGACGAATACTTAAGTGCTTCTGGCCTAACACGATTAGTAACATCAATCTGCACATAACAACATGTCAGTCAGACATTGAGATCGAAATAAAGCGACGAAAATTGAGATGGATTGGCCACACACTAAGGAAGGCATCAAGTGATATAACGAGAATGTCATTAGACTGGAATCCACAAGGAAAAATAAAGGTTGGAAGGCCACCAATGACATGGAAGAGAACGATACTAGCAGAGGCAAAACACCAGGGAAAATCATGGGCGGAAATAAAATCAATAGCCCCAAATAGAGTAAGATGGTTCAGAATAGTGGACGCCCTATGTTCCTAAATTGAGGATAAAGGAAAAAAACCGTAGGTGTGGTAAACGACGTATGTTCTCCGCGTTCAGTGGAATCTTTTAATTTAAATTTAAAATGGTAAACGAAACATGTAACTTTTACTCCAGCTGATCCTAAACTTCTAAAACCGGAATATTTGCATCTAAAAAATTTAGAAAAGTTTCAAGAATTTCTTAACAGTTTTAAAAAATTGTCAATTAAGCAAACTGATTATTTTGACTATTTGAAGTTTTTTTAAATAAGTCATCATTTTTAAGCCTAATTTTAATATACTTGTCAAATTAAAAAATTTCCAACTACTCATAACTATACTGAAAGTAGGGACTGGAAAGCAACAATTGAATCTCTTCCCCATTCTAATAATGTGCAGTAATATTATTTTTATTACGATGATTTTGAGCCAAATAATGTTTTGGGATTTAGGTCAGGTGATAAAAAAATGGAGCTCTTTACGTAAAAATACCTGTGTTGCCATTCCAACTAAATTCAAAGTTCAAGCGTAAATATTCCTTGCCGGTTTGGTGCACGTAGAAGACAAAAAAAACCAAGAAATCAAAAGGCGATTAAAACAAAACTATAATCCAAACTTTCAGAGGCAAAACTACATTTGGTGTAGTTTTGCAGAGGTACTTAGGTCCATTGTCGAATTTCCTCGAATTCGGTCAATTACTGATTAACTCTTTCTTGTTGAATTTTCAAGTTAGAATTACAAAATCATAAAAGTTAGAGAAAACACGACAAAATTGCAAGTTTAATTTCATAATCGTATTCGCGCATAATCTTCGACATTTCGTTATACATAATCGAAAATGCACTCACCTCATAATAAGTTGAACACTTGGCTCACTTTTTCCAAAAATATAATAATCGTTATATAATTAAAATGTAATTAGATTATAAAATCGTTAAAAATTAGAAAACATATTTTTTTTATGATTGATAGTTGATGAAATACCCCGAAAATATTATCTCATAAGATCATCAAAAAGTAAACAAGTTATGTGTCTGCATATAATTTTTATATGCTTTTCTATGTCATTCTAATTACAAACATAAATGTACATATAATATGTATGTACGGTATAAAAAGCATCTTCTAAATTTCAAAGTGTGTCGAAACGGCGAAAGAAAAATTTAAAACTCGGTAAGATGCTGAAACACTTTCTATTTCATTTCTTATATATTTAAAAAAAAAAAAAAAAACACAAACACTCGTACTCTCGTTGTATACATCTCTAATAATAATTTGAAACTTTCAATCTTTTTGACCTACATACATTAACATACAACTGAAATTTTATATACATAATTTTTGGTTATGTTTTGTTGACCAACAATATTTTTTCGTGATATTTTCATTATGAAATTACCTAAAAAATTTTTGTTTAGGTGATAACGATTTTTTTTATATGTTGGCGCCCTTCTTGGGGCTAAGATTATTTTCCTACGATTTTAATGATTTTATAGGAAAGTTGTTCTCACTACATGCAAAAATGTATAATTGGTGGCAAGGCCGTAAGCTAAGACGTATTATTTCGTGTTATTGTCGCGCATACGTTAAATGCAATTAATTATGTTGTAATACATAATTGCGAACGGTAGAATTTACCATAAAATTAGTAATTCCGAAGAAATGTTTACTCCAATTTTACACGTACAGAAGTACAAAGTCATTTAAAAAAGGTGAATACCCGCTTGAGGAAAATTATTTTTTTCAAGTCATTGCAATTTCTATATAAAGTAACTAGTGCTAGAGTATATGAATTGTGCCTAGTAATAGAGTAATTTACTAGAATGATAAACGTTTTGATATATCGCATACAATATCGGGGTGCAGTCGTTCGTTGTTTACATTTTATGTACGACACCATTGCTCAAATTGTATAATTAGTGCTAAGATCGTTGGACAGTTCTTTAGTCCATGGTTATTCAGTCAATTTAAATCACCATTTTAGCTTTTAAAGTGGTTTATAGTTTTACTTCCAATGTTCTACCCAATTGTATCATATTTTCTTTTCCCTCCAGTTTAATGACATCCTTGTTATATAACTTGGTGGTTTTCTTAGTGTATGACCAACTCATCTTGGCGTTGTGGAACAAGACAGAAGTATCCTATGCAACATGTCAAATGCACACGGAGCTTTGTTTATTCGTTTATTTATTTCTTCCTTTGTCTCAACTATTTTTGCTATTGGATAACCCAGATATACGAATTCGTTAACATTTTTAATTTGTTAATGGTCTTAGTTTCCCTAATGTTCATTTGAATGACTTACGAGTTTTACCCGCGTCGAAAGAGAGCAAATCATTCTTCCCACAAATCACCAAACAAGGTAAAGATGGCCGATATAATTTATGGTTACCATTTACAGACAGCCAATTGGATTTACTCGGAAGTGCTCGATAGCAACTACTGTAACGATTCTTATACCTGGAAACGAAACTCGAATCCAGAATTAAAATCTTTGTATGTAAACTATATGTGAGAGTTCATCCAGATAAGTCACATAAACGCCATCAGCAGTGCAGCAGACTGAAACGCCACCAAGATTTATTTTTTCGGGGATATTCGAATATTACAACATCCCGCTGATGATAAACAAATCTAGTATCCCAAAGCAAGCCACATTTTAAAACACGACTTCTTTGTAGACGATGTTTTAGCAGGTACAATCACGATGGAAAAAGTTCGACAAGTGAAATTACAGCTTATCGAATCACTTCAAAAAGGTGGAATAGAGTTGAGTAAATGGTCAAGCAATCATCCAAAGAGATTACCCATATAAGGAAAATATTTTGAGCGATAATCTTATATGGTCAATCAAAATCTTAGGGTTAGGATCATCTCGTGTGCTGACTGCTTCGTATTCAAGATAAATATACCATCCAATGATAAAAAGAAAGCGAAATTGTACGTTTGAACTGCACGGATTCTCTGATGCGTCCTAACATGCATACATGGCTTAGTATAGTAGAAGAACTATCAATGGTTAAAGTATAATCCGTCTTTTGACCACAAAAGGCTAGTACCGGTTAAATTAAAACTTACGATCCCTCGACTTCATTTATGCAGAACGGTATTGTTAAAATTTGGAAGTTGGCGCCATGTAATAATAATAAAGGCCGGTCAACGAATTTAAAACATAAACTAAAAACTTAACATAACCTAAAAAGTTAACCTAACCTCTAAAACTGACTTGTACTGCAGTACAGGTACAAACTGCAAACTATTTGTTCGGTACAAGGAAGGTCGTTAAAAAAAAAGTGCAAGCAATTTATTTAAAATTTAAAATTTTGATGATTATATAAAGCGGTGTCTGCGCAAATAATCGATTAAAAAATGAATTGCGAAGGTTTAAAATTGTACAGCACATTTAAAAATGATTAATGATACTTTAAAATATTAATTCAATTTGTATTAGATATTTAAGTAATATTATATATAGATAAATTATTAACACTTTTAATGAAATTAATTACCATACAAGATATCTTTGGTATAATTAAAAACTTGAACTTTTAATGGGATTTTCCAATTAGCATATCAGTTGCAAAGGCCCTAGAAACGAAGGGTATTCTTTTTAAGATAAACATTTGTGATATATTTATCCGTATAGTGACCTAGACCTACTTTATATTTCTAATACCATATTTTAATAGAACCGTCAATAAATAAAAACACTTAGTTAAACTTCACTGACAAGTCAAACATTGATTTAAAACTTCATGCAACATGTTACCATTAAACTTTACAAGGTCATCGAAATATGTTTATTCATTCTTGCAGTTTTTTATAAGGAATGGATTTTATGTAACCGTTCACTTTTTATTTGGAATTTGGAAAGTATTTATATTTGGAATTTGAGATCTACTTCAAGAGAAATTCCTTCATGATATAAGACAAGCTATCGGGAATTATTGCAATTAGCTCTTGTGTACGGCAGAGGGATGTTTTGTCTTATCTTTCTAATTTATTTATCTGAATGGCAACGGTGTAAAGGAACTACTGAATTCTTTTGTATGACTCTGGGCTTCCGTGAATTAATCCAAAACAAAAAATATGATCACTGGTTTGAGAGTCGTAGAGGCAATGGACTTTATTAGTGATCAATACACATTGATCACGAGCAACTAGTTTCCTCCGGTTCTTTGTCACTTATGATAACTGTGTAGGAGATAAAAGCGTGTATTGTCACTGGCAACCGTGTTTTGCTTTACGAGCACTGGTAAAGCCTAAAAACCTTGAAAATGCCGACAAGGTGAAATTGTACAAGATTTTAATCAGATCCGTTGTCATATATGTGTTTGAAAGTTGAACCTTGTCAGACGAATCTGAGACAAGGTTAATGACATTTGACAGAAGAGTCATGCGCATGATACATGACCCCAAACACGACGATTTTGCCACTTATTGTGTTCTATTTAATCACGAGATCAGGAATTCATTGAAAAATCCCATGTCGTGCATGAAATAAAAAGGCAGCGCGTGCGCTGGCTTGGTCACATTCTACGAACCAATCACGGATGGTGCATCGATTTCTCAGAGAGGAGCCGTCATTTGGTAGTAAGGCACCATGATTTGAATAAATACCAATCTTTGTCAGCTATGTTATGTCAATTTTGATAGAAGTTTCGACAATTTTACTCCAATACTTGTCAATTCGCAAATGGCCGGTACACAGTAATACTATTCAATTAAAAGAAAATCATGATCATTTAGGCAGAATATTGAAGATCTCAACATCCCAAACGATGACAGTGGAACGTTCATAAACAAAATGTTTGCTAGAACGAAAGAAGGTTGGACCCATGGAACGAATATCAAATCGAAAAGTGTAGAAAGAAAACATCCAAAGGTATATGATTTGTCTTAAGTTCGTAATATCGGTTGAATATTCTAGGATGTCCATCCGTGCTCTTTAATTAATACTACTCAATCGAGCAAAAAATGTTTTATATTTGAACAAATCACTCGAAGATGTAAAATAAAAAACAAAAATATTATGATAAAGTGCATAGAAAAAAAAATCCTAGAATATTCATCCGATGTTATGAACGCAGTTTAAATAAATATGACTAGTCCGACAGTTCAAGATGGCTTTTTTCCCGAACAATAAGATTTTGCAAACATAAATTTGAGTTTGTGGTCGACATTATAAGATTATGACCGATTTGTTATCAGGTTGTGATAATATTAAAGAAGCGATTATCATTTACGTCGATATATCGCTTTGTTTAACACCGATTTCTTACACTGAAAGTGGAGTTCAAATCATAGATGTCAAATCGTTTGATGATGTCCCAAAAATATAAATGAAACTATTAAAAAAACGACATAAACGGACTGCTGTCTTTAGAATGTGATAAAGTATTTGATCTGATCGGTTGAATGTCTTCAGCACCTATTTTCTTCAACATTTTACTTCAGTCACTTTAGTCGAAAAAGGTATGTTGGGAAGAGATATTTCCAGATGACATAAAAATAAAACTGGTGCACTGCAAGAAGATGGTTTGTTACGATTTCATCACATGCAGTCTGTTCCAGTAACCATAATTTATGTAGTTGAAGCGAATAGTTTTTGTTGCATCACACACCTGCGGTAATCTATTGGTCTTTCGAGCCGGATTTAAACAAATCCAATTATAATATCACCATAGTATACGATCAAAGAAATTACATCAGAATACCAGGATATTATGCACACAGGAGGCGATTGTCACAGAATACCCGACGACAAAATTTTTTTCAATTTTTAAATAAAAGTTGCAACTCTTTAGAGACCATGTCATCGAACACGAGAGTCAACCTGGTATATGCTTTGGCTTTAGCAAACAAAACGTTTGAGACCATAAAACCAATATGGAGCTGCCCCGTGTGTGCAATGAAAAAACCTATTTACTGTATGAGTGAATCGAGATCACCAAAATGTCGCTAGCCGCAAGAAAGAGAGTTATTGCAATAGGCAACCGCTACAATTGTTTACATAATGGTCACAGTTTAAGCAACTGTCGAAGAAATGACAGATGTAAGAAGCGCCATAGAAAGCATCACAGTTTATTGCATATAAAAATTCGGTTCATGTTAATGCATCCAGCCACGTAATGTTATCACAAAAAGCTGTCATCCTGACTCGTGACCCAGAAAACCAGATTTGGCTGAATAATTGGGGAAAATAATTCAGACGATCAGGAGATCGATGTGGTTAACTTTAACATCACAATGAAGGTAGATAACACCTCCGAATAATAAGATTATTGTGAAAGGCGGTTTGAAGAAGCAACAAAAAGAAAGAAAGATGGAAAATTAAATTACCAATCAGTGGCAAAAGAGCCTAGCATTCAACTTTCCTATGGCAATACAACTATTGAAAATGATGGAAAATAAGCTAGGGCGAAACCCGAAATTCAGGAAAGAATACCATAATTTCATGACATAGAAAAATATACCGGCAAGCTTTGATCCATTCAGATGATATCAGTTTTCAAAGGGTGTTGTGGAGAACAAACGGCAATACTCCCATTCAATAATATGCGTTGAGGTCGTTAAATTGCGGAACTGCATCAGGTTCTTTCTTAGCTCTAAGGTTCATTAAGGAGGCAGCACTAAAAAGAGCATTCAAGTTTCCTAAACCAATGGAAATAATTTAAACTCAGTAACATTTTAATGTTTGATAAAATAAGAGAAAATATCACCGGCATATTTACTTCAACCTGATTCCTGATGCGAAAAAAGGTTACCAATAGCCCTAAGATAGGGACCATATTAAGAATTCAGTATGCACTGGTAAAGGAATGTGTCGATTCATCTATAGCGACCAGCACAATCTAAGCAAAACCGAGATTCAGTGGTGTTTCAACCTGCCATCTAGTTCACACAGGGGTGGGTTGTGCGAGTCAGCAGTAAAGCCATGAAGTCATATTTAAAAAAATCAGTCAGCGAAATGTTACTTCCACTCAAAGAAATCAATACGTTGATGTGTTAGATCGAAGCCATATTGGATTCTAGACCTATTAGCAGAAATGGTGACGATGAGTTAGATGTTTTGACACCTGGTCATTTATTGATTGGCAGTAGTTTGGTTGCTGTTCTAGAACCAGACTTAAAATCAGATAAACTATTACCTTTGGTTTGCTATACGGGAACTACTACTATACATACATTTAAAAATTAAACATTTCCAAATACGTTGGCAATTAAATATAGTATTAATCTCCGATGAATTTCTATTCATTTTCTGGAAACTTGGAAGAGTAATGGAGGTTCATCCCGGTGCCAATCGAGTCTATATCAAATGCCTGGGTATATTTATAAGAATACTGTTGAGTAATAGCTCCTATTTTCAAGGGCATTTTTAATTTCACCGACCGCTTTGCTTCTCTTTTTAAAATTGCAGGCCAATTTGGTCCACTGTCTACAAAGAGACGATTCATGACATATTAGGCTATGTTCATGTGACCGGCTATTTATCTTTCTAACATTTTTGATTGGTAACGTTGCCTTTTTGATAGGATATGTTAATACATCTGTAAAGTAAGTAACTGCTAAGTGATCTAATATATTGGATGTTATCGTTTTACAATCCGACCAAAGGTGCCATCATGTTGCAAGATAACCTTTATTTTATTTAATCGCCAGACGCACTTGTCATGCATGATATTTATACGATACAAGTTAAATATTCAAATAAATTATCATTCTAACCAAACCATACGTAACAGCAAATACTTTAAACGTTGACCTTAATTTCGGCCTTCTCCTTCAAATCTACTTAAATATATAATCAAACCTTTAATTTTAAAATTATTAATTATTCAATTTTGCAACGACTAATTAGTTGAACTTCCATGATTGCTTCGTAATTTGAATATTTAAATATTAAACATTTAAACCTAATGCACACTGTAGTGTATTAGGGCCGGTGCGCCGCAAATAATTTATTCACAAGAAATTAAAAATTAAAAACGGTATAATTTAAACGGTGTTAAGTAATAATTTTCAAAAACCTTAAGATGCACAAATTAAGCGATCATTTAAATTCATAATTGCAACAATATATTCAATATATCGTAAATATATACAGTGTGCATTAGGTTATCGAGCTACTTATTAAGACCAAGATTTATGACTAACGATAAATGATAATTTTTTGGCAGCCGATTTTATTGTTTCAAAACCAAAGTCATTGGGTTTTGGGTTGACTTTATTGAGGTTTAATGTGTTGCTTAATTTTTAGTATACATTATTTTATGTTTTGATATTTTTATGTATATTTTAATGAAGCTGAGGGCTTGCAAAACTATAATTAATAATTTTATATAAGCGGAAGCTTATCTATGAAAGTTTATTTACAGTTCAGATTGATGATTATAGTGTTGTAAGGGTTTCGAAACATTTGAAAACTGAAAGTGTCTAATAAATTTAAATTTAATAGCTTATAAGTTTCTTGTCGGTTATAAGATCTTTGTCATGGTTTAAAAATTGTCACAAAAGCTTTGAATTGTATAACTGATTAACAACTTATATTAATTTGGCGTTAGTTTCTTTATTGACCCAATCAATATGCGAATTTGCACCATTCAAAATCGATACCAATAAATTTAACAAGATGACCGTGCATATTTTTGCACCCACCGAAGACAAATGATGTCCAAGATTTTTTCAAGTTAAAAGACGACATCAATAATCTCGCGTCATTAAATTGCGTTAATGCCAAAAAGTTACTAGCATTACTGATTTTCGATATAGACCGCGATCATAAGCCTGTCATAAAGAATATTTGTGTGGATTTTAATCCAACCGTTCGACCACTGTTGAAAACTTTACGATCAGTATCACTGAGCCGAAATGCTACGACTCGGATTAAAAATCAAGGTATCTTCAGAGAAGAGTAAGTACCAGAGTAAGTTTAAGAGCTGTTGATAATGACTATAGCTGCAATGAAAGCTCTAAATAACTTGGGTCACCGAAAAAAGATTTACAAGTATATGTAAAAGCCCGCATTACTGCCAGATAAAACATTTTGGACACACACCTGAAATGTCTGATATCAAAACATTTATGTCTTACCTATGGAAACGAGTAACTAATTTGGAGTCTAATTTTAGGATTACATCCACTTTTCAAACATTTTCTCGATAACACAAGAAGGTATAATATTTTGTTTCAAATGACTTCTTTTGGTGCTAAAGAAGTAAGAGAATGTAACTTCATGCCCACTTTAAAAATTCAACATATTACATGGATCTTGCGATGAGCAAAAGCGAGCTTCACCATGCATGATAGACGGAGATAGTTCAAAGATAATTGGCTGATTTTTGATGATAGCAAACCATACTGTGCGATTCTTTATGTGATAACCGTAACGAACTGCTCTCATTTCTTTTTTGAAAGTCATATGTTGAACTCATTTGGTGTAGAACTACTTTACCACTTGCATGTCCTCTAGTATTGGGTTCCAATTTAAACCAAGAGTTATATTCCCAATGGACTCATCTTCGAATTGTAACGGTGTTGTTTCTTGATTTATATTGGTATTCTCTTCAGCAGCTGTACAGTTGCCATTAGTGAATAGCTTCTCCCGTGTTTGTATTTTTCCTGAATCGAAGAAGAATATTAACTAAATTTTGTTAAAGCTTAAGGCCGGTGTCATTCAGTGATTTCCTAGAACTTGATTTAACCGAGTCATCGAATACAACCCGCAGCTTGTACTACTCATTTTCATAACAGCGTAATGAGGTGGTAAAATATATTGCAAGATGGAATATTGATTTATAATTTTGGGACTTGTTCCATATGTCCTAGGTGAATGTATTCGGCCATGAAATCTGAGTATAATGTTTTTAGGGAATAGTCTCTTTGAAACCGTTTCTCCATAGAAATTAATCTGGTTATTTCCTGGTTGAATAAACTGCCCAAATTATTGGGTTTTATTGGGTAAATCATCTTCTGTAATTTCTGGTTTTTCATGAAATGGTCCATACAAAATCCAGCCAAACATTGTACGTTGGGAGATCGGATGATTTTTCGAAATAATGCGTTGCGCAGTATATTAAAAAATATATCAACCCTAATCAGAATATCAATAGCACCCGAATTATTGAAATGAGGATCAGCGAGTTCCAGGTTCTTGATGTATAGTTTGTAAATTAGACGTGAGTCTGTTTAATATTATAACAGTAACCGAAAAGGTACCGAGCAATTGGCGCAGTGATTAAACCTACTTTATTTGGGAAGGGAGGTACCGGGTTCGAATTCCAACGGGGGAGGGTTGCAAAAGAGGTTTTTCATCACCTTATTACGATCGGTGATGACGAAGAACACAACTATGACCCCCTGTTGGAGTGCAGAATCCATGGGCCGAACCATCGTCCATGTCAGTACAGGCTAACTGGATCAATGCAATGTGGAGATGGATTTAAAATCGAACCTGTATTCGTGCGCCCTCGCTTTGGATTGTGACGGCGTAAGGTAGGACGTTAAAAATTGACCGCGAAAGAGTTGGGAGAGGCCCCAGAAAAGATTGCAGGGTTCAAAATCAAAAAAAAAAAAAAAAAAAACAAACGAAAACCTTTTTCTCCATTGAATCGGGTAACAAGTTGTACGTTTATTGCTCCTTTGGTTTTACCAGCCGGTGAAACAGCTAGATAATAATGTTTGCGTTTGATTTATATAAAGTGAAAAGTATTTTTGAGATCTTTGTAGATCTTGTCTACCAGGTGGGAATTTGACACCGTTTTACTAGTTACATAAGATACCGTTGCGTGATTACTCTTGCATCTGATTCGTCATTAATTGTGCTGGCTATGGCCACTGCTGATGAAGTGGTTAAATAATTATGAAGCATGGTGTGGTGCTGTTCCTTCCAAATAATGCAACTATAGCTGGAAGGACATTTAAAATTAGTATGGTAACTGCGAAAGCAATTAATGCAAACATTGTTTTTAGAAACAAATACGGTTTTTTCTTACAGATTCCAGGCTTAAAAACTGTATCACCTATGTAGCATTTGTCTTAATTTACACGTTGAGCACGAGTTTGCGACTGCCGCTAGGAGGGACGTTGTTGTCTGAGCTCTAGGTTTAAAGGGCTTAGAGAAATGAACTGGTACTGACTGTATCTTATTTGTATCTTATTGTCAGGAATTTCAAAAAAATTGGCCAAGGACTGGTAATTTATTTCGTCTGATTCTTCAGCTCAGAACATTCTTCTTTAATTGGCCAATTGTATATAAATTAACCAAACATCTCTAGTTTCTGCATTTTGACCAAAAGCTTTAAGGCCACGGATTATTTCATCAGCTCCTTCATTGATTTTCTTGAGTGCTTGGCCTCCGTTACTCATTGAGAACTGTTCCATCTTTTAATTTAAGCGTCAATTAAAATTTTCGGCTTGTTATACCTGTCTGTTAACTTTTCCCATGCACTAATGTAATTGGCATCAGTTATGGGGAAAGCAAAAATATTGCTTTCTTATGTTGACGAATTCTTTTAAAATAAGCTTTTGAATTTTAAAAGCTCTGTTTATGACAATATCTAAAGATTTTATGAACAACTTTCAAATACAATAAAATGGCAGAGCTTTCAAATCCATTTATAAATATCAATTGCAATAATTATAGCTTTTATACTAGCAAACATTAATTTGGCTATTATTCATAACGTTTAAATATCAATATTAATTGTAAGCACCCAAATCGGTAAGCTACTGGAGAAAACGGTGTCATTAATACAATCAACTTATCGTTTTGAAATCACTAATCCATTAATGAGAACGAGCCCTTACTCGAACAATTAATTAATAACCATAAATTAAGTCCATTTAAATTTGACCTATTTGATCTTTAATTGGATTCATATATCTTTTTATAATCCAATTATTAGTTTATGATTTTGAGATTGGTTAACACTAAAGAAAATATATCTATGTTATTTTTAACATAATTTTAGAAATCATTAATCATGATAGCATAAATAATACATAATAAGGGCTAAACACAATCAATATAATTAAGTCATCAATAAATTTAAATTTTGATGCACATGTGTATCAGGTGTAAAACATAGCTTATATATGCTAAACACATAACATAATCATAAAATAGACAAATTTTAACATTACATAATTTAAATATTTTTTTAAAGTTTGTTTACTTTCCATCAGTTATTTTGGTTTTTATTTATTTTTGTTAATATCTGTGTTGTGGCCGAAGCATAAAATAAAAATGAATATATGCACTTTAAGGCTTATTTTGCCAAATTCCAAGTCAAATTGTATTTTGCACTGTAACCTCATACTCCACACAGTAAATCGATCAAGGTTTCGTAAATTATATACGGAACTCATTATATAATACAGGCATATATTAATACAAAATCATTTTGCACATAGGTAAATACATACTATACTAAGCATACATAAGTCATTAGATCATGACATAAGACATATTTAAATACCATACATCTAAACGTAAATATCAAAAAATTAAAAAAAATTTTACGTTCCGCTTAAATATTTCAATTACATATTTGCTTGGTTTTTTTTTAAATTTTTTTGAAAAATTTTATTCGCAAATGGCATGAGAAAATTTTGGTGTATGTCACTTGGCTAGAAAGGTGTCATAAAAATTTCATAAAACTATTTAATTTTTATCTCTAATACTGCGTGTCTGAGTTGATTTTTTCGACTAAATTACAGACTAAATTTTTCAATGGCACGCATTTCGCTCAGTCAATAATAGATGACACTAGTGATAATAGAATAAACTGTGCCTTGCGTGTACAATACTAAATTGAAAACTTTCTAAACGTCAAAATTGTTTTTTTTTTGCTAATTGATAGTGTGTTCTAATACATCTTGTGGTGATGGTTAAGACTGCTAAAGTATTTAATTTATTTTTAAATTAATTTGATAAGTCGAATTTCTACTGAGTGTTTCAAGCTAGAGTCAAGGCTTCTGAAATACGAGTACGTTTGAATTTTGAATAAGAGATGAATTATCTCTTTAAATATATAGGGAAAAAGGCCTTTTTGATTTAAGAAATTGTCTGGATTGATAATCGACTCTTTGCGTTACTTGACAACAGATAAAGCTCCCATTCAGATACAGAAGTTTTAGAACCATAATATTTTCAAAACATCTATAAAAATTTGTAATGCATTTGCATTATTTTATTGAGTTACAGATTGATGGAAATTGATTTGTTTCATATGTAGCATTTTAGTTGTGGATTCATTTTCATAAAATTCAAAAACGGTTATCCAAACTTGCTTGTAGTTTCTCTTACCTTGTTTTCAATGAATGAAATTAATTTGATTCTCTATACATAATCATTATCAAAATTAATAAATGGATTAGGATCACACTCATTGTCAACGAAAAATACTTCCAATGTAAAGTTATTGTTTTTGTAATAATGACAACTAATGCGTGATCTACAATCAACGACTTCTGTAAAAAAAATCGGCATCTGTAAACCGAGAAACGAACCGAAAAATTAAAATATCGATAGCAAATTTTATAGTTCAGATTGTGAATCGACATCTTTTATATAAACAAACGACAATAGATTTTAAAATTGACAGAATATAAAATATTATGATGACTAGATTGTACTACAAAAAATGTATATGCTGTGTGCGTCAGATGACTTTAAAAACTTAACTTTTTGATATACTGTTAGTTCAAGCAATATGTCAACAGATGCCACTAGTACAAAGGTCGTTGTCTGTGCCTTAAATTCGACTAAACTTTTGTAAGTTTAATCTGAACTATGATTAAAATTCCAAAGATACTTACGCTTATAAAAATGTATAAGTTAGTTTTATGAGCAGTTAGCTTCACAAAAATACATAAAATCATAAAACTATGAATAAGGTATAAGGTATCGGTCATTCAGTGGGCTTTTGACTTTTCGATGTCAAAGAACATTCAGTGGAATAAAAGGTGATACATCTTTTGGTGGAACAAAGGTGAACTAAGCATGACTCAGGCACATTGCTCAACGGGCCTGGGCCGGAATCATGCAAAAATCTAGTCAACTGCATAAAAGGCAGCTAAAAAGAAGCTAGGTGTAACAATACGTGCAAGCAAGAATCGCTGCAGGCGGCATTGTGGTTCGATGAACTCAAAAATAAAAGAAAATGTATTGGATATCCTTTTCCTAACACAAATTTTGACAGTAGAAGTTGATGCCACAAAACACATAGGGAACACCATGCTTATTAGTGTAGTGGAAGTTTAAAGACAAGGAGAGCTTCAAAGTTTCAGTGTAGGCATTGAAAGTAGCTCGTCTGCTTTTAGACTTGTACAAAACATATCTGGGGTTGCGAGTTTTTTGTATTTACATCTTTGTGGAAGATTTCTCTTCACGTTTTGGCTGGCAAAGGAAAGATAATAACCCCGACTCTCAACGTACATATCTCTGTGCATGTTGAAAACTGAGAAAGAGAAGGGTCACTCATCTTTAAATGCTAATACAGACGTCATCAGTGTTGTTGTACAAGTGAAAAGGGCATATCATCAGGTAAGACCTGTGATGTTCCTGATATCAGTGAAATAGAACGTTATTCTCGATGCATTTCAACCGTTGACCGTGCAGAGTTATCTGATGCTTAACAACAAAGAGAGAAAAGAGCAATCGGAAACAGAAATATAAGATGGCCAGCGAAGAACACATCAGGGATACTATACGGTTATGAGTTGCATTGGAATCGGTTATGGGTCTCAAAGTCTACAACGTGAAGGTCTCTAATGGCTAGCGATGCCAGACGACATTTACTTGGTTAATCATGCAGATGAATTAAGATGTTGCTATCTTAATTACCTCTTGCAAGCCTAAATTACGCAGTACAGATGGAACCTATACGTGCTAAAATTGGCAATATTAAAGACTGAGGCGGTCATGCCTACTGATCATAAATAACAAAACTGTTTGATTTATGGAAAATGTGCATCAGATATGCATTAAATCATTTCAAAAACTATATGTCGTATGCAGTCATATTTTAATAATAATAAGCCAAATAAGATTTTATTTGTTTTAAGAAATAAGACATTTTTTGAATATTCATAAAATAAGAAAGAATATTCTTAAAATAAGAATAATATTCTTAACATAAGAAAGAATATTCTTGAAATAAGAAAGGATATTCTTGAAAAAAGAAACAATGTACTACAAATATTTTTGAAATAAGAAAGAATATTCTTAAAATAACAAACTATATTCTTGCAATAAAAAAAATCTTAAATTAGGAAATTTTTTAAAATAAGAAATTTGTTGAATAATCTTTAAATGAGAAACAATATTCTTTGAATAAAAAACCGTATACTTTAAATAAGAAACAAGTCTTGAAATGAGAAACAATATTCTTGAAATAAGAAGGAATATTCTTGAAATAAGATTTTATTTATTTTAAGAAATAAAAAATAAGAAATTTTTTGAAATTCCTAATTTCTTATTTCAAGAAATTTTTTATTTCAAGAAATTTCTTATTTCGTATTTCTTAAGGAAAGGCGTGATTGTTTAAAACAAGCCAAACTGAGGCATATGTACCACCACTGACGACAGTAACGGCAGATCCATATCAAGTAGTACTATAACACCAGATCATTTCTTAATAGGTAAATATTCCAGAACCATATTTGTTGCATAAAAATGTACCCTTAGGACCGTGTCGGAAACTTTTGCTAAATATGGCCAACTTTTAGACCTATAGGAGATTACCTAGCAAGCCTTTAACAGAGGATAAAGTGTAACAGCAAATAACCAGAAATCAAATTAAATGGCATTGCTTAGATTAAAGACCACAACCGGCCACCAATTAAGTGGCTACTTGAACGAATTGTCGAAATACATCCGGGTAAAGGTTAGTTGAATAGCAAATATCACTGACGTATGCTCCGTAACAACAAGATAATTGCTAAATATGTTAGGAATTCTCAATTAGATAAAACAGATTCTCTACCATGACAAAAACTACTGCCAAAACAGAGGTGTTGTGTTTATACTAAATAACCGTGATACGGAATAATGAGCAATAATGAGCTCATGAGTATTTGCTAAGGCTCATAAAAAATCTAACCTCTAATGTTGATGTAACCTTTAGCCTTTTCTAGAAAAACGAGACAGAAATGATACAGCATTGGAAAAAGTTTAATCGATAAGTAAACAAGCATTTGGACGATCTTAACAACATTAACAGATTCACGACTATATTAATGCAGGCCTTGAATACAAAATGGATACTAGAAGCATGTAACACAGCATGTGCTACGAAAGGTAGTTCTTCAAAAATATCAACCCTAATTAAATATGACCCTTACATTAACTGATATCTTGCAAAGGACTTTGAATAGACAAAAGTTCACCATTATGGAACTAAAGCTACATCATTTAAGCAAAGGTATAAACATCATTATTGTTGAAACCTTTTCCCAGTGCTAAGGGCTAGATTCATATAACTATCAACGGATTTTTTGCCAACATCCATGCATCGTGATTAGGATTCGCTATCTAACTAACTAAATCTGTATACTTTAGTATCAAATGCGCACTACTAGTTACCACAACAGTATCTGTAAGCTTCAAATGTTAGCCTCATCAAAGACAAATAATTATGTAGCATCATAACATAGAGCCAACAGGCCGGAATAAATTGGATTAAACATAATAATTTGGATTAAACATAACACTAACTGCTTGTTCTTATTGCAAAATTCGCAATGAGCCATTATGGTTTGCAAAGAAGGCTAAGCTAACTAATCCGATAAACGGAAAAATTTCCTTTAAAAAATGATACACATTTAAAGTTGGGTTAGTTACACTAAAAGGGACAAAGCAATCAAAAGCAGAGTTGATTTTTCTACCAGCAGTTAATCTAGCAACGAATTGAACGATCTCATCTAGCAACGAATCTTGAGAAACTCCATCTCAATACTATGCTCTACAGCAGCAAAAACTTCTTCTGTGCGCACTATATATGGATCTTCGTGGATGCGTATTATCAATGGTTTACCAAATAATTTTCTCGGTTCTAAATAAAACTAACTAGCCACAGATCAATTTTCAATTGTCTAATTGACCTTTAGTAAGAACAGTAAGTATTGCCAATTCAAAAACATATTTTGGTTTATATTGAGGTTAAAACATCCTATATAACAAAATGATCAAAGTTCAAGAGTTTTTTTTAAAGATATTCTAATAAATTTTTAATGTTTTCGTAGCTAAATAAAGCTAAAGGCCATTTAATACGAGTAGCAACAGCGTAGGTAATAAACAAGAAACAATTTATTGTTAATGTTACAACTCACAATTTAATTTGGTTTAAAACTATGTTGAACTTAAACAATAATTTTTAATTAGTTTAGTCACCAGTCATCACATATTACTACAAAAATTCCAAAAAGCATTAAGTTACTTAAAAAAGCTTCCTTAACCTTAACAGGTACAATGATGCCATTTCATTAGTTATAGCTTTTAACAAATAAATCCCTACAAAATCGGTTATTTCGTTAGATAGATGTGGTGTTCTATTAATTAAATAAAACTGTGATTTAATTTAACTTATAGGCTCGGTTTATATCTGAGTACCGGGAATCGATCGTTTATTACAAATTACAAACATTTAATAAATTTGCGTTGGTAGAACTAAATAATTTTAATAAAATTAACTTATGCACATCAGTTAATTCTACTAAGCATTGTTTTGTTTCCATAGTTAAAGAATATAAAATTATAAAAATTATACTATAAATTAGATTTTATAAAAATTGATTAAACATTACAGATCAATTGAATTAACGGTTGTATGACCAATACGTCATGTAATCGCCAAAAATCCAATTTATATTCACTTTATTTCACACAAAACATTAAAATTAATATAAATTGAATTTAACAAAAATTGATCAAATTTTACAAATCAATTAACTGTTTTATGACAAATACCGTACTACATTTTAAGGTATATATGTTTAAATTGTCTAAGTTTGTTTAAGGTAACAGTTTTTGGGGGTCGGTTTGAAAAAAAGCTTGTTTAAATAATTTAATTTTGATTTGGGATTTCTTATATTATACGTGACGACTTAACTAATTAAAGATTATTGATCACGTTTCAAATTGATTTTTAATCAAATTCAAATGTAATAAAACTTTGATTGAACTAGGCTTCCGATTTCATCGTTAGTTTATAACTATTAGCAATAAAAATTAATTATTTAATGGTTTATTAACGACGCCGTTGCTACTTGTATTTAATGGTACTTGGATCATCTTAAAAAAAAACATTTGTACTTTAAACACTTTGCTACATATGACACATCTTAAATTTTAGTTATCTAAGTTAAATGAATTTTTATTTTTAGTACCATGATTTGGAGTATTAAAATATATACGTCAGTTGTATGCGGCTCAAAGTTTATCTAAACATTTTCTGATATTTCAAAAATATTCACAAGTACCTAGAAATAATTATCGCGATTCTTGTTTGTAGTGAGACACGTGCGTTAGTTACAATGTACAGTATAGTAGTATTTCAAGAGGCAATTGATATAAACGTAACATGTAATTAAAAATTGTTCGATTTTATAATCAATTACACCTTGCACAGTTTTTTTTAATGCAATTGGTTTCCTGAATTGATATATATATCGGAAATATAATTATTATTCAATTTCCTAGCTCACAGAGCAACTTTAAGTTCAGGATGTAAAATTCTTGATCGAATGTCATAAATTTTAGAGAGATGATGTTATTCTGTCACTAATGCGTCAGAGTATATACATTTAGTAAAGTATCTATTAAAATTAAGTGATAATTAAAAAATTTAAGTACTTCTTCGAAACAATAAAGTATTTTAACGATCATGCTTTACAGTGACAATAGTTTTAGCTATTCATCATATTTCATCAATATCACAGTCAGAGCTTTCTTCAAAAATCACCTCAAGCACATGTACAAAATAAAGTGTAATGAAATATTTATCTTACCGACTTGTGCAATTTTATATTTATATTTTAGGTTTATGTCTTTCTATAGTGTTACAACAAAATATAGCGATAAAATGCCCACTCCTTTATAGTAGCAAAATAAAATCAACAAAAGTTGTAAATATTCATACACAAATAAAAAAAATGATGACATTTTAAGTCCGCAATAAATCTGATTTACAGCTTTAAAGCTAAGCTATATGTATATATATATGTGTGTATGAAGTAATTATTAAAAATCAGCGATCGAATCGAAAGTTTATCTTTTTGTATTATACGCGGATATCTGTATTACATTTTCAACCATGAACTTGATAAATTCGTAACACAAACTCATTGACTGCAACGATCGTTTAGCTTAGATTTATAAATTCGTTATGAAATTGACGTCGATGGTTTAAAACCCTTTCTAAAATTTCCTTGCATCAACGTCTTGTATAATTAAATTAAATGAAGTGCATGCGATTAACGTCATTAACATTGCACTCATTTTATGCCTATATACAGTAGATAATTAAGCGTTATGAAATTAGCATTGATCGTATGTGTATAATTATGTCACAGTTTAATGAAAAATTAGCTATGGGCATATACACGATATGGGTACATACATTTTCTGAAAGTATTTTTTAGGGTCATTATGACACATTTGTTGTTGTGTTCGAAGTTTGATTTTTAAAAAATTTATCTAACCTACTGCATATTTTAGGTAAGTTTATGCTCCACATACGACTCTTAATAATTACATGATTATGTTTTATTACTATATGAAAAAAAAATTTGAAATAAAATGAAAGGTTTATGTTGAGTGTATGCCTAAAAATTATGTCACTCGATTGTAAAATCATCGGTTAAATAATCATTATAGGCCGATTATGTAATTATGGATGTATCCGATTTTTAGCAATGACAATTAAATTTATTTTATAGTGCTTTTGACGAATATTTGTAAAGCACACAAGTAAGCCCTTTTTTGTTTAGGTTGTGTGCCTAATAAATTAGATACGTAATTTTCAATAATTTATTTCTTGTTTGGGCTACTAATATTTCAATTTTCTTATAAATAGTCTTTGATAAGCCTCTGTGGTCAGGGGCATTTACAATCCACTTAAAAAATTTATAAACGAGTATGGTACTCTAATTCCACCACAATAACCTTGGATTATCGTATGAGGCGACTTACTTTATACTTTATTAAACCTATGATCATATTTTTTATTAAGGCTCATTACTTTTGAGATGTAATTGAGGTTAAATTCGATCAATCATTTACACCGTTGCCATTCACAAAATAACTTGTAGCGGTTTAGCCTTTAGAAACAGAAGAAGTTTGGCTTGTTGCATATCTTGTCGGGGTCACCAATGTCACAACTTTATTTATAGTAGAGGTATAGTAATTTGTTGATCTAACAGTAAGTATCACAGTCATATAGCGCGCTTCTAATATGAATAATTGAATTTTGTTTGGAAAATTTGAATGTTCAATGACTGTAATCATTTAATATAAGAATATAGGTTAACGGTTGGTTTTATTATTATTTACAGTTGTTTAGCCAAAGACTACTATAGATACCACAATTCTAGCAAATTCGATCAATCATTTACACCGTTAACAGCTAAATGATAGGTTCACTATCATTTAGCTGTTGACATTCGAATGAAATACAAAACAGAACGACCAACGGTCTGAACGTTTTGATATCCGATGTAATATCTGAGCACTGAGCTAATTTCTCCTTCACACACCTTCTCCACAAACAGTTCAGTAAACTAGTATGATAGTCCCAACGTTCCACGGCAGATGAAACTACTGCCGTTAGAATGTAGCTGAGTCGCTGACACAAACAATATAGAAAAATGGGAGTTGCCTTACCGCACCTAAAATACCACTGTAACCAAATTATTTGAATCACAACAATAACAAGTAAAGCTAAAAAAAACTGTAAATTTTATCTAAAGCGCTAGTACCCCGCTACGGTGGTTAGCTATATTTGTACCGCAAGATAAATTCCAGTAATATCTCAACACACTTTCAAAGCATATTTGGTAGATTTTTCAATTATCTAAAATTTGAACTTGACAACCCGAGGTGTGATTACATAAAAGTATGTTTCAATGAACATAATAAAACTGTATTACGACCCATGTACATAAACACGAGTTAGTATTAAAAAAAAATTAAATAGCCTATAGCTTGCAGCTAACCGGCCTCCTTTTAGATTTACTTTCATTCATTCAATTCACAATTTTTAATTCTTTTTATACCTATATGTAACCGCTAGTTTCAATATAACTCTTCTTCTATATAGAGTTTTACAATGGGGGCATTCATTTATCGATCATCTGTTGTACTTAAACTTTAAATCTGTCATCAAAATATCATTGCATCCTTGCCGACAATGTTATTCGTTATGACAATAATATGACAAAAAATGTCGTAGTTCAATTCTCAGTCTGCCTTCAAACTAGGGCTCTATTTTAATTCACTTACATATTTTTATACATTTTGAGCTATATATAATTTGGGATTTAATGGGCTAACCTTCATGTAATTTTCAAGTTTGGGAAACTTTTGGTTCCTGGCATAAATTTTACAGTTTTGGATAGGCTAGCTATCAAGTATTTGAAAATTTTTGATCTCTGGTACTTATTTAAAGGGCTAACTATCAGGTTTTTCTGGATTTTTAAAATTTTGGATTTGTGACATTTCAAAAATTTGACTGAGATTTACCATCATGTATTTCCCGAGTTTTGAAAGTTTTAGATTGTTGGCTGGAACGACCTGCTGTTAATGAAACGAATTAGTCTGCTAATAATACACGTTATTTAACCGCTAAATTTGGAGGAATAAAATGCCTGGCGATAGATATTTTTTAAAACCACTAAGAAATTATTAAATTGTTTTATGACTGATTTAATTTCTTCCATGAATTTCAGATGGAATACCCTTCCTTGTTATGAGCATTTTAAAATTTACAATTAAGGATTCACTTGTCAGTATTCAAACTAACTTCAATCTTATAGAATGCCCACATTAAAGCTTTTCGAGTGGATGGTGATCATTTCAATTTGTAAAGTAGACTTGCACCTTCTGCAAACGATACATTTTCTAACTACCTTTCGAATTATGGTTCGTCCACTGGTTGACCAATATGATTGCCGAAAAATTGAGAGTAATCGGCTTGGTCCAGCATTGTTATGTGTTTTATGTAGGTCTCCTAGAATCAATCTAGTAAAATAAAATTTTCTGACACTATCTGCTTGATGCTATTTTGCTGTTAGCAGGAACTAGTTCAACGGTGACCTCTTGATCAGTGGTAGTAGTTTTAACGTAGACTACGGTTTCCGATACACTGATAGGTAAGGTGGCTTTTCTTTTTAGTGATACATTCAATTACTGGAATTTGGCATGTAATCGCCGGGAAAATGAGCTATACTTATTTTTGGCAATTTAACTTTGGGTTGATTGATTTGTGAAATGTTCATTGTATTATCTCATCTTCTTAAATTTTCACTTGTTGGACTATTGTCGCTTATTAGTTGCCATCGTTGCCTTATAAGTCAGGTGAGTTTTAGCTTAGCATCAAAGGACTTTTCTTAAATTTGGCTTTAATTGTATATCGCTGTTTCTTTAGGGTTAATAACCACTACATGGTTGTAAAAACTATTGCACTATAAATTGAAATTGAGAACTCTTTTTTGAATGCACTTGGATTTATTTTATCTATATTTTGCGATGCACTTGGATTTATTTTGTCTGTGATATTGAGTGTCGTAAGCCCTAAAATGGGATTAGATCACGATAACTGTTCTTAAAATGGCGAAAAAATTTTCTAATAACTGTTAATGTCAAACTTAAATTACTATGAGAACATAAAATTTTACGGAACAAAACTACTCTAGTCTGGTCCACCTAATTTATGATAATGGCAACACTTTTGCACCAAAGTTTTTGACTAATTGATTGACGCGAGGAGATATGATCGCCACTGTGGATAATGAAACACTTTTATCTAAATGAAGTTATTCATAAGAATTATAGAATGTAAAGCTACACTTGCCATTGGCCACAGATCAGGATTTCTAAAACCTCATATTATTGAAATGTGCTTTGGTAAAAATATTGACTAAAGTAACTAAAAGGTCAGCGTCAGTGTCAGTGTCAAATGGATATGTGGATTGTTAAGTGACTTGGTCTATTACGAATAGTTGAAATAATGTCATGATGTGGAAAGTTTTCATTACGAGTCATGAATTTAAAAAATTTTAGGTAAAAGTTGGTGATAATTGTGACTGAGGATTGATAAAAATCAAAATTGTAAAATCCTTCTCCGGTTGCTACTATTCTTGTGAAAATGCCTCTTAACCATGCTTTTATTTTTTCGTGATGGTCTGCAATAGTTGCAATGTTGAATTTAGGGGGTGGTCGTAATAGAGAGGAGCTTATAACTACTATTATAAAATTTATTAACTATATACGATTGCAATAGTGCGACTCGATTTTTATAAATTATCTCCTGCCAATTGCTTGATGAGGCAGAGTGCACAGGTTTGGTCACTGAGAATAAATTTTAGCATACTATGTTGTCTGACGAGGTCAGGTGAGTTAGCAAATATTTTTTAGGCCTTACTGTCGATCTTGAGATATTTGATCTTGTTATTTGTTTATTGAGGTACGATCATCATTAATTCTGAAACTTTGTACGAACTTCGTGCTCCCATAAACGTAATGAACTAGCTATAACATGCCACGCCTTTACTGCTCGTTGATCAACGCTGTAACGTGGATTATAGAATTGTCTCATTACCCAATTCTTAATTCTGATCGTCCCTACCGATCCAACTTCTTCCCTAGCGTTGTAACGTAGCAACTTGTCGATGTGGCCTACCTTCTTTTTTCTTCTGGGGCATTTCGAATCCTGTACACAACATCATTTATCCTCTCTTTTACTTAAAATGTTTCCTCTCAACTCAGCTGTAACTTCGGATATTTGCATTTTCGTCTTAGATTGTAAGATTGTAGGGCCAAACCAAATCTCCCTTTACAAATCCTTTATTATTTGACCATAAGTCATATCTTGTATTCATTCGACCGCTATCCTTTACGATGTTGTCTCTAACTGAAACGTGAACATTTTTCATCTAGTCTTAAGATGATCATCTCATCCGGTTTGAAGACTGGAATGAATCCGGAAATGGTTTAGCTATATCTATTCAATCCATTCTCTATGTTTATTGATTGTCACTTTCTTTTTAGCCGAATTGCTACGATTTACTTTCGGTTAGAATATTTTGCTATTGTGGTCTTTTGATTTACTCCATTCACTCTTTGGAGCGATTTACTCATATTAGGTCGTACATCTTCCGCTACCTGCTACATTGTTTGGCATTTTTCTAGGTCAACTATGCTCCATTCCTCTTCGCCTCCTGTATTGCTCAATGCTTACACTCAACAGCATATGGCCTTCGGGACACATCATCGGCGTTGTTAAGCAATAATCTTCTCCTTTGCTTGGTTTTAAAATAGTATAGGTTTTAAATCGCTCCGGTTGTGTTTCCTGACTGTCAATCAGCGGTTAAACCGATTTCTATTTCCTAACAATAACTGATAAGGTGACCAAGTTTTTAACGTTTCTAACATATTGTCCAGGAATTTGAAAGTCTGTTTCTTCGCAGTTAATTAGTTCAAATCATCAACAGGAACTTTACAGCATACAAGCCGCGCGAGCTCTCCCTCTGCTGCTAACGTCTGATATGCAACGTAACTGTGCATAGATCATGGACTTGGTATTGTCGGATACTTAACCCTTTCCAAACTGTTCCTGAGCAGTTTATCCATTATAGTGTATCGCGGCCTAAATCTATAATTTGAATGTCTTTATTGGAATTTCCCCATTAAATAATGGAGGTTTCTGAATTCCTTTATTTTCTATGGCGCAGGTAACTCGCTTCCAATTGTTTTTACACAGTTTTGTTGCGATCTCTGTTGATCTCCCATTTTGCGATAGTAGATATGCCTATATATCAGATTAAATAATGTACTCAATGTGGTAAAATAATGATGAAAAATATAAGTGATCTATCGATTTTTTTAACTTTTATCATCCTACATGGAAAACTCTTTATAATTGTAATTAAATATTACTTCATATAAATATTAATTCAAACATCAGACTCCCCAGAAATACACTGTAAATTTTACACTGGACTAGTATGTTATGTATGCACGAGCGGCGAGTAATGAAAGTGCGTGTGAATGTGAAAAAAAGTAAAACAAAAAACTAAGCTACTAATTGGATGCCGGTAGATCAATTATTGTAGATAAAAAAAAATTGTTTGTGCGTTGTTGTAGATCTTATTATTTGATTATAATTTTTGTTAAGACCAATTTTTTGTTTTATTATTTATGATTACTTAATAATTTAGATGGATTAGTGTTTACCAAGATAAAAAGCAAAAGAAAATGTAGAGGAATTTTAGAGTTTGTTAAATAATCAAAACATAAAATGTGGAAGGTAATTAATAACCCAAATTATGGTACATAATTTATTATGATGATTTTAAAGAAAAAAAATCAAGTTTAAGGCGTATGCCCATTAACAAAGGAATTCCCAGTGGTAAACTTTCGTGCGTATATAAGAAACAAATTTATGGTGTTTATGTTTAATAAACTCTAAATTTTTAATTAGCTTTTAGAACATTACGGATCTCAATTTTAATTTTCTAAATTTAATTATGTTGCGCTATTAAATTACGTTTAAAGTTTATTATTTTTTTTAAGCAGTTTAACCACACAAAAACCAAACTTATAGTTAACAATCATGTTTACTGTTTACCAAGTAACTGACGCAGTGATTAAAGCTGCGATGTTTGGATCGTAAGGTACCGGGTTCAAATCGCAACGGAAACGCGTTGAAAAGGAATATTTCATCATTTGATTACGATTGGTGATGACGATGAACACAACTATGATCCCCTGTTGGAGTGCAGAATCCATAGGCCGAACCATCATCTATGTCAGGCTGGCTGGAGCCATGCAATCTTCAGATGTATATTTAAATGCTGTTTCCAATAATGCTTGCTTTCAATACTGCTTTTACTAATGCTACTGCGTCTAATACTGCTTTTATTATACCAACATATTATATATGAAAATAGAAAATTTGTGTCTGTCAACCACATTAGATTTTATTTGTTGTTCCTGAAAAAGGTTTGGAAAAGAAGGTTTGAAGGTATTGTGTTGCAGTAGAACTGCAATAGTTTCAGAATGGGTTTACTCCTAGAAATTAAACTTCTACCTTTCATGGTTTTGATGTAAAATTAACTGGTCAAACTAGTCTTCCGGCAAGAACTGCGATGTTGTTCTAGATTAAACTTTCATCAATATAGTGTCACTATCTCTTATTGATTCCAATCAGACCATTAAAATGACTTTTTAACTATTAGTAGATTACGTAACTTGGTTTACCTTACAAATATGAGAAGATTTAAAAATTGGTTCCATATAATTATTTGAAAGCTGGTGACCTTACCTTGAAGATATTGTGCATATCTGTAATATCTTTGTAATAGTTTACGCAAATTACGCTCATTACTGATTAACTGTATTATTATGATTTCGGCCTTCATACATTTCTATCAGTAAATTCGATAAGTAACTTTTTGTAGGTATTAATTTCGTGGTCTGCTTAATTTTAATCACACTGTAACAACTATTATGATATTGAGTTTAACTGTGCATTTTTTAAAGAGACCGTAACTGAATATGCAGATGGAATCTGAGTAATTATGAACGGAATGGCAATTGTGTTATAAACAACTGGACCACCACATTTGTTTACATCCTGACGGATGAATTAAAATGAATACTGATGACATTAAAAAAAAATCAGGCGTTTAATGTTTAGCATGTTATGGCCTCAAACGCGATGATAATGACACCTACCGAGTTCTATTCAAACACGAGATAAGGAATTTGATGAAACTTCCTGATGTTGTTCATGAAGTAAAAATACTCCTTGTACGCTGGCTCAGTTATGTTCTGAGAGCCGATCCTAAGCGAAATCTGCAGACGTTACTGTCGGGGACTTTGGCCTTAAAATGTTAAAATGTTGTGTCGTGAAGCAAAATGTAATGTTTTAACCAAGAAATGCTTGATCTGTTCTAATATTATTTTTGGAGATAGAACTGCGTTTTAACTATAGATAGTTTATAGAGCTTAGAATATTATAGACTTTAAAATGGTAGAGAATTTCACATGCTTATATTCGTGCAGTATTTAACACATTTATCAAGTAAATCTCTGTGTTATGAAGACAGAAGTTAGATCTAAAATGAACTTGTGCTATCCAAAATTAGTTTTGAATAAAGTTAAAACTTGAATAAATTCAAATACTGGCTACCTGTCGTAGCAATCTGTACGCTGTTTCGGTTTTTTTAAAACACCTTTTTACAACCCTCTCCAGTTGAGATTTGAACCGGTATCTCCCGTCCCAAACACTGCAGCTTTAACCATGGTTTTTATTTAAAAAAAATAAATAAAATTTGTTCTAAGTTTTGATACTAGATGTCACTTACTTCTTTTCGATAGATATCTACTCTGCAAAAACTGAGGGTTTTGTTTTTGCCTATTGGAAAAAAATTAAATTTGGGATATGTTATTACGTAATGATAACTTGGCAAAAGCATTAATGCATTATCTGCCGAAAAACATAATGCCTGTTTGTTGTTAATGTTACAGTAAAAGGACAAACCAATATTTTTTGGTTAGTTGTACACTTTTTGCATAATCGATCTTTCGGTGGAAGAGGGTTAGAAAAGGAGTTCATGTTCAGAATAGAAATATACGATCTCTTCTGGAAATACTTTTGCAATTTTTGCCTAAAGCAAAGATTTCATAGACACAATTGGTCCGTAGCCTTACCACAACCAGTGTGTTCTCCACTAAATACCTACTGGAACCAAATCGGGCTTCTAATGAAGCAGTGGAATCCTTAACATTCATCCTACTGACAGGCCACACGGAAAGCGAGCTCCCAAAAACTTAAGCCTGTAACGCGCCAAACTGGGATAGCTGTAGATCAGATGTAGTATAGTCTCCTTCTCTTCCTCATCCCTACACCTTCTACAGTAATCTTGAGTGAGAACACTCAGTCTACTCGCATGCTTACCAATGAGACAATGTCCTGTAATGACACCCGCAATAATGCTAATATTACACCGTTGCATGGATATTAGTTGGTTAGATCTGAAGTTTAGTGGAGGCCAAATTTTCCGAGTGATTACACATGAGGCACAATTTGCCCATTTATTGTTTGCGGTTTTATAAGCTTATTCTTTAAGGAACACTTTACACATAGCAAGTGGTATCAGCATTGATAAAATGTGATAGAGGGCACTCTGTCGAGCGAGTCCATTCGCTTTAATATTTTCCGTTATATTGAAATGCTCTAGCACCTATGTAAGCTGAATATTGAACTATTCAGCCATCTCGTTAGTAGATGAGAGACAGTTCTGGGCTATACTTTTGCCGTGGTAAAGCCTGATTGTAGAAATTTTATGGCAACCTGACTATCCGTAAAAATGCCGATATCCCTTACAGGTATAACATTGTACTTCATCAAGTCTATGACTTCTATGATTGCGATAAGCTTTGATTGCGAAAGACATCTTCTCTGGAAGAAGTGAGAGTCAGAAATTTAACTACGAGGTACGATGTCGGGATGGTATAGTTAGTAACATTGGGGATTTCCTTAATAATTATAATACATGGCCTTTATTACTACAGGTCCTCAGAGAAATTGATTTAAGCCTAATAGCTGTACACGCAGCCATTTGTTTAACTAAAAAATCAAAAAGGATTAGATGTAGAATAATCTCTAGTGCCTTAGTTAAAGTGGTCCTGAGTGTACCTCTAATACACAGGCAGTCAGTTATTTGAACTTCCATCAACAGCTTTTGATTTGTCACTGTATTTAGGGCTGGCCACCAAACTGTAACTCCGTACAGTAGAACTGATCTAACTGCAGAGGTTTTCAGCCAGTACGATGCGAGGGTCTAGTCCTTTTCCTTTTCCAATGGCATTCTTACAAGAGTATAGCGTTATAGTAGGTAGTTTTCTTTGCCCTTCTTCAAAGGTGCACATTGAATGTTTTGTGACAATTATTAGTAATGATTTGCAGTAATATCGTAAAAAAGGAAAATCATGTCCATTGACTCTTTTTTACTTGGCAAAAATTATCTTTAAAAATTATAGAGCAAACATTAGCATTGCTACTTAAAAAATACTTGTATGCAATTTGAGTGGCTATGAAGAGCAATGAGTAAATTGCACGGTTCAATAAATACAGCGCAATATAAATTAAATGCAAATTGAAAGTCGAACTATTTATGTATGCATCAAAATAAAATATGATAATTAGTGATGGAAGTAAATCTAAAAACACTCGAGTTCAATTCCTATAAGTAAATTGATTTAAACCATCTAAACAAAATTTAAACATTTAAGTTAAACAGCAAAAAAAAAATGATGTTGATTAATATCATAACAGCAACATTTTAGTAACGTTGCATATAATATGCTAAACCAATTATTCAGGGTCAATAAACGACTGCATATCTGCAGTTTCCTCATCGTTCACATAAAGTTGTATCAAAAACATTGAATATCAATTGAAATATTGAATTTACATAATTTGCAAATATCAAACAGACAATACCAACTCTAAAACATTAAAAATGATATGTTTGGATTATTTGCATTTAAAACTTCCTCAAATGATTAAATTAATAATGAAAATATGAAAAAACTTCCTCATTACAACAACTCAATGAAAATGTTGAATACCACATGAGTTCCCCATGTGAAAAGTTTAAAATGAAAGTAAATGGTCTTTGATTTTAAATTTTTAATTTGTAATATCCTGCTTTTAACCGTCATCAACAAAATCGATAACTTATTAGTTCATATTCCTTTTAATCTGAACGTTTCATAGCTCTTTATTTGGAATTTGTTTGTCTCCAAAACCAAATTAGTTCTCCCATTTGTTCGATCAATGCTTTAAGATTATGTTGTCTAATTGTGATACTTCTTAATTTCTTGCTAAACAGAAGATTAGCAACAAATTTCTGCTACGATGAAAGAATGAGCGTACCCAACTAGCATTTTGAGTTCTAAAGAAGTGGCCACATAATTGAGACAGCTAATTTTATTCATGGAGTTTTGATGATGCAAACCGTAGATCACAACGCTACTACAAGGTTATCACAACTAATTTGGCGAAATTAATCGGTTGTAACAACGTTGTGGTATTATCGTTAGGTGGTTGTGGTACACAACTTTTTAATTTCTATCTATCGTTATTTTTTCGTTATTTACCGTTATTTATTTCGTTATTTTACTAACCGGGTCCGTTTCCGGAACTAAATCCGGATCATTGACAGATCTTGTTCGAGTTTCGTTTTGAGTTCCGGATTTGATACCGGAACGGGGTCCGTTTCCGGAACTAAATTAGGATCATTGACGGTCTTGTTCTAGTTCCGTTTTGAGTTCCGGATTTGATTCCTGAGGGGGGTTCGTTTCCGGAACTACATTTGGATCATTGAAGGTCTTGTTCGAGTTCCGTTTTGAGTTCCGGATTTGGTTTCATAACTGGATCGGTTTCCAGAAATAAATCTGGATCATTTACGGATCTTGTTCAAGTTTCGTTTTAAGTTCTGGATCTGGAGCAAAATTTGGATCATTGATGGATTTTGTTCGAGTTCCGTTTTATGGTTCGGATCTTAAACTAGATCCAGAACATCGACGGATCTTGTTCGAGTTCCGTTTTGAAATTCAGATTTGGTACCGCAACCAAATCTGGATTTCAAAAGGGAACTCATTTTCTGGAACTAACTTCGGATCATTGACGGATCTTGTTCGAGTTCCAGATTTGGTTCCGAAACATTGTCAGATCTAGTTGGAGTTCCGGATTTTATACAAGAATTTTATATGGTTACGCTACTAAATCCGGAATATTTTAAAATCTGATACGAAACCAGAAGAGAATTGGAAACCTATCCAGAAATGCCGAACAGAAAACCTGAGGAGAGTTTATATCGGGATGTTTGTTATTTCGTGATTTTGAATTAGTTCCGATTTGAATCAAAAAACGGACTAGATCCGAAACATTTTCCGATCTAGTTCCTGTCCCGTTTTAGGGTCTAGCCATTTTCGGAACTAAACCCGAATCATTGACGAATCTTGTTCGAGTTTTAAGTTCCAAATTTAATTTTAGAAACGACTGGTCCCTAAAATGGAACAAGAACTAGATCGGGAAATGATTGGGATCTAAATCTGGATCTGATCTGTTTTTGGAGCCTTACACATTTTCGTTTCTAAAATTAGATACTTGTCAGGCTCCAAAAACAGATCACCAAATGCGTCCGTTCCTTTTTGAGATCCAGATTCGGTTCTTGAACCGGGTCCGTTTCGTGATTTATTATTATTTTCGTTATCTATAAATAACGTTATTTCGTAATTTACCATTATTTATTCTTATTTATCATTTAATTAAACAAAATTAATAAAAATTGTTCAATTATTTCGTTATTTATTTTAAAATTTCGTTAATTATTTTAATTATTTCGTTAATTATTATAACATTATTTCGTTATTTATTCCGTTATTTACCGTTATTTATCCTTTAGTTAAATAAAATTTATAAAAATATGTCTGTTATAAAATCATTTTATAACATTCGTTATGTATTTCGTTTTTACAGTTATTGAGCCTTATTTATTGTTATTTCGTTATTTATCGTTATTTAACGTTATTTATCGTTTTTTTTTTTGTTATTTATCGTTATTAATTTCGTTATGTACCATTTGTATTCGTTATTTATCGTTATTTATATCTTTACTTATCGTTATTTACCCTTATTTATCGTTATTTAGTTTGTTATTTACCATCATTTAACATTAACAATTTCGTGATTTATCGTTATTTATTTCGTATAAAATTAGATACTCTTTGTAACGAAAATAAATAACGAAATAGTTAAAATTAAATAAAATTAATACAATTTTTAATTTTTTTAAAAATTGGTTAACGTTATTTATCATTATTTATTTCGTTATTTCGAGAGTATATGTTCCAATTTGTTTATATTTTTTACAATTAGAATTATTTAATATTTGTTGAAACATTTTAAACTATATGTGCACGTTGCTCAAACACGTCTTAACTGTTCCAAGAAAAATTGAACACTTGCACAAAATGTCTTTTTATGTGGTTTGCAAATGTAGTTTTAGCAACTAATGTACAACCATCCCAACTAAATGACTGCTATTTAGTTCGTACATGGATGTTGAGTTCTTTACACAACAGAACTGCGAACTATAAAACAGATACTAGCAGGTCTAAAATGGTAATTGTATTTAGTTATTGGAACTCTTACAAATGATCTAATATAGCATTTGCTTTATAGCTGTTTATTTTGGATTAAATTAACTGTGACATGCATGCCCCAACCAAATTTCCGAAACAGTTGATTTAGTACCAGGAGTGGTAATTAAATTAGTTGTGACATGCATTTAAGAACCCAAACTTTAGGACTATCTGGTAATGGTACATAATTAGTTGTAATCTAATGATTGAAGTCAAATAAAAAATTCCAAATCTATATAAATTCTGATGTTGAATTGGTTTGTTAGTCTGCATTGGATATTTACCTAATTCAGGATTGATCAAGCTCTTAGACATATCATAAATATTTCGAAATTAAGTTCGGCGAACTATTAAAGCCTGAGACAATTACACAGAAAATACAAAATGGGCATGGATATTTTATTATAAAATGATGATACAAATGTATGCTAACGTAAAAACATCACATCTTCTAAACGACTTAAACATTATCAGGAGGTTTAAACGAACTAACCATTTTGAATTAATTACACATATTATTTTATAGCTTTAAGTTAAACGAATACACAAAATATTCACTTGTCAAAAAAAAAAAAAACAATTTTCTGAAACCACCAACGATCGATCGATTCGATACCATCGTCATCACGTTCATTAAAATATAAATAACCAAATCGGCTGATCCATAAACATGTTAACAAAAGCACTAAACCATAAAAAAACAATTTCCAACCAAATCATATAGTATATGAGTTAACATAAAACCACAAATCACCGATACACAATCAAACATCAAGTTCCAATTACCTACATAACATAACAACAAAACAAAAAGCATAAAAGAAAATGAAAATTCACTAGTAACACAATGATACACATTCATCCCTCCACAAAACTATTTAACTATAAAAAAAAAAAAAACAAATCAAATCGACTGCATGCACTTTTATTTTTTTTACGAACTGAGCGCTAAGAAAATCTAATCAAAACAAAAGCGAAATAAAAAGCTCTCCAAATAAACTTAACAAGTTACGCCGTCGAAACAACTCTCATTTTCTTTTTCATATCGTGTAATCTTAAGTGTGGTGCGCGCGCGCTCTCTAATCCAATATTTGTAATTTGGAATAGTTTCGCATATGTGTATGTGTGTCGATTTAAAAACAAACATAAAAAATAAAAATAAAAAATTGTCCAAGACAAGATACACAAACTTTAATAATAAAAATTTTCTTACGTAATTATCATAATATCGCCGCTGATGTTGTGGTTGTTGTTGTAGTAAAATAATTTTTTTTCTCTTTTCACTTGCTTACCTCAGATTTTGCGCGGCGGAGTTTGTAAAGAAAACTTTTTTGTTTTTTTTTTTAAATTTTTTTGTTGTACGTTGAGTTTTAAAGTTTTTTGAATCGCGAATAGACAACAGTTCACTTTGATTTTAGGTCCTGTGCAGATCACTTGGATTATTTATGGTACCGACGACGAAAACAAAAAATTGATCTTAGAATTTTGTGTAAGCGCGAATTTATTTCGATCGATAGATTATATTATTGTACCGACCATCACAAAGTGAATTAATTGAAATTTATCGGAAAAAATTTTTTATCGGGATTTTTTTAAAATTTTTTTTGATCGGTGCACGGTGATTTAAAATTAAATTTAAAAAGAAAAATGTTACAAATTACATTATTTTGTGGAATAATTTTATGATTTTATGTTATTGTGGTGTGATCTTGTGGTTTAACATAAATATATAAAAAAAAAAGTTTGTGAAATATTTTAAGATCTTTGCTCTATAAATATATTATTTATATATGTTGTACTATATATAAAACAGTGATGCTGCGATCTTGGCATGGTGCTTTTACAAATCATAGTGAATTTAAATAATGATAATTTAAAAGAATTACATATATAGTGTAGTCTTAGATTCAACGAAATTTAATTCGTGCGTGTAATATATGTGTGTGCGTGAGTGAGTGTGTGTGTTTATATCGGACCAAGTCAGTAACGCATTTCAACACTTAATTTTGAAAAAATAAACCTGGAGAATTTATAAAAAAAAAAAAAACGTAAGTAAAAGTTGAATTTTTAAGACTTAAGCCACACATATGTTGTATATATGTACCAATATCTTTTATCTTTTTAAGAAAATTTACCTAATTGTATAATTGTAAACCACACACATTAATCTTTCGTAAATACATAATATTACACATTCACTATAAATATTAAATACAAAATGCAGTTCGATTATTAATTTTGGTTACCATCGTCTTATATAATAGTTTTACGTTTAAAGATGAAATTGAATCTTGAAATTTTTTTTTTAAATATTGATATTCCGTATAGTATCGCGATGATCCGATCGTTAAATATTTTGGATTTTTTTTTTTCTCGATATTTATGTTTGATTATTAATGTGGATCTTATGTCCATATACACTATCCATATGATTAAATAATATAATCTCGTAAAATTTTAAATTTTTATTACTTGCATTTACTTTCATTATTCGGATGTGGAACTTATATAAAAGGCGCCTCCTTAAAATTTATTTAAAACAGGTGTGTCCAGTATAAAAATGCAATACATCATATTTTATTTTAAATTTCTACTAAATAATTTTGGAAAATTCTGGCTGTTTTTTGTCAATTTATTCAACCATATGGATTAGGTCAGTTTTTTTTAAATTAAAACCCAGTTAAATTATGTTCCACCATTATGTTTCATCTGCTTTGTATCGGGTGACATAATATGAATCTCGTATCAATTATTGTAGATCAATTTAGTAACTAATTATGGATTACTCAGTCGAAGTTCTTTATTAAGCTTTCAGATATATAATCAAACTTAGTACTTTATTAAATCCCAAGAAACATTTTTAATGCACAAAATTAACAAAAAAATAATTTTAAGATTAAGCTTCGAAATCTTTAGTAAAATTTTTATAAGCTTTTCTAATTATTGAAAGCTTTTATAATATTAGCTTGCAAACCCTTTTCTTTATAATTTTCTCAATTCAATATTTTAGATAACAGTCGCTTAAGCCAGATTGAATTTAAATACTTTAGCTTATAATTTTTCAAAAATATTTTAGTCAATAAAGCTTTCTCACTTTTATCATTTCAATTTTGTTTTTAACTTTATAAGTAGGTTTTTGGTTGTTAAAACGTTAAAAAGCTTTTAAATTTTTATTCAAATATGTAAGCTTTCAGTCCCTGTCTTAATCGAAATATATTGATAATAGTCCTAATAAGTTAAAACTTTTAAAAATATTTTAAAATTTTGATGGAAACCTACAATATTTTTACCTTTTACTATAAATTAAAAGCTTACTTAATTTGGTTTTGCATTAAACAAAAAAAAATATGATTAGAATTAAACCTTTAAAATTAAAATCTTTTAAAGCTTGGATTAACATTAAACAAGCCAGTGGAAGTTCTTAATTTAATGTTTCAACTTAAATTTAAAGTAGCATTTAAAATTAAGTTTGAATGAGCTTTAGATTGATTTGAGTAAAAAAAACCGTGTTTGCAGGTTAAATAGCTTAAGAGAATTTTACGAATTTTAAATTTTAAGCTTTAGAAATATTTTATGTTTATTTTTCAATAATATCAGAAAAGTTGTAACCATTTTTTTAATTTATTAAAACTCTGTACACTTTTTTTGTTTTATATATGAGCTTTAAAGATCTGAAATTTTATAAACATAGTGCAAACATTTGACATATGATTGAAACTTTTATTTAATCGTATATTTTATGAAAAAGTTTTCAAGTAAAAAAATGTTTTATAAAATATAAAAGCTTTGCATTTCAAAATATTAAACGGTTCTTTAAATTTAAATTTCTAAAGAGGTTTAGGATCAACTTTTTCTTGATCAATGACAAAAAGCTAAAATTGAATTCAAATTTTTAATTATTTTGTTCACGTTCAGCTTATTGTTGAGATGTTACAAAACACTTTTGAAAGTTTTTCTTTTTTATTTGAAACTTTAATATTATCTTAAATATTTGTATTTATTGGTACATATTAAAGGCTTACCAATGTTTATAGATGAAAAATCAAAAAAGTAATTCATATATTTCTTAGTTGTAATAAGGAAGCAGGAGCATCATTCAGATGTGTAGTCAGCTGCGTTATTTTGAGTAAAGATCAAGTTTGATAGAGTTTTAGAAATTTGACCAAGTTCGTACAATTTGCAAAGAGAAGAACCTATTTACTATTATGGGTGTAATTTAAAATATCGTTAAATTTTTTTAGTCGAAATGCGTTCCTATTCAGGAAGTCAAGATCAATGTCAAATGCACTACTAATTTATTTCAAATATTACAATATCACCATATAAAAGTATGTCAAAATATAAAATTCTACCTGGAAGCGTAACCTTGTTATTAGTACACATTAGAGCTCAGTACATTCTCAAAAATTATGAAGGTTAACTCAAAAATTAAACCTGAATTGTTGACTTAATTAGCAAAGTCTATCTTGGTTCCCTTCACCAAAATACGAGACATATTTTACATAATAAGACCTACTTTTAAATAATAAAAAAATATACAAAATTTTAATTTAACTTTAAATTTAAATATATATATATATATATATTTAATTATTTTTATTTTTTTAAGATTAATATCGGTTAGTTTACAGAAAATATTTAAAAGCATTAGAATTTAAAATTAATCAAAAATTATTTTAATATAATAATTTAAGCTGTATTTTGTTCAGTAATATAGTTATAGATAACTGACAACTAAAACAAACTTGAAAGTTTTCTATCCAAATTTGAGACATTTTTAAATCCGTAAATTATTAATCAATTTTATCTATTTAAAAATGTCTACAAGTTTATTTTATCAGCTTTGGATGTTGCCGTTATAAATTGAAAATATTATTCTAAAGCACGATTATTAAAGCTTTCAACTACTGTCTTAAATAAAATTATCTTAGTCATTTAAAACTAATTATACAAGTTAAAACTTAAATAAAAATTTAAATTTAAGTAAAGTTTAAGCTTCCGGATTGAACTTTTCTTGATATAAAATCAGTATGAATACAGAACAAGATTGATAACAAGACTTTTATTAAGATAAGTTAACTAAAACTGAATATTAATCTCAAAAAGCTTTCATGAGCTTTTAATAAAAGTACATCTATTTATATTTGTCGATTTGTCATGTACTTTAAAAAAAGCTCAAAAGGTAATTTTTTATAAATTGTTGATAATTTTCAAGATTAAAATATTTTTAAATTTTAAAAGAAATTAGCTCTAACTGTTAAACATTGATACTTTTTTGGCCAGTTTTTAAAAGCTTTTAAGTTTGATTGATTCAATATTAATTTTTTTAAATTTCATTTATTAAAAACAATTTTTTTAGATTGAATCTATAAGTATAATTTTGCGTAAATTTCCAGTATTTTTCTAAATGTAATTTCCTAAGTTTTAGATAATAAAAGATTAATTAAGAGTTAAAATTTTAAAACATTTTCAAAAGCTTTTGAAATCGAAATTTAATAATGAAACATTTAAAAGGAGGTGAAAATTTATTTAAAAAACTTGCTTAAATTTGTTTTTTTTTTGGGTTTAGAAATTGAATAAAAATGTGTGATTGTAATAAGAGCTTTTAAAAATAAAAGTTTGAGTAAGCAGTAAGTAAACTTTTGAAAATAGATTGCTATTTTAAAATTATTTAGAATTTAGTTACTCATCCACTGGGAGCCTTGACGCCGGATAGCAAATTTGGTCGTAGGTTGGCTCTGGCTAAAAATATTAAATTTTGTGGAAATACACGCTGCTCCGAAACTTCACAATGCCTATTTTAACTTAAAAATTTACTCCATAACGCATTCTCCAATAATATTTTAAATCACTTTTTTGATAACACAATCACAAAAAAAAATTATATATATATATATATATATATATATATATATATATATATATATATATATATATATAAATGAACTTGTTATATTAAAATTTAAAGTTAATTTTAAAATATTTTATTAGTAAAACATTTGATTTCGATATTTTAGGGAGTTTTTGAAAAATTTTAACTTTAGAAATATTAAAAATTTATGTTTTTTGTAATATTTTTTCTGGAAAAGGCAGAATTTCTTTTATTTATTAGAACATTTCACGGGTTTTTATTTAAGTATGAGCTTTAAACCCGTTTTTAGAACTTAATCTAAGACTTTTAAATTAATTAGTATGTGGATTTAAATAAAAATGAAACATGAATAAATTAAAAAAATTTAATTACCCTATCTTTTATGAAAAAGTTGTAAGGCATTAAAATATTTTATTAATATGCAAGCTTTTAAAGCTTTTGGTTGCTTTACTTTATAAAAAAGCTAAAAATAAAATCAAATTCTACATTTTTTATTTAATTTCAACTTATTTTTGAGAAGATACGAAACACTTTTAAAAATCTATCGTTTTTATTAGAAGCTTTAATCTATTGATAAATATTAACAATCTAAGCAATTTTCACTGTTGAAAAAATTAAAAACCAATTTACATAAAATTTTTTATTAAAAATTTGTTCAGAAGTATACTTTTAAACTTTTTAAATTTTAAACTTCTTCGTTGAGCTTTCGCAGATATACAACCAGTATACATTTAGTACAATATTGACTTCTAAATACCTTTTTTAAAGCTTTCTGAATTTAAAATAAAAATATTTAAGTCAGATTAAATTTCTAAGCTTTTATATTTTAAAATATATTTATTTATGCCGTTAAAGCTTTAAAATTTTTACAACTTATAAATTATTGTTAAGCTAACAATTTTTTTTAAAGTGCAAATACCTTCAAATTTAGAGTAAACGTCTAAAAAACTATTTTAAAACTCTATAAGTTTAAGATTTTAAAAAGCTACTTATAACTAAATTTTACCTTGTAAAATTAAAATATTTGCACCTACACACTTAATTAATTATAAAGCTCAAAAAGATGAAATTTAAAAAAATTTGGCATTAATTTAAATAAATACTTTTTCAAAGTATCTAAATTAAAAAATAAATTTATTATTATTAGGAAGCTTTTGGCAAGTTTTCTAAAGCGTAAGAGCTTAAATTTTTTTAATATGTAGATATCATTTGCTTTCGTAGATATTTGAAAATTAGAATATCATTTAGGGCTGTATAATCGGTTTTTCAACCATTTAGCCAGCTTTATCAAGATGAGCAAGCTTTCAGGAATTTTGCGAAACTTAATTAAATAAAAAAATATATTATATATATATATATATATATATATATATATATATATATATATAAATTGTGTCAAAATTTTTTATTTGTTTCATGTGTTAATACATTAGAGTGCTTTTTAATTTTTATTCCTAAAACAAATTTTTTTTTAACTTTTTATATTATAACTTTTAGTAATTGCTAAGTATTTTAATAACAAACTACTATTTTCGCTGTCGCAATTGAAACATACATTGATACAAGTTATTAAAAAAACTTCTAAATATATTTAAACCTTGAGAGAAAATTATGTTATACATATATTAATAAACTTAAAAGCTTCCTCAAAATTGTTATCATCTTGAAAATTTTCAGTCGAACCCTTCAATATTTTCATCTTTTTATGTAAATTAAAAGCTTACAAATTTTTATTTGTTTATTGCAAAAAAAAAATTTTCAAAAAAACTCAATATAGTGAACATTTTAAGCATACTGAACGTTTTAAACTATTTAATTATATGCAAATTAATAAGTTATCGCGCAAGTTATTTGATGTTAAGAACTCAACACTCCTTGTTAATATTCTCACGAACTTTAAAAAGTTAAGCAAGATTCGTGTTAAAAAAAATTACTTAAATACAAATAGTTTGATGCATTTCTCATCGATGCCGGAATTATTTAAAATATTTAGTTCATTTTAAAACAAATGAAATAAGTATTTAATTAAAGATTAATTTGTTAATCTATCATTAAAGTGAAACACAATGATAATCGGTATTCGAACATGCAAACAATCCAATAAAATGTTGTTACATATCTTGGTCGGAAAAAATTCACACACAATTTGCTATAAAAATTGCAAAACTTTTTTTTTACAACCATAGTATAGGTCAACTATTTTTATGTTCGAATTACTAATTTCATCTTACTACACATTTGTAATATATAGTATTTAGTAATATCGCATTTATCTATATGTGACATACGATTATAATAAAGTATATGTAGCCACTATAACTTTCACTAAAACTTCATATATTTAAGCAGCAAAAAAATTATAAATCTTGTAATTCCTTTTTGTGCAGATTACTTATAAAGTTTAACGATCGATTTTATATAAATTTCTAAACCCAGTTTGGGAAATGATTTCAAGATCAAGATCGCATGTTTTAACTTTATACCAATAAATTTAATTACCTATATCTAAAAATTCGATGTCTTTATATAACGATAAGTATTTATCTATATACATATATGTATTTATATAAACATACAATGTCTGATCGATCGTTACATTTTATTAAAATCGCGTATGTGAAGTGTGAAGAAATGTTAAGCTGTATCACTAATATAGGAATGCTGAATATTTCAAAATTTTTTATTTTTTTATTTTATCGTTGATAATTTTGTAATACTGATGTATGTATTCAAAATTGTATTGAAAATGTATACAAAATATCGAATTGACTTTATGGAATAAATTGACTTTATTGAAATTTATGGAATATATCAAAATATTGAGCTTGTATATCGAACGCGATTTATTATATATTATACGATTTTAAAGTCTAATGGCCTTGGTACAGTTATATTTACATATAAGTAATATCTCGATACATAAATTTTAGATAAGTCAAAATAAATTGCAATATATATATATATATATATATATATATATATATATATATATATATATATATATATATATATATATATATATATATATATATATATATATATATATATATATGTGTATATATATATATATATATATATATATATATATATATATATATATATATATATATATATATATATGTATATATATTTATATATATATATATATATATATATATATATAAATATATATATACATATATATATATATATATATATATATATATATATATATATATATATAATATATATATATATATATATATATATATATATATATATATATATATATATATATATATATATATATATATATATATATATATATATATATATATATATATATATATATATATATATATATATATATATAAATCTGTCAATCGAAGTTCAGCCACTAAAAAATTAATTTTCAAATTAATTTTGTTTATTTTTTTTTAATTTAATTTTTAAAAATGTGCCTTTCCAATAAAGTCGATTTTATAAAATTAATTATCTTCTATCAAATTAAAACAATGGTTTTGAAAAGTCTTTTTGTTTCCCAAAAATTTTTTGGGATTTTCCCAAACAAAATTATAATTTTTTTAATTTTAAATTTTCTAATAAGTGGTCCAAGCGTCCGCCATATGCCATTATACGTAATCGCCTTCGCCAAATAAAATTTATTTCAATCCGTTGGAACGCCCGATCGTTATACAATACATTTTCCAATACATTTTCAATACATTTTCCAATTATATTTTCGCAGAATTTGAGATGTTATGGCTTGGATTTCATTGCGAATATTGTTTGTTAGCTGAAATATGGTCGCTGGTTTATTCACGTGCATCCTTTTTTTAAATAACCCTAAAGAAAAAGTCAGGAGCGGTTAAATTTGGTGAACGTGGAAGCTAATTAAAAGCGCTTCTGTGCGAAATACTGCGTTCACCAAAAATTTCCAATAAAAAAGTCGTTGTGTCCCTTGCACTATGAGCTGTAGCTTCATCTTGTTGGAACCACAACTGTGGATGGTTTTGCACTGCTGCTTCAAAAGATTTTCCAACATCGTTCTATATTGCGAACCTTTAACAGTAAGTGTCTTAACACAGCCGCTCAATGCATTTTCAATATAGGCTAATGATCCTTTTGGACGATATCCGTATCGAACAGTACACTTAGGTGGGTGTAGTCGTCACTCATGCACTGCTCTGTGGTTCTCCGTTGCCCATATTATGCAGTTTTGTTTATTAACGAAACCATTTAAATGGAATTGAGCTTTATCGCTCATTATCGAATTTTGTATGAAATCCGAATTTTCTTCCGCTTTTTGTTGTAAATAAATTGCATAATCAAGCCCTTGTTTCTTGCTGAATTTTATATGGGAACATTCGTATTGAGGCCAATATCCTCTGAAGGGACCTTCGCGATAGCCCCATCTGTACCGAAAGTCTTCTTGTTGATGTTCCTGAACTCTCTTGCACACTGTTATATATTTTCTTCTGTATGAGCCGTACGTATCATTTTGTTGAAAATTTCCAACCAATCCCGCACATTAAAATATCATCGATATGCTCGCCGAGTTTAAACATTTGTTCCATTATAAATTTGCCAAGTCTTGTTTACAAAATTATGAAAAAAATTTTTTGTAAATAAATTAATATAAAAGTTTTTGAGCATTTAAATTATATCGCGTCTATTTTGTGCCACCCTGTATTTAATAATTTGATTTTGTCGTGCATAGACCAGCCCTCTATATGTGATTTAGATCAGAAGGCCACGGTGACCATTTAATCCTTGTGTCTATTACCAAAAATTCCACGTCTTTCACAAACTACGAAGACGTTGGCTAAGTTTTGGAAGTCATAAATTGCACTGAAAATAAATGCTACCTATACTAATGGACAAAAATAATGACAATTCTATCGTATAGAAGATAACGTTAAGCACATTCAGTAAGAATTGAGGTGTGCCTCGAAAATGATTTTAGTATTGATAACCAGACAGAAACAAATGATTAAAACTATGTAAGCTCAGGTCCCATAAGATATTTTAAAAAGAAAGTATGATATAATTTGGAAGCGAAAACTTATGAAGAGACAAGCCTTGAGACATAACATACTGAGAAATCAAGAAAGGGGTCCTCATCCTCAATGATTTACCAATTTAATGTCTGTAAAGCAGACAATTTTGGTGCTTATTATCTAACGTGATGTCTTACACCACATTTTCATACACTAAACAAACCGGAAAGAAAAGGCTACTTATGAAGAATATAACAGTAATAATCCAAATAAACCAACGCGACTTATGGAATATGTTAACCAAAGAGGAATTTAATGCCCATACCTAGCAATTTTAACTAGCAATTTTTGATAATCTCGGAATTTCATCATTCAATCAATGTCTTGTGGGAAACGATCTCGAATCCTTTGTATCGCTCTAATATAAGATTTAATCATTGCAGGGAACTAAGCAGATTTTAGAGATTTGATAACAAAAACACAAGACTTAGGAACCAATGTCAATTTTATGTTCCAAAAAATAATAAAAGTGTGATATTCGTGACAACCCAGCACTACCGATATAATTGGTAAAAAAAAACCACTTACAAATTACAGTACTAGCTCAAATACCATCATTGTCAGCCGAAGAGACTGAAGATAGCACCTGGTGAATCTCACAAACTGGCAAATGCTTGGATATTTTGAGTAAAATCCAAAAAAGTACATCTATATGAATCTGTGTTGGCTGAATTTGAATAGTACTGTGTAAGATGCCTAAAATGCCTAGATTGAAACATAATTAGAATAGCAATCAATAAAATAATAGACAATGTGTTTTAATATCCTTATATTAACCAATACATCAAGAATGTTTTATTTTGGCTATCCGGATAGCCGGTTATAGACATAAGGGTTAATAGTACCATCTCTTCCTATCCAGCTACATTGATAATTGATATTAAAGTGCTGTCGCACTACTTGTGCATACCTCCATCATGCTGCAGCCACATATTTCAATGTGTTCAACATGTCACCAAATAATCCATTCAAGTCATTTTGTAGGAAACTTAGATAAAGCGGCCCAGTGATTGAACCTGGTAGTTCAAATGGACCAAACAGTTTTCCATCAATTATTCCCGCCCACATTATCATCCTAAACAAATGTTGAAGTTACTACTACACAACTTTTGGATTTACTGGACGGGCCCAATAATACAAACTGCGGATATTGAATATTCCCACTCTTTTAAAGCATGCTTAACCGTTGACCTCGAGCGTTGTGATAAACAACGAACATTTATCGATGGGTCGTCTGTCACCATTTTTATTATACTATCTTTGTTTGTATCAACCTGCCTAGATCTTCCATCTCTTATGATGTCCTAGATGTCCAGAAGGCGTTCGCGATTCGGGAATTGTATCTATAGTATTCCTTTTCGAGCTGCTACTATGACCCTGTTTCGTTTATACCACCAATACTGGACACCCTCTATATATATATAAATATATGCCTACCCAATTAAATGTTATGCAAAGAAAACCTAATGCATAATTTGTGTGTCAAACATGACACACTCATAACTTAATCTTTTAACCATTAAAATTCATTCATATTTAAATCGCAGTGGTTAATTCTACTATCTTCAAGATTTTTACATAAACACACACACACACACACTTGAATATATATATATATATATATATATATATATATATATATATATATATATATATATATATATATATATATATATATAAATATATATATATATATATATATATATATATATATATATATATATATATATATATATATATATATATATATATATATATATATATATATATATATATATATAATCAATCCCATATAACCAAATATTGCAACATTATGTGCCAATGATAACAGTATGTTTTATTCAAAACATAAACATTGCGTAATGTATACGTTATCACTAACCGAAGATGTTAAATTTATATAAAGAAAACCAAAATCTACTATAAATACATCTAAATAAGTCAGGTTTCACGCTTAAAATTGTTTATTCAAATTTATTGAAATCTTTTGTATGTGCGCGCGCTTTTTTGACATTAAATATTTTTGTAAATTAAGCAATAAAATTCTATTTGATTGTAACGAATTTAAATATATTATGGTAAAACAGTAATAGTTTTACCTATATATATATATATATATATATATATATATATATATATATATATATATATATATATATATATATATATATTTATATATATATATATATATATATATATATACATATATATATATATATATATATATATATATATATATATATATATATATATATAAATATATATATATATATATATATATATATATATATATATATATAAATCTAAATAAATAAATATATATATATATATATATATATATATATATATATATATATATATATATATATATATATGTAAATATATATATATATATATATATATATATATATATATATATATATATATATATATATATATATATATATATATATAAAATATTTATATATATATATATATATATATATATATATATATATATATATATATATATATATATATATATATATATATATATATATATATATCGTATAAATGAACGATTACTTTTATTATGTATTTATATTTGCTGTTCCTGCTTAAATGAAATTATTTTATTTTTTTGTGCTTAAACTACATTGAAACTTATTTATCGTGAGTTTTGCTATGCTATATATAAGGTAATTTAATAAAGCCATTCGTTTTTAAAAGAATTGGCATAATATTTAGACATTACATGCGGTTCAATATATTATATATATATATATATATATATATATATATATATATATATATATATATATATATATACAGATATTTTTAATAATTTAAGCGACATTTCATTTTATGACATGTATGCATATATAGATGAAAGGAACATTTTGGAATGACCGTAAATTTGTCATCGAGTCATAAAATAAATAATACGGTAGCATATTTATATGGCATATTGTTTTAAATAAAACATATATAAGGTTTTTGGGTTTCCACGTCGTAAATGGTTAAAAATATTGGTAGTTTTCTTCAACCTGTCGTTGGAACAGGCGGTATATTTTTTTAAAATCAATACAAGAAAACACAGTTACCTTCTACATTTTAAAAATAGAGCACTGCAACTTTGTTTAGCTATTTAGGCATGAAGCTTTTAACGTTAATTTATATAAATTAATTGATCGACTTTAGTCTAAATCTCAATCATTTTATAAAACGTGATTCTAAAAATATAACTTCATTACAAAATGATCGTCAACATTTTAAATTTATATACTCGAGTAAATTTGTAGTGGCGCGATCAATTTACTATACAGTAAATTATAAATTCCAAAATGAGTGTTTTTCATTATTTTACATAATAAAAAATAAAAAAATCCACTGTACAATTAATTACCTTGATTTTGTTACAAATTTCTGCATTACACACATTAAATAGAAACAAAACTTGTCAACATTTTTTTTTTCTTAAGATTTTGCAAGCGCGTACTTAATATTTCCTATGTCAAACTTATATATCGTTTATATAACATTAATTCACCTGAAATATTTCATTCACTTTTCTAATAAATTTTTGTGTGTTGATTAGTTTATTGATATTTTGCCGGTTTATGTTTAGTTTTTCTAACCACGAACACGACCTTGTTAGGTCAGACAAATTATTAATTGTACAATGAAATGTTAGTAAAGTGGATTTACCTTTTTTTTTTTTTTTTGTTTTTATTTTTACAAAAGCTCGTTCACATCACTATATTATGAGTCTAAATTGAGTAAGGTTTTTAATTGAATTGATAGCCGTATACGATTTTTAATTATCGTTGGGTTGATATTTACTAAAAAAATTTTATTTTATTTTATAAAAAAACAAAAAACTTAATTGTATAATGCAAATAAACTGGATTTTCCGCCTGTAAGCACACAATATTTTAAATGATTTATTGTCATGCGTTTGTGCTATTTAAAAGTATATTGGAAGGTGGTAAATTTAAAATTATAATATTTAATATTATATATATATATATATATATATATATATATATATATATATATATATATATATGTATATATATATATATATATATATATATATATATATATATATATATATGTATATATATATAAATATATATATATATTTATATATATATATATATATATATATATATATATATATATATATATATATATATATATATATATATATATATATATATATATATTTATATATATTTGTATATATATGTATACATACATGCATGCCTACAGTTGTTTTCCTTTCGATGACGTTCATTAGATATAATATAACCCCATTAGATATATTGGGTATTGCAGTCTCCTCCTGCGCAATAAATTTATTGCGCAGGAGGAAACCCTTCCAGGGTTTTAAAGTAATTTGCAAATTGATATATTTTAATCAAATGTTTTGGTGGACAATAAACAGCAGATGTGATGCATTTCCCCGTTCATTCTTCCAGGCAGATGCTAGTTGCTTGAATATGATCCTCATTATATTTTTTGAGCTCATAATGCCGTATTCTGTTTCTTATAAGGATAGCAAACTTACCTTGGGATTTTCCGCTAGGATGGTTAGTATCATAAAAATGTATCTTCTGATTTTGAGATGACTCGCAGCCGTTAAATGTGTTTCAGAGATCAGCAAATTATCGATGTTGTGAAAATGTTATTATTATAATATAATAATATAATAATATAATAATATAATAATATAATAATATAATAATATAATAATATAATAATATAATAATATAATAATATAATAATATAATAATATAATAATATAATAATATAATAATATAATAATATAATAATATAATAATATAATAATATAATAATATAATAATATAATAATATAATAATATAATAATATAATAATATAATAATATAATAATATAATAATATAATAATATAATAATATAATAATATAATAATATAATAATATAATAATATAATAATATAATAATATAATAATATAATAATATAATAATATAATAATATAATAATATAATAATATAATAATATAATAATATAATAATATAATAATATAATAATATAATAATATAATAATATAATAATATAATAATATAATAATATAATAATATAATAATATAATAATATAATAATATAATAATATAATAATATAATAATATAATAATATAATAATATAATAATATAATAATATAATAATATAATAATATAATAATATAATAATATAATAATATAATAATATAATAATATAATAATATAATAATATAATAATATAATAATATAATAATATAATAATATAATAATATAATAATATAATAATATAATAATATAATAATATAATAATATAATAATATAATAATATAATAATATAATAATATAATAATATAATAATATAATAATATAATAATATAATAATATAATAATATAATAATATAATAATATAATAATATAATAATATAATAATATAATAATATAATAATATAATAATATAATAATATAATAATATAATAATATAATAATATAATAATATAATAATATAATAATATAATAATATAATAATATAATAATATAATAATATAATAATATAATAATATAATAATATAATAATATAATAATATAATAATATAATAATATAATAATATAATAATATAATAATATAATAATATAATAATATAATAATATAATAATATAATAATATAATAATATAATAATATAATAATATAATAATATAATAATATAATAATATAATAATATAATAATATAATAATATAATAATATAATAATATAATAATATAATAATATAATAATATAATAATATAATAATATAATAATATAATAATATAATAATATAATAATATAATAATATAATAATATAATAATATAATAATATAATAATATAATAATATAATAATATAATAATATAATAATATAATAATATAATAATATAATAATATAATAATATAATAATATAATAATATAATAATATAATAATATAATAATATAATAATATAATAATATAATAATATAATAATATAATAATATAATAATATAATAATATAATAATATAATAATATAATAATATAATAATATAATAATATAATAATATAATAATATAATAATATAATAATATAATAATATAATAATATAATAATATAATAATATAATAATATAATAATATAATAATATAATAATATAATAATATAATAATATAATAATATAATAATATAATAATATAATAATATAATAATATAATAATATAATAATATAATAATATAATAATATAATAATATAATAATATAATAATATAATAATATAATAATATAATAATATAATAATATAATAATATAATAATATAATAATATAATAATATAATAATATAATAATATAATAATATAATAATATAATAATATAATAATATAATAATATAATAATATAATAATATAATAATATAATAATATAATAATATAATAATATAATAATATAATAATATAATAATATAATAATATAATAATATAATAATATAATAATATAATAATATAATAATATAATAATATAATAATATAATAATATAATAATATAATAATATAATAATATAATAATATAATAATATAATAATATAATAATATAATAATATAATAATATAATAATATAATAATATAATAATATAATAATATAATAATATAATAATATAATAATATAATAATATAATAATATAATAATATAATAATATAATAATATAATAATATAATAATATAATAATATAATAATATAATAATATAATAATATAATAATATAATAATATAATAATATAATAATATAATAATATAATAATATAATAATATAATAATATAATAATATAATAATATAATAATATAATAATATAATAATATAATAATATAATAATATAATAATATAATAATATAATAATATAATAATATAATAATATAATAATATAATAATATAATAATATAATAATATAATAATATAATAATATAATAATATAATAATATAATAATATAATAATATAATAATATAATAATATAATAATATAATAATATAATAATATAATAATATAATAATATAATAATATAATAATATAATAATATAATAATATAATAATATAATAATATAATAATATAATAATATAATAATATAATAATATAATAATATAATAATATAATAATATAATAATATAATAATATAATAATATAATAATATAATAATATAATAATATAATAATATAATAATATAATAATATAATAATATAATAATATAATAATATAATAATATAATAATATAATAATATAATAATATAATAATATAATAATATAATAATATAATAATATAATAATATAATAATATAATAATATAATAATATAATAATATAATAATATAATAATATAATAATATAATAATATAATAATATAATAATATAATAATATAATAATATAATAATATAATAATATAATAATATAATAATATAATAATATAATAATATAATAATATAATAATATAATAATATAATAATATAATAATATAATAATATAATAATATAATAATATAATAATATAATAATATAATAATATAATAATATAATAATATAATAATATAATAATATAATAATATAATAATATAATAATATAATAATATAATAATATAATAATATAATAATATAATAATATAATAATATAATAATATAATAATATAATAATATAATAATATAATAATATAATAATATAATAATATAATAATATAATAATATAATAATATAATAATATAATAATATAATAATATAATAATATAATAATATAATAATATAATAATATAATAATATAATAATATAATAATATAATAATATAATAATATAATAATATAATAATATAATAATATAATAATATAATAATATAATAATATAATAATATAATAATATAATAATATAATAATATAATAATATAATAATATAATAATATAATAATATAATAATATAATAATATAATAATATAATAATATAATAATATAATAATATAATAATATAATAATATAATAATATAATAATATAATAATATAATAATATAATAATATAATAATATAATAATATAATAATATAATAATATAATAATATAATAATATAATAATATAATAATATAATAATATAATAATATAATAATATAATAATATAATAATATAATAATATAATAATATAATAATATAATAATATAATAATATAATAATATAATAATATAATAATATAATAATATAATAATATAATAATATAATAATATAATAATATAATAATATAATAATATAATAATATAATAATATAATAATATAATAATATAATAATATAATAATATAATAATATAATAATATAATAATATAATAATATAATAATATAATAATATAATAATATAATAATATAATAATATAATAATATAATAATATAATAATATAATAATATAATAATATAATAATATAATAATATAATAATATAATAATATAATAATATAATAATATAATAATATAATAGTATAATAATATAATAATATAATAATATAATAATATAATAATATAATAATATAATAATATAATAATATAATAAATTATATTATTATAATAGGATGGCCTTGTGCGTGTTAAACTTTGAAAAACGAATACCAAAAATGACAATGACATTCGCTTTCTTCACATATAAAAAATTACGAGTATACTTTGGTTCGAGATCGAAATAATCCCACCATCGAATAAAATTATTCCTTAAATCAGTATCATTACTATTATTAAAGCTTTTAAAGTAACATCACATTTCTCAATAATTGATTAGCTTAAGAAACTTCTCATTAAAGAGTCAAGGCTGTCTGAATAAAGTATAACCACCTTTAAAACAATGTGGATGTGTCCATTACAAAAATAAAAAACTTTCAATAAATAGAAAATAGTTAAGGTAATAAAGCTTTGAAGGTGCTCTATCATTGATAGTCAGTCATCACTCATCACTATTAAAAATACATTAAGACAAACGATTACTTCTATTTCTGAAAAAAAAAAAACTAAACACAAAATCGTGCATCAAAAACGTTTTGTTGTTAATTAACTAGCATAATATACATAGTATCGACTTGTCGTTTCATTTAATTATACAAATTTATGCTTATTGATTTGGATGATTGGCTTAACATTAATCGAATTTTAAATTTATATATATATATATATATATATATATATATATATATATATATATATATATATATATATATATATATATATATATCATTAGAAGAGAGATGCAGCCAAGGACATTCGGCTCAATGAAAGCACGATGACAGCGAGTTTTTCCAAAATTATGTGAAAGTAATGACAGCATGTTATGTAATGTACAATATTTGTTTCAATGATCTGTTCAAGTTTGAGCCGGTTGAAGAAGCATTAGAGAAAGGTTTTGATAATCGAAACCAACCAAGCGATGAGTTGAACCTATTGCAAGGATATGGCCATAGATTTATTTTTGCTACACAAATCTATATAACACTATATCAATGGCAGAAAACTTCGCTATGTATATTTTATTTCGGGCTAGCAAGACCTGTCAGATCAAAAGTAGATTTGTCTTTATGGTGAATCTAGCATTTGTTCTAACAACATTAAAGCAACAAGCATATTTCTCGCTGTTGTATGATCTGATTGATACCTAATCGAAAAAACACAAAAAGTAATTCGGTGTGCACCAAATCTGTCAAGAATTTCAACTAAGACGATAAGTAGTATAATGGATAATGGACCTATAAAAAGTTGTAATGAATATAATTTTGCATCCTTTTGAGAGGATGCAAATACTGTGTTAGCATTGGTAGTAATCGATTTTAATGCCTCGAAATATTGGATGTTGTGGTAAATGAGCACTTGTGTATGATGTCTTTTTTGACATTGAATGAATCGTTCATTGCCCTGCACATAAAGTTCTGTAGGTTACGATCTTCCATGGAATTAATTCATTAGCTCATGGAAATCATCGATTGTTGGAAAATAATTTTCTGACGGCAAGTTTTGTCTCTTTGATCTACGAATAATACATACATTCAATGGAAAAATGTGGACCTAATTAATGCACCCCTACACTTAACCATGTTAACGGTTTCAATAGAATGCTTTTTGATAAATAACTTATTTGAATAATGTCTCGCACATTTATTTGGAGTCGCCTACTCAGAAATGCCTTATCAATCAAGTCATTCAACCTTGCAATTGACTTTTTAATATTGGAGCTTTTGGTCATAGGTCGATTCTAATGAACAGTTATCTTTTAAATGTCAAAAATGACTCACAGCCGCTAAAATATGGTAAACTCTTTTACCTTTTCAAATGAAAACACCTTTATATTAGCGTTCAGCTTTAATTTTGGCCTTTGACCATGGCTCGTTTGCGGAAAAGGACTTTAATGTTAACATCTTATATAATAGTGTTATCAGAATTTCTATTACATTCGTATCATGACAGAATATATTTCATTTTATTATGCCACTAAAAAAATGTAGTTATCCAGCGAGTTCAATAAAACTGGCGATCAGCAAAGTAATGGATCATTAGGAAACAATTTGAGCCGGATTTGGTATATTTATTGCTTGAAACCGCTTTATGAATAAATTAAAAATACTTTTACGGATTGTCGCAGTTTTAGAGAAAAATAAAATCAAAATTACAATTTTTTTTTAGAATTTGAACTATCTGTTCCTGATCCAACGCATTTCTTATGAAAAAGTCCTTTAATCTGTTATATTATATATCTACATAATTAGATGCCACGGATGGTAATCTTGCATCGGACGCGTTTAGGTTCGATTCATTGAAATTAATTGTCTAAGCAAGTGCGCCTTTGCCAAGGTCACTTATGATCTGCCATCTACAGATCATCTAATACAAACCACTACATAAAGGAAGTTTTTTAGATAATGTTAACCTGATCACATTCTGCACGCCAATCTAAAACAGGTGGTGCAACGACCTCTAAAAAAAACAGCTTCCTCCGAATCATAGAGGTCAAGTTCGACGACGTGTTTCTAAAAGGCTTCTACTATAAATTTCTAGAACAGTACGAAGAGCTTAAAGTATCGAAACCAATTCCATAAATCCATCATTTGAGTATGCAAATAAGATCCAAATTGAAATTTTGAATATTTTAACATTTTAATTTTGTCAGACATATAAGTTTATAGATTGTCGTTACAAGAGTTTTGAATCATACCGCCTTCAGCCTTTTTTGGAACGTATAGCCACAAACAAATATGTTTTCTTGTCACAATGTTATTTATACATTAGAACAAAGTGTGGGTGTTTCCTTATACGTACGAATTTGACTAGTGCTTAGGCTTTAGCCACATTTTTGATCATAATATGGTCAAGAAGTTTTTTAATATGTGACCTGGAATTTTTAATTACCTCGGATGCCGTACTAAGAAAAAAATGTTTATGATTCAAACTTTTAAATTCGTTGTGGAAATGCATTATGGCATTAATTAGATCTCCGCTTCCTTCCTTGTTTGTGGAAGTGGTAATTTTGAAATCTTAAATAGAAACTATTAATTTTCATTACAAATTCTTAAAGCTTAAACTAAACTCTACATTTGTCTGACCCACTTGTTTTATTCATGATAGAAAGCTCTTTAATCGATAAAATTGATTTTTTTATTTGATAAGGACCTTGAATCTTCTAAGGAACCCAATCCATCATCATTTGACAACATTAAATTCAGAAAATAATAGACCAATAAAACACTTAATAATCTTCATTTTGAACACAACAGAGAAGTGTATCATAGCCCCGCAACAAGGATTATGGTATTATGAACCTAATAAATCAATCTACTAGACCAGCATTACTAATTCAGCGACTATAAAAATCATAATCAAGTAATTCAAATTCTACCACTAAATAGTGAGCCAGTGGAAGTTGATTTTTCAAGAAGTTTAGGTACATATGTCGATTCAAGTTCGCTTAAATTAAGTGAATGCAGATGTTTAATTCTAATTATTCTGCTCCACGCGTTAACAGTTTACTGTTGTTCCGCAGTATGCAAAAAAGACCTTTCCGGAGAACATCAAGAAACGAAACAAATCCAAGTTAAAAAAAAAATGATTTTTTTAAAAATAATCTTTGAGCTTCTGGAATACAACAATTTCATTAATTCTTCGCAGTGATTGTTGCATCACGGATCTCATTTCGATTGAACATTTTAACAAACTATTTGGCAGTATGGTAAAATAGAGCAATATCAGAACCCTATCAAGAAAATGATGAGCGTAGATGATGACAGTAGCATTAAGATTCAAGTTTCCTGCCTCTGTACTATTTCAATTCTGTCTTTTACGCTCTTCATTCTGATGTAGTATCAACATTCTAATGAAAACAGGTCAAATTGTTTCCTTCTTATGAATGATTATTTAGTGTTTTGGTCAATGAACACGTGATATTCTGTACTGCACACGTTTTAAATAATCGTATGCATAAGTTCAACGAATTCTCTCTTAGGCCCTATTGAAAAATCGCTTGAATATAAAAAAATCTCTTTGGTGACTTTCTGTGATATTAAAGGAGCCTTTAACAATGTCAAACCAGAGGCGATCACGCAGGCACTTTTAGATTTGGGGCTGGATGTGGCACCCGGATGGTAAATTGATCAAATGCTCAGGGACAGGGTCATTTCGGCTAAACTTGGTGAGGCAGCTGTCTGGAAATTTGTGAGTGTTTTATCCTTCCTTCTTTAGTACTTTGTCATAAATGAACTGTTGTTATACCTAGAGTGGCCTGTCTTTAAAGTGGTTGATTATGCAGATGATGTTGCAATCGGTGCTTTCGGCAAAGATCCTAGCACCCTCAAAATAGCGAAGTCAAAATTATCCCAGAAATGTCTTTCATCATTACTGTAGTTGTAGGGATTAGGAGGAGAAGAGGACTACACAACATCTGCTCTGCACCTGTTCCAGCCTGCTAAAGTTTTTGGGAGCTCGCCTCTTGTTTGACCTGAAGAACCTCAGTAGGATAAATGTTAAGAATATCAACTGCTTCGTTAGAAGCTCGAATTGGTTCCAGTAGGTATTTAATTGAGAAAATTTTTGTGGTAAAGCTACATTCCTTAGGAAGGCTACCTTAACTTAACCTAAAGCTTCCAGGTGGAAGAAACGGGCGTTAATTTTGATAATTAACTTTTTCATGGACCGCAGATACATTTAGATATACTTTGATAATGGACAGTTTTTTCGTAGAGTGGTTATTTTCCGAGATATTGGAAAGTTTCTGATTAAAATAATCAAAAAGTATATATATATATATATATATATATATATATATATATATATATATATATATATATATATATATATATATATATATATATATATATATATATATATTGTATTACACATGCCGTTAGTTTTGTATTCAATTAAATAATTAGTTTATAAACAAGTTAATATATTGTAAAGGTCGAGTTTGAAATAAAAAACTATAATTTAATAAGCTTTACGAATTCCAATTGAAAATTTAAAAGTTTTCATACATATGCATACGAAAACCGTATATATTTTATATATGCAATTTTAACTAGGTCATGTACTATTGAATATTATTATTTTATGTGATACTTATTTTATTTATAATTTTTTATTTTTGTTTTGTTATTAAATTATAAAGTTAATAAATTTAATGATACGTATTCTTAACTCAATTTAATTACCTAGTTGGTTAATTACCTATGTGTTATATCCTCGTGTATATATAGGATTGAAACACATTTTCGTTGTTATTTTATATAACATTAAAATTTTTTTGATATTTAAAAAAAATATACATTGTGTTTATTTAATAGTTTTGTAACTAAAATAGAAAATCCAATAAAAATTAAAAAAATGTATTTCATATATGCGATCATTCAATCGTAGCATTGAGAGGGCAGTGATATTCGTTACTTGGTCTTTACATCAAAACTATATAGTAATTTTATTTATATCCCGACTGTTTACATTATTAAGCCTGCAGATATATTCATAATCGTGTATGCCAATAAACGAATTGAATAACTTCTCATTTTACATTAAAAATGGAAAACCCTTTAAGTTACATATTATTATGATACATATTATGCTTTTAACCTGCTTATTAAAACATTAAATACAAAACCTTTTCGATTACCATCGCAGTTAATCATAACCAAAGTAAAACAGTTATGTGTACTTACATACTACCATAAATAATTATAATTTATACCTTCGTCGATTTTAAGTAATTATATTGTAATAATTTACATTTTGTTACGCTTGTTAAACTTAAATATTTAATACACTTTATCTTGTTCATCTCCTAATTAAAATCTTTTATATTTAATAATCAATATTATATCAATGTTATATAATAAAAAAATATATATATTTTTTAAGATTGCATCACTTAATCATCAAAACAAAAGAAAGTACATTTTAAATGTGTAACGCCTCAAAAAGACAAGCAGGCCGTTTTAAGTAGTTCATTATAAAATAATTGATAGATAATTAATAATTTCAAAACGTCATCTTATAAAATAGATGACGTTTTGAAATTATTACAATTTAATCAACAAGTCCATGCATAAAGTATGGCCGAATCGATCGTAGTGTTTTGGTGACTTAATCATACCAAAACCAAACAAAGTAAATATGATATGATACTAACTTAGAAAAGCTCGATTCAATATGACTTTAGAGTTTGATTTGAAACGGTAGAATAGGAGGAATTTTCATATATTTATATTTCTTTAACCATGCTTGATAGAAACGACCCGGTTTCAGATAACTCATGATCATTACGGCACAAAGACACATAAGATAAGTAAGTAATGATAAAATTGGTCTAGTTTCTCGGTAGCCAATATTCAAACATAATACAAATTAGATTTAAAAAAGTTTGACTAAACATTACAAATCACTAGAATTAACGGTTTTATGGCTAATACGTCACGTAATCGGCATAAACTGCATTAAAGGTTTAAACCAAACAAAAACTTTAAAATATTAATTATAAAAACGAAAGCTCAAAATGAAAAGATCAAGAAAGTGTGTTAAGTTTAGCTTTTGCAATAAATCTTAAGTAATAAGTTAACATTAAACAAATAATTTTCTTAAATTAAAAGCTCCAAAAACCACCAAACATAACGTTTTAATTAAATTATAACATGTGAAGATTACATCCGTTAGAAAATAATTTTGATGACTTAAGCTTTCCAATTTAGGCATATTTAAAATGTTTAATAGTTTAATATGGTAAAAAGTACATAAAGATACTCTCCCTAATATTATTTTAAAAAAATCAAAAAGCTTAGGTATTTGCCTGTATAAAAGCAACTTATTGTGAATGGTAAGCTCACTATTTCTTCCAATGAGGTAATTTATTTTTTTGAACTTTATATCCAGTTCTTGCCTTTTTTTTCTTGTGTTTGTTTGTTTCTGAACTCTGCAATCTATTCTGAGGCCGAAGCTCTCCCAACTCTTTCGCGGTTAATTTTTAACATCCTACCCTACGCCATCACCAGCCAAATCGAGGACGCACGAATACAGGATCGATTTTAAATCCATCTGCACATTGCATTGCTTCAGCCAAGCTGCACTAACATGGACGATGGTTCGGCCCATGGATTTTGCACTCCAACAGGTGGTCATAGTTGTATTCATCGTCACTTTTTTTTTGACATGCTCTTTCCATTTTAACTTGATGTCGAGAGTTATACCCAAGTATATTGCCGTTTTTGCATGTGGTATTGCCTGCCTATTTATGTAAATAGGTAAGTGATCATTTTTTAGGTAAGGTTGCATGAATTAATTTAAGCTCATTCATTTTTATTCTCAACAAAATCTCATTCATAGTGTGCTGTAATTTGCTGGTTGTATCTTCGATTGAACTTCCAATCGACAAAATTGCTATAATATCCGCAAGTGAGGAGTGATGAGAACTCTCTTTCATATTTTATTCTGAAATATCTCCGTATGATTTTTTTATCCCATAGAACTGCTTAGGGAGGTCGCGATGTAATTTTATATTTTAGTCCTTGATGCCAGACTCGATCAAAGGCTACATCAATCAAAAATTCAGGAACATGCTTTTTTATTTTCAAGCGTCTTTTTAATCACGTAAGTAAATCTGTGTACCTGCTCTATGGTGGAGTGTTTCTCTCTCTGAAACCAAATTTGTGAGATGGTAACAGGTGTCTTTTTCAATCAGAGGTTTCATCATTTTGAAGAGTAATTTTTCGAATAGTTTGGTTATCATAATAACTTCTGCTTTTTTCCACTGCTGAGGAACATATTTCATTCTAAATGCTGCGTTAATTATGTGTAGCAACTTCTTAAGATATTTTTCTGGCCAATTTTTTAATAACCTTTCCTGAAATAAAATCGTATCCAGGAGCTTTTTTGCATTTAGGTCCAACTTTTTTGTCCAACTCGTTTTTTGTATTAGAAAGTTATTTGCATCTGCTGTTTGTCTAGTCGAAGGGTTAAATATTTCTTCCAGATGTTCATCAAAAAGATCAATTTTATTTTTAAGACAGAAAAGACCTTTTGTAGCTTTCCATAAAGAGTAATCACTTTCTTCGTGGCCAGAAAGACTTATTAAATATGTGTTGAAGCTTACCGATATGGTTTGTTGTATTAACTTCTGCTGTTGATTTTTGAGCTGATTGAAAATAATTTTGACCTTTGGAACTTGATTGATATGCCAGGTTTTGCGAGCTTTCCGCTTTTTTCTGACCAGATTTCTTATTTTCTGTGTATATGTTTCATTCTTGTGAGGATTATTTTTTGGCAGGAAGAGTGCTTCCAAAAACCACCAAACATAACGTTTTAATTAAATTATAACATGTGAAGATTACATCCGTTAGAAAATAATTTTGATGACTTAAGCTTTCCAATTTAGGCATATTTAAAATGTTTAATAGTTTAATATGGTAAAAAGTACATAAAGATACTCTCCCTAATATTATTTTAAAAAAATCAAAAAGCTTAGGTATTTGCCTGTATAAAAGCAACTTATTGTGAATGGTAAGCTCACTATTTCTTCCAATGAGGTAATTTATTTTTTTGAACTTTATATCCAGTTCTTGCCTTTTTTTTCTTGTGTTTGTTTGTTTCTGAACTCTGCAATCTATTCTGAGGCCGAAGCTCTCCCAACTCTTTCGCGGTTAATTTTTAACATCCTACCCTACGCCATCACCAGCCAAATCGAGGACGCACGAATACAGGTTCGATTTTAAATCCATCTGCACATTGCATTGCTTCAGCCAAGCTGCACTAACATGGACGATGGTTCGGCCCATGGATTTTGCACTCCAACAGGTGGTCATAGTTGTATTCATCGTCACTTTTTTTTTGACATGCTCTTTCCATTTTAACTTGATGTCGAGAGTTATACCCAAGTATATTGCCGTTTTTGCATGTGGTATTGCCTGCCTATTTATGTAAATAGGTAAGTGATCATTTTTTAGGTAAGGTTGCATGAATTAATTTAAGCTCATTCATTTTTATTCTCAACAAAATCTCATTCATAGTGTGCTGTAATTTGCTGGTTGTATCTTCGATTGAACTTCCAATCGACAAAATTGCTATAATATCCGCAAGTGAGGAGTGATGAGAACTCTCTTTCATATTTTATTCTGAAATATCTCCGTATGATTTTTTTATCCCATAGAACTGCTTAGGGAGGTCGCGATGTAATTTTATATTTTAGTCCTTGATGCCAGACTCGATCAAAGGCTACATCAATCAAAAATTCAGGAACATGCTTTTTTATTTTCAAGCGTCTTTTTAATCACGTAAGTAAATCTGTGTACCTGCTCTATGGTGGAGTGTTTCTCTCTCTGAAACCAAATTTGTGAGATGGTAACAGGTGTCTTTTTCAATCAGAGGTTTCATCATTTTGAAGAGTAATTTTTCGAATAGTTTGGTTATCATAATAACTTCTGCTTTTTTCCACTGCTGAGGAACATATTTCATTCTAAATGCTGCGTTAATTATGTGTAGCAACTTCTTAAGATATTTTTCTGGCCAATTTTTTAATAACCTTTCCTGAAATAAAATCGTATCCAGGAGCTTTTTTGCATTTAGGTCCAACTTTTTTGTCCAACTCGTTTTTTGTATTAGAAAGTTATTTGCATCTGCTGTTTGTCTAGTCGAAGGGTTAAATATTTCTTCCAGATGTTCATCAAAAAGATCAATTTTATTTTTAAGACAGAAAAGACCTTTTGTAGCTTTCCATAAAGAGTAATCACTTTCTTCGTGGCCAGAAAGACTTATTAAATATGTGTTGAAGCTTACCGATATGGTTTGTTGTATTAACTTCTGCTGTTGATTTTTGAGCTGATTGAAAATAATTTTGACCTTTGGAACTTGATTGATATGCCAGGTTTTGCGAGCTTTCCGCTTTTTTCTGACCAGATTTCTTATTTTCTGTGTATATGTTTCATTCTTGTGAGGATTATTTTTTGGCAGGAAGAGTGCTTCCGTTGCGATCTGAATATTGTTTATGAGCAGCTCTACTTCTCTTTTAAGTTCTGTTTGGTAATTACACTTGTAAACCTTAGTGTCTTTTCTTTTTCAATTATTGTTTCACTGATCTTAAGTATGATTATAGCATATATCAATTTTTTCTGTATTCGTAAAGATTTCTAGCTCTGGAAGATACTGTAGGAGTCGACTAGCATTCTAGGCTAGTAGTCTTAGCGTTTTGTTCATTTTTTGTGGTTTGGTGAGAGATCAGATAAAACAATTTTATGCTACACATCTGGTTAACATTTCCTGGTTATCCTACTTGCTGTTCAAGATTATCTTATCTTTTGTTTATAAACTCTACATTTTCTTCTATTTTAGAGAGGCGATTGACAATTGCATTTGGGGTGTTTTGCATTATTGTCATAGCTTGTCAAATATTTTGATCTGAAGGCCCGGGTAGCCCTTCTTTTACTGCTTATGGGTATGAAAATCACTCTGTCACTTTCGTACCATGGAACGTAGTGACAGTTTTTGTCGGGATTTCTTTTGCCAATTTTATAGGCAGTGATCATAAGTTGGTCACTCTTGTCACTCATGATGACTGTGTGGGAGGGGATATTAAAACGTGTCTGGTCGCTTGCAACCGTCCAACTGCAAAAGTTAAAATACTTTGCCAATACCGACAAGCTAAAGTTGTACAAGGTGTCATGTGTGGGTGTGAGAGTTGGAATCTGTCGAATGGGTATGAAAGATGGTTAATGATATTCAAAAGAAGAATTTTTCGATTTATTTATGGCCCCAAACGCGACAATTACGACACTTACCAAGTTTTATTCAACGACGAGATCAGGAATTTAATGAAAATTCCTGATCTTATTTTTGAAATAAAAGGACAACGAGTACGCTGGCTCATTCACTTTCTGCGAGCCGATCCAAAACAAATGGTTACGCGATCTCTGAGAGGAGATCCAGAATGTTGATACGATAAGGGCCAGCAATGGCTTGTAAAAAACGAATATTATATATATATATATATATATATATATATATATATATATATATATATATATATATATATATATATATATATATATATATATATATATATATATATATATATATATATATATATAAGAAGCAATTAAATGTATGCATAGTTGTTGAAGTAAAGAGTAAAATAGTCATAGTTCACTACGACAAATCATTAAAAGCTTTCGAAATTCAGGAAAAAGGTTCAGATTTAAAATATTTTTTATTAGTAATTAAACAATTTATTCCCCTCTTTACCTTCTAAAAACATACGATACAATCGTTTCGTGTTACATATTTTTCTGTATACAGATGAAGTGAATGTCTTCCTTAAGCTTATTGCTCTTATAATTAGAGGTTAACAAGCGAAATATGTGCAAAATTATGTACAAATAACCTTCAAGGCAAATTTCTAACAAATTTGTGAAAGTACTTTTTTTACATGCACATACCTGGCCAACCTACCTTTATCAATGCTCATCTTACACATACGAGTCGAACAACAACAACAACATCAAAAACGAACTCTTATCGCATCGGTTGAATCAAAACAACACAAATTTCATAATATACATATAATATACTGTAAATAAAAAGTTGCAGTTGCATTTCAAATGCACAAATATGTATAATTTCTTGATTTTTACAAGGTAATATACCGCAATGCAGCATAATACCAATTTATTGCACAAGAAATGTTAAAATTATATCGGTGTATGTCATTGACTAGCCTATTGGTTTGGAAAAATGTTTATTTTTTTTTATAGAAAACTAACATTTTCAACTCCCGGTTAGTTTATTGGTATGTATACGAGAGAGTGTATAAAATTTCAACGTTTATTTGATTACAACTTCGTTTTCGATGTTTTTTAACCTGTATATCATTTTAAATGATTTTCCATTTCCAATTCTACAAACATGTGTGTTTAATGTTTATATCATTTTAATAAAAAAAAAATTGTAAGTTAACGTTAAATTGTTGCAAAAATTATATTCGTAAATAACACTTATTCAGATCAATGCCATATAGATATATATTGTGATCGAGCTAACAAACCAATTTTTTATATTCGGAATGTGATTTGCGTATCTATACGATCGACAAAAAAATTTATAAAGTGGGTGACCAAAACTTTACGACAAATGATTGTCAAATATAAATATTAACAATACAAATAAATAAACAAAGATTCAAACCAGCGATATAAGTAATTACCAAAAAAAAAATTTCACTTATGAACTTGAAAATATTTTTAACTTACTCGTCTTTATAAAAAAATATTTCGTTTTTTCTTTCACCAACATATGTTGTTGGTCGATGGTGCGATTTACACCTTCTTTTGAAAATTAGCTTACTTAATCGTTTGTATTACAAAACGTCAAATTTGTTTTGTCCGTTATTGTTGTCTTACCAATTTGCTTAATATTACAGAGAGTAAAGATTAATTTTATGCGTCATGCGTGAATGATAGTTTATTGTATAAGTAAATCAGATTTAATCTTTGAATAAAATTAAATAACTTATTTGACATTTTTATTTCTTTACAGGTAAGTTGACTCAACTAGTTTTAACGACATCAAGTTGATGAAAACCCCAACAAAGTGGTAGGTAACCCATAAAGCTTAAACCTCAATTATTATTCAACAAACATTGTGAGAAATATTTCCTTCTACTGCCTTAATATTGAACCTTAAAGCTAATAATACATTTTATTGAATATTCATTGAAAGCACAAAAGTTTTTGGTTTTTAAAATTAAAAATAAACCCAGCTAACAAAATCGATTTAATTAAAATTATATGCATAATAAATTGTAGTTCTACTTCGATATAATCGATCGTCGGCAGTGTTGTAGTCAATATTTACATGAAGCTTATTTGGAGTGTTCCGCTTCAGGAATGCATGTTAATTGCTCATTTTTTAAGTGGGATATTTTAGTATACTTGGCACACACATTGAAAATCGAGCCTCGTACTTCCAAATTTAAATCGGGATCTATAGATTTTCTTCAATTTTATCCAGTATGTCCTGTTGTCTGTTTTCCGTCACTTGTGTACTCGGGAGTATATCTCGTAATGCATATATATTGTAGCTCTATGCTATGTCAATTTTTGGTGTGAAAATATGTCCTTTGAGTTTAATATTGGGATGATTGTTTTGTTAATTATTGCTATTGTGGCGCTATTTACCATGAAAAAGCCTGGTAATATCTCTTCAGCATGACTTAGTACCTCACCATTGATGGCTAAAAAGGTCTGAATGAAAATTTCGGTTTAAGGGGGGGGGGGTGATACTTTCCTTCGCGCTACAGTACAGGTTCTTACTGTACAGGTTGCAACTTCCAAATTGTTGATCATGTCTCTGCTCATGATACCTTCTGGTTAATGGGAAAGTCACTGTGAAACACGTGAAATTTTTGTGAAGTTTTTAAATTCGATTTCGATGTTATAATTGAGTTTAACGTTAAGGTTTTATAGGCACCTAAGTACGATTTTTTGTGTCGATCTAGGCAGGATTTTCTGTGTCGATCTAGGCAGGTTTGTGTATCTGTTGTGTGTTGCATATCTGATCTCTACTTAAATGCTAGGTTGCTCGGTGTCCGTTGCTTGGATTTTAAGAATATGATTGTTTGACTTATTGACTAAGGATGTTTGATATGTTTTTTAATGCTTGAATTGCAGTTATGAACTCTTCTTCCAAATTACTATTTACTTGTGATCTACAAATTACCCAATCCAAAGCACTTAAAGTACAATTTACTATACAAATTAAAGTACAAGTACAGTTTACAATTTACTGCAAACATACTTTACCAAACAATTATACTCGGAGGAAATTTTACCTATAGCAAAGCTAGTGGTGAATGTAATGTTAATCTACAAGATAAAAAATAATCCGATTTAGTCTGATTTCGAGTTGCTCAGTTCAGAGAGTCTATAGTATATTTTCTGGATTTTAGAAATTACTGATTTATGCTATAAGTTGCTCATAAGTTGCTCATTACAGATAGGCATTCATGAATTTAGAAAATTTTAAATTAAAACCGTAAATTTCTCAGTTTAATTAGACTATCTATCTAGAATTTTCAGGACATTTTAAATTTATCCCATTATATGCTTAAGTTAGATAGGCCATCACTAATGTATTTTATATTTGAATTATTTAATCCGTAAATTGCTCAGTTTAGTTAGGCTGTTAATCATGTATTTTCCGAATTTTGTAAATTTTAAATTTAAGCTATTAATTCGTCAGATCAGATAGTCCATTAAATATTTTCTGAATTTTGGAAATTAGCAATTTACCCATATTTAGCTCAGTCTAAATAGACTATCAATCAATAATTTTCTAGATTTCAGATAAGCTTTCCATCATATATTTACTAGTCACAAACTGCTCAGTTAAGCCAGCCTGTCATGTATTTTCTAGATTTTGAAATTTTTTAATTTGATCAGTCAGGCTGATCTTTTGAGTTTTAGAATTTAGTGATTTTAGTCATACATTGTTTAGTTTAGATAAGTTTTCAAACATGTTCATCTAGATTTTGGAAATTTTTTATTTAAAGGGTCGTGCTCCGTTTACGAAACTATAGATGAAATGATTGGGGATGACGCGTCTCCAATGGGTAATTCACATTTGATGGGGAAAGTCAACACTAAAAACTGTGAAAAAATAATTGTTGTAATCATTTACTTGAGTGGTTAAATATAGGATATACGACGCTTTAGAAATTTGTCATATAACAATCAAAAAACTCGTGGCAAAAATTAATGTTAAAAAATGGATATCAATTTACTCCTCACCTGAGAACTGTGTCATCATTCAGTTAAATTATTTAGAAATTTTGATTCACAATACTGACACAACACTAGATAATCCAAACTAATAAAATTATTAAATTTTTGTTTTTTCAACATTTAAACAAAGGAGTTAATAATCATCGCCTGCTGTTTTACTGAACAAAAAAATTGTTACAATAGTAACACTAAAACATCTATTAATTAGATTGGGAATACACGGCTTACGTAAAAAACTATAGCACGTGGGTACAAATAATGTACTAGGGAATTATACAGCATATAAAGGCGAATTAAAATTAAGTTAAAAAAAATTATAACGTTAAAACTTTAAAACTTTAAAACTTTAAAACTTTAAAACTTTAAAACTTTAAAACTTTAAAACTTTAAAACTTTAAAACTTTAAAACTTTAAAACTTTAAAACTTTAAAACTTTAAAACTTTAAAACTTTAAAACTTTAAAACTTTAAAACTTTAAAACTTTAAAACTTTAAAACTTTAAAACTTTAAAACTTTAAAACTTTAAAACTTTAAAACTTTAAAACTTTAAAACTTTAAAACTTTAAAACTTTAAAACTTTAAAACTTTAAAACTTTAAAACTTTAAAACTTTAAAACTTTAAAACTTTAAAACTTTAAAACTTTAAAACTTTAAAACTTTAAAACTTTAAAACTTTAAAACTTTAAAACTTTAAAACTTTAAAACTTTAAAACTTTAAAACTTTAAAACTTTAAAACTTTAAAACTTTAAAACTTTAAAACTTTAAAACTTTAAAACTTTAAAACTTTAAAACTTTAAAACTTTAAAACTTTAAAACTTTAAAACTTTAAAACTTTAAAACTTTAAAACTTTAAAACTTTAAAACTTTAAAACTTTAAAACTTTAAAACTTTAAAACTTTAAAACTTTAAAACTTTAAAACTTTAAAACTTTAAAACTTTAAAACTTTAAAACTTTAAAACTTTAAAACTTTAAAACTTTAAAACTTTAAAACTTTAAAACTTTAAAACTTTAAAACTTTAAAACTTTAAAACTTTAAAACTTTAAAACTTTAAAACTTTAAAACTTTAAAACTTTAAAACTTTAAAACTTTAAAACTTTAAAACTTTAAAACTTTAAAACTTTAAAACTTTAAAACTTTAAAACTTTAATACTTTAAAACTTTAAAACTTTAAAACTTTAAAACTTTAAAACTTTAAAACTTTAAAACTTTAAAACTTTAAAACTTTAAAACTTTAAAACTTTAAAACTTTAAAACTTTAAAACTTTAAAACTTTAAAACTTTAAAACTTTAAAACTTTAAAACTTTAAAACTTTAAAACTTTAAAACTTTAAAACTTTAAAACTTTAAAACTTTAAAACTTTAAAACTTTAAAACTTTAAAACTTTAAAACTTTAAAACTTTAAAACTTTAAAACGTTAAAACTTTAAAACTTTAAAACTTTAAAACTTTAAAACTTTAAAACTTTAAAACTTTAAAACTTTAAAACTTTAAAACTTTAAAACTTTAAAACTTTAAAACTTTAAAACTTTAAAACTTTAAAACTTTAAAACTTTAAAACTTTAAAACTTTAAAACTTTAAAACTTTAAAACTTTAAAACTTTAAAACTTTAAAACTTTAAAACTTTAAAACTTTAAAACTTTAAAACTTTAAAACTTTAAAACTTTAAAACTTTAAAACTTTAAAACTTTAAAACTTTAAAACTTTAAAACTTTAAAACTTTAAAACTTTAAAACTTTAAAACTTTAAAACTTTAAAACTTTAAAACTTTAAAACTTTAAAACTTTAAAACTTTAAAACTTTAAAACTTTAAAATTTTAAAACTTTAAAACTTTAAAACTTTAAAACTTTAAAACTTTAAAACTTTAAAACTTTAAAAGCAGAAAATCTTTTAACTATGGTAAATTTAAATTTGGTATTGCTGAACTTTCAGTTTAACCATTTGATGTATATTTTTAATACGTTCCTGCTTTGGATGAACATTCACTTTCAAGTAGTTTATAAGGCATAATAAAGTTCCAAAAGCTTTAATGAGCTAATATATTTTAAAAGATTTTTAAAACTTAGAAACTATTTACCATTATTTCATATAGCAACACATTCTATAAAAGCTCAACAATAGAAACTTTAATTACGCATAAAAAAGTATTTTTTAAATTTTAAAAATAGAGTTTTAAAAGCTCTTAATTATTGTTTTTTTTTATTTAGTAAAACAAATGATTTTAAAAACATTGATTTAAAAATAAAAACAAAGTTTTTTCGGAAGCTAATAAGGTAAGCAAACATTTAAAGTGAAGAATCAAAGTTCCTGCATAATTTACAGTATTTTGTACATCCGCGTCGACGATGACGAAAGCTTATTTTCCTTCAGGAACTGTTCGGAATTTAAAGCTGTAGGCTTAGTAAACAAAAATATTTGTCAATGTAATTATGTCATGAAAAAGAACCAGTTCTAAGTTTGACGTATTTTTGTAACAAAAGCTATAATTAATATTAATTACTGTTTTAGAATTAAACTATTCGAGCTGAAAATTTTATAGACAAAATATGTAAATTTTTACTCACCGAAGTTAACATTATAAACTGCTTAAACAAATTCCTCATCTGCGACATTGAATTAATTTTTTTTAAATAATTGTATTCAATATCAACGCAGTTTTTCGTTGAGGAAGTTGAAAAAATTGGTTTGGTCGAGGATGTTACCAAATTGCAACAACAATATACATAATTATAGATAAAAAAAACAAAAAATAAAGTCTAATAAGTCATTTGAAATGTCATTAAGACTATTCTTAAGTTCGTTGTTTGTTTTCAAAACTAGAGTCATGGCCTGATGAATGTGCATTCAGCTGAGTGATTATATGTATACAACAAGTCAGTTGCCATATAATGTAATTAGTGTCTCTTTTCTAAACTCGTGTCATTTTTATTTGTTTTTTATGCTTTTGTGGACATGATTTTTGCAATATGCAGAACTTAAAATTGTATTTCTTAATGTTGTTGTTGTTGTGCATGATTTATGTAATTATTTGACTGAAAATATAACATAAAACTAATTATGGGGAACATTTCGTTGAATTATGTAAAAAAAATGCATAATTTTGAGAATCATGTAAATGTGCAACAGTTTGTTTTATTAGCCAAGGATGGTTATGCATGTGAAATATTTTTTGACAGGTCAAAGTTTTAAGATTTTGTAAATTATGAATTTTTCTGAGAAAATTTTAAATCTTGGAATGTTCCCACAAATAGTCATAGTGGTTGCACCTTTTTTTTTGATCGTATTGTTTTTTGATAAGTTTAAAAGATATAAGTGGTTTAAGTGGAAAAAGTACAAACCTTTTTTATTTTACTATAAAAGGAAACTACGAAATACCCTTACTCACGTTCATGATTTCAGAAAAGAACAATCTACCTTCGATAAAGCCACAAGACAACACCAAATTTATAAACAGCCTTTGCTTTAATCGACAAAAATATTATCAATCTCAATTTGGTTTCAATAATCGAAAGCGATTGTTGTTCAGTTCTTTTTAATGATGGGTTTAGTGAAAGGAAATGCGTCAACAAAATGTTTTTATCTGACATCGGCTACTGACGTCAATAATTACATAAATGGAAAAGAGATTGCCCTCCAATCTTTACTGGTACTTGTTACATTAATTGTATTGATGCATAATTATATTTGAGAGTTTCGATTGACCTCGAATTATTTGGAAAATCAACAACAATCTTTTATTGGATTTTGATGGTGGCCATGCATTCCGTTTATCTAGGGCAAAAAATTTTCACAAGGTTATGACTTATACGTCACAAAGATTTTGGGACGTTTGTTAGCAAATCATGCGTTGAGTAAAAAATTAATTATTTTCTAGGATTAAAGAAATATTTAATTTATTAATAAAATAATAAAGTTATTAAATAAATTGAACTGCCAATTATTTTTCAAAGAAAGTAAATAATAAAATTGTTTCATCTTTTAAATCAATCCTGAAATATTTTACAAGTTGATCGAAGCTTACTAGAAAACTTAAACGTTGCATTTCTTTAAGTTCAAAAACTTTGGTTTTGTTAACTTAAACTTTTTATGCTTTCAATATATAATATTTTTTATGTGTTTTAATTGGTCTTGTCATAAAATGAAATAACGCTATTGATTTTGATTTCGATTAAGTTTTATTAAAAGTTGCTTGGAAACCAAATGTAAAATTGAAAGACAGTGATTAAAACATGTAACTTACTAAGATATGACAATATACCTACTTTATAATAAAGTCGACCACAAACACGAAGCTAAAATAAAACTGTCAACCAATAAGTTTGCTAAGAAGTTAGCTGAGAGTTAATTGTGTCCAATTCTAGGTTAGGTCGAACACAAAATTCACGGTGATTTGAGATTATTTTCAAGCTAAATTTTTTTTAATTTGACTATTTACAATTTGATATAACGTCAATATTGATACTAAATTCTCGGGGAAAAAGTGATTTTTTTCGTTAAAAGCTTTTCACAAACTTAGGATTAATTTATTGAATAAAGCTACAATTTAACCTCCTACTTTATAGATGTCAGTTGCAACAAATAATTTTTTTCGACGTTAAGAGATCATTTAAAAAAATATTTACTCTGATCGAGCTTTTACTGCTTTAATAAAGTATCTCCTTTTTGGCTCTTACCTCTTTCGTGGTTTGCAACCTACTTAAGATCTGAAAGATTGCCCTGTTTATATAAATATGTTTATTTAGCAGCTTTAACATTGCGCAGAAAAATTTTTGTTTTTTTATTTCTTGTTTTAAATTTAATGTTATAGTGAATATTGAAGTATATTTTCAAAACTCTTAGTTAAAAACTATTATGTCCTTAGAAAAGAATCAAGTTCCAAAATAATAATTTAATTTTTTGTGGTCTTTGCATTTTTCAAACATGTATTGATATTATGTGGGTATATTTTTAAATATTGGTGAGCTTTTTGTGTAATATCTTCACATTTAAATTAATCGCAATGTTTTACTCAAATATTTATGGTCTTTAGGTCCTTTGCAAAGTTTTAATATATATTGCATTTCCGAATTTTTTTTCAATATTAGTGTACTTTGCTGTAATATTAATGTTTAGATTATTTTAAGTTTTGAGTTTAAATAAGGTTTATAAACTTATTACAACTGAAATTTTAAATATATTTAAATTTGAAATGAAAACTCGGATTTAAAAGTCACTTGGCTAGTACAGTTTTATCTCTTTTGATTTTAATTTTAAACTAGGCTAATTTTTAAGTAATTTTTTGATATTGAGATTATGGTGCATTAATGAAACTTATACGTCACCAATATCTTAAAATTTGTTGGTACTAGATTTTAAGATAGGTAAAATGATTTTTGACAGAATTAAAAAAATTATGTAAAATTCAAAAGATCAAAGGTTACTTTCAAATACCCGTTTATCATTGGTAATTTATACTTTGGCACACGCATTGTTAAAGATGGGGTTTAATGCATTTTTTTGAATATAAGCTTAAAAATGAGAATAAGTAACTTTCAATTAATCGTCGTAGGCTTTCAAGGAGCTTTTTTAAAAATTAAATATTAAACAGTTTTAAAGTTTCGGAAGCTCCATTTCAATTTTACCAATGGAAATATTTCAACTTTTTGAAAATTTGCTTGATTGTGCTTTTACAACATAATTTTGATATTTTAGTGTTGTCCAAATTTTACAGACCAAATAAGCTTAATTATATTTAAAGTTAGGGAAATATTATTTTTATTAATAAAATAAAATAAAATAAAAATTTTCTGCTAATTCAATATTTTGCTTAATTATCGAAATAAATAAATGTTTTTTTTTTCGATAAAGATTTTAACGAGCTTTGGATTAATTTGGTTTATATTAAATAAAACCATTACTTTTTAACTTTTTTGTGCTGATTGACCGAAACCTATGATAAATATTTGTGAATATAAATTTTTAATATTTATTTGAAAATTATTCCCCTATATTCCTATTTCAGCTGTCCGATTAGTATAATAATTTTTTTAAATATTTCCCAGCCTTCTTTGTTTTTAAAGTAATTTTTGTGAGGTATAAAAACTATCAAGAGAAATTACATTTAATAGTATGCATTGTTTATTGAAATAGTCATAGCAACGAAAAAGTTCGAATAAAACCAAGTAGTGATTTTATATGTTTTATTGTATATCCGAGTGTGCTACGCGATGTATTTTGTTTTTATTATAGACAAATTTTGGTATTTGGCAAAAATTATCATAGCAACTGACGGTGATAATTTGGATGACTTCGTTTTTATCAGTCAAAAATTTTTATTCACAAATATTTATCATGGATTTCGGACACACTCTCAGTCACTGAGTTATTTTCATAAAAATATACAATCAATATAAAGAATATAAAAATTTGTTTAAGAAATAACTATATAGTAGACTTCTTATTTGAAGAAAATGTCTCGGAGCCACAATTCAATGTAACGAAATAAAAAATAAAAAAATTACAATACACACAAAAAAAATATAATGTTACGAAATCATTTTTAAGCGTAGTTGAAAATATAAGCAGGTGCCGATATTGAATATTTTGAACAAATCTTAAAATATAAGTATATTTCGAGAAAATTAGTTTTAAAAAGTTTTAAAATACTAAAAGCTCTTTGTAAAAAAGAAGTTATAATTTCGAATTATATTTAAACCCGGTTTTGCAGTGTTTTACACGAGCTATAATGGTTCGTAACCTACTAAAAATCTGGATGGTGGTCATGTTTATAAACTTTGTGATTATTTAACAACTTTAGTACTGAGAAGAAAAGCTTTTTGATTTTCCATTTTTAAGTTTTTAATTAAATGTTAATAATTAAAAGCTAAGTAGGTATCTTAACAAAACTATTATGTCCCTAGAAATGATTTATATTCCAAAATAATACCTTTAATTTTTTGCGATATTTTTTATTTAAATTTATACTCTAATCGAGCTTTTACTACTTTAATATAGTATCTCATTATTTACTTTTTTCAATTATAATGATTTGGTTTTTTTATCTCTGTAATTACAATAGCTTTTAATTATTTTTATTTTTTAAGTTTTAACATTTAAAAGCTTAATTGAAAATTTAAGCATGTGCCCAATTGAACATATTTCCAAGGTGCTGGTTCATTGGTATGAGAGTTTTAAAATAATTAATAAAATAAATTTTAATAAAACTGAAAGCTCTGTGTAAAAGAACTTTTAAAACTTCTTTTTTTTCAAAGCGGCTTTAGTTTTATCGAAACATATTTCTCAAAATACTCTTATATATCTAATATTTGTTGGCTTATTTATTTTAAAAAGCTTTTGTTACTAAAATTTTTGAGTTACTGCAATTACTGTATAAATTTAAATATGTATTTGATAGTTCATATGAGCTTTTAATATTTTAAATATATTTTAAAGTGTTTTACAAGGGCTTTTGCAGTTTGTAAGTTACTTAAGTTCTAGAAAGTGGTCATGATTATAAATTGTAAAAGTGTTCTGTCAGTAGTCTTAACAAAAAGAAGAAAAGCTTTTATTTGTTTTACCTTAATTTGAATAATTAAAAGATAGTAAGTAAATATGACGTTAGAGTTTCAAAATAATACCTTTTACTATTTTGTGGTCTTTGGGTCTTTTAAATATGTTATAGTGAGTTTTTCTGTATATTATTTTTATGTCCTTTTAGACCACGTTGCCTGTACATAACTTATACATTATTTTAAAATGGATACAATTCACAGAGTTCCACACTTTGGAAATTTTTTCCCAACATTTTTAAATTTTTATTAATTTATTGACAACATTTTGAATTCTTTTAGAATCCCTGGTTTTATTAAAAAATTGAATAAAGTTTCTCATGGTGTAGCAATATTATGTTAAGTAAGTTTGTCAAGCAATAAGTAAGTCCTGATTTTCTAGAAGCTTTTTTATTAATATTTTGGTTAAAATGTTGAGTAAAATATTTTAATTCTTTCTCCTGGAAAAGTGTAAATATTTAATGATGACATTTTATTTTCTTGTTCGATACTTGCGGATGATACTGTAATATCTACTTTTCAACTAACTTAATGCTAACAATTTAAATATATTTGGAACTAAATTTGGATTAAAACATCTGTGTTGCAGAAATATTAAAAGCTTGTTAAAATGTTGGCCAATGTTTTTGCAGATGAATTTTCTGCAGTATCTAATTATTTGTTTTTGGAATAACGAAAAAATTTCAAATATGTATTGCTGATATTTTGAAATTTTTTCAATATTAAATTGAGCTTTCTGCAATGTTCATAGTTTATGTTCGAGATGTTTTGAAATTTAAAAAAGCTTCATACCTGTAAAGGTGGCATTTTTAAAGTTTTTTTTTGTAATCTTGGTTGACATTGAACTACCTTAATTTATTTAGAAAATGACCATTTAGTTAAACTTATCACTATCTTTAGTTAAAATATTTTATGAGCGAGCTTTTATGTGTTTGCCAAACTTGTAAATATATATTGATGAAGGTGATTATCAGTTTATATATATATATATATATATATATATATATATATATATATATATATATAAATATATATAAAGTTTTTATGACATATTGGAAGCTTTTTTCAATTATGGTTGACGCTACACTTCTATAGATAATATCTACACTAAAATTAAATCTCTTTTCCTAAACTTCAATCGTAGTTGATTCGAGAGTTGATACCACGCGCTTAATGTAGCTGCTTAAGTACCATTTAACGTTAATTACATCGTGTAATTACGATGTTTACGTGCGTAAAACGTTTAGCATAATAATTTTGGTTCCATCTTAAAACTATAACAATACAAAATAATACACCATTCAAATGTAAATACAAACTATTTATAAATAATAATCAGCCAGATGTGAACACATACCTGTATACACTCCGCATGTACAACGAGAAGAAATAAAAGAAAACTACAATAAATAATACAACAAAACTAAAAAAAAAAAATGTTTCAAAGACGACATTCAATTGAAAGTGCAAGTGGTTTATCGAAAAAGTAACACATAAAAAGTAAGAAGGCAAAGAAAAAGTAAAAAAAAAGAATGTATCCAGCTTCATTTACAAGAAATGAAGATGATTTGTGTAAAATCGTGTAAATGGTATTTGGTATATTATATCACGATGGAATGAAACTGTGTCAAAAATATATGTATGCGATTGTCTTAGAGAAAAGAATTTTGTCCTATACACAATTCGATTACTTAACTTACCATCGTACATATAGTACCATTAATTATGTGTAGGTAAATTTCCAGGTCAATGGATTACATAACTATTAATTGTATTACTATCACTTTTGACCGATTTATATATCGCGCTAAGTATATGAGTAGACATGTTCCACGCGACCTACAACATTCCACGGTGATCTGTAATTAATACGCGAATTTGAATTTACACCGTAACATAGTGTTTAGCATCCAGTTCATTAACACATCGAACATTGCATCCTTCAAAATTTGAATCTGTTTTTCGAATTAGCATATATTATGATAACATATAATAAATGCCTATCAATGTAATCAAACTAACATATATAACGCGCTTAGAAATCGTTAGTTTATACATAATGAGCAGCATTAGCTTAAGGTTAAATTTTGGCACTTAACAAACCTTGAATAGAAAGATGGCAGCTGAGGTGTTTTCGAAGGTTCTAATTGTAGTGTAAATCGTGAGGTTGATGTACGATTAATATGTTTGGCGTTTGTAAATCTCAAGATTATGGTATATACTTCATGTAAGATTATGTCTCCGGTCGCAAAACTTTTTCTTAAAACTAGAGGTCATTAGATATGAGGGTCGAGAGTTCGTCTACTTTTTTGAAGTTTTTGGTTAAACCATAGTTAAGTTAACTTCCTTGTGTCGGTGAAGTAGTAAGCTATGTTAATTCTCAAAATAATCATAGATTAGAGTCCTTAGAACTTTTGTTAAGTTTTTTGAATTAATGTACTATAAGTTCTTGTAATATTTTAAATCAATGCTGAGCTATTGGGGAAGATAAAACTTGCAACAAGAAATACGTAACGACCTGTTCTTTAGAGATCTAATTTATCTGCTAGTAATCAAACGATCTGGCACTCTCGTATACAAACAATTTCAAAATCATTAGCAAGCTCACATATATGAAAGCTCTTCATACTTTATGATCTCTAAACATCGCTTCAAGCAGCAGTAGATATATGTGAAATTGCGAAGGTCCTTCGAATATGTAAAAAAATAAGTATGTATATAATCACAATACAGCAATATTGCAATACATAAAGTCTAGCGATGTCACGATGTTTAATATAAGCACCCAAAAGTAGCTGTTTGACTCAAAACAAAATTTTAGAAATCTAGACATCAGCAATATAATACCAGTTGATATCAAAAAGGCTAGCAGAAATTCCATAAATCATATAACCATACTTCCAGCGAGACCAAATGTAGATTAAAGAATGCTGCAATATATTCCGGAATTTATTATACAGGACCAAAGCTGTTCTGGAAAATTCCATGAAATATCGCTATATTCAACGGGCTTCGACAACAGGATCTGTACTGCTTTCAACATACTAGAAAGAGGCCTTGCAACAATACACTGTTCACAGATGTCGATCAAAGCAGGTCACCATTCAGAATAAATGTCATTTAAACATCTTAGCGAAAAAGTAAGCTGCAAATATATAGTCTAATCAAGATGTTTTAAACAAAGTGGTACTTGATTTCTAAAGAACGAATTTCCAAAGCACCATTAAGTTGTTGTATGCATTGATTGTTTTAAAATACTAATGTGACAATAATAGCACCACTTCTGTTAAAAGCTTTCCAAATATTGTCAAACTTTTCCAATTTTTTTCCAGGTCTTTCGAAATTAAGACTAGCATAAAAAATTATTTTTAAAATACTTTTATGCCTTTGGCACTTTTATAATTCTTGCGAGTAACATGAACTATTAAAAAGCTTCAATATTTGTGTCCACATTTGTGAGTTTTCCTAGAGCTTAGAAGCACAAAATATTTAAAATGTGGCCTATGGAGTTTGAGCTTTTACAAATAATATTAAAGCTTCAAAACAATGTTTCTCGAAAGCTTAAATTAAGTTTTTTAAAACAGAAATTAAGCTTTTGAATTTACATCAACTAAATTAAAGAAACAATGTTTGAAAGCTCTTTCAGTTAGCTTTTTCTAGCTTTAAGCTCGGGTTTTGTTTAACTAATTGCAATGTTTTACGTGGATTTTGCTGAACATTTTTTAATCTGGAAACAAGCTTTTGTAAATCCAAAATGTATTTTAAAATAGACACTTTTTAAAGAATAAAGTAATTTTAAATTGTGGCTTTGTTTTGAAACTTTAACAATCTTTAAATTATTAAAAATTAAATTTAAATTTTAAAATTTCAAATCAAAAAGCTTAAAGATTTTTAATATTTTTTTTTTAATTTTTAAAGGTTTAAAGTTTTTATTGCACTTCTTTTGCAAGGAGCTTTCAATTTTATAAACATCTTTTGGATTAATTATTTTATTAAAATTTATTTAGAATTCGTTTACTGGTTCATATTTTAATATTGTAAATCAACTATTTTATAAAGTTTGATTTTCAAAGACCAAAATATTTAAAGTTGTAGTTGCAAGACAGTAAATGTTGAGTAAAATTAAAAATAATTAAAAGCTTGAAACGATAGCTTAAAACTACAAATAGTAATGAAAATTCTATAAAATAGTTCTCTTTCTGCAAAGAGCTTTATGGACTTATTGCAACATATTTGGAAAATATTTTGCTCAAAAAAATTTTTTTTTGCTTAGTAGCTTTTTGCTCATTTTAAGTTCTTTCAAGCTTTAATCTTTTTAAGTATTTTGTTAACTTTTGATAAAAATATAAGCTTTTAAATAACTTATAAATTAACAACACACTTAAACAAGTGTTGCACAAACATCTCGGTAAAACATATTTATATGAAGCAAATTCTGAAATTTTCAATAAATTTTAAAAAAGTTCTGTGTTATATTTTTATATTATTTGGGAAAATTTTGGAAATTTTCAGTAAATTTTTTCTCAAAATTAAATGAATTGTTTTATTTAAAATACTTGCCAAGTACTCAGTAGTAATCAATAGAGTTAAGCAGAAAATACTCATATACAGCAATAAAAGCGAAAATATTTTTTAATATTATTAAAACCTTCCTATAACAATTAATATTTATTAAACCAGATAATTATGTGAGTTATACAAATCAGCCTCATAAGTAGTAAAAAGCAAACATAAAGTTTACTTAATTATTTTAATCTCAACTTAAGCATAGTTTTAGACCAAATAAAAGAGCAATCAAATTCGTAAAAACTTAGCGTTAACAACTTGGTTTAAGCTACTTGTGACCTAATCTATTTAAGCTAAGAAATATCATAATTTGGTACACACAACCATAATAGTTTACAAGCTTTTATAACTTTCTTTCATAATCGAGCTTTTGGTTTTATTGAAACTTATTTGCAAGTTCTATATATTTAAAAATTTAACGAATTTTTTACGAAAGCTTTTTTGCATTCAACTTTTAGTTTTTAGGCTTCGTGTAGTAATCTTTTTTAACTTTTAATTTTTAGTCAAAATACAAAGCAAGCGTCCACTCTCCTTACATAAGAGGAAAGTATCCAGTACTTTGCTGTGTAAAAGACTTCTAAACGAGTATGTCATCCTTCAAATTCGACCACATCATCCTTTGTTTGCCGTATAAGACGATTAAGCTAACTGTTAACAAAATTAATAAAAAGTAGTCGGAAAAAGCATGAAGGCTGAAGACTTAAGATTATAACTACTCAGAAATGATTACAGTTAATGAAAATTAGAAGCTAAATACAGCTAATTTTTTTGATATTGGATTAAATGGGAACTATGGAAGATAAGTAGGTTCCACTTGTAAGGTTCTTGGCTTCCGTTGGTCTCAAAAACTTATCTGATTTTAGAGACCAAAATGCAAAATTTTAATGCGTCAAATTTTATTAGCAACTTTTCCCAAAGCCTGTTAAAGCATAACATTTTGTAAATGTAGACATCGACTGTACAACTATTGGAGCAATAATACATAGAAAAAAAGCATTTTTAAAAAGAAATGCAAGCATTATAGCATATTTTTGGAACTTAATAATTTTTAAGGGGTCAATAATTTTGAAATGCCTTATTAAGAATATGAACTTTAAATTATTAAAACTTAAATAAAAACATTACCATTTGAAGGTGAAAAGTTAGGGTGTGGTTTACAAACCATAAAAACTTGTAACACATTGTAAGCTTTTTTGATTTTCTCATCATTATTGTTCACGAGAGTAATGAACGCATTACTACAATAAGGTAGTGAAAGCTCGATCAGAGTATACATTTCCTTCAGATCGAAAGTGATCTTTGCTTCGCACAACATCCAAATCTGAATCACTAAAATAATGACGCAACCTTCCACCGTCGTTATAAATTATTTTTCAATAACAGTGACACCGGATTATACCGTTAAGTTACAAAAAGCACACCTAGATTTTAAAAATTTACTTTCTGGGGTCCATATAAGGTCACACTAGTACCACAATGAAACTAAAGCTTTTTGAATTACTTGGCTTAAAAATTTACATCGCAACTTCAAGCGGGATCAACGTTACGTATACGTAAATTAATTATACATCGATATTTTTGGCTTAAATAAATCAAGATGTAACCAGGTGAGCAAAATCTTGTTTACGGTCAAAAATGTAAAGTACAGAAACAAACAAAATTACCACATGGAAGATTTGATATTCCACCTGGTCGATTAAACATATCCATTTGAATATTGATGGATACTAGATGACTATAGTAACCTCCCATTTGAACTTACTTGAGCTTTTAATAATTATTTCTAGCTTCAGATCGATATGAAACTTAAACTTATAAAATTTCGTTGTTTAGCATTTGTTTAATTTTTGCAGATCTTGACCTGTTGACAGGTTGAATACTTTAGATGAAAGACAGTAAATAAAATCTTTTTATAAATCTTCTTTTTAACTGACATCATATTTCTTCCGCAATAATAAAAAAACAGACTATTTTATGAGCCTTCGATATTATTGAGCCGAGGTCTAAAACAGTGAAGTAAGGTCATAGTCAAATTAACTTCCGTTTTTCAAACAAGGTTAAAATTGGCAAAGTTTCGAAAATAAGAGTTACTATTCAATGTGTCATTATATGTAAAAGATGACTAACCGTTAACGACATACATTTGTCAGCAGACATTAAATGATTATGCTAATCTCAAACGACACTGTAAGAAAATGTGTCTCGAAATGATTTAAAGAATTTTTTTATGCTTCTTCATTTCATTATATGGACAACCTTCATCACATCTTATAATATATTCTCAAACAATAATAAACAGCTGACTTTATATATACCAGAAGTAAAACTTAATTAAATTTGCATATCCGAAATAAAATTTTCTATCATTGCCTAACACGATACACTTATCATATCTTAAATCTTGTTTGTCGAAACGATAAAAACGTTTCAAAACGCAATGCGAAGAATTAATTAGCGCTGCATTAAACGATAAAAATATCAAACATCTTTAAGTTGACCTTGTACAAAACATATATGAATATTATTTATAGAAACATTTCAAAATACCTCCACAGTGTTTATTCTAATGATTATCGATTCAGAAGATGAAATGCTGTAGTCGATTGGAATTCAGAAGTTGTACATCAATTTCGTGTGAACCTTATGTTCGTTACCAAAAACTTAAGGCGTATTCGGATATTGTAAAAACAATTAAATCAATCAACGTTTCAAGGTTTTGGATGCTGTACCTACGAAATGTTGATATGCCTTTAGAGGTAGGGTGAACAAATATGTCAAATCGTATGTATGTAAACATACGCCATTGTTTTGTATTTCACAAGTCATCGATCGAAGGTCGCATATATGATATACTCGAGCGATATCAACGGGCAGTAGTCATCTTGAATTTTTTTCTTTTTTTTTTAATAATTTAATGGATTCAGTTGCATATTTATAATATGTTTACAGCATTATGCGTGCAACATATACAAAAATAATGTATTCAACCTACATCTTATGATAAAAACTTGTTTTGTGGTCATTATACTAAATAAACTATCGATTATTAAATCACCATTAGACTCAACTCAACCAATTATCGCTCGTGCGTACATAAGTAATTATCGTATGGCGCATAAAATCAAAGGGTCATTACCAAGTAAGTCGATAAATTTGTAAGATGAAATTATTTAACACTTTATATTATGTATGTATGTATGTGTGTATAAGAAAAGAAAGTGTCCAAGGAGTTTTTTTTTTGTTTATATATCGATTCGGTAACAATAAATGTTGATTACCGATATGGAATTTTTTGGTTGAGTTGGTTCATGTAATTGTAAAAGTAAAAGTTGTCCGCACGGACAATCTACAAAACAAAATGTGGGTACATGTTATCACTGGACAGAAATTAATTAAATTAGACCGCGTATAACGAAAGCTTTCGATAATTTCGACAAAACAAAATTATAATTAAGATAATTATAACGTAATTGATACGCATAATTAATTTCTGGCGATCATCTCAACAAGATTGGTTAAAAACTGATAATCTTTAATTTATTTAATAAGTGAATGTTAATTTTATTATCGTAGTGTTGTGAGATTTTTTGTTTTAGATTTTTTTTTACCACGAGAGAAGGTGTTAAAAATTTCTTTTGCAATAATTGGCAATTATTCGTGAAATTGTGCTCTAAACTAAACAAAAAAAGTATCTAGGTAATTGATTTATGAGGAAATGGGTGTATTGAGGTTGAACAATCAGTTGTTGTTGTATATGCGATACAAATTGAGCATAAAGTGTTATGCTGTGTTTACTTTGGCGACGCACTACTATAGTTGGAATGTTATTGGTTTTGTTTATGTTGTCATTAGATTTTAATTTGTTTTAAATTAACTGTAAAGTTCGATTAGCTTTAATGGCAGTTAAACCAGATTCCAGTTATTTAAAGTAGATAATAATTTTCCGTATAGCTTTGTCAAATGCTGTTATTTAAAGTTACATAGGTTTTTCAAGTTTCTTCATCGATCTTATTCAAATGATTTATAAACGGTCAAACATGTGATCGCGTTAGTTAAGCTTACCTATATATAAATAGATGCTACCGGACACTTAGACCGATATTGGTCCAATGAGATATCACAGTAATATTTTTACTGGCACCACCCTGAAATACTGAGGTAGCGTAAATTGATTCGATATTTGATGTCTGCAAGATCTAAAAGGTTGTCTCTTTTACATATTTTCCCAAGTCCAGCCTTGGCCACATTTGTGTTACTCTTTCACATGTGAGGGTGTTGGTATACCTCTATATCACATGAGCTTCTGCCCTTTTCTTTAAGCGCCATTCAGTTAGAAAATTGTATCTTGCCTCGCAAGTTCGTCCTCTCTATAATAGTTCTTGGAATCCAAATGACCAGAAACCTAAATTATCTGGATGTTGAAACGATTAATTTTCGTTAAGTGATGATCAGCTTCTCAACACCACCCTTGAAGCCAGAGAATCTGCTCTCTTACTTTGTAGCCTTAATCAAACCCAAATAGCACCGCTCATTATAAATGTATTAACCTGCGAAATTTAATTTAGTGCATCCTCCAGAAAACGCCAAATTGTAAAATCGCTGAGTCAGGTGATTTCAATGTTCACAATCAAGTAGCTTCCATATACTCTAACAGTGTAGCTATTCGATTTTAGGCTGTCACTTTCACAGTAATGGAACAGTTCATTCCTTCTTATCTCTCTAAACTAAAAAAAATCAGGCAATTAGGCGTAACCACGACTGTAGAATAGCTAATACCCAAAAAGGCCTCTCACCACAAATATGTAACAAACGAGTCAACTGAAAATTAAGTTGAATTTAAGACGCCTAGACCCCTGACAACGGAAATAGCGTCGCAAGCTTAAAAAGTTCACGAAAAGAAAGTTAGAGAAGAGTTGCAGCAAGACTTAAGCCGGGCTGTAATTGAACCTTTTAGTCCTATACTCGTAAGGTTGCGGAAAACTAGAAATTCAAATGCAGGCCGAAAATAGATATTTTCCAAAATCTCCAAAATCCAGGTTGGTTAGTTACCCTATTAGAATTTCAAATGCACGCCGAACAATTTTTTTTCCAAAAGTACAAAAATTCTTGATGGCAAGCAAATTAGCCCATTAGCAGTCCGAGATTTTTTTTTGTTCAAAATCCCGAAACTCCAATGCTCGACCAATGCTCGGTCAATAAAAACTTGAAATGCAGGCCGGAAGTAAATTTTCTCCAAAACCTTGAAAATCCATGACGGTTAGCCCATTAAAACTTCGAATGCAAGCCAAAAATAAAAATTTTCCAAAATTGCCAAAAGCCATATTGGTTAGCCTATTAGAACATTGAATGCAGGCCGAAAATAAAAATTTTCCATAATCTCGAAAATTCATGATGGTTAGTAAGTCCATTAGAACTTCAACTGCTGGGCAAGATTTTTTTTCCAAAATCCCGAAAATTCATGGTTAGCTAATTAAATTTAAAAATATGCAGGCCAAAAAGAATAATAATTTCCAAATTTTCGAAAATCAATGATGATTAGAACTTCAAATGCAAATACCCGAATATCCATGCTCATTAGAACGTCAAATGCAAGCCGAAAAATATAATTCCAAAAACCCAATTTTTTTTCCAAAATGCTAAAATTATGATGGTACAGCCATTAAACTTTGAATACAGGTCGAAAATAAAATCTTTCTAAAATCTCGAAAAAACATAATGGGTCCATTAAAACTTTAAATGCAGGCCGAAAATAAAAGGATAGTAGAAAATCATCCAAAAGAGCTTATGCCCTCACCCGAAAATTTACTGCAAACTCTTCTTTGGCTGTTTCTAACTTAACACCTACAACTATTACTGTAGCCAACTCGTCAATGCGATTGGGTCCTTGCAAACATTTACACTAACAAGTCACATGGTCTGGATCTTATTTCCCTAATTGTTCTCAAATTTTGTTAAAAATCCCAGTCAAAGCCGCTTTCACGTTTCTTCCACCAATCTAAGTCTTCTGGCAAGTTCTCCACCATTTCAGCTTGGTGAACAACAAGTTATCGCGCTCGATACATTGAAGGCATTTGATTGCGTGTGGCACAAGAGTTAACTATGTAAATGGCAGTTGACCTTACGCGGGAACTTACTAAAATTTAATCCTAACAAAGCTCATTCCTGTGTTTTTTGGCAGAATTAATTTAACCTATTTCTTGACTGGTGAATTCAGCATAACACATTTGAGATTCTCTGCTTGACTGTATCAAAGAGAATATCTGGTCCCAGACAGAAAGATTCAAATTAAAACGTTTATTAGTATTCCTAACTACTAAAATTGATAGAAAATTTGGCCAAAAACTTCTTGCTCGGTGATATGGCTTGAAATTAAGTCTGAATCGTAATATGCAAAACTTGGTTGACTGAAGCAATGTCCATTCTGAGAAATATTTTTCTCTCGATTTTGCTGAATTTAGAAATTACCGTACGATTGTTATACTGATCTGACGAGCTGTGCCTTCCATTTTCCATTATATTTAATTTCAGTTTCAAAATTGGTGTATTTTGGCGGTAAAATTGGTGGCATTTTTAAATCTGGAATTTAAAAATCTAGAATAAATCTTAATTCATGTAATCGAGAATTATCGAAGAATTGCTGTATTCACTCTGTAATTCAAAAAACAGAGTACGCTTCCCAAATATAGTTACCACATCACCAGTGTCACCCTAAAAGTGACAGCTTGGGCATCAAATTTCGTAAACTTAGTTCGATATTGTGTTTTATTGATGTCCAGAAGTTTAATCATCTTATTAATTGGATCATGATATCTTTAATATTGATAGGTTTTTTTATATTTTAATCTATTGCCATCTATTTTGGTGCGGTAGATCACAAAACTCTTTCGTGGTTACTTTAATATCATACTTTACACCATTGCCAGCCAAATCGAAAACGTACCTCCCGACCCAAACAACGCAGCTTTAACCATTGCGCCAATTGCTTGATAATATTGATAGGTGTTAAAAATTGTTTTTAATAACCAGTATGCGGTGCTTTTTTCACCAATGGTGTTATTGTTTTTCAATGTTTCCGATAAATTGCCAACTCGAATGTTGTACTGGCCTTGATGATAACTCATTTATTACCTTGTTTTGATGGTTTTGATGACGGTTTAATATTGTTTACAACTTTACTAGTAGTAGGCAGTTTTTTCAGTGTTCATTTGGATGAACTTTTGAAGGTTACTGTAAAATTTGTTTGATTACTGCTAAAATTAGCATTTTTTTGTATGTCTGCTCTAGCAGCTTTTATTAATCACACTATAAACTTAATGTTTTACTATATTGACTTAACGTTTTGGTAACTATTCGATTTTACTTTGCTACGTTTTACGATTAATTTTAAACTGTAAACTGTAAACTTTAAAGATGTAAATGTGGTGAGCTTTTTTCATTAAAGTTGCACTTCTTTAATAAAATTTAAAGCAAGTAGTTAGTTTAAATTTTAATTTATAGCCTTTCAAAGAGCTTACTTATACTAATTATGTAAAGGCTAATCAGAACTTTCACTGTTAAACAATTTAAAGCTTTCCAAAATATAAGAACCCATTCTGACTGTTTGGATCAAGAAAGTACCCAACAATCGTATATTATTTTTTCCAATTTTTTCGTGAATTAAAGCATTAATCATAATTCATAAAGCTAAGTAAGCTAAATCACAAGTTATTCTTGTTACAACTAGAAAATAAGTTCGAACTTAATCAGAGCTTTTCATAATAAAATCATTTAAAAAAAAAATAAAAATAACCATAAAAAGAGATAAAATATAGAGATAAGCTTTTAAAGCTCCTACTTATGTCTGTTAATTTTAAAAAATTTCCTAAAAGCACAAAAATTAATATAACAGCACTAAACAATAATAAAGGAAAAAGCTAATTTTCAAATCATTAATCAACACAACTTTGGTCTTTGGTTTAACCACTATAGTTATAATAAGAAATTTATAAATTAACAAAGCTTAATTGTAGTAAACATACTATATTTATTTTATATATTAAGCTTTTTGTAATATTAAAAAATTTGTAAACTTTACAAAGCTCTTTAGTTTTCTCTTTATGATCTAGTAAAACACGATTATTTATTAAGAAGGTAAAGCTCAGGTAAAGCTTATAAATTCAAATTATAAAGTTAGTAATTTAGCAATATTTATGTACTAAACTATTTGACATCACGATTATGGTCAAATACAAAGGTTTTAATCTGAATGCTTAAATTGAGAGGTACGTGTTCAAAATAAGCATATTTTAGCAATATAGTTGAGCTTTAAGTTAAGTCATAATAATATACGTTCAATTTAAGCCTAATAGTAATACTAATCAGTTATTAAGATATTATTTGTACTAACATATAAATATTTTGACATTTTGAACCTTGACAACATCAAAATGATATCAACAAATTTCGGTAATGGTTTCAGCCAAAAAAGATTTAAATATGCTATTTGACAAATGAAATAAAATTTTAAATTATAAGCTTTGGTAATAAGCTAGGTTTTTTAGTGAATACTAAATAATTAAGCCTTTACTAACATTTAAACAAGTTTAAGAGCCTAAAATATTAAACCATTTCAAAAATATGTTAATAAAACTTTAGATTATTTATAGACATAAGTGCATAAGTGTAAAATTACACAAATCTAGTATTCGGCGCAATTGAAGGAGGTTGCTTTTTTGCGTATAGCATCTCAACTTCTAAAAGTCCTTAACTTCTTTTCGTTTGTTGAGGACTAGTGACATTGTTTAATTTCACTGCCAGGCAAGTACGTTTATTCAGTGTAAAAGTAATATCTGCTGATTTACTTCAGCTAGTTTTTATCCAATTCTTAGTTATGTGTTCTTGTATCTTGATGCAGTTTAAGAATTTGCTTGTGAAACAATTTGAATGGTGGTCTTTCCAGTTGAAAAGGTAACTCGGCTGTGTCCAACAAGTAAAACACAAATCCCAAAATACTGCATTGTGCAACTTTAGCTTTATCTTAGGAGTAAAAATTTGCAGAATTTTTTTTAGGCAGAAAAGTTTAATTTTAAAATGTAATGCCATATTTTGTCGGATGCTTGCGCGATATCTATAACAATCACCGAATAGTATTTCTTTTCTAAGACTACTTTGATGTATTTATTTACAATTACATGTACCTACACTACAATTCGGTGCTATTGTCTTAGTCTATATTTTGACAGTCTGATATGTATAAGGTACCATTATGATTCTTTTCGAAAAGCTTCGAAATTGTAAACTTGTTGATTTTATTGACGAATTGAATTTTATTTTTAACTGACTTTGAAATTATAATATTTTAGGATATTTTCCATTTTTGGGGAAAATACCCACATCTCATAGTCGCACTAAATATCCATGCCATATTATTAACAAAATTTAATAATTTTTCCAGTAAAGATCACGTTTTGGAGGTTTTTTATATGTTTTAGGGTATTGGTAAAATTTGTTGATGCTTTTCTAATATTTTCAAATGTTTGCTGAAATATAGTATTATGCTGTCATTAAGTTGTTTCTGCAGACACTTTAATTTTGTTTTTAGTTGACTTGATAACAATAGCTTTTTTAGTTTTCTCGTAGTCTTCCATAGTCAGTAAACAGTTTTTCAATATTGTTAAAAACTTGCTTAGTTAATTTTTAATCCCTAATTATTCACTATTCTTCTAGTAATTTTCGTTGGAAATCAGGAATTTTCTTTTTATCTGTAGGACTAGCTAACTGATTCTGTTGGTTCCCTTGGATGATGAAAATCCGAACCCCATTGCTATTCTTGAAAGAAAATTAATAGTGATCTTTATCATAATGCTGAAGTTTATAATGCTTTCTCCGTTTTATTGTGATTGCGATCTGCAACACTGCTGTGTGCTTTAGAATTTAGATGTTTGTAGAAACTGGTTTCGTTACGTTAGAATATATTTTAGAATATTTGCATGGGAAGTATGTAGGTGAAACTGTGCAGGCATTAGTCTACAAGTTATTTTGTACGTACATGCACTCGTTGATTTAACAGCTGAATTTCTTAGAAGCATAGCCTTTTGGTTGAAATGTCGTTTAACAAAATAAATCAAACAGTCATTGTAATTTGCGAAATGACTTTTACTGCAGTCACTCTAGCGTTTCGATAAAGGATCATTTTTTGATTTGTTGCTCTGTGACAAGAATCATACGAAGTTTCAGTATGACCATATTTGTGGCACTTTACGTATTTGGCTGACCCAGACCTCTTGTTACGTTTCTTAATCGTATAATTTTTTAAATTATGAACCTTCTCATCAAGTTCGACTCATCTGGTTCGACTTTTAAACAAAACTTTTGTTTGAGGCAGCTTTTCATGATTATATTTATTTTCTATATAGGTTTAACGTGACTTTGACATTCTTTATTCCTTTTATAACTACTGTCAATCCCTTTTAGTTAAAATGGTGATTACGATCACAAGTCTTTTCTTTACTACACCTCCATTAAATAAATTGGAGCGGGTTCTCGGTTTTAATTTAGTGACTGTATCGGAACCATCTCTAAAATAGAAAATGTTTTTCGATGTTTGCTTGAGTTTTTTCTCACTGACCAAGGATATATATATATATATATATATATATATATATATATATATATATATATATATATATAAGGCCAAAGAAGCTATATAGCAGAGTATATATGGTACACCATAAATTTTGATCTATCCAATCGATTACCCTAAATTTTGCTTGAATTCTTTTAACAGCAGAAAAAATCTAAACGAATTGGGCTTTATCTCTAAACTCAACGTTAACGGCGATTTTTCTACTCTTTTTCAAAAACTTTGACGTAAATTCATATGATCTATTGAATTTCTCAAGAAAAATGTTTTGCAAGCGGAAATAAGATATGAAGGTCCCTGGCCAATATGCTGTAGCAAACAATGCCTGAAAATGTTACAGGCATTCAGTTTCCTTCCTGGCCTTAAAACCGTTGATTGGAAAGTATGCAAACCATACATAAAAGCATATATAAAAAGCCGGGTTCAGAAAAATAGGTCATCCTGACTGAGGTACACAATCACTAAGCTTTCAACCTATCCTCTAATATTGATACATAATAGATGAGAATCCTATGTGCAAACTTGCTGTATTAAACAAGTGTATACTACAATACCTAAAAAGGAGTAATGAACTATTAAGAGGTGTATTAATGGTTCTGGCTGGTTGTATTTGATAATCAATATCCGTAACACAATTCCACAAATTTATAAGCGTGAATTTTAAAAGATGATCATTCCAAGCCAGTTTTATGGGCCATGCTCAAGAGTATAGGAACTTCAGCAAATTAGTTTGTTTTTAATGAAATTTGCAGTAATCGTTTTTAATGCGGTTTAAACAACAAAAAAAAAGTGTAAATTTAGTTCAAGCTATTAAGTGTAAAATCCGACTTAACCGTAAAATTTAACATAAACACTACTCACCATTCTGACAGTATTTTAAACTTAAAATTTCGATTCAAACGCAAATTGTCCATGGTTCAGTAGATCTTAAATTACGTTAACAAATTTTGCATATTTTATGCAATCACTAATCGCACATACATTGTAACAAAATTATTGTACTGTATACTCATCGCAAATGCAATTAATTACCAAATATGTGCAAAACCACATATAAAAAAAACATGCTGCAACACCAAAAGGAAATAAATTCAAACTCAATTTTATACTGTATTTTATATAAGCCAAGTACATGCATCATAAAATAAATACTTGAAATACATAATATTTACTCTAGTTTTGCGCAGGCATAATACATGAACAGCATCATAAAAAATTAATACGAAATTGATTGAACATTGACAAAGTTAATCTTGACCTAAACTTAAAAATAAAAACAAAAAAAACCGGTGGATATTACGTACACATAAAATAGTTTAAATCAATCAATTATGTATGTATGTATAAATTAATTACGCTAATTACATATGATTAAAATTAAAAAGTTTAATTTAGAAATTTCGTATAATTATCCATTCCACTGTAATATAATATATATATGGAATTTGATTATTTTGTTTAAATGCCAGTGTCTTTCAAACTCCGCCTGGTATACCCACAAACACCAAAAAATTAATTATGTAATCGCGAATCAACAGTCGGTTTGAGGTTTAGATTTAATTATATCCAAAAAAAAAAATTATTCAATTTTGTAATATTTATCTAGCAACATGTCTTGAAAAAAACTCACGCTTTAATCCATTATATAATTATGAATCACACACACATACACACTACAAAGTGTATAAGCAAAATGCAAGAGATGAACTTAAGAAATCATCGTGCATTGTTTTTTAAAGGTAGATATCATGAGTGTCAAGCATTCTTAACATTTAAATGATGTACGATGATTTTTTTTTTTTTTTTTGATTTTTTACCAACATGTAATTGATGATACCGTGACATTCTTTAATGCACATTTTCATCACCATAAATTGTGACTGTCATGAATGTGGATATGCCAATTATTAATAATTATGTTTTATGTTTTTTTTTTTGCAGGTAGTTAAAATATGGGACTGCATAAGCAGTACTTTAAGGTTGGGCAAAATGCTGGAAATCAAATTTTTGGATTTGCACGGAATTCGAAGGGAAATGCAACACCACTATCGATGCTTATATCGCATGGGGTTAAGCTGAGTAACAGTAAGTACAGTTTTTAATACTCAACATTTTTAGTTTTTATAAATTCGACTAGCATTTCTGTTGAATGCCTAACATGCATTGGCAAGAAGTCAGGAAATTTTTAAAATTATATATATATATATATATATATATATATATATATATATATATATATATATATATATATATATATATATATATATATATATATAATTTTATATTTTTTTGATCTAAAAAATAAAAGAAACGTGGTTTGATTGTACCATCGTTGGATTTCTAATATTCTTGAAATTCAGAAATATTTATCGTACACGTGTAAGTTTTTTTTCTCAATATCGATTGGGAGCTTTCTGAAATTGTGAATAATGGACAACGATAATGGAAACGAGTCGGAAGAACACACAAAGCAAGACAATAACGCAACAACGGCACAAATACCGAAAGTGGAATATTTAACCATACCGTTCCCACCATATTGTCATCAGATGCCTGAGGTTTGGGTTACTCAAATCGAATCGCTGTTCACAATTTTAAAAAATTAAAAAGAAAACAAATACTATCACGCACAAGGCACTCTGCCTGGTGATGTCATTTACAGTATCAAAAATATGTATACTGAATTAACCGTTTCTCAGTCCTGAACAGAAATTTGACCTTCAAAAAAACATCTTAATTAAAACTAAATTGCTAACGGATAGCGAGCGCATTGAACTATTACTAAGTACTACGAAATTAGAAAAGCAGAAACCATCAAAATTATTTAATAATATGAAAATTATGGCAGGGAATTCAAATATTGCAAACGATGAACTGTTAAAAACTCTTTGGCTCAAACGTCTACCTCAACAAATTTAGACAGTACTGGTTGCAAATGAAAAAAGCCCAATCACAATGAAATGTGACATAGCGGATAAGGTTTCCAACATCATGAACGTTAATAGTCCACTTATAGTGGCTGTATCAGCTTCGTCTACTTCAAATGACAATTTAAATATGCAGACTTTAATGCATTCAATCAATTCATTGAGATTGCAATTTAACAAATTTACATCCTCAGCTTCAAATTCGAATAATAAATCACAGTAGTGTGGTGGGTCTAGCTCTAACTTCAGAAGATTTAGGTCAAATCGTTCAAGCTCTAATAATCGCAATATAAATGATAAGTATTCATCACCACCGTACATTTGGCATAAGTGCACGTAAATGTAAAGGTGATGGATGCGCAATAAAGCATCTTTAAGTACAAGTTTGGGAAACTTGAGCCACTCAAAGTCCTAACGGATGACATTGGAATAGTTTACTATCACCGCCTCATTAATAAATGCCCCAAAACTAGAATTTGTTTTTTGGCAGATATGGGGGCGGATGTGTTTGTTGTCCCAAAGTCATACTTTCGTTAGTTATCAACGGTATCGCAACATATTTTGGTAGCTGCCAATGGCACACAAATTAAAACGTTTCGCATTAAATTGTTGCAAATCGATTTAGGATTCATTTAGGAACCCCTGTTTTTTATTGCCGATTCGGATTCTCCGACTAAAAATAAATAAGGAGTAAATTTTAAGTAGTTAATTTTGGCTAAATTGGCTAACCGAAAATTATTGGTTCCATAGGGAGTTTTTCGAGTTTCGTAAATATTTCAAAAAGTATAGCACTCATGAGAAAACTGTTAGGTATAAAAATGTTGTATTAAAAAAATAAATAAAAAAATTTAATTCAGTCACTTCCGGTTAACTGATTTTCGTCAAAATAAACTTTCCTACGTACTTATTTTTAGCTGGAGAATCCAAATCTGCAATAAAACACAGGGATTCCTTTTTCAATTTCAAAGTTACCCCGTGCCCGCCTTCAAAAAGGGGAAGGGGATACTAATTTTAGCATTAATGTATGTCCCTGTCGGAATGATTAAATTTTGATCTTGTATTCTTTTTTCGTTGAGTGCTTATTTTACGAGATATTTGAAAGTTTCAGCTTAAAAAAAAACACCCGATATGTCGGAAGATATTTAACTGTCAGTACTTTAGGAGATTAGGAGATTTTGGTCATATTCATAAAATTACAGTTCAAAAACTTTTGTTTACATACCATTCGGTCACCGATGCAACGGCGAGTATCAAACACGAAATCGCAGTAATTTCATGCATACATAAATCCATCGGAACAATTGGGGTTTGTGGAATCAAAACAATTTCGTATTGAGCTGCGCCAATAATTATGATAGCCATAACAATATTTCAAATCAGATATGTAACTTGCAATCGTGTACCTTTACAGGATCTGAAAGCATAAAGATTATTATCTGAATTTATAAGAAGACATTCCTGACCATTTCAAAGAGTTACAATATCTTCTTTTTCATTTCCTATATTCACTTACTGTCAGACTCTGTTTGTCTCCGGCAGGTACTGGCAGAATTTGTCTAAAACTGTCAGTCAAATAATACGATCATCCTTTTTACAGTACATTGGCTGCTTATAATATTTTTTATGTTCAGACCTATTCGTTCAATTACTATTTTTTGGCTATATTGTATATTCCCAAACCAACGGCTTTCATTAATGCAATATTATCCAAAGCTTATCCAAAGCTATTTCAAAGGTGGCTCCTGCAATAATTTAAAACGGAGATTTTGCCAGCTCTTTTTAGAACATTTAAAACCTTCATCACCTATAGTTTGTTGCATTTCATTGTTAAAAACTGTGGTTTATTCTGCATTTAAATACGGAACTGATTTAATGGTTTGCTGTTGCAATTAAATAGTATCATAACTTATTTCACATATTAAATGACTTCTTATTTCTTCAAGCAAGTGACTACTCTCTAGTCAATCCAAAAATAAATGTTTTCAAGTTATATCTAGTTAATACGTAGCTTTCTACCTTTATGAAAGCTTCCTTATAGATAAAATTGTATGTAGCATTAAGAAATTTAAATCTGTGCATTATACCTTCCGCCATGTCATTTTTGTATTTTGCTCGTATTTTCTGGTATCTGAATGCCAAGTTACTAATATGGTAATTATTTCTCACCTTGGTAGTTGATCTGCTTTGTTTTTCTTCCTCCAATGTTGCACCTAAATGATTATTATTTTCTAATTATACCCTTTTGCCTTAAATGCCTATCTACATGTTAATAGTTTCTGACTTTTTTAGTACTGTTAAGCACCTGAACAGAGTTTTCTTGAAGTTTTCATTCTTTTCTTGTTGAACCTGAATGAAGAAGAAGAGTTTTGCACAATCATCTATATTGCACCAAGATTAAAAATAAAGTCAGTCTTCAATACATTTTCACCATTCTTTAAACAAGCATCGAGGTGTATTAAGATATGATATTTTTTGTGTATAAAAAAAAAATCCACACAGCTTTGTTGTTATGCTGTTATAGCCAAATTGATATATGTGTGTTTCATCTATGAGTTTTTTAAAACTCTTAAACAATTGCTGTGTAACCTTAGAGTATCTGGTGATCTTCATCAGTATAGGGGTCTTTCGTTTTCATAGTTAATTCTCTGTTTGTGAAGTCTTCGTTGGACTATTTCTTCATCGAGCATTTCTCACCTTTTATGCAAGATGATTAGAGATTGTTAAACCACACGAGTCATAATTTTACAATAATACCGTGTAGTAATTTGTCAACGGTTGGAATAGATATTTCTGCGCCGGTAATATTTTTATTTTGGTTCGGTCTCATCTTTTTTTTTTAACTTTAGGAAACTTTGGAAAAAAAGTTTAATTCTCCATTTGTTTTCGTATAGTTATATAGCATAAGTTTTTAGGTTAAAAGTGAAAGAGTTAAAGTTTGTAACTTTTTCACTTTTAACCTAAAAACTTTTGCAACTGTCTCTTATCCTGCGGCCTTATTCTGGTAATTCCCGAGAATTGGGAATACTAATTTGTATAGCAGTAATTCCCCAGATTAATATTTCCCTATTTAAGGATTTCCTTATTTCTCTGTAATGAAGCTTGCTTCACTCCCTTTCACTTACTCCCCTCGGAGGGGCTATAGATTTAATTTTCGGGGGATATAAAAGCCAGGGTCTGCAAATATTTCAGAATATTTCGGGAATTTAAATACAATTTAAGAACCACTAAAGATGTTACAAAATTAATTTGATTTCACATTTTTTCAAATTATTTTGATGAGCGACTTGCCAAAGACTACCCGAAGGTTTTTATTCTAAAACTATAACTCCTTAAAAATAAGAATACTTATAATTCTTACTTGCTACGTTGATTTAGTCATCTTAATAATTTTTAATATGTCACAAATTATGCCACAATTATCTCAACTTTTCATTATTCCCTAAAATTCGTTCAAAAAATGGGTATGAAGGCATAAATGTCAAAACTGCAATAATTGAGAAATTTTTTTCCAAACAAAAATTTTTCCTAAACGCCAAAAGATACTTTGAGGCAAAAGAAATAAAACTGTTAGAAAAATTAAAATAGCCATTCCCCGGGAATTAGCAAAAAAATGCTGGTAATAATTTATTGACTGTTTCTTTCCATGCTAATAAAAAATTGTTTCAAATTAAAAAAACTAAAGACTGCATTCTTATTTGCTGAAAGCTTTCCAATTATAGTTTTCAAAAATTTGTTTGAGTTATTACATGTTTGTGTGAAAAAGTTCAAATTAATTAATTGAAAGTTTTCTCTACGAGAAACTATTATTAAAAGCTCTCAAAACTATCAAACAAAAGTAAACTCAATTTTTTAGGCTTAGCAATAATTTTACATAACTAATTTACAAAAAATATGAACTTATAAGTCAACTAAATTCTGCCAGTCTCAGTGCTATTTTTATAAAAATTTTACTTGTAAAAGCTTTCACGTATATAGAACTTTAAAAATTAGTACACAACCACTCTACTAAAATTGTTGAACCCAAGTTTGATTAGTTCTGTCTTATTTTGAAAAGTTTCACGAAGCTTCAATCATACTCTACCATTATTGTAACCGGAAATATTTCTAAAGGTATATATATGTAATAATTAAATTGGTTTAGAAAATAAAACTACAATGATGTAAGAAGTACCCAAATATCCATAAAACCTGAAAGTTAATTACTTAAATAAAAATAAATTCTGTTATAATTCTAAAAGTTCAGTAAAATGTGTGCTCTTATATTTAGTTAACTTTAACATGTTCCAAACGAGTTAAAAAAGCTCAAACTTAGTCTTTTGCCACTAAACCGTAAATGTATTTCTCATTTACAAAAGCTTTTGAGCTTTTAATTAATACTAAAACAGTATAAAGTTAATGATAATTGTTAGAAAAAAGTAATAAAGGTATATTTCTGCTGTACTAAAAATGTTTCGTACTTTTAGTGCATAAACTATTTCGGTTCGTTTAGTATAAAAATCTATGTATTTTTGTGTACTAAAAGTTTTGTTCACAAGCAAATATGCTTTAAAATACAAAAAATGTTTTAAGTTCTGCTTTAACAAAAATAAATCACACCAGCATAGTGAGAGCTTTTCAAAAGATATAACTTATTAAAGCTCATATCACCTTTGTTTATGCAAACCAAGAGCTTTTCTTTAAATATACAGTTACAGTTTGTAAACATTTTCTAATATCACTTGTACTAAAATCGTTTTTTCATTTAATAATTTGGATTTAAAAAGACCTAATATACAAGTATAGTGGGAAAATGTCAACATTTTTGAGCTACTGGAGCATTTGAGTTACTTAATGTTTGCCATATGGGAAACTTTAAAAACGAGGACACTCTTGCGAACTCGTTAGCCGGATAATTATACAAAAATCCTCCTCTGTGGTTGTTACAGTAAGCCTTTGCAGTACAAGAACTTGTAACTCCGTTGTCCCTGTCGTATAAAATTAGCGTAGATTTTTTTGATAAAGGTTCTAACAGAAATATTTACCTTTATTTACCAGATAGTCTTATGTTTCTGTTATACTCATACACTCACGAACGAAAAATTACAGTGAAGCAATATGCTGAAAAAGCTTCATTGCGGCAACCTAATTAATAATGATGTTTTTTGCGATACAGTAAGGCTGTTATATGAGACCAAACATTCTAATGTTTTATGTTTTTGATACACCATAAATCATACAGAAGGACAAAACATCTACCAATAATAATTATAGCTAAATGCGTCTGGTTTATAATTATTATTATTTTTTTTTTTTGCTAATATGTTAAGATATGTGAAATATATCCATTCGCTTCAATACAATTTTTTTTTTATTTAGATAATTATTTTGTAATATTTACCATGTTCTATTTACCGATAAAAAAAAATAAAAATTACTCATGACATTTGAAACCTGCCATCTTCAAGAGCGCAATATGATAGTTGTAACATTAAATATTAAACCAAACGAAAATATTTAAGGAGAATTACATATTTGATTAACGTCATTATACTGGCCAAATTGTTAATTACCATCAACCATCAACTGATTTACATATAGTATATAGCCACTATATCTAATATTTAAAGAGTTGGACGCACAATCCAAAAAAAAATTGTCAACCATGAAATTAATAATTTCATTGTCGTGTACAAAAAAAATGTTGATTTCGTAATTTACACTATTTGATAATAGTCTAATGATAGTCTAATGGACCATAATAAATTATTTATATAAATGAACTTGACATAAAAGTTGTACAAAAAAAAATAAAAAATTTTTCTCGACCATCGTAACGTAAATATTATGATTACGTGAATTCTAAACGTGATAACACACAACACAAATCATAAGATTATAAATTCGCGTAGATTTAGCATAATAATATTTGTCACAATTATTGTAAATTATATATTTTATGATAATATCATTTTGATTTTATATTTGCAAAAGTAATGAGACTATCATTTTTTTATTTTTTTTAAGAAAGTTGTGTCAAGGTATATGGACTAATTATATGGTACATTGTACGGTGAGCTTAAATCATCGTGGATTATTATTAAATTTAATGTGTTGGTTTTATGCGAATTAATGATGCATTTTATATTATGATCTTTAATTAACTGTAACCAAAATGTAATTTAATTTAATAGTTTTTATAATCATTTTTACACGCGCTTGAAACTTTTTTAATTGGAGCAAATGATTTTATACTTGAAATTTTAAGTAGTTTCATCAACTACTTCTGATATAATTTATATTTTGAATTTTATCGTCTTGTGGTCTTTAAGCTAGGACGATAAAAAGTAACAAGTGGACCGTACAAAAACCATTTATTTCATACTTTATTATTGCTCATGTTTCATGTATTTTGGGCAGACCTACTTTACGATATTCCAACATAGGGACCTGCTACGAACGAGCCAAATATTAGTAATATAATGAAGAAGCTCACCAAATTTCAGCAAGATAATTTTTTTGCTTAAACTATCTAAGTGAATTTGCACCTGAAGCTAATTAGAATTACTATCTTTGGAAATCTACAAAAATATTTAAGAGACCATACTAATCCAAGTACCACCTATAAAGAAAATAAAAAGAGAAAAAGTGTGACGTAATGAAGAAAAAGCCGAATTGTTTGCTAAACAATTGGCACAATAATTCCCTCACACACACAATATATATATATATATATATATATATATATATATATATATATATATATATATATATATATATATATATATATATATATATATCCATAGATTTAGCACTTGAAATAGCAATAAACTTGAACCACACAAAGCCACCTGGATTTTTGATTTTTCATAGACGAAATATTTCCAAACCTTTTTAAGAAGTTAACAAAGAGTAGTCTAATACGTCTCTTTCAAGGTTGCAGAGATAATAATGATTAAAATCTTGACAAGTCCGCTGAGCTGGTGACTTCATTTACAATTTGATTTCCACTTTCGATTTGGAATTAAACATTCCACCATTTCTTTAGTTCATTGAGCGAAGATATAATCTTCAAAATTAATATATTACAGCACAACTTATAATATTAATATATTATAGCAACCTTTGATCAATTTTGTTCCATTATCATGTTAGATCCATGACCTAGTTTTTAAAAAAAGCAGGCAAATAAATAAACATAATTTAAAGTGTTTAAATTACTGAAAAATGAAAGGGATATTACCATAAAAATAAAAAAGCTCGGTCTAAAGGAAAAACAAATATCGTCCCTCGTTCAATACCATGCTACCCAAATCATAGCCGATTTACATTCAACTAATTTTCCATCTTGAAAAAATTGAGATACTAGATTAAAAAATTATGCAAGCAAAAACGAGAAAAAATTTCTTCTTGTAAAAATAAAATTATTATACACTTTATTTGACACAAAACTTTAAGACAATTTTAACAATTAATAACGGATCCTACTAATAAACGGTATTGGTTTTTTACCTCACAAACAACTAAAAAGGTTTTGGTTCTTTTCATCAAATGCATTGGATGAATTCGGGTTTTTAATTATAGAAGGCTTTGCTAATACAAATTTGGAAATTAACATTTTGTTTTGGTACTTCTGTCAATGAAACTTCCCGCACGGCTTATATAGACATCGTGGTTGGTTTTGTTTTGGTTTATACAGTTGTACTTGGAATTTTGTTTTTTTATTTCATTTCTTTTTATTCGAAACAACATTTACACTTTACATTCAAATAATTTGTAATCAGTTTACTCGAATATGCTTTTCGTTATTTTCTTATGTTTCTTATTATTTCCGTTACATTTTGTCGTCATTTCCGTTACATTTGTCTATATTACTTTTTTAGTTACTCACATCAAAAATACAAAAAGATTGCAATACAATAAAATTTGTTTAATATACTATGTTTTGGTCACCCACACAAATAAAAACCAAATTTTATTGCAATTTTGTTTTTATTTCAATTTCGGGTAGGCTGCGTCCGAAATCCATGGTAAATATTTGTTAAAATACATTTTTTTATTTTTTGACATTATTGTTTGAAAAATATTCCCTACATTCACAATTTTATTGTTGCGCTGTCCGAATATATATATATATATATATATATATATATATATATATATATATATATATATATATATATATATATATATATTTATATATATAAACCTAGCAGATCATAATACCAATTTAGTCAAATTCTATTAAGACATCCACTTTTCGCAAATTCGAATATCACAAATAAGTATAGGCCGTAAATTATAATTTGCTGCAATCACACCTATTAAATCCGATACTCAGTAATTTTTGATAAAATATTTTCACCATAAATCAACCAAAATTACTATTATTATTATTTAACCATATATTGTTGTTAACATTAACAAAAATAATTTTCAATTAATGTTTAAATTTTTTTTTTTGGTTTTTTAAAATTATGTGTATTATATCGTATATTATATTATATTGTATACAGTATGTGAAATAATTATAAGTAGTCAATTTATAAAATTCCCACACCGTACATAATATTTTGGCATAATAAATTATTCAACATCATAAAACATAATAAATGACATTTAAATTTTTTTTTGTTTTTAATAATAATAAATTGGTTGGATCGTATAATTATAATTACGATAATTATAATTATTACTTTTTTAAGACATAACCAACAAAATTTAAATTGATACAAATCTCAATTATGTTGGTAATGTGATTTTGTTAATTGATATTTTGTCTTACATATCATAAGTTAATTGTTGGTTGTCGCCGGTTTTTGTAAGATGGGAAACATTTACAAAGTTCATCGAAGAATTTGTAAAACTGAAACTGGATATCAGGCATTTCATAAAATTTAGAGTTGCTTACCAGATAACTTCATTTTCTGTTAGAGTTGGTCAACATCGCAAAATAAAATTATTCACCTAACTTTAATACTTTTTTGGTATCTCAAAAATCTAATAGATGGCATTTGTTCAAATAATTCAGAACAAAATTATCTTGACCATTAATTTGGTGAAATTTTTAAGTGTACGATTGCAAACGATACCTGTAAGAGGTAAAACATTTAAAATCTTCCACGCTTACTGGGTGGGACGAAACTGGAGCTTTTTTATTCTACGATAGTTTCTGGACGTAAAGTTACTCTTTTTGAAGAAGATTTTAGCACAAAACATGAGAACTGGGCAAAAAATATTTTATTTAATCAGTTAAGTGATCGTAATCTCACTAACATAAGCTAACAATTGTATTGCTTATGAAGCTGAACATTGCCATCGAAGTTTTAAATCGACTATAAAAAAGGAGAAGAAACAATTGGTGCTACTGTCACTGATTACGAACTAGAAAGATGGCACTTCAATCATGTTTTATGACGCCGATTCATGTTTTAAAACTTTAAGTCAGTGCAATTATGTTACTTTGAAATTAAGAGTTCTATAAAATGACGCAAGGCTCATGTCACATATTTTTTTTTACCAAAGTGCTGACTGCAATAAAGGATTGCATACCTTTATCAACCAACGATTTGATTTCCTTGCAAATTTGTAAATAAATTAAAAATATTTCAAAATGTTTTGGATGATACAACGACTATATTCGATTTATGATGCTTATAAAGTTTTGGACTTTAACACTTATATCTCCGTAATATTTCTTATATTAGTCTAATAATATTTAGTTATCTAATCGTGTGAAACATAATTTTTATTTTTTGTTTGGTCAAAGACAATAGGTGGACAATAATTTTTTTTTTAATTTTATGGTATTCAAAGTTCAAGAATATGTATATATGCGATGGAGTTTGGATTTAGACATTGTTTCGTTATAACTTTATATTGATAAATCATGATGCATATAAGAATTATATGACTAGCTGGCAAAAGAAAACACTGACCATCGCGCCTTGGTTTCGTGGACTTCAATATCACAAATCAGCTGTTAATAGTAGGCTTCCTCACATAAATATTCACAAATATACAGTGGCATCACCGGAACTGAAAATCAAATATATAGCCACAAATCAAATGGTGAAAAATAAATTCCTCCCATTTCTACAAAATGTCAAAACAATGAGGAGTGCAGACGTTCACCGTAATCATTAACTTGGTAATAGCACAGTTTTAAACAGAAGGAACTGTAAACAAACAGATTGTGAGATACTAAAACAAGAAGTATCTTCTTACTCAATGTCCAAAGAAATGAAGCCACCAGTATAAAGAATAACGATGGAATCAAACTGAAGTAGCCTACATAAAGGCTGCATAGGTAGGACGTATTTGGCTGCTAAGAATATAACCGGAAACCTAAGATAAGATAATACTTGAAGATTACAGGAACATCAGGAACTTTTAGATGTTCGTAAATAAGTGCTTTCGACGAATATTGTAGTGCACTTAGGAAAGCACCAAGGAATATAAGAAAAATATCATTGAAGTGAAATCCGTAAAGGAAAAAGAGAATTAGAAGACCTCTTCAAGAATAATGACTTCCCCAAGGACGACTTTAAGAAGAACTGTGTTGAAACATTATAAGAGAAATAAAAGCTTTAGTCCTTTACAGAGTTGAATAGTTCAGCTGTAGTCGCCCAATGCTCATAAATTGAAGTTAAATTATAAGTATATTTACATGATATGCAGCTAACTTTCTTTACATTAAAATTATGTCGCCATTACATTGTCATTGATATAAATAATTAAAAAAATCTCAACATGTGTATGCAAAATATGATTAATTGGCAACAATTACGTTAATTAATTAAATTAAACTTGCACTAATTACCAATAACAGGTTGTTGTGTAAAGTTTGTTGTGTATATTGTAAACAATCTACACTTACAACGTAACAAAAAATTCTTAGAAAATAAATTTCAAAGTTCATTCATACATTTTTGTCTACTGACATCTTACCATCTTACCTTAACACTGTGCTCATCTTTAGATAATATTTGATTAGTACGAGTATTACGAATTTTTTTAGTTTATCGTTTATGAATTTCTGGATTTTTTTGGTCAATTCAAGTTTACTTTTTGACAACAAGATGAAATCTTAAGTACATACGTCTTCGACCATAAATACATTGTTTAGGTATCTAAAACGTGTAGATATATAATTAAAAAAAAAAGTCAAGGTTAATTTAATGAGATGAGAAACAACATTTTTTAATTTTTAAGTTGTTATGTAAGTTATGAATATAGCTTTGTTGGTTTAAGTCAAGCAAATACCATAATGAATTCCGGAATTATGAAATATTTACATGGCAAATGTAATTTGAGTACAGTTGGAATGTTATAAATATGTTTTCTAACTACCATAGAATGCACGCATATTTTTGTATGAACATTTTTATTACCATTTATAATGTTACAAACATGCTAATTTATTTATCACTTATATCACCCATTATCGTTTTACTATACAATGACAAGCTTTTAGTTAATTATCACCTAATGATAGTAAAACCAACATATTGGTCAAATAAAAATCTCCGGTAATTATGTATAAGACCGGATCTAATTTCGTTTAATATGCTCATTATTACTGCAGCAGTAAAGTTGTAATTATCTCGTCTACCAGCAATTTACAAGAAGTTAATTGTTACAATCATAAAAATGCATATGGCATGGAATTATGTTTTCAATTTTGTAATACATATTATTTCAATTATAATGTTGTACATGTACAATGCATGAAATAAATAATAATTAACTTTAACATTTCAAGCTTGGCATGGTTTAGATTATATTAGTGTTTGACAGTTTTGGATTTTGGTTTGCCCCAAGGAAAGTTTTTACCTTGGTTTTCGAACAGTTCAAAAACTTCATCTATACCCAAATATAAAATACATAAATACTTGTAAGTTAATTATTGAATACATTACCGATATAAACGATTACAATACTACTTTTATTCCAGCAAAGCGATGCTTTTATAAAAACTTTTAAACATTTCTAGACTATTCGGTTCAATTGCGGATAGATGCGGTCATTTCGGAAAACAATTTTGTTTCAAACTGCTAACATTGATCTGTAGTTAGCTCTAGTACAAATGTCTAGACCAAATTTAGTTATAAACTGAGACATTTTTATTTTAGCTTTTTGAGCGTAAATCTAAAGCCCCTCGGACACCTCATGATCATTACATTTCTAAAAACATTCATAGAACATTTCTATTCTACTTAATTAATTATATATGTTAAATTTTCTGCTTCCGTGCTACTTCATTCGGTAATTCCCATCCTAATCGGTCTTTAAAATTATATTTGCTCAATATTATCTCTTACCACTACCTTTTTAGCTAGCTTTTAGTTATTATGTTCCTTAATATTAGATTTTTCCTATTTTGCGCACTTCTTTTCCCAACTATAGATGTCGTTTTTATAGATGTGTTTTATCATCCAGGTTTTTTCTGCACTTATTATTTATTATTTATTTATTTTAATTGCTATTAAAATTAAAATCTTCAATCTCTATTAAAAGTAAGTTTATTTCGTTTTATTCTAACTTAACCTTAATAACTCTCCAATTAATTTAATTTTCGGGCACCACATGTCTATTTTCAAGATAGCTGGCGATGAGAATTACCTTTTTGGTGCCATTCTCCATTAGCTTAGATTGAAAGATCCATAATACCCTCCTTACTCCATTTCAACCTTACGTTTTGAAATAATTCAGTTAAATTAAGATCATCTCAATGATTTTGTTCCAACTTTGTAAGACTCCTGTCACACCGTATACCCGATAAAAATTTGTCTTATGATCAATTTAATACTAAATATATAACCGGTCTGTAACAAGATGGCTTTTGGAGAGGCGCCAAATGTTTGGCTGCTATATCTCGCCTCAAAATTATTAAGATTATTGATTATACCACCACCTCTCAACCACGCATTAGTTCCAAACCTTGACAATTCTCTTCCTGCTTATCAAATTAATGTTTTATACTACAATCATTATGATAGTTTAGTTCTCCTGATATGTCCATCACCTTTATCTCTTTTCACTTTACATACTTCATTTAGCCCAATTTTTCCTTCTGCTGGGCAACGAACCATACACGCTCCTGAGTATCCCTACTGTCTTATTGATTCTACTCGCTGACAGCCTTCTCTTGTTCCTTCTCTATCCTCCTCATGTAATTTTGGCACCTGGACTATTCGTGGCCTTACTAAACCTCAGAAACGTGAACAAGTAGTCAATATTGTTTAAAATTCCAAAGATATTTGTGGAGTTTAAGAGATCAACATGGCCATTATTTTGGTACCAGTTTTTTCATAGCGAGTCTAATCAAAATGGAGTTTCACTAGGACTTCTTGCTAGTTCCTCATATCTATTCATGGGGACTACCCGCGTGTGATACGTGCATATCTTGAATTAGACTAATGGTCATACTCGCGCCCAGATTGATCATATATTGGTTGAACAAAAACCACGCTTGCTTAATATCAATTCCCTTAAGTTTGGACTCATTGTTCCTTCAGCTTAGCGATTACTTCCTTCTCTAGATTCATTGTTCGCTCTGACGGAGTACTTAGCCTTCTTGGCCTACCTCTTCTCCAAACGTTTCTATTCCTACACCTTCTCTACCCCCTATTATTACAGGTCTATCAACCTCTCATTGTTACAAAATCAAAAACTAAGATCCTTCTATCAGACACATCTTTCTATACACCTTATGAGAATGCTTTTTTACACTTCCCAGCCGATGACCTTTAGAAGCTACTCTTAAACTGCATTAAATCCTCCACACAATAAAACAGCTCGACCTCCCCTAACTTCCAGACGCCATCGAGCACTTGCTAATTTCAGCATTTACATTTTCCTCTCGTCTTAGTTTCAAGAACTACGCAAAATAGAAGGATAATGGGCCGCTCTAATATCTGAGACTGATTTCCACCTGCTAGGCATTCTCTTCTTAAGGAGGACATTCGGTTTGCCATAAAATGTTTACGTTCAGGCAACTTGTATGAAATTGTACCAAAAATAAATTTACTAACTTTATAAAAATTCTATGATAAAAAGTAACGGAATAAAAATTCTAGATAAAAATAGAAGATGAAAATACTATAATAAATTCCGGGATAAAACATCCTAAGGAAAAAACTCCTATGATAAAAATCCTATAATCAAAAATACGGGTTAAAACTTCCTAGGCTAATAAAATCATAACAAAAGAACACTGGTATAAAAAAACCTAGGATAAAAGAGCCAAGAAAAATCCTATGAGCAGTTCAACAGTTCTAAATTTTTCAAAATTGTTGTACAATTTTGTGCTTGATTAGCAAAATGCTAATCAGATGAATATCACTAATTTTAGAAAATACGATAAAAGCAACCTTCCATCAATTTGGGAAAACTAATTTTGTCAAAAAGTTACCGAATCAATAAATTAAAATGGATTTCTTTACTGAAGACTTTTACGCCCATTTTTTATTCGCGCCCGATACATGGAATGCTGAGCAGTTAATGTCCTACACCTACATTTAAGTTTAACGCGCTATATTTATCGGGATACTCAATTTATTTAACATCGAACCACAAATAATTATACTAGATAAACATCTTGTATCACAAAAATTTACAAAAGTAAATTCAATGTCCACAAATTATTATAACCAAACGTAAAATAGATGTATACATAAAAACGCATATTTTTTTTTGTGCACGACTTTCAATTGTATAAAAAAATAAAACAAAAAACCAAACCGAAAATACAAACAACATGAAAATTTTTGTTTTGTTTGTTTAATTAATAAAATTGTTGTGTGCAAAATAAAAAAGAGAAGGATGCAAATATGCATTTTAATATGTGCTTCTATTTTTTGTTTGGTTAGATTCCCGATACATTAATTTGCGTTATAATAATTTTAATGTGTAATTTTAGCCATACAAGATGTCGATCTGGTATAGTTATCTGTGATCAAACTATAATTTTTAATTCAATTCGTCAGTGAAACGTGACGGAAAAATATTTGTCGATGTAGCGTTCCTATACAAATCATTCATTTCGACTTTCACAGACTTGTACAAAAACTGTTATCATTTGACAACCTGATAATTATTGTCTATTAATTTAGTATCCGACTAAAACTTTATTTGGTGGTCTATCCGAAACATTTGTTTTGATATAATTTGAACAAATTATCATATGTTTGCCGTCCAGTTTTGAACAGCTTAAATGCTTAAGCTGTTCAAAATTGGACGGCAAACATAGGATAATTTGTTCAAATAATTTGTAGATTACTACTGTAAGAATAGTATGTGATACCCAAATTATTGGGCTTATATTTTCAAATGCTGTTATGCATTAAAAACAGATGGTATAACAAAGGACAAAGAACATAACCTTGTTAATGACAGTATACTCTAACTAAAGCATCGGAAAACTGTATCGTTTTACCGGTACTGAAATTTTATGAAAACACTGAACGTTCCATAACGTTATGAAAAGCAGTGGTTTAAATATTACCCCATCACAATGATAGGACTGTTAGTAATGCTAAAATTAATCGAAATATTATCCACTATACTGCGTATAACCCAACAAAAGCTTTGTTAATAACATGAATAAAATGCTAGGTGGATATACTACTAAGTGTCAAACTAAACGGTGATTTATAGCTTTGCTTTTTATATTTTGGATGTCGCTGTGCAGTCTACCCAGTTTCTTTGGTCGAAAAAGATAAAAGAAGTTGCCTAAAATAAAAAAAACAAATGGTCATATTTGTCAACATCAAAGAATTGAATAAAAAATGTTTCAAGCTCTTATAGGCCTAACTCTTTTGTAGATCAGTCTTACATTTTCAAAATATGCACAACTATACTAAAACGAATACACAGTAACACTTCCAATGATATCAATCAGTAAATGACCAGTAATTCTGCTATTCAGATTTGGTTCGATAATGTACATTTAGCCGTCTTATTTTGAATGGTAAAAGTGTAAATCGTACTTTATTGTTACGAAAAAACCCATTCCATCAATTGTTTTGACAAAATAAATCAGCTAACGGATCAAAATAAAACCTCTACATCATCTATTACCAATAAATGTGAATAAAAGTTCACAAGATGATATCACCATCTTTAACAACAAAAAAAACCATGTTATGTCTCACAAATATATTTCCTATATATTCAATTAGTGCTTAAATACTCCACCGAAATGGTTATTGACCTTGCATGTTGAAATCTCTAGATACAAAATTAGCATAGTAATTTTTTTTGTGTGAAAGCATCCATAACTCATATTGTGGCATACGAGTATCATACACTCTGAGAAAACCACAAATTAAAATTAAAAAGTAACGTAAATAAATTATAACTCGGTAAACATGATCTGCAGAGGCTTAAGACAATATACACAAAATTGTAAAGTACTGTAAATCTTGATGCACTTTTGACATTATATTATATTTATGTGCATTGTTTGTTAAATTATACATTACAACATTTTTATGTTAATATTTATATTGTTGCATATTTATTTAATAAATTAACATTAAAAAAAAAAAAAAAAAAAAAAAAAAAAAAAATTGTTCATAATAACTCTTCTTCGTATACGATGCTAAGTTATTTTTATTACGTTGTGTAATGAGATAAGTAAGTAGCCAACTTAAAGATGTGATACATGATACTTTTCGACAATTTCTTTTGACCTTCGCCATCACAATATTTTGTGTAAGATATCATGGAAGTTTATCTCTAAAATGAGCTACCTTTACTCATTTTTAAGTATAGTTTCAAGGTCGTTGTTAATTATTCACTTTGAACCTTAAAATAATGTTTAGATACTTTAATATGCATGTTGCCGTTACAAAATCCATAATTTGGTAATAAATTAAATCAACAATGAGGCACTTTAATTTATTGATCGTTTAGGCCATTTTTTTTTGTGTGTGTTGTGTGATAGTATTTGATTAGTCGCTTATCGTTTTTAGAGGACGCGGCGACAAAAAAACTTAGTCAATAAATAATTAGCTTCCATGGTCAGTTTATATATTTTTAATCTAAATGATGTATACGCGGCGAGCATTAGTGAATAGATTATGTTATTTATGACTTGGGTCTTTAAATTAGGTCATCGATGCATTGTGATAACCGAACTTGTTATTTTATTTACATGTTGCTTAATTAATTGTAAATCGAATAAAATTGCACCAACTGTCGCTTAATCTGTTGAATAAATTTATAGTAGATTATGGTAAATTATGATACTTTATCTCAAAATAAATTTTTTTGAAATTTATAGCACCATGATGAATTTCAGTGAAATATTTTTTGGGAGATTTTTTCTAATTTTAACAAATGCAAAATTTGTGCTTGCAGGTTCACTTTAAACTAAGATTTAAACCCAGTATCTGTTAATACAATTACATCGTCTTTAACCACTGTTCAAAATAATCACTTAAACTTAGGTTACATTGATTGCTTCCCAATGAAAATTTTGACAGTTCTCAAATTAGAAGAAAAATGATTTCTTGGTAGAAAAAGGTACTTTCCCAATTTATGTTGAAGTAACGTGATGAGTCTAACTGTCGAATTTGTCCACCATGTGACCATCTGAGTCTTTTGTATATAAGATTTTCATTTATGAAAATCTTTCTGTTGGGGGTTAGCAGAACAAAATTAATCAAATATTTTGATCAAATATTTACTCGGTTATATGTATAGCGCATACTCTCTTACCCATTTTGTCCCAAATGACCAACTCCAGCTTATTGGTGTAATATACTATATATGCAGCTAAAGCAGTAATTTCAAGCATGTTTTCGAAAATTGCAAGAGAGCATTTCCTGCTGATAGCATGTGCAACATAGTGAAACACTCTATTAATTTCATTTGTGGTTGAATTTTATTAATGAAAAGCCAAAATAGTACAGTAAACACGTTAAAATTTTCGAATTCACTTTTGCTCGATACGACCTCTTTTCGCTTTACCTTTGGCCTTTACTCCACGAAAAAATTGATCAGATTTGCATCCGGAGTATTTGCCATCTGTTGCGTTATGAAGAAAAAAAGTTTGGAACGTTATATTTCAACCATTCTTTCACTCTTTAGAATGTTGTTGAAATATTCAGTGTGTGTAGCTGAAATGATTGTAGCTGAACGGTAGCCAAAACCATCACCATTTGTGGTCTTTGCTTTCTGGTGACCTTAAGGAGGTATAAGTTTCTAACCAATATTTCGCAGGTAAAATTCCTATAATTATAGCATCTTTTTCAAACCTACAAAAAATTATGGAAAATTCATTTATAGTCAGTTTAACTAATACAAAATTGTGTAAATCATGCAGTTATTTAAGCGCATGCAATTGTGATACAAGTTTAAAATTATAGCATCTGTTATTAGACTGAAAACATACGTTCCAAGTCTAATACACAAATTATAGCATCTAATAGGTATATCCCTAAAAAAAATTATTTTACAGCATCAGTATCAAAAATTATAGCATCTATTAAAACCTAATATAATTATTGCAGATTTTTATATTTTTATATTTTTATTGAACATTTATTTTGAAAATTTATTGTTGACATTAAAATGTTTCTGGAAATTTGAACAATTTAAAATTTAAAGTTTTATATTCGTAAATTTTAGAATTTGTTATAATACACAGGTATGTTTTGGAATTAAAATTTTGCATAGTCCTTCGCGGTATGCGTTTACCAAGCATTTTACACCATTGCCAGCTAAATTAGAGATTTGCAACTGCAGGTTCAGTATAATTATCCTACTGATGTAAAACCTTCTTTTGCAGTTCTACTTATTTAGAGTTCTAATCCAATGTTTGTCAATCTAACTACCATTTTTCCCATTAATCAAATGGATCCGTGGAACACAAGTCATTTGGTTAATAGCTTCTATATGACTTTTAGAGTAAAAATTTAATTGAAAGTTGTCTGCGTCATAAAATACATATAATTAATGTTCGATCTGCTTTAGGCCTAGGATTCGGCCTATCCTTTAGGATTTGGCTTACCCTCTATCGTTCGGCTATTTAATAGAAAAAAAAATCATTACTGTATTAAGATTTCTTGAGATAAATTCAAGTTAAACTTATTAAATGCTAAATTATTATTTAATTGAAAAATTATCAAAAAGAAATGTTTATGGAGAGGCCACTGCTCCAAATGAAACAACAAATATTTTTGTTATAAGGTTCATCCTTAGGAAAAATTTGTAATGAATATGGTCATTCTAAGAAAATAAACTCTAAATATCTAATGATACTCTAAGATAGCAAAAACTTAATTTAAATTGGCACAAGTGTGCCATAATTGTGCCATAAGTGTGCCATAAATATGCCATAATCGTGCCATCATCATGTGCAATATTTATGCTTTAAATGTGCCATTATTATGTCATAATCGTGCCATAATTGGGGAATATAATTAAGCCATAATTGTGCCATAATTGTCTTATAAATCCAGGAACTGAACCATTGTTGTAACATTTTCTTCTATACTATTCGTATTTTCACAATTGAACTTAGTGTAAGTGGTAGTTAACACATTTCATTTTTAACCTGATAGATAAAACTGTCTTTCCACCCAACCCATGTCTATAAGTGCCATGAAAGCGTTGTATAGTAGTTAAATCTAAGAATTATTTATTTGAAAGAATTGAAAAAAGACACCACGAAAACTTGAATAATAAGGACAGCAATCTTTAAATTAGATTAATCGCGGAATACAAAACCTGCAAAACTAAACCGATCGGAATCGTCTACCACCAGTATAAATCGTCCATTTTTATAGTGAATTCATGAAACGGATTAGATTTGTAGACAAATTTAAGAAGTTGGAAATCAAGTGGCGATGTTATATAGCTTGTGCAAAATCTGCCTTGGTTAAAATCTTCCAACAACAGGTTGTAACAGCATTGAAAAATGTTATGCTTGCAAAGGAGACCGTCATGCTCTATTACATATTAGAAGCCAAAACCAACTGCCATAAACCAGTTATACCAAACGAAGTGTATCCACATTCGAAAAGGATGACCCAGTACTTTTGGCTACAGCTCTAGTTTAAATGCACACAAACACATAATAGTTGATATAGGCCTACAATTTCTATCACTTTTTAACATACAAACTGAGGGTCTAGTTCTAAACACTATCGCAAAACCGGTTCCAGACAGCAACATATTGGGCTGAAATAGCAAATTGTAAAAGAAAATAATACTGGTGGACCTTACCTTCAATACTTCGAGGCATATCTAGATTTGTAAATGACATAGAATTCAAAAATCATTATCAAAAAATCATGCAAGACTAGACCCAACGCTATACAAACGTCGAAATTGATTAAATGGAAATATTTCAGATACTGAGAAAATGTTCAAGCAAATTGAAAAAAGCCTGAAGTGATGTTTTTCAATGAAAACTATGTCGATCTGATACAAAATAACCAATGGGCAGTTATTCAATACCTTCAAAAATGGTTCAAAATCAAACAATAATTGCGCAAAAAGTACTACTAGGCTTTTTTTCTGGAGGTTTTAACGTAAAGAAATACAACAGCATCAACCAAGAACGTCTTCTAGATAATCTGAAAGAATCAGGACTTCATTAAAAAGATGAATTCAATGATACAATAAAAAAGCTGGAGCTCATCTGAAACACTTCAACAGACCCGTTTCAATTTAAGGTTTCTCTGTCAACAACAACAATAATTGTCTAAACGAACAATTAGCCAAACGAGATGGAGAGCATCAGTCATTGTCCAGGTAAAAATGATGCTTCAAGTTTTATGGGCTTCCGGAGTAAGATGGGACGTAGATTTCCCAAAATCTATGTAGACATTAGGTCGTTAGGTATAATGGGTTGGAAAATGTTTCCCATGTCTAAACACCTACCATTTCCAAAATTCTTATATTTGTAACAAAGTCCTGTAAATAGGTTTGCATAAGGGAAGGTACTTGGTTTTTACATGTAACATGTTATTGTCTTTTATTCTCATAAATACAAAGCATGACATCCTTCTTTCGCTGTTCATTGGAAAAAAGCTGCGTTCTGCCAACTATGAAATGACGGTTCAGTATCAACTCTATCCAGTACATTGAACTCACGGTTCTAGACGTTGTGTTCTAATAATAAAATTTAAAAAAACAGAAACATATTGATATGCTATAAACATGCTATACAATTTAAATGACCCCTGAATGTTATGTTTTGAAATTATTTGAGATTTTTATTAATGATGATTCCTAACTTGTTCTAATCGATCAACATACATAACCATCAATCAGAATATAAAAAAATTCGAGGGATCTATGAATCTTTGTTAAATCCAGTCGATAGAGGTCGATTAACTTTAAACTTTTAAAAATTATAATTCTTAAACCAAAATTGTGCTAGATCATGGTCTATAAATATATGTTTACATATGCGATTCGCATAAAATCTGCCACCGATTTAAAAACAATCAAACTAACGTCTCGCATTCGTATCGATCTGTATACTATATACTCTTATAATTTAGCATAACCTTTAGACCATAAACATCTTACGTCATGTAAGTCTTACGTGTGCGTGTGGTTTTAAGACAAAACTGTTGAATAAATCAAATAATAGCAAAAAAAATATTTTGCCAATTTTTTGTCCACAATATACACTTAACTTTTTCAATCTTGTGATGCCCATATTTTGTTGTGACCAAAAGAACTTGTTTAGCAGGTTTAGGTAGTTTGGCAAAGGGTATAGAATGCATAAATTACATATTTCTATAAACCTTAAAGTCTAACAATTTTTTTTTATTTACAGATCGTGTTGCTGTTATAATATTTGGTATTTTAACGTTAATAGCTGGAGTATTGCTGTCATCAATTCCATGGCTAGATTATTTTATATTAAAAGTAAGTTCGACAGTTAATGCCAGTCGAAATGAAGTCGATCTATTTATTAATTAATGTTTTTACAGAATCTACGACTGTGGAATAATTCGTTAAGCTTTCATTATTGGCAGAGGCCGGGTGTCATTCGGCTGACCAAAGTTTATATATTTAATGTTACAAATCCGGATGGATTTTTACACGGTGAAAAACCAAAATTAACTGAGGTTGGACCATTCGTATATAGGTAGGTGTACATATTACTTATATAAACATTGACAATATAATTATTAGTATGAAAGGCGTTGACCCTCATCTCTACCGTACTTGCGCAAATTTTAGTAAACTAGTAAACGAGTACGTCTTAAGAACCATATAGTAAAAAAAATCATCTTATATAAATCAACCTTGAAGCAAATTTAGCAGGTTTTATAGCTTTTTGTTTACAAGTTTGCTGTAATTAATTTCACGTAGATTTCTAGCCAACGTCATTGGATACTATAAATAGAAATGAACCGGATAAGTTCAATAGTATATGGGATTCCCAAATGTTTTTGTTTTCTATTCGTCCGCATGTACCTTGAATCTTGATTGTTAAGTGGGTTGTGCATATAGTTTTCATTGCCCGAATACCGGATGATTTATCAAATGAGCTCGCGATGTGAAAAATGTTACATTGACATTGCATCGATTTTCAAGTGCTTTTGTTCAAATATCAAAGTGCAAATGTTACATAACAAAATATGACAGATTATTTATGGGGTACAATAATAGGAAACATTTTAAATTAATTAGTTTGCATTGTTAGTGTTTTCACCTTTAAAGTTATTTTAATATATTCATGATCATTGTTGAGTTGGTAAGAAATCGAATTCATGCAGCATTTTAAATTAAGTTTTAAATTATGATGTCACAATGATCAAACGTCTGATAAGCTGACACAACTTTTTTTAACCTGCTATGCTTAACTTAAGTTTTACTACGAACTTATTAACCTTTTTAAAATGAATGATGTATTTATTCCGCCAATCAATCAAATTAACGGTATTTTACAGTTTTCCACTAAAATAAATTCAATTCAATCTTTTATGTTTAACTTTATCTTTTAGGATTAAGTCTTAGCGATGAAAAATCTATGTTCCACCCTTTTCTAACAAATGTTTATCCAAAAGCCCAATTGGTAGTCGCCTAAGATTTATTTCTGAGATTAAGGATTTTATTTTTGGAGTTTTTCATTTAGGGCTTATATTTATATATATATATATATATATATATATATATATATATATATATATATATATATATATATATATATATATATATATATATATATATATATATATATATAAACATGTTATCACAACCGTAATGAAGAAAATCATTTCCAAAGAGTGATTTATATACGTCCCAAAAAAAACTCATTGTTATACATTCTATTCTGTCAACGATACATAGCACTATTATCATGGGTGGTTCTAAATGCAAACCCTATGCAATTCTTTACTACTATTCGACTAATGAACGGTCGATAATATGTATAAAATGATAAAAAGGAAGTCTCCTCTGTTGACTGCAAAGTTTTCGATCAGTTAAAGCTTCTTCTTGAAGACATAGACAAACAGTAGGCGGTGAAAAACCGAGCTACAAATAAAATTTGTATTGCTCAATTTTTTCAAAGAAATATTTTTTTTAAATAATCATCGTGACTTCATTGAATTTGTTCATTTGTCAACCGCGACACAAAAAACAAAAACAAAATTTTTACAATTAAATTTTTTGGTCAAAAACTTTTTAATTTTTTAATTTCAATTAAGATTTCATAATTTTTGTATTATTGGTGATAATATAAGTCATAAAGAAAAACAAACATTAGTGATAGTGATGTGTTGTAATTTTATTGAAACATTTGCAAACTGCCATGCAAAAATTACAGAAAGCACATCTATTGTATGCAAATATTCCTGAATCGCACATAGAACATATTAAATCTAAATCGGTGGCATAGATATGCAACTCTTGTAAAACTTCTAAGCATCATTCTATTATTGATGGTGTGAATATTATAGCTCCAGATAAAACGACAGATAATTTAGCTGGGTTTTAAGATGTTTTAAAAGTATTACGATAAAGTAATTAACATTGAAAGCTCCTAGCAGTTTCTGTCGGACTCCTTTAATGACTTTAAAGCTCAAGTAAGTTGTGTGATAAAAGATAATAAAGTTTTAAAGACCCGTATTCTTTAATTGGATTCAAAACAGTGGCAGTATGAAAGCAAAGTAAATAAATTGGAGGCTGTTTTTGATATGAATCAGCAAGATGTAACTATCCATATTGTGGCTATCGGTGTTCCATTTAATATTGATTTAAAAACGGATATTGTTAATAGTGTATTAACAATATCCGAGAAACAATATCTCTTGAAGCAAAAATGCAGGCTGATGGGATCACTTCACTAAACCGAAGAAACCGCAAACCAATTCAACAAAGTCGATATTAATAATTCTAACCAGTAGTATTTAGCTACTGAACAACAGGAGTTGAACTTTTTCCGTAAATCGTTCAGTTTATCAAAGTATATCGTGTTAGTGGAGGATATGAGGTTACTACCAAATAAATTGTAAATACCATTAAATTTACGCCGAAACTATATATAACTAAACATAATTAAACTAACGGGTGGGCCATTTAAAAATTTAAATTTACAAATGCAATAAAACAAAAACGGTTTGAAATGTTGCCAAATTTATTTTTTTGTTGTGAAGTACAATTGTTCCGGTTAGAGATGGAATATTATTTCATTCATATGGCTGCCGCGGCTGGCCTTACAGTACCCTATTCGATCGGACAAATTTTCTAGCACTTTTTCGAGTGAATGTGGTCGTATCTCGGCGATGGTATCACGAATATTGGCTTTCAAATGCTCAATTGTCTCTGGTTTGTCGGCATATTACTTGTCTTTAACGGCGCCCCACAGAAAATAGTCCAATGGTGTTAAATCGCAGCTTCTTGCCGGCCAATTGACATCACTATTTCGGCTAAATAAACGTCCATCAAACGTTTGACGCTATAAATCGATTGTGGCATAAGATGTGTGGCAAATTGCACCATTTTGTTGAAACCAAACATCGTACACATCAATACCATGAAGAGCGGGTGCAAAGAAATCGGTTATCATGGTGCAAAAGGTGTCTCCATTGACAGTAATGTTTGCGCCGTCCTCATTTTCAAAGAAATATGGGCCAATGATGCCTCCGCTCCACAAACTACACCAAACACACACTCGTAATAGGTGCATTGGCTTTTGTAAGATCACGTGTGGGTTTTTTGAGCTCCGAATACGGCAATTTTGCTTATTAACATACCCACCAAGATAAATATGAGCTTCATCCGAAAAGATGATTTTTTTTGGCAAAATCGACCTCATCGTTCAGTTTCTTGTTGGCCTATCATGCAGCTTCAACTCTTGAACCAATTGAACTTTGTAAGGCGTCAAACCGAGATTTTTTCGCAAAATTCGACGTAAACTGGTGCGTGAAATGTTCAATGTTCAGCTCCGATATTTTCGGGTGTACGCACTGTACGAGTACGCTCACGTCTTGACGCATCAACAATGAAAACAGTTTCATGAAGTTTAACAATAAACTTGCGTATACCGGGCACTGTTGGTCCTTCTCTGCGACCCAATTTAGCACATTGTTCGTGCAATTTCCAACCATTTGTCGTTGTTTTGGAAATAAATTTCTAATAAATCCCAACGTTGCTCAAGCGCAAATCGATCATTTCGTTCAGTGGAGATAATATACTGAATTTTGTGACCGAATAGAATGACATAAGTATTGCCAGATTCGAAATAACTGGTGGTTTAAATTTAAACCGATAGATGGCCCACCCTTTACAACTGAATACTACGCCACTGCCTAATAAGTCAATATGACCACAAAAACCTTTTGTTCGATTAATTTTTGTTTAAATTAAAACTTGCTGTTTAAAGGCACCTAAAGATCTTAATTGAGCAACAACCTCAAATTTCGTTTGGTTGACTAGACAAACAAAAGTTGAGGTTGTTGCTCAATTAAGATCAGATTTAGATTACTTTCCTCTTACTCGAAGCAAATCTGTTAAGACGATAAAGGGATTCAAGGGCAGCACTGAATTGTTTCTGGAAGGTTGCCGCGCTTTGCTTAACATTAATATTTTCCTAAGTAAAAGTATTTCCATTGGACCACTTCTTTGTAGACAATGGTCCATTAATTTCAATAGTTTCTGGCTTTGCATTGTTAGCTAGACTCGCATTGTCAGATTCTTCTACATTTGCTACATAAGATTTGACACTTCATTTTTAAAAATTCGATGAAATCGTACAATTTGGGAAGGATTTTGTTTGGATTATCACCTTCTGGAGAAGCAATCATACGGTGTGCTGAATCACGGTCGATTTTTTCCCATCATGATGTAGTGTACGTACTCATGTAGGAGTAGAAAATATTTGCTGAAACTATTTTTCGACAACATAATTTTGGTGCCTTACGTGCACTTTGCGAATTTTGCCAAAGGACAGACAGCTGACACAATGCTCTAATGATGGTTAGGTTCATTTTAATTCTATACAAACATCAATTCAGTTTGAGCACAATGATCAAGCACAATGAACATTCATGAAATTTCTATAAGAATATTATAGATAGTCAGTTTATTAGCATTAAGCTCTATGAGATCAAATACTGGTTCACAACCAGGATATGGCCCGTATTGTTTCCGGACAAAAGGAAAAATTGTTTATGGTCCAAGACCGTAAATCTGATTACAATGTCCAATGACACTATACAGTGAATTGCGAATAATATTTCAATTAAATAAATATATATATATATATATATATATATATATATATATATATATATATATATATATATATATATATATATATATATATATATATATATATATATATATATATATATATATATATATATATATAATTGTCCGTTCGATTTGACATATTAAAATTTTCGGTACTTATGTTTCTCCCCAACAATATACTGTTGGATTACAAACAGTCGTCATAAAAGTGCTTTGCACTATACTTATATTTGTTAACCTACTCTTCGGTGGTAAATATTACAAATTCGCTGGTCCAAAGTGCGTATACTAAATCATAAGATTTCAAAAAATATGCGCATTTCCATTTTATAAATCAAAACAATACCATAAAAACTAGTTCCAAAACTAATAAAATGTTGAAATCATTAATTTAAGTGCGAATATGATGATCCTATCGTTTGTGGTATGTCTATTCTGCAAAACTAAAAAAATTGTTTAAGAGATATTGTTGTTGGTTTGGGTAATTAACTAAAATTAGTATAGTTTACGAGTAATAAATCATTAGACTCGCCTATATTATCTCATTATCTCAGTGTTATATATATATATATATATATATATATATATATATATATATATATATATATATATATATATATATATATATATATATATATATATATATATATATATATATATATATATATATATATAAAGAATTGTTTTTATCTCCAAAGATTTCGAATGATCCGGGTACCACGAAATACTGCCATATTGGAGTAATGGCAGATTATATAGTATTGCAAAGAAAACCACGTTACTTAGAACATTTACTTGTCAATTTTTCCGGATTTGTACTGGACAACAAATTTGTTCTTTGCCCTAGAGCTTTAATTTTTCCAGTTTAATATTTTTGGTTAAACAAAAGTTTTATTGAACAGTTCTTAAACTGGAAATCAACATTTACTCTTTGCATTACAATTACAAATTAAAGCAAATTTATTTTCTCAAGTGCTTGGAAAATTCTTAGTATTGATTTAGTGACCACCCTCCATCACAGATTGGTGAATTTTTGTTTATTTAAGTAATGAATTGGTTAAATGTTGAAAATTTTTTATTATTAAACTCTCACTTCCATCCCTAGCAAAATTATTTGAATGAATTGTGAAACATCTATGCGAACCTAAATTATCACATGGGAATATCGAACTTAACCGCTTTGACTCATGCGCTTTCATAATAGTTTATGTAAACCATCTGATCTAAGACGGCGATCTCCTGATATTTCCTATATTTCGCCACTTGTCAACCTCAAGCACAAACGGCTTCACAACTGACAAACGAAATGAATTTTTGTTTAACCTTCTGAAAACTTACTTGTTTCTAGAAAAGTTAAAAATTATATTTTTTTTTTGTTTTATGGTTTTAGTTTTTTTGACGTACTGTTAGCCGATCTTTGAATCGTCTTTTAAACGAGTTCATCCATACAGAGATGTTTTTCCTAATTAAGTTGATTACATCGAAATCTTATGGTCTCAAGTAAAGGCCGAAGTTAATAATACAGGTCAGTATTGGCTTGTGTAGCTAGCACATTTAAATAATGCAGATTGGTATTCAGCTGGAACAAGCGATCACATGTCATTGCAATTGACAATTAATCCATTCCAATCTCGCGATTCTAGTTGGAGCATGCACTCTTAATTTTTTTTTTTTTTGTATATATGGTGTTATTAGTAGCAACGTAGCATATACGTCCAACATATGGTTCGTTTGGATTTCAATGCAACCTATGCATCAAAAAATCGATTCCTTTTACTATGCAAAAAGAAATACAAAGCAAGGTTATTTAATTTGCTTCTTAATAAAACATGCGAGCATCAAAATTGCTTTTAAAAAAACTACGATATTATTTTCATTGAAATAAGCAATTTATAATGTTAATTCGTATTTTACACACTCTGGTTCACTTTTCTTTTTTACGAGCATGAAACTACAATATAAAATTCATCATAAATATCTAAATATTCGTCAACTAAAAAATAAAATTGCTGTTGGTCTTCTAAAATTTCCAGCATTTTGTAAAACTAAGCTATTTCGCGGCTATCATGTTTTATTATGGAACTTGACTATAAAGACATACCTGATGCAACAAAATCTTCATATTCCCCAAAACCCCCGTGTTTCTGTATATTATACAGAAAATAATGTTTTTTAATAGGAAATTTTAGTGATAAGCCCACTTTTCGATTCCATTCTATATTTCACTTTTTGCACTTTATAAATATTTTTACGGACTAACTCTAATAAATAAAACTGCGTAAAATTATTTTACATAATTAACTAATAATTTATTAATAATAATAATAATTAATAACTAAAGAGACATTCTTTACATTATCATCTTTTTTCGATGATATGAAAAAACAATTTGATTTTGTCAGATAATGTAGTGTAAACATAAAAAACGATTATCTTTTTTTTTATCATCGCCTACCATCTTTTTGTAAAATATAAACGTTTCTATTTTCATCATCGGCAAGTGTCAAAAAAGAAAAAATTGGAGAAGGCAGTGTATAATTTTAGTAAAGTGACGTGAAACTAAGATTCCGCATACTGGATAAATTATGCATTTTCTTGTTTTTAGCTGGAATTTGTATTTTTTAATGCCACTACACATAAACTCAATAAATCTAGACCGATCAGTTCAAGATGCACAGAATGTTCTTATAGTAACATATTTTAAATAGATTTAAGGACGTGATTTTGGTAAAAGTGTAAGAGCAAATGTTTAAAATTCTATCATCTATTTCCGTTAGTTGATTCTTGTGAACAATTTTACACACGACCAATTTTATTACACTTCCTGGATTTCCATCTGTTATCACAGGAATCAGAACAATACTAAAATCTAGATCAACTAAAAATCTTTTTTTTTATAACTTTTTATTTTTTATTTTAAAAAGATTTTTTACAAAGTAACTAGTCATTTTTGACTAACAGCGTTTGATTCTAACAATATAATAATAAGGCCACTCCTATGTATTCTTTCCATAAAGTGACGCTTTGGTTGATTTTGCAATATGCGCACTACTCAGGTAACTCAAAAGGTTTTAGACTTTTGAGTCTTTTTATAATACCCTCTTGATGAAGTAGTCTTACAACTTCAATATTAGGGTGATGATGGAGCCCCTCCTGGTGTTTTTGAGCACCTTTCTTTATTTCTTTTGCGACTGTGTCTATTCCATCTATATGAAGATCACTATTACGAGTGTACCAAGGGGCGTTTACAATCCCTCTAAGAACTTTATTTTGGAATCGTTGAACTATCTGTTGATTGCTGGTTTTGGTGCATCCCCATAGTTGGATACCATAAGTCCAGACCGGCTCGAGCACTTGTTTATAAAGCATAAGTTTATTATGAATGGATAACTGAGAGTTTCTTCCAATTAACCAGTACATTTTTATATATTTTAACTGAAGCTCTTCTGCTTTTTTTTCACATGTACTTTCCACTTTAACTTTGCATCAAGGTTCATACCAAGGTATTTTGCTTGATTTGCATGTGGTATAGGGATATTATTGAGAGTCACAGGTAGTGGTTCTATTGACCTATTAGTGAAGTTAAAGTGAGTAGACTTTGATTCATTCACTTTAATTTTCCACTTAGTTAGTCAATTTTGTATATTATTTATGGCTATTTGTAGTTTGAATGTGACTTCACCGATTGTGTCACCAACAGCTAGAATTGCAGTGTCATCGGCCAACGTGGCGGTAGTTGTAGTGCTCGTCTGTGGTAAGTCGCTTGTAAACAGTATGAAAAGGGGTGGCCCTAAGACACTCCCCTGCGGGATACCTGCTTTAGCTTATTTTAAGCTGGAGTAAGTTCCTTCCTGTTTAACTCTAAAGTATCTTCTTTTCAAGTATGACTCTAGCAGTTCGCAATGGCAGAGTTTTCTCTAATTTGAATATTAAACCATCTAGCCAGACTTTGTCAAATGCTTGTGATATATCCAGAAATATGGCTGTTTAATGGGATTTCCTGTCTCAGGATGGTTGTGGAGTTTTCAATCAGTAGATCCTGTTTATTAAGTGTTATTAAATTGGGGTGAAAGGCACTCTCGAGATGATCCGCGAACCTTTCTGCTTTTTCTTTTTTGGTTTTAGCCAGGCGACCATTATTTGTTCTTATTAGCGGTATGTTCATAACTGGCCTTTTCAAATATTTGGTTGCTTTCCACAGTGAATAATCACTATCTTTATCATAGGTGAGAGATTGTAGGTATGAATCTGCGTATTTGTTGTGTTAGATTATTTAATCTATTTTTGGCAGCTGGGTCTCGGGTACGTTGCCATTCCCTTCGGGCACTTCTTTTCTCTATAACTAGTCATTTAATTTCCATTGGGTAGCATTTGCCAGCTATTTTTTTGTTTATTGTAATAGTGCTTTTCTACGCAGCTTGCTGTATATCTTTGACGAGCTTTTCCACCTCCTGTTCTAATATTTTTTCTGATGAAAGTTGTGTGTTTAAAATGATGCTACTGTTTAGTTCATCCCTAAAATTTTTCCAGTCAGTATATTTATTTGTTAACATTGGCTGCTTGTCATTTGTTATTATTGTATCACTTATTATCATTAAAATAGAGAAATGGTCAGATGTGGAGTCAAATCCTTCCTGCACTTGTATATAATCAACCGGGGTGTATCTTGTTATAAAAAAGTCACTTAGGTCTGGTGTTTTATTTTGATCGTTGGCCAATTAGTTGGTTTCCCAGTAGAATGCCAGTTGCAGTTGTATTTAATTATTGCTTGATGAAGCTCTTTCCCTTTAGGTGTTGTTAGTCTTGATCCCCAGTCTGTATGTTTAGCGTTGAAGTCACCCCCGATTATGAATTTTTCACCTAGCTGCTTAAAGAAGTGTGTATAAGCATTTTCTTTGATGCTGTATCTAGGTGGGCAATATATTGCGGCTACCACTACTTTGTGGTTGCGGGTATTGATACTAACGCTAATTGCTTGTATTTCATCACTTTCAAGTTTTAGTTGTAGATCGTATTTAATATCCTTTTTTAAAATAACCGCACTGCCCCCTCGTACATTATTATTATTAGGATGTACTGCTGAGTGAATTTCGTAGCCACGGAGTTTTATATGACTCTGAGTAGTAAGGTGTGTTTCAGATAATAAGCGTATATCTATTTTATCTAAATCAAGAAATTGTTGTATTTCATTTTATCGTTGCAATATACCATTGCAGTCTCTTGCAATAATTTTTAAATTATTTGCCATGTTAATTAGCAAAGAGAGGTTAACTCTGATGCTGTTTGACTTTTTTCGAGTAAAGTGAGCCTTTGCATGATTGGTATGAGGGCTCTTTCTGGCTTTTCTTCTTGTGAACTAAGTCTATTAAGAATATCTTGTAGTATTTAATTAGTTTGGTTATTATTTGAATCATTAACTGAAGCAAAACTATGTTACCTTCTCGAACTTTAAATAGTGAGTGCATCAGCATATGTGTCATTTGAATTAGTTTATTTGGATTAGTAATAATAATAATTTATTATTTGTTTTTTCTCTGTTCGTTTTTCGATTTCTAGCAGTCCAAAAAGTAATTTCATCATTTGTGCTAACTGTGGTTTCTAAAAATTGTTTTTTTTAAACGGATATGTAAAAAAATTTTCATTTGAAATCTTAATAAGATGAATCCTCAGAATCGTTGTCAATTTTCTCAAAAGCGAATTTCGCTTTTTAAGACTTTCAAAATGATCTAAATTTTTATTTCCCAATCGTCTCGAAAATAGTGTTAATTTTTTTTAAACGCGTCAATTGTATTTACCAACGTAGTAAATAGCTTTTCCTTTCCATGAAGTTGCAAGTTTAAGATATTTAAATGATTGGTGATACCAGTTAAAAAAGCCAAATCATTCAACCACTTTGCTTTCTTAATTTAAGCGGATTCATCAGGAAGTATATTTTTTTCCTGTAAACATTTTATTACAGCATGTCTTAATTTTGGTATTTTTTGTAATACTTTATAGCTTTGGATAGCCAAGTATTTTACAATAAAGTAATAATTCCCCATCATTGAACCCCGATCATTGCTTTAGCACCGTCTGTACAAACACTTTCCAAATTATCCCAATTTAATTTCAATTAATCACCGACAGAATTTAATTTTTCAAATATGTCTTTGCCTTTTGTTAAATTCATTTGATTAAAACTCAAAAGTTCTTCCAGTACTTCAAAATTATTATTCACACTTCTAAAAAACATGCATAATTGAGCCGAACCAGTATTATTTTCATTACTTTCGTCGCTCGGCAACATTTTCGGCCATTTCAATAAACTTCTTTTCAATAAACTCGGTTCGTAACTTAGATTCGAGTGAATATTTCATTCACATTTTTATAGTTTTGTACAAAATGTCTTTATAAATTCTATTTTTTAGGTACAACTATAGTAGCATTACAAATAAGACCCAGAGGCTTTGGTGGACCACTTTTCTCTAAAATGAAAAAATACTCGTCTTCCCATTTTTTATTGAATTCTCGAATACTAATGTAACCCTTGTACAAGCGTCTTGTAGCTTGTAAGATAACTGTAATTTAAATTTAAAATTATTTAAAAAATTTCTTAGCAATATAAAGAAGTTTTACTTATTTGTATAATGTATAATAAAATCCAGGATAAAGCAAAGTAACTGATCGTAGTATTATAATATTAAAATTAATTGCACAAACTTTTTACTTTAAAAACATTTTTTTTACATAAGTTAACACACTCGTATTAACCTTTTAATTTTATTTTACAGACTGAGTACAATTTATTTTCTTTTTTCTATTTCATTTTAAAATGTTTTGTTCCTTTTTGTCGTTAGAATCAGAGTAGTCGTTACAATCAGAGTAGTTTATTAGACCGGTATTCCACAGTGAATCATTTACTATCAGTATTTTTTTACTGTAAAAGCAGAAGAAGAAAAAATGACAAAGACAATCGTTTTTGGGTTTTTTCTATTTTGTTTTTTTTTGTTGCACCAAAAAAAACAAAAACGATTGTCTTTGTCACTTTTAAGTAAATTAGTATTTTTTTCTCCTTCTGGTTTCATAGTAAAAAAATACAAATAACAGTAAATGTGGAATACCGGTCTCAGTTGCAAAAAAATTGTTTTCTTTTGTGCAATTGCACAGGGGTGTACTAGTCAGTATTTAAAAAATGTTTTGTACTTTTTGCAATATTATATACGGCTAATATAAGTTATGGATTGGTTAGTCTTAAATTTTTTTAAAATGTTTTAAATTTAATAAGAAATCTAATTAAAAGGTCGTGTCACACTTGAGGTCACTCTTTGGCCATCATTGGTGTAAGGCTTACAACAAAAATCGCCACCAAATTTTTAAGAGTTTACAATCATCCTTCTTAGTATCCGATCTGCAGTGAAAAAAAATTTATAGTGCTCTCTCGTAGTAATGGTAAACGGTTAAATAATCCAGCTTCCTTGTACTTGTTTAAGAGAGCGTTTCAACAAAGAAGTTTTTCGCTAATGTCTTTAAAGAATTCCACCGAAAACTGAAAAAGTTGTGGTTCAAAATAGTTTTTCAGGTAAATTTCACTGTGAATGTGCTTTAAAGAAAGGTGAGATTAGATGGCTTTCAGAAAAACAACAACAATTCATTACCTGTTTGACTTTACAGACAAAATTCTAATGTGTATCACGATCTAGGTGTTCACGATCTAGTGTATGCATACCTATGCATAAAGTAGGCTAAAAGAGAAAAATATGCAACCAGCCAAATATTGTTAATGTGATTGTGATAGATTTACCGAAATATTTTAGAGATTTTGTAACTTAACGAATGCAAGTTTAGATAATTTATTTTAAAGTAGTAAAGCTTTTAATGCTTTCCGCGAATGTATGTTAAAAGCAGGCGTTTTTAAATAAAACGCAAATCGTTAAATTTTATTCACACTGCACTGTATATAAAAATGATTTATTCTCAAAATAAAAAGTTTCAATTCTTACCAACTCATAAAACACTAAAGACTGGTAACATTAATTAATATATTGATGAAATTTCCGAAACCAATCTTGTTATGTTTTTATGATTTCGTTAATTTTATGCGCGCAGATTTTTTTTCAATTTCGTTATTTTTTATTTTTTATTATGTGTTGATGGCCGTATAGTATATATGAGCAGACAACGAATGACAGACAAAAATGAAAATGTAATTTTAATTTCAATTGAAAACAAATTATCCATTTTCATTAATTATCTCGACTGGATTTTGAAACGAAAGTCGTTTACACTTTTAACCTTCCCTTTGGCGTTCATTATGGATGCTGCAAGAAAATATAATTGTGATATGGTAATGAACTTGTACTTGTAATTTATAAGTACGTACTTGTTCATCATATTGGTTCAAGTACCGAAAGGAAGAGGTTAACTAAAATATATATTAAAGAGGTGGCAAAACATTTACCTCACAATTGACCCTGTTCATCTTAAATTTAGCGTGAAATTATATCATTTCATTTTTTATTATTGTTAAACTATTTATAGCTGCAATTCGTATTTGTTGGACGACCTTGCGACTGCGATTGTAAATCAATAAAATTTTATTTGATTTTTTTTTTGCATTGGACATAAACGAAATATTATGTGTATGCTAATTTGTACGACATTATTGACGCTCGAGTCTAAAGTCAATAAAATATTATGCTAAATTGTGTTGCATAATCGTCTATATTTGGAATTTTTAATTTTTATTTTCGTTAAGAATTAAATTCTTAGCTATGACTTTGATTTTTTTTTTTGGGTGAATGACTATGTAAATATTACAGTATGCAAAATTTGGTAAATAACAGTAATTATATTAGTCGTTTAAGCATTTTGTTTGATGCTATTTTAAAAAGTGGGGTCGATGGTTAAAGTTCAAAATAAAAATCAGTCGTACTATGGTGGCTACTGGTTAGTGCTATACGAAAATATAGTTTGTTAGAACTGGTTAGTTAGTTAAGCGCTAATCACGCTGTTTCATTATAAAAACGCTTAAAGGCTTTCCTTCCAAGAACCACTTTGTTCGAATATTTAAAATCGATTTATCGATTTATTGCAAATTTCTTTAACATTTTTATTAACTTAATAGCGGTTGTAGGTCATCTCATTTTAATTTATTAGACATTTACAGTTGGAATGTTGTCCTGTGAGCCCTGACTTTTACATAAAATAATTTTAAATCACTTCTTATGAATTTGATTGCTGACTAATAAAAATGTACATGATGAACCATCGTCATGTAGATGACAGACACAAATCCAACCATTAGAAAAAAGTACATATTTAATTTGACTCATGGCTGTCTAACGTGGATGAGTCTGTGGTGCTAGGCAGACAATTAAGTGTATCTAATTGTTTCCTTGCAGTTACGTCATCATTTGAACTTCGTGATTCGATAAGGACCCTCCTTGAGCTTACAAATGATTTATCTTTACTTTAATTGGTAATATATTCAGACCTGAGACGTACAGTAATGTTAAAACAATATTTCGGGTTAGAAAAAATTAGGAAAACCCTAAAACGCATATTAAGAAAGTTTTCGTGGTACTTGTTGGGTTTGGGGTCAGTATGTTTAAGCTTCTAAATAAGTATTATAGGAGTTCATGCTTTAGACTTTGTCAGCCATGAGTTATTTTCTTCAACATCGATCAGAACTTTTCAAAATTTTGTTGGATTCGTCCTTAACTACATTCGATACATTTCGAAATCAGCTACAATCAGCAAATAAGTGCTGCTTCGGTAAATAGAGCCCATGCCATCAAAGATTGAACGATTCAAACTTACGTAGAGATAAACCATGTATAGTGCAATTATAGCAAGAGTTTTGGCAGAAAGCACGTGACCCACGATTACCCACAAAAGGACTCCAACATCAATGGTGACTGAGCAACGAATCTAAAACTATATTAGTGTCCCTATCTTGGGTTATCTGCCCAAAACATCTGCATAAATATCTTCGTGTTGTTAACCAAAGGAGTTATCCACCATAAAGGGTCAAAATATAAATAAGCTTCTGATAAAACAGCTTTCTTTGTGCTTTACATGGTGTCTGTTAGATTCGAGTTGAATATAAATTTACTTTGGTTATTCCAACTTATATCTTAAACCTTGACAACGACAGTAGTTTCTGGATCGCAATTTTACTGTTGTTTTAGATGGACTTCTGAACTATCCGTGGAATACCGTTACTTTTTATCTGCTTGCAATTTCACTTCCATTTCCTGAATTGGTAGCCATAGTCTCCGAATATTGAAACAATATTTGCTTGAAATTACATTTGTACGTACATATCCTGTAAAATGGCGGAAAATATGATTGGTGGTCATCTGCTGCTTGTTTTATTGCCTTGGTGGTAAAAAAGATGAAGTAATAGCTCATCGTATTTAATTTAAAGCGAGGAATTTGTTTGAAAGTATCTGTTTTGATGACATGACAACTTGTCGTTACATTTTTTGAACATCCGTGGGGGGAACAATGATCTCGAAATCGTAGAATGATTGCAAATAAGCAGGTATATTCGGACCGACAACCAAACAGTTATATTAAGGGGTCCGCCTGGATTTGCAGAACCAGCGAAGGCCACTTTTAATTTGATTTTCGACTCTTGTTAATTGAAAACACCATGCCAAAAACCCTTCAGTTGTTACTTCATCTGGAAAAATTTTGTTTTAAAAAATTCGAATCCCGTTCACAATGTAGCTCTATTCCTCCTAAGCTCTGAAAACCTTAATTAACAGAATCACCCAATCTCGCAGGTAATTCTTGGAAATGAAATCGTATGGCAAATCGCCCGTCTAGATCTCGCTGTATGGAACCTGTATATTATCTTGGAAAATGCTTTTGATAGAAAGCTTCTTTTGGAGAGTTTCCCTCATCACGAAGTTGGGAATGATGTTTACTTCCATATTTCTAGTATCTTCTATAGGATAGGCATCTAAAAATAGAATGACGGCTGCCAAGGCAATTATAACAGCGATTGCAATGCTTTGCAAACTCCTTACATTCATTACCAACAACTGATGCACTGAAATCTGTGCATTAAAACAAAGAATGTTTTGTGCCCTTACACATGTCATGCGAAAATTGATGTTTCTGAATAGAGCCGTGGGGCTCCAGTAGAGTATTCTCATTGACGGAAATGTGGCACTTAAACTTTGATTTTGAACCAGTGCATTTGAAAGGTATAGATAAAGTGATCCAAGTGTATCAATGCGACGTGCCAAGAAACCTTAAAAAGTTAAAAATATCTGGAGTGTCTAGATCTAACGCAGGTTCTTTATTGGGCACCTAATGAGACCACCAGGCTTTTGCTCGTAAATTCATAGACATTTCTCCTCATTAAAAGGAGAATTGGGATCAATGTTTCTAGAGTTATTATAAAGACTTGTATTGTAGTTATGCATCGACGATTATTGTTCAGTCGTGGTAACGTCACCGCCAACCATCAGTCACCTATAGTTATAATCATAGATTGCAAAGCAATTAGCCTTCATACTATTGGTAACCAAAACATTTTTCAAAATAATAGCAAATAAAAGTGGGGCACGATATAAACGAAAACTGATCGAAGTGAGCTCGAAGTTACTATTGGACACCATGTTAATCTTGAAAGTTAAGTGTGCATCCATGGTTAAAATAAAGGAAATTTTAATTGTTGTCAATAGGAGAATTTGTTACCTAGTGAAACTGTGGGAAATGTGGGAAGCATAATGTGGTTGCAGATTTTTAGCCAAAGTCATGTGATGAAAATGTTAAAGTTATCACTAAACCCATAGGCGTGGAGTTTTCAAATTAGGGTCAAAATATCTAAAAGAATAGTCATAATGAAGTATTTTTGGCCAAATATGAACACAAATGTTACAAAATGGAGTACAATGCAATTCTTGTCAAAAAAGAAAAATTTATAGAGATATAAGATTGGGACCCAGAAATGTGTCTGTCCTTTTCCGCCATCATGGAATAATAAGTGTAAACTTATGAGTCTTGAATGATTCAGTCACCGAGTATTATAGCCAAAACAGTTCACATACAACTAAAAGCTTTGTATAAAGCTTACTTGATTATTCACTGGAGCACTGAATAACCCCGTGTCATATTAAAAATACAAGCATATGTAACTTTGCGGCTACCAGAATAATTCATTTGCATAAACAGAGTCCTGAAACGAATCTTTGTATTGACATCATGGTTCTATCATGTACGATAAGGACCATATACATCAGTTTATTCTAGACATATGAAGATAAAGTAATGTTCCATAGACAGATTAAAAGCAAATTTTAACGATACCATCGTTGTTTTAGTCCATATCTTCGATCCTCGTCGAATGAGCTAAATAAAATGGACCTCAAATTATCGAGGCATATTTTATTACCGACCGATTTAAAAGTGAAAGGAACACAAAATTTCCTTACATTATGCATAATGAACCCCAATAAATAGTACCCTTTGCTTAAAATGTAAAGTCTACATTCTTATCAAATGTAAGGTTGATAGAAAATTTAACGCCAATATCCCGAAAATCGCAAACTCGACAAAGAGTTTTTTACTCCTTTTTTTATTTATTTTTATTTGAAAAAATAAGGATCCTTTACGCAAGACATACGTCTAGGTGGCCAGACACGTTGAACTTGCATTGAACATAATTGCGTACAGTGTCACTGAACGAACTAATTGCACCATAGATTTTTAAGTTATCGGCACACAATAGACACTCAGAGTAGTAACGGTCCAAGGTGGCAGTTCGAGGAAATACCAGACGGCTTAAATGTAAGATACGAAGCAATTAGTTTGATTGAAATTAAATCAGATTCTACGTCAATAGTAGAAAAGCTTTCGAAAAGTTTGTATAGACCAAATCAAGTTGGTCTTGATAAAACTTAAATTTGTAATAATTATGAAGATTTGACTTAAATAATGTCATGCTGACGCGCTTATTTAAATTTAACCAAAGATTCAAAAAGCTTTGGTATAGCCGAAACACCTTTTTAGTGCTTAATATCGCTCCTTTTTCTAGAAAAAAATGTACACAAAATCAGTAATGCGATGCCATAAGACCTGCACCCATAGTGATATCCAAACATTGCAGTCCTTACAAAAAACCTACATTACAAAAAAATCGGCAAAGTTGTTTGAGTTGGTTTAGGCATAATTTTATTTACATTATGGTTGTAAACTATGCATTATGCTATAGTAAAATGTGTCACAAATCGAAAAGTGGCAAAGTAACATATCGAAATTTTACAAGTTTAATGTCAAAAGGGAACTATTGACCTTTAATGAATTAGATTCTGACTAGTCTGAATTACATCAATTTTCCATAGTTATTGTCTTAAATTGTTATGAAGTCCTTCAAGGCAATAACTAAACTTCCTAAGGGTTCTAAAGCCCTATAGATTCGTGTTTTTTCTACATTTCTGCTTTGTGCCGATTTCTTATTTAAGCTGATTTTGCAGTATATGGTATTGAGTGTCTCTATCAGTATTCGAATCACTGTTTGCGAAATAAAATTGTAAATAATTTTCAGACACAGCCCTTCATTTATTTTTGCGAGTTATTGTAATCGTCCAATACATTGACTTGCGCACTGAAAATAATACCACTACTAAGAAATGTATAGCTTAATTAAGCTAGTATTTATAACGATGAAGGTTTGTGTCGTTACTTTATCATGATGAATAGTTTTGATTTGGAATTGGCGTACGCAGTAAAGCTCAGATTCGATCTGATGAGAAATTTGGGCTAAGTTTTGATAGAAATTAAAAGTCATCGAATCAGTGAAGTTAAACTTTTAACCGTCGTTATAGTGAGGACAGCATTTTGATGTTGACGCCATTTATGCAGTAAGAGCAAGATGACCTGCGAGTATAGCATATTTTGTTTCCGCTGCTAAGAAATTCTTTGAAAATAAAACTATCAGAAAGATGCTAACAGAAAGATGCTTTACAATTTTCAAGACAACGAAGCTTCTTTTGTGTTTGTCTTTTTCTAATGTGACCAAATTCCGATTAAAACGGAATTCCCGTTTAAAACGGTGCTTACAGTTCACCCTGCTGCTGTATTTAGCAGATTGATGTTATTTCTGGAAAATTAATAATTGATTTGAATCTATCGTTTAATTTTTCAAAATTGTATGGTTTCAGAAATCAAGTTAAATCGTACCGAAAATGTATTTCAATGCTCTGATGTTTTTCCAAAGGTGAAGAGACTTGGAAAATTTGACTCGCAATGTTAGCTATATGTTCCAATTTGAAGTGACTTACAATGAAAATATCGCCGATATTTATGAAAATGCAAAGTTCAGTCTGTTAACAGGGCTTCGTTAAGAAATCGCCGAAATCTGAGCAAAATTCCGAAAAACTTGAAAAAACCCAAAAATGTGTACGTGTAGAATATTATATCTATCCGAAATTATAACTGTCAATAGTCTCAACATAGTCATTGTCATTATTTTGTCCCCTTTTTAATGGTGAGGAAGCTAGCGACGATGAGGTGGTATATTTGAACTTGGATTTGTGCAGCTTGCAGTTTAGCTGCACCTGTAGTGGTCGTGGTTTAGCACTAGATAACCAACCTAATGTGATGGTGTAGTTTGGTACACCAATGAGCGCTGAACATTTCTTTAGTATAGTACCGAATGGATTGTTGATACTGAAAATTTCACATGTAGGCATATTGACTTGAGTGATAATTGCATTCACGGTAAGGATAGTGAGTACATTTGAAAGTCTTTTGTTATTTAAACCGACCACGGGAGCGTATTTGAATAAAAGGTTAGCACCTTTAATAGCGAACGCCTGATACTGAGATTGTTATCAATTGTTGAGTACCGTAAGTTGAAATTAATGTATAGCTGCAGTAAGAATGCAAACGTAGTCTTCCGCATTTGTAAATTTTTACTTAGTATGGCTTATATTCTTTGAATGCTTCACTTTATAAACACAATACATTAACCTTTAGTTTATAAACTCGTACCAATTTAATTGTTCACCTATACCTAAACGTCCTTGAAATTATACGCAATACCGTAACTATTCGAATTATAGCTAATCATAATAATTATCGTAAATTGCAACCTATTTCCTCGTTGCATAGTTCTCGGTAATATAATTTCCAGCTTACATTTTTTATTCTGCACTTACGCTTTAAACCGGTAAATGGTACTTAATTATTTATTACTTATCAATTTAATTCAATCGTATTTAAGAACGGGTAGTAAATATAAGGACATATCGGTTTCCTCATCACAAAAAATGTATAAACCTTTCGACTTTCAAATCCAACCTTCATTTCGTATAATTACACAATAATGCACGACCATTAGTCTAGACGCAACGAATACGATTATTTTTAATTATGTTTTATTTTGTTGTTGTATCTAATTACAGAGAAGACATGGAAAAAGTGAATATCAAATTTCACGATAATTTTACCGTTACATATCAACATAAGAAAATTTTGGAATTTGTGCCCGAAATGAGTATAGATCCGAATACAAAAATTATAGTGCCGAATATTCCGCTGCTGACGCTGACAACGCATAGTGTTGAAATTGGATCGTTTTTTGTGAGTAAAGCAATACAGCTGGCACTGGCGGCGACCGATTATAAACCATTTATAGAGCTTACGGCGGATGATTTAGTCTTTGGATACGATGATACGCTTGTGACGCTGGCGCATACATTTTATCCAAAGGAACGGAGGCCTATGTCAAAAATGGCACTTTTGCTTGCTGTAAGTTTTAATGTTATAGGTATATATAAATCTAGTTTTTACTAACGGCTTTTTATTACAGCGAAACGGTACACTGCCTGAAGTTTCTACGATACACACAGGACATTCGGGAATGGAGAAATTCGGTTATATCGATCGATTAAACGGTATGAATAAGCTGCCATATTGGAAGGAGGAGCCATGCACAAATTTAGCCGGCTCTGAAGGATCATTTTTCCCTCCACGTGATTTTTCTGGTGTCGACCGTGTATATGTGTACGACAAAGATTTATGCCGTATCATACCATTGGATTATAAAGAACCGGTCGTAAAAGATGGTATAAAAGCAGATCTGTACGAAATACCGGAAGATGCATACGGCGATTCACTTAATAAAAAAGATAATAAATGTTTCGATCCAAGCGGTAAAACAACGTTAAAAGGACTACAAAATATTAGTCCGTGCCAGTATGGGGCTCCTGTTTATATATCGAATCCACATTTTTATCAGTCCGACAAAAGTTTATTGGCTGCGGTCGAAGGACTGAATCCAAAGAAAGAAGATCATTTCTCGTTTTTTAAAATACAGCCGGTAAGTTACCGTACGCACCGTCATTTTATAAGAAATTTAATAAAATATTTTGTGCCATCCACAGAAAGTTGGTGTTCCGGTCGAGGGACGTATTCGAGTGCAATTAAATTTAAAAGTAGAACATGCCAAAGATATTGGATTAGTCGAAAATTTTCGTAATTTTGTATTCCCTATTATGTGGTTGGAAGAGGGAATCTCCGATTTAACACCCGAAATCCGTCGATGGATTTATTTGGGCACAGTATTTGCACCAACCGCCATTCCGATTATAGCATACGGCATGATATGTTTGGGTGCCCTAATACTAATCGTTATATTCGTACGTGCCTATCAAAGCTTTGTATTCACGACGGACCCCACAATAGAAATTCTTGAAATGGGTCGACGTTCAATACGACGAGGTAGTAGCTTTATAGCAAATCATCAGCGTTTGCTGATGCATCGCGAAAGTTATGTGCTGCTCAAAGAGTCACCATCGAGTAATAATGATGACGAATCATCGCCCACATAACTTTTAATGTATATACGTTAATTTTATAGTATAGCAAAAAAAAACATATCACAAAAAAATCGCCCATAAAATAAAGCTCTGCAACAAAAGCTTTAACTAATTTATATAGTAATTAAAAACAAAAATAAAGAAAATTACGGTTGTGATAAATAAAACAAATAATTAATGTTTTTGGAACAAATAATTTTAAACATAGCCTTAGGTATTTAGTAGTATGTAGTAGTAAACATATATTAACATGACAAGTTAAAATATAATTTAACCATCCTCAACTTTCCTGCCTTCCTTTATACATAACTCACCTGAAATCCACAACATAAATAATTATTATAAATCATTTCAAAATACTCAGGTTAAAGGACTATCTTGAACCCTCATCCAAAATCATAAACTATATACACTCCTCTACATCCTAGAATCGTTTTTATAGTAACTTTTAAAACTGTGTTCATGGTACTATCCTCTAAACACTTAAACGTTAAAGTATTATTCATAGACAAACTAAAGTTAAAAAATTATTTAAGCTGAGTTAACAAAGTAGATACATTATAAGTTTTCACTTCCGCATTGTTTAAAAATTTTCATTGAATAGAACTAACGAAACTATTAAATTGAAGATGACAAATTCGGCACCAAGAAGATAGCCTGTAGAATGCTCTTGCACGTACCTTCCACGCACTACACAATGAGAAACTTTCATGGAATGAAACTTCTTTGCCCAATACCAAATTTAAAAAAAATTTAATTAGCTCAGACTGAAAATTTAAAAAATTTACTAATTTTTTATAAAAAATAAAAAAAGTTAAAAAAAAAATAAACATGGCTGTTTTATGTCTGTGTTGTAATAAAAATTTAAAATTAAATTCGAGTACGCAAAAAATTATAGTTGTTGCCCTAAAAACAAATTTTAAATTATAATTACAAATGATAAAAAATTCAAATCGCCAATCGAACATTTTGTTTATAACTTCATATCCAATTTAATAATTAATTTTAATATTTAATTTATAGTTAGAATTTTATTTTAATTTTAATGTTTAATTATAATTTTTTTGTTTTTGGGAATTAGATATTAATTATGTGAAGAAATAAATTAAAATTTTATATTTTAGTAGATTGATAAAAAAAAAACATAAATGAATTTTGTATTAAAATAAATTAAAAAAATGAAACAAATGAAATTTTATTATCAATTGTTTTAATTTCTTTGCACCTTCAAGGGAAAAGTGACAAACAGTGGCTAACATTTAGGAGTATTTCGAAAAACTAAACTGGACTTGGTTGATTGGAGTAAACGGTCAAGTGTTAACAGATGATGCTGGGCTTTCTATTTATATATAATATAACAAAACTGAAGGAGTAAGTGTGATTGTTCGTTGTGACAACACTAGCGACATCTAAAAGGAAAAAACGACTATGGATTTGATACTGATGCTCAAGGTCAATGCAAGTATGAGCCATGCGACCAAACTATTATTTACACTTGCAAAACGATGAAAAAGTGATAAATTTTTATGATTTTCTAGTTTTTTCGAGTTGAACCACTAGGGTGATCCCCTCAATGTGAGGGCCGCATTTGGAGGTTGCACAAATATTTCACTTGGTACTTTAAGATTTTGACTGTACACAAGATTAGCAGGCTTACACTGGAGATTTTCTTTAATTGTCGTCCTATTTCCGATTAAACTCAATGGAAGTTCGCTGGTCCAGTTATAATCGTGCGTTCATTCGCACTTAAGATTCGGCTTTGAGATCCCTATGATACCGCTCCGCCACCGTTTGTGTGGGTATGTCCCTTTAGCGACCGTTTGTGTGGGTATGTCCCTTAACGGATAGGACTCAGGCCACCTTATAAATCTATCGACCAAAGTGAGAATGTACGTGTACTGTTTTGACTGCTATGTCCAAATAAACATACTCAAATCGAGCGATCTGTCGGAAAATTTTTGATTTTTGGCAGGACCAAATATCGTGGCCAAAACCAACGTATTCTTGTTTATGTGGCGCCAGACAAATTTTAATGCCACCAATTTTCTTGTCGAATATATAACTGGATGTGATGCAGTATATGCAGTTCGTCGAAAACGATTCGTCTCAGTTTGTTGGGTAAGTATGGGTGTAAGTCCTAGCTGCCGTTTCACAAAAAACTCTAAGGCTGCTGTTGAACATTTTAATAAAATTAACTTTGTAGAATTTTAACGTCCAACTTGAGATTTTTCAAGGCATCGACATAATTACAGTTCTTGGAGAAAAGGGCAATAGGTTGCCAAGTCTTTGTAATATAGCTTACATTTTTGTAATATAGCTCCCAAAAAAATTACTTTGTTTTCTTCTGCGCCAAGAGCCCAGTAAAGTGCTGAAAAATTGTCAATTAATCGGCAAATTCGCACAGTGATGATAGTAGTTTATTATCCCGATAACCTTGATTAATGAACTTGATCAATTGATGTCGGGATTGAAAATTAACGATTGCTGCTCAATCCATCGAGGGCAAAACAACGTTTTTACTAATCTAATGGCTCAAAAAGTTCAATAAAGACACTCCGAAAATAGACTTTGACAGTTTAATGTTTATTCCAAAATCGGGCCAGCTCAGCTTACTCAGATCTTCTGGTGATAAAAATATCGACAGTATATACAAAGTCATTGTGCAGACGAAACGGCATTCTCATGAATTCGTATAAACCGAATGATGTAGTAATGGTTTTGATAATTTCTTCGGACTCAAATATCTTTCCGACTTGACGATATGCCCTTATAAAATGTACTTTCGAAAATAACGAACATCAATGCGGAGATGTGATAAAAATTTCAGTATATTAAGAATTGAGTACCGATTCGGTACCGTAACACTTTTCCTTTTAATGGAACATATGCAGAGGCAAAGACATAGGGAGACGTAGAATTAAGGATCTATTATAATCTTCGTAGTTTGGAAAAGAGCAACTGACCGTTCGTAACTATATGACACTACATTGTGTTTTACTGGGTGTCTATAGTTTTAGGTGCCTGTGTTTGTGTATGAAATTCGCTGAGTAAGAACGCGTAATCTTCCTTCTCGACATTAACATTTTTGGGGCGAGGAACTTCTGAATTAATGACGGTATTACGCTTAATGTCCACGAAAATTACAAACTAAGGTAAGAAATCTGACCCCATTATGAGGATGGTAACCCCTTTGGTGACAGGAAACTGTTCCAATCTTGAGCACCATGAAATTGAATGCTGTTCAATTGATATTCACTCCATTAACGATGACCTCCTGTCAATACTGTTTTATGCATACAGTTTTACGAGAATTTGACTTCTGTTTTGTATATTTGGACGACCTGCTCATTACCTCTCAAAAATATACGATCACCATCTCGAACACATCAAAATTATCTTTGCTAAATTAGAAGAACACGGCTTAGTATAGTAAACGTAGACAAATGCTTTTTGCATAAACCGAAAATCTCTTTTTGGATCCACTTAGTTACTCAACAAGGTATATTACCACCGCAAGAAGTAGTTCAAGTAATCAATAATTAAAGCAACTAAAATGATTTTTTAGGCATAATAATGCTGCCAATCAGGCATTACTAAATGGCTACCTAAAAGTTTACAGTGATAGAAAAAAAAATACAGTGGTAATGATCGTGAACTTCTCTATACTTAACAAACATTTGTTACACATCCCCCTAGTTACAATAAACCATTTAAATGTCTGAGACCAAACCCAAAAAACCAGCCTACACTGAGAAGCATTCAAAGAATTCAAGATATGCGTAAACGAGTATTTGGAGATATTTAAAAACTTCAAGCTTTTAAAGTTATATAATTACTGCAAATTGTAAAATGTTGAATATGTATATATATATATATATATATATATATATATATATATATATATATATATATATATATATATATATATATATATATATATATAAATTGATTGGCTAACAAAACTTGAGGAATCCTGGCCTTAAACGTCCCAAAACATTGTGACGCATAAGTCATAACCTTGTGATTAATTATAAAGAACTTTTTTTGCTCTACATAAATGGAATGCATGGCCACCATCAAAATCCAGTACGAGATTGTTGTTGATTTTCCAAATGATTCGAGGTCAATCGATAGTTAAAAGAAACTCTCGGATATATTATCAATACAATTAATGTAACAAGTATGTAAAGAATGCACGGAAAACACATTTCCATTTATGTAATATGTATTGATGTCAGCAGCCGAAGTCACAGAAAAAACAATTTGCTGACACATTTACTTTCACTAAACCCATCATTAAAAAGAACTGGAAAACAATCGCTTTCGATTATTGAAACAAAATTAAGATTGGGAAGTCTCGTGATTTTTTCGAGGTTAATTTTTTTTCTGAAATCATGGACATGAGAATTGCATAGTTTCCTTTCTAAGAACTGAAAATTCGTTGAATAATATTCAGACATTGTTTAGTCTCTTCAGTCGATTAATTCCTGTGGTTGCGGGCACACACATTTCGTAAAAGACTTCTAAATACTATCTTTAGAATTCCACCACAGCATCCTTGGCTTGTTGTAGGAGGAGACTAAGCAGAGATTAGATCGCTGAAACCTCAATTTTAAAAATATCAACAAAAAGAAAAATGGATGTACTGCCAAAATTTTAACCGACCCCCGCTTATTAATGGCATGCAGTTTAGGATTGGTACGTGGAACGTGCAGTCACTAAAATACCAGGCGCGTTTGATGACACACTATATCAGCTATTTAAGAGTATCGCTTGGAACTCGTTGCTCTCCAAGAAACTCGATGGCCAAAAGATGGAGATCACGTGTCCCAATACTATACACAGCTTTACACAGTAGAGATCACATCGGCAATCTTGGTGTTGGTTTTATTTTTGAGCCCAAGGTGAAAAAGGCTGTTTAGAATTTAAAAGCAGTTGATAATTGTATATGTAAACTATGCGGCCACCGATGTAAGCTAACCCAAAGATAAATACTCATTTTACAACAATTTGGATGATCTGATGGGATCCATACCGGAGCACGAATACAATTTTACAGAATAGTGATTGGTGACTTTAACGCTAGAGCTGGCAAAAATCGGACTGACTTATATGAAAACATAGGTCCGCACTCCCGACACGATATACCGACCAATAATGGAGAAATAATTATGTGATATGCGGTCGCGCAGGACCTCATCGGAGCTAGCACATTCTTTCCTCATAAAAATATCCATTTGAAAGCATGGAGACACCTTTGTAAGACGTCCCGATGTCAAATTGACCATATATCAAAATGTGAGATCTTATCGATCAGCTGTCAAATTTGGAGGCAGTGATCATCAATTGATCACTGCAAAGCTAAGATAAAGGTGATTTTTAAAGCGGTCACCGACTATGAAGATAAAGTAATTAAGCGATTTTTTTAGGTAAAATGTGAGCTGTCAGCATTTTTATTTCGCTATAGAATGAATTCATTTGTGTAAAACTTTGATGATAGTCTATAAAGACCAGCCTGTAACTCTTCGGTAGAAAGAGGACCATATTTTCTTTCTTCTAATATAATCTGCAGTCGGTAGAGCAGACGGGCGTTAAATATGAATCGTAAACTTCTCAAATTATTTTGGTATTTTAATGCATCGATTACATGATTCTAAAGCTGACCTTTGATTCATCTTTGATGGTAAATAGAACAGTTTTTTCTTTTCGAACTTCTGGCAGTTCATCGATCCAAATTGAACAGTTGAGCAATCCAACTTGCATCATACCTCTTGAAAGAACATCTGCTGGATTCTAATTTTATAAGATTTCGTTGTGCTCACGGCATTTAATGTAACTTCACCCTAGTGGTCCCAGCTCTTCGTAGTTAGGCGAAGCCCCACTCTCCTATGCAATCTGTTTTGGGGCCGAAGCTCTCCCAACTCTTTCGCGGTTAACTTAACGTCCTACTTTACGCCATTACTAGCCAATTCGAATACCCCACCCTCTTTACGCAGTTATCACTTATTAGAGTAGTTTGAGAGCCCAAATCATGTAGACCTCTGGCTGCATGTATAATTCCAAATTCGTCTTGGATATAGAAAAATACTGTTGACAGCAATGTTCCTCCTGCATTTTTGTTATATGTTGATGTAGTTCCAGGTGACATTCCGTCAAAAAATCCAGCAGATGAGTAATTGTAGGAACCTCAACATTATTGAAATGTCTGGCAAATGCTTGTTGTGTTTCTTTATCCAATTTCTTGGTTAAAATATGAATAACCTGAGGATCACGCGATTGCCAATCTCGTTGGATTCAACTTAATTATTTGTAGCCATCAACAATTATGTAGTTGGCGTCAGGCAATGCCTTTCTTTCTGGTTGATGTTTCAAACTGGATGCTTTGAAACAATGTCATTTTGAAAAGTTCCCTCTAAACTATTCTATCATTACAAGTGGTAATCGCAGTTCCGATGCATGACAAGTTGATCATCCATATGAATTATATGGAATTATATGGTCCTGGGAAGCGTTTGCAGCAAAAATATTACTAATTGAGACTGAGTGGGCATTGTAGAGACGCTTGCGAACTGCTTTAACTTCGTAAAATCTATCGTCAAAGTCTTCTTCTTCAGATGATTCATCAGAAAGAAGCATGATTTGATGCTCAACATAATGAAATTCTTTCCATGCCTCGTTTAAGTTCTCGATTCGCATCTCTAATTGTTCAATGTTTACCGCCTGTTCCGAGTCGTAACCAAATTTATCATTTATCTTTTATGGTATCGCGTTTTTTAATAAGAACTTGTAACTCAGACATTTTATCATCACGTTAAAGTTAATATTGCTTGAAGTTATTTGTGTAATACCAACTAAATCTGCTCTAACTGGGATATACTACGAATACGTAACCAAAAGTGATAAATCGAAGGTATACGCCACCGTTAGGTCAATAAAAATTATAACACTTGCAAAATAGATGTTACAACTGATTAAAGGAATACAAATTATCCCCGGTTTCGGCACCATAAAATGTTTCCGCACAAAAATGTTTATTTTATGTTACAAAAATTTGTTCTTATTAATTATATCAGCTTAAGCTGATTGTGATGTTGTCCGTTTGTAGTCAAAATACAAGTGACAGTATATAAAAATCATCTATAGTATATTAGGGGTGGGAAAGAGGGCTTAAGTTAAATGATCTAAAAATAGCCCAAATGTCGTCCTTATCTGCATGTGATCCACCAAGCTACGTAATTAACGAGGCGACCGAGACACGGCGGTATAACCGACTATCGAGAATTTAGTAAATGATGTTCTCAAATCAGACCCACTACCAACTAGTACAGGTCAGAGTGGTAGATGCTACATGACCAGTAAAACAAACAATAATACAACTAATTCAGGTAATTGTACCCTAGGTGGTAAATTCAGCTAAACAGCTGGGAAATCTACCCTTAAACGAGGCTGGCTCAACGGATTCTGGGGTGAGCCAATCATTGTTTAAAAGCCCTCTTAAGGAACTCAACCCATTTGGGCAAAAACCCAGCGTGGTTAGTTCACCACCATCATTAGCTAACACCTTGGAAAGGAAAACGCAGCACAGCGCAGTAAAACTTACGAAATAGAAAAGTTAACGTTAAATCTAAACAAAGACCTCGAAAACTTACAACGAGAAACAAGGAGTCAAAAGATGCTAAATGCAGTAATAAAACACGATACCAATGATCATGTAACGGTTATGTATGAAACAGACGAGGAAGAGTTCAACAGAGAAACGAGATTGATTCTAAACTGCATCAAAAGAATAAGAAAAGCAATATGAGTAAATCACCACAGGTTCCACCCGAACTGAAACAATCAATTGAGCAACTTCCAACCAGAAGTACTGGAGAAAACAGTACCACGGCCACCTCAAGTTATAGTATCCAATTGCAATAATTATTAGAGTATTAGAAGCATCATGGACAACAATCGGATACAATTTCAACCTATAGCTCTAAATAGTGATGATATCAAAATAAATGTCCCAGGCGGTGATAGACGGTGATCACTCCAATTTAACAACACCTAATCAACAGGATATACTGATTGAAAGCCATACAACCATCCTGAGACAGGAAATCCCATTAACTAATGCTAAAGAAGTGAAACAAGAAATAGAGAACTATGTAGTACTTAAAAAATCACCAGGATATGACTTGATAACTGGAGAGATTCCTAACCAACTACCTTCTAAAGCTAGTAAAAAATATCAGACATGATTAATGCTTTTTTCAGACTCCGTTATGTCCTTCAATCTTGAAAATTTACGGAAGTGATAATGATACCTAAAACAGGTAAGCCACCAAGTGAATTAACCTCGTACAGGATAATATCACTTCTTCGGATTATGTCAAAACTGTTTGAGAGACTATTATTAAAACGAATTAAATAAGAAATTGTAAAATCACAAGCCGTTTCGTCCCATCAGTTTGGATTTAAAGAGAAACAATCCACAATCGATCAAGTCCATAGAATAACAGATTTAATAGAAAAATCCTTAGAGTAAAAAAAGATTTTTTTCAGCCATATTTCTGTATATAGCGCAGGCATCTGACAAAGTCTGGCAAGATGATTTAATATTCAAATTGGAGAAAACTCTGCCATTTGAGTATTACAAACTGCTAAGGTCATACCTGAAAAGAAGATATTTTAGAGTTAAACAGGAAGGAGCTTACTGCAGCATAAGAGAAGCTAAAGCAGGAGTCCCACAGGGGAGTGTCTAAAGGTCATTCAGATGACACTGCAATTTTAGCTGTTGGTGACAAAATCGATGAAGTCACATTCAAACTACAAATAAAGCCATAAATAATATACAAAATAAGCTAACTAAGTAGAGAATTGAAGTAAACGAATCAAGGTCTACTCACATTAACAAATTAACATCACTAATTGTCGATATTAACACTACCTGTGACTCTCAATAATATCCCTGTACCACATGCAAATCAAGCAAAATACCTTGGTATGAACCTTGATGCAAAATAAAGTAGAAAGTACACGTGAAAAAAAAAGCAGAAGAGCTTCAGTTAAAATATAGAAAAATGTACTGGTTAATTGGAAGAAACTCTCAGTTATCCATTCATAATAAACTTATGCTTTATAAACAAGTGCTCAAGCCGGTCTAGACTTATGGTATCCAATTATGGGGATGCACCAAAACCAGCAATCAACATATAGTTCAACGATTCCAAAGTAAAGTTCTTAGAGGAATTGTAAACGCCCCTTAGTATACTCGTAATAGTGACCTTCATATAGAGGTCCCGGAATAGACAAAGTCGCAAGTGAAATACTACTTTATCGAGAGGGTATCATAAGAAGACTAAAACATTTTGAGTTATCTGAACAGAGCGCCTAATGCAATAACAAAACATCACTTAAGAGTGGCTTTGTTGGTATATTGTCAGAATCAAACGCTGTTAGTCAAAAATGATTAGTAACTTTGTTAAAAATAAAAAAAATGTATAGTACATTAAATTACAACTACACCAAAAATTGTTTGATCCATTATTTCTTCAGGCGTATAAAAAGATTGTAAATTTACTTAAGATATCGATGCTGTACCTGTGAACTTGACGATACGAAATAAAAGATTCAGCTACTATGACCATTACAAACATTTGGACTAGATAATTTTCCTTCAAAACACAAATATTTTTATTGCCCTACTTTGAGTATCATACCCTTCTGATTAAACGGCTATAAAATATTTTTATGACCAATTAATGTGGGTAGAGATCGATTAAATCTATTAAAAAAAATACATTACCTGATTTAAATTAAAACATCTATAAGTAATTTTTATGTAGATTTAATCTATATAATTAATAATGTAAAGATAATAGAACCACGTCTGTGTTAATTAATTTAACGACTTTTTGTTTGTGTTTAAGAATCTTAAAACCTATTTACATAGTAGTTTTGTTATCTGATTTTATGGCTTACTTTACGAGCATGATGAATTGTTGTTTGGTATTAGATTTGATTTTATATTAAGTTGGATGTTTTGTCGTATGCTTTATTTTTATTACGAAGGTAAATTTTGTCCACTTCCTTCTTCCTAGGTAAATGCACAAACCTTGGTATATGTATGTAAACAGAAATTCAATTTTTAATTGTAATTGTACTATGGAGTATAAAGACCTAATAGTGATGAAAATAACTCAATCCTTTTTCGGAAAACGTGTCTTTCTACGAGAGACACGTTTTTCGATAAAGGATTGAGCAAACTAAATGGAAAAATCAAAAAATTATTGATTTTGTAAGAAATGACGTTTGCTGTTACACAACAAAAAACTGTGAAAGTGTCAAACTTTTGGTTATCACTAATATTAACTACCGAGTCAGTCAATTGTATCATAATGTTGAATTCTTTCGTAAAACGAAATAAAATACTTTGGTGCGGATAAGAATTCGAAACCAAATTAATTTCGTTTTATTGTACTGTTGGTAAAGGAAAATATGGAGGCATAATCATCTTCGGGCTACTATTACGTTTTGCATTAATTTTAATTTAAAAAAAAAATCTTAAATTTGCAAAGGCTAACCCCTTTGCTGATTTTTTGGCATAAAAATTATTTGTTGAAATGTACACTTGTTTTGATGCAGTATTTTGACTCATGACCAGAGCTTTTAATTAAGGTATCATTCATCACAATCGATTTATCCTTCCAAGTATATGTAAAAACGGGTGTACGGTAGGCCCGGCGCTTTCCGGGAGATCCTGCTTAATGCTTGGTCGTACATTCTAAATCAATTAATCAATCAATCAGATGTTGTATTTTTAAGATCTTCCAAAAACCACAAGCGAACACAAACATTAGAGATGTGTCCAAAAAAAAGTTTTCTCGAACATCTTTTTGAATAGTTTATGCGCGGATTGATGCGAGCGATAGTCGACTTATTGATATGAATCGGATCATCATCATCTGATAATGACTCCTGAACCATCTTGAAGTAATTTTCATTTTCAATGGATGGCTCTAAATGTTTGCCGTCATCACCATCAAAATAGTTTTAAGATTGCCAGCTGTTTGCGGAAGCTGGTAAATTTCATCGACTTAGAAATCTACAACTGACTTCCTGTCAGTATTGTTGACAATAATTCTAGTTTCCTGTTGGGTATTGTTGCACTCTTTTCAATATTCGAATTTCATTGACATTTTCAAGCTTCCTGGACTTTTTTTGTTTTGCTGCTGGTAATTCTCCGGGCTTAATAGCTCATTAGTGCTGCATAATTACAACAAAACCATATTTAGGGGTGCTAGGTATCTAGTAGATCCCACTTCTTGACTCAGAATCATTTCAGAAGATGCAGAGTTCATTAACCAGTGTTTTCAATGATAATCAACTCTAGAATATAAATATATATATATATATATATATATATATATATATATATATATATATATATATATATATATATATATAAATATATATATATATATATATATATATATATATATATATATATATATATCCGGATTTATTAAACTTTCGGGGCCATCGATAACCTCTTCCTCATTCGCTTCGTTCCGTTGAGTTATCAAATCCATTGCTAACGTTTTTAGTGTTAGAAGACGTACTGAAAAAAATATCCTTTTCCCGAATTGAAAATAATTGAGAATTATTCAGATACTTTATTAGAGATACAAATACCTCATCTGGCCGTTTTGAATGTTCCGTTTTTAATGGAAGCATCATTCCTTTACTCAACTCAGTATTTTGTTTCCAAGGCTATTAAATAAAAGTTTAAGAGGACCTTCCGCCGTCAACAAAGCGACATCTTCCCTGCTGAGGTTTTTTACAGTAACAGAGCGTTTGGAGAAAGTTTGCAGTGTTGATGTGTTCTTCATTTATCATTTCCTTTTTGAATGGTTCCGTGAGTCGTACAAATCGTTCAACCATAGATTCTAACGAGCTCCACCTAGTTTTGCAGTCCACAGTTAACTTTAATTGTTTTTTTTCGACTTCGACTATGTATGTTTGAAGAATGTTGTTTCGTATAAGAGAGTTTCCAAAAATGTTTGCAACTTTCCTAATTTGAGTGATGTCATTATTGGTCATAATAAGTTATTTGAAATTTTGACGGTTTCTAGTTCTGAGTTTAAACTATTCTAATCCACACTTTTTTCAGACTGTGATGCTGATGATAATAGTGTAACCTTATCTCACATAGTTTTAACCATTTGCTTCGGCCTGGTTATTAACACTAAAATCATTTTCCAGGCACACCTCAATTCTTACTGAATTCTCTTTACGTCATCTTCTAAGATTTTTATTATTTCTATTCAGTGATGTAAGTAGCATTTATCTTCGGTGCAATTGTCGACTTTCAAAACTTCACCAACATCTTCATAGTGTGGAAAAGGAACATTAGGCAACACAAAGTTAAAGAAAACACACAATAACCTAATTATTTTTCAAACAATTGGTTATAAACGAAAAAATATGCCTTTGGCTACCCGGGTATAGCCGGTTCCAATCGGAAAATTGGTAAATCGTTTAGCGATCATAGTTTATCGAAGCTAATTCTGTGGAAAGAAAACCCATCAACAGCAACTGATTGAGCAATTATTTCACTCAAAGACGGACTCGGACACAGCCTTGACGTGAATTTATCGATTTTTTGAATATCACTGTTGATTTGAATACATCTTTTATGCTTGGGACTACTTCTTTCACTGGTGCTCGGATGTTTTCTTTTCAAAGAATGTATGGCATTTAAATGTTTATGAAGACCAGTTGTTACAAATCCCTTAAATAATATGGTTTTACCACAAATATTGCAATTTGTTGTTTATTTTAATGTCTTTTTGATGAAAATCTCCAATTTTTTTGTAAAAACGATTTTAAAAAGCAGATATTTTAATAAAATATTTTACTTACCTAAAAATAACTGTTGTTTCTTGAAAATTTTTTGTTTATGTTCGTTTTGCACAAAATGTCAAACTATTTAGAGTGCAGTGGTACAAAAAATCTGCCTTACCGTCATTTTAGTTCTCTTTTGTTCCGAGAAGCGCAAAAATTTATATTTTTGATTGTTTTTAGTAGATTTGATCTATCCTTTTATATTTTAGAAATTCTCGAGAAGAAACACTTATATATATATATATATATATATATATATATATATATATATATATATATATATATATATACATATATATATATATATATATATATATATATATATATATATATTTTATATCCGGGGAAAACTCGAAGAAAAAGAGTACAGTAAAATTGGTTGGAGAAATGGCAAAAGTACATACACATACAAACATCTTACGTAACGCAACTTTACAATTTCTGTTTTTGACACATCATTAAATCAAAACCTTAACATGAGTTCGAGTTACTTTTGTGATTGCAAAAAAAAAATTGTTTTAGATTCGTTTAATCCTTATATCCGAGCATAAGAAGTATGTTAAAACATTATACATAAATAAACGAAATAAAAATACATAAAAATATATCGTACGGCAGCATAATCTGCTTTTTTATTTTTAATTTAATTCTATTTATGTTTTTTTATGATTATTTTATTGTTATGTTTTTAATGGAATTGGGTTTTTTTTTATTGGAGTTTTGAGAGCTGGTTTTTTGTGTTTTTTGCAGGGTATTTTGGTGAAGTAAATTTTTAATATGAAATGTTGCAAATATAGCTATACCTGTAGGCAAACAATCATTAAAATTTTAATTTATGTTTGGATTATACAAAGTTTTAGTGTATATGTACCAAATAGTAGTTTTGATTGCCATGATAGTTAATTTTTTTACGAAACTAAAAAAAAGACAGGGTTATATAATGTACAATATTGCCCTATCGAAATATAATTTAAGTGCCCTATCGTACCACGTCATTTAGTTATGTGTTTTTGACAATTAGTAAGTTCAGTTATATTTCAAATATTGGATTTCACGGTTACTGCGTTTTGGAAAACACACTCTAGTATTATTAGGAAGAGCAATGCCAAAAAGTATACATATTCTATCCATACATCTATCCGGTTTTTATTTTTATTCCCTTTAACTTTGAATTTCGTTTGGCTTTTGGCATTAGGCCGCATATTAAAAGTCGACGTTTCGCTGATCCCTTTTGTTATAAATCAAGCCCTGTCGAAAAATTATTGTGAGTGAACGAGTTTGGTGAAATATTACTTGACGGCATTGTCAAAAGCCAGAATGGTTCACTCATAGCACAAAATTCAATACTGGGCTGGATTTTATCAGGCAAAACAAAAGAAAATTCTTCATTCGAATTTTCATTCGGGGCTCGATATTTATGTGCAAATCATTCTCATAAAGACATACCAGCTCTCATGAGAAGATATAAATATATTGTTAATCTGTCATTTGCCAATTCTAGACCAGATGTAATACTACCTTGAGTAGTAGTAATGGTGGTATTCAAACCATCCCGAAAATCGCTAAATGATGGTGTATTCATTAATGAAAATTAGCAAGACCTATATGCATCAATGCGAACTTATAGCCGTAATAATGCATTGACGAACGTATATGATTGGATTCACTACTGATATAAAACAAATGTGCAAATTAACGTGCTTTCAACGAATTGTATGAAGTTCTAGTCCTAATGAGCGAATTGAAATGACTTTCGACTAAATACTGTAACATATGGAATAGCAAGTGCTTCATATCTGGCCATAAGAACCTTGTTGCAGTGAACACTCATAAAAGAGCAGACATTTCTCTCGGCAGCTTTAATCTCGCCGGCATGTGAACATTTTATGTTGATAAAATGATAAGATTTGATGTCTGGTAGAGACTCTTTGGAATCAGCCCAAAAATTACAGTAAGAACTGGTTGAGCTAATGACTAGACATATAGAATGATGATTTTATTATAACGCTTGGAATATCATGGAATCTAATAAAAGTCGAATATGGTAATAACGTTTGCGTTTCGAACAATGATATCACGAAGAGGAGTATTCTGTTTGTTGTATCTATAGACTATTTGACCCTTTGAGATGGTTCTCACCATACATTATTCCAGCAAAAAAACTTCTAGAAAATGTATGATCACACAAACTCTAGTATCGCAAAATTTATGATGGGACGATCCCTTTTTAGAATCTACTAAAACAGCGTGGCTAACTAACCATGTTGGCTAAGGAAAGCGGTACCTATAATGCAAATATCATTAGCACGTTTTGAATTGTGTGGTGCTCTACTTTTGGCGAGATTATTCAAAAGGTGGCAACCGTAAAACCGGATCAAACGTGGGAGATATGCGCTTGCCAAAAAACTTGGTACGATTTATGAGAGTCCCTACAGTTGTCTTGTACTGGTTAAATGGACATCCTAATCGATGGAAAGTCTTCATCGCCAACCAGGCTACTCAAATTCTCGACGTGAAATTCAGTCAATAGCGGCATATAACTTCAGTGCAGAATTTTGCTGATTGTACTGGAGAGTGTGACATTTGTAAAATTCATTCTATAAAGAGGGTTATTGGTGACAACACTCTGATGGATGATGAAATGAGTATTGTGTGTACACAGATTAAAGCAACACTCAAATCATGACCCTTGTGTCCAATGCAGAAATGATCCCGATTATTTGACCGTGTTGATACCAGGACATTTTCTATGTGTGCTATCAACACTGTTCTAACCTAGCCTTCTCAATTTGAAGAAAAAATATTGTTCTCGATGGTAACTAATGCAAAAATGTAACAAGAATTTTGGTACATTTATTGAAAGAACATAATTTTCCATCATCCAAATGGTCTTTGCTTGGATTCTTGAAAACATCCAAGAACCGATCTCGTTACACTCAAGCTTGAATCGAAAACCGTGAACGATCGATTTGCAAAATATGTCCACTGCCAATCAACACGGTTTAAGAATCTGTATAGGCAAACTATAATTTCAAACGTTCATCTATAGTTTCTATAGATCTTCACTTCAGCACTTCATTCAGTATAGCTTTTATTTAGTGGACTGGAATGTTGAAGTTATCGATGGCTCACTAACACAATATAAAAATACTCTAATTACCTAAGACAAGATATAATAAAGTTGTGAAGTGTCTATACTTTACAAATGGTCTCTTTTGATCTCTCCTCAACCACTGTATTGCCATGTTCAATGAGCTGATTAAACCATCAGCTTTTTGGTCAAGAGTCCCTTTTTAAATATGTTGCATAATTATTTTTGTGTATTTGCTAATGTCTCAATTTTCTTTGTGACCAAAACGAGTAACTAACTAATTCCTTGCTTTACGACCTTCTCAATATTATGAATTATGTAACTAAAACTATATTTGCGCAGACTACTGGAAAGAACCATCCCATCAGGGGTAATATGCCAGTGTCAAATTATCTGCTTACTGTATATTTTAGATGATACCGTGACTATGTGATCATAATGAATGATCGAGTAGCATTCTTGGCCTGTAATTTCAAAAGTGTTTTGGAGCTACAGTTACTATAAGTGACAACTTCGTCTCTAATTTATACCGTTTTTTACAACAAACATTAAAAATTTAATGCATTCAAAAAACGTTGTTTTATCAAGTAAATGCCACTTGATTTATTATATATAAAGGAGTCATTAAAAATTAATTCTAAATAATCAATGCTTTGAACCGATGCTGTGGCGTTATATTCAATACTTGTAAATATGGTACAAAAACGTTTCAAAACTTAACAATAAATTATAAAAAAAAACAACCGTCTGTACCTCATCACAGATCGTATCCAATCCATTAATTACTGAATATTTTTATAACATAATCTTTCAAATTGACAGCTACTGTTTAATTTTGGTTTTATATGCGAGATAATAATCTGCCTCGTTGCAAATCTTTTTAAATTGATTATATATTTTTACTTTGTTGTTGATTGGTGAAAGGTGAGGTGTTGGTGGATAGATTCCGGGGTAACAAATTGGACACAAAAAGTGTCTAAGTTAGCAGAAAAAAATAGAAACCCACCTGCAGTGTTGGGTTACTGCAAAGAAACCACCATTTGGGGAAGGATAACCCTTCTTGTTTTCATTTCTGTAATTATTTTCATAATCTGATTAATGAATGGGTCCATTGAGTTCTAGTCATTTTTAGGGCTCCTGGATAAGGTATACTGGCATATCAGCGGGAGACCCTCATTACGTCGTTGTTTGTACGTTTCCTTAAGGATTTTTCTAAGCCTTATGCCAAATTTGCATTAATTACAATTGAAGGATGTACTGTTTCTTTTATCTCATCTATTCGACCCACAATGTCCAATACTTACTAACGACTTATTTTTTAATCGTAGACTTTTTTTTTTTTTGCTGCATTTTGCTTTATTTGGTCAACTTTTTTAACTCAAACTTTTTTTTTTCCTTTATCTCCAATTAAGGAGCATAGGGCGTCCACTATTCTGAACCATCTTACTCTATTTGGGGCTATTGCTTTTATTTCCGCCCATGATTTTCCTAGGTGTTTTGCCTCTGCTAGCATCGTTCTCCTCCATGTCATTGCTGGCCTTCCAACCTTTCTTTTTCATTGTGGATTCCAGTCTAATGACATTCTCGTTATATCACTTGATGCCTTCCTCAGTGTGTGGCCAATCCATCTCCATTTTTGTCGCTTTATTTCGGTCTCAATGTCTGACTGACATGTTGTTATATGCAGATTGATGTTACTAATCGTGTTAGGCCAGAAGCTCTTAAGTATTCGTCGAAGGCATTTGTTTACGAATACCTGTAGCTTCTGTATGATTTTTCCTGTATGCTTCCATGTCTCACACCCATAAAGTAGTACCGATTTCACACATGAGTTGAACATTCGTATCTTGGTCTTGCGGGACAGGACAGAAGTATTCCAGTCTTTATGTAACATGTTGAATGTATATCTGGCTTTATTTATACGTTTGTGTATGTCTTCTTCTGTTCCACCTGTTTTCATTACTGTGCAACGAATGTATACGAATTCATTTACATCTTCAATTTGTATATTGTTGATGTGTATCGGTGTGGTTATATTTGTGTTGAGTCTCATCGCCTTGGTTTTCTTGATATTAATTTTGAGACCAACTTCATTAGCTAGATCTGATAGCTGTTGCACTTTCTGCTGCATGTCGGAGTATTTGTGTGTGAGCAAGCATATGTCGCCTGCATAGTCCAAATCATTGAATTTACCAGTTAAACCCCATCGAATGCCCCTAGGGGACTTGTTATCTAGTTTTCGCATTTCATTGTCTAATACGATTAGGAACTGAATTGGTTAGAGTACGCAACCTTGCCTTACTCCTCGAGTGTTGAAGTATGTTTCACTTTATTTGCCTTTGTATTGAATTTGGTTCCCAGCATCCCGATTCATTTCTTGTATGAGTTCAATTAATTTCTTTGGGATGCCCATTTCACAAAGTGTCTGCCATATTGCGTTCCTGTTTATCGTATAGAATGCGCGTTCGAAATCGACGAAGATAGTGAATTCCATTCATTGAATTGCTCAGTGATGATACGGATTGTGTTGATGTGATCAGTGCAACTTCTTCCTGGTCTAAATCCAGCTTGTTCGTTTCTTAATTTTGCATTGATCGTAGGTGAGATTCTGTCAAAGATGATCATTGCGAGTACCTTTATTGTTGTGTTGAGGAGGGAGATACCTCGCCAATTCCTACATTCTCTTAAGTCATCTTTCTTGGGTATCCTAATTATCGCGTCAAGTAAAAAAGATGGCAAGGAATGATCGAAGAAGAGGTCGTCGGTCCCCGAAAATCTCCAGTCATCAATTGACATCAATAACGAAACTAGCAACACCCATCCACCAACGGAACGGGAAGTTAAAGATGTCATTAATAGACTGAAGAACAATAAGGCCGCTGGAACAGACAATATACTTGGGTACTTAGTGCTATTATTATTGATGAGTAATCTAATTATCATCTGATCATGACAATCATCTCAAACATTGACCCTACTTTTGGTGCTTTCTATTCCTCAATGTTACACAGAATTTATTTAAATCAGTAATTTTGTTTCTATCTGGCGGCCTATCCAAATTTCGTTTAAAGCTTTGTGCAGTTGTTTTTCTTTTGGCAAAGTCAATCTCGACCCCGAATTTTTAGCGTTCTAATCGCTCCTTGATACATACATTTCTGGCATTTCTAGATGATTAAAATAATCGATGGATTGCGATTTATTAACTAAGATGTTCATATTATTCAAATCTATAGGAATCAAACTAAATCACGTAGATTATTAAAATAATTAATAATTAATTCTTTTTTAAATTGAGCACGCAAATTTTATATTTAGGTTCAATAAAAACTTACAGTTTTTGTGTTGATTTGGAGTAATTAATTTCCGGTGAAAATTAATTACATCTGATTGATGATAATAATAATAATAATAGTGATGTCTCTTGTTTCTCACGAGATTTGTTTTTTAATCGAGCGACGTCTTACAATGGAATGACATAGTATTTTACGTCGTTTGTTTATCTTTCGTATGACGTCTTTTTGTTGTGTGATCGCACCATCTATTGATGATCACTGCAACCATCATTATTCAGCAATGTGATGAAAAGATAAATTGTGTTCGACTTCGAAATTGATTGAATGTCAATGTTAAGTGAATTTAATGGGTGTGATATGATGTAAACATTTATAATTATGTTAATTATATGTTAACATAACTATTTGTACGACTGAGTATTGTATACTCAACCGATACAGATCGATGAATGACATGCATCCTTGTTGTAACATATTTTAAACTAGATAGCAGAAAGGCCAAGTTCATGACAAATGAGCTGATGGGGTTAAGCTCTTTGGTTTAACACAGCGCTGCCTTTAACTGGCGGAAGTTACATTATGTTGCAAAAATTCAAAATATTTTTGCCACCAAATAAAAAAAAGATTTTTGTTCAAGAAAAATTTTCAATGATGTAAAACTCAGTGGTTCTGTCATTACAGACGAAACTGATTCAAGTAATGTTGCGTCGTTATTTTAATTATTCAGAATTGGATGTTGTGCGAAGCAAACCTCAGTTTCGATCTAATGAGGAATTTAGTTAAAAAAAAATTTGTCATCTCATCAGACCATGGCGACCGAGTGCTATGTGTAATTGCTAATTTACGCTCTATATATGTTGTACTGTGTACACATAGCGTTAGCAAATTATATGAATTTGCACGAAATATTTGAATATTTAATTGTGTGTGTAGCGATGGTGTCGCTACAAATCTTTATTTTATTAAAATGGCACACATTTAAGCAAAATGACAGTCATTATTTAGTGCCAGCAGTAACTATTTTACGTTAATGAAATATAAAATGATACCTATAACAAGCAAATGGTTGTAAACCCGATTTTATTTCGTGAGTGTCAAGTAAATGCTCCTCAACCCCAGGAACTCCAAAATTACTATATAATTATAATTATAAATCCATAAATCATCGTAATTATTACTTTAATTTTATATAAAAAAAAACTGTAATTAACGGATATTAAATTAATCAAATCCAGAAACATATTTACTGTGATTTAAACAAAAATGGAACTAATCCCCTAGTCAAAGGTTCCACATAGGTATATAAAATTTAAAAAAAAAATAACTCCCGCCAACAATTTTCCTTTTTTGTACCAATTTCGAAAAGTGTCAATTTCACAACACTAAATTAAATTTTTCAGTTTTTTCGGTGTATAACTATAATTAATAATAACAACAACAGCACCAAAATCACAACAGGTAATTTTATCCCAGATTTCTTGTTTTTTTTTCCTGTGAAATACACAAGATGATGGAGAAAAATTCTTTTTGATCTTTTTATCAGAAATAAAAAAAAAAGAAAAAGGAAAGGAAAATAATAATTTAGAAATAATTATATATTTATAAGCTTTTTTCATAAATTTATTTATTGTAAGAACACAAAAAAAAAAATAAAGTTAATGGAATGGAATAATTGGGTGTACACATTGTTACCTAATTATATGGATTATGTTCGTATATGGTGTAGGTGGAAATGATCATAAAATACATTAAGTACAGTATTGGCTAATGAAATCCGGACACATAAAATTTCGAAATTAAATGGAAAATCCAATTCATGCCAAATCTAACAAGCAGAAAAATTTGAAAACAAATATTTTAAATCCAAATCCACACTGAGGCCTATATGCGAGTAATCTCCTCCATCGCGCCTTTTTTGGGGCCTTTGGTGATATTGATGTTTTACGGATCCATGAAATTAGTCTACGTTTCCTCTCGGTATCAAATTTGGTTCAATACTCGTTAAATAAGCGACAAGCATGTAGTTTTTGTTAATTTTGTCAAGAAGAATCTTCGACAGTCGCAAATTTCCTTCAGTCGCAACTGATTCAATAAGCTTCAATGAGATTTGATGTCTCAGATTTTCATCACATTTAACCAGCAATTTGACATGTGAGCAGAAATCAGTTACTCTGTGACATCAGTAAGCGCTCCAACCTCCACCGAATTTCTTTATCCATTGGAACAGCACCGTATCTGTTCGTTACTTAAGTGTATAGTGAATTTTTTGCAGTTCCGCTGATTTGGCAATCTGATTCTCGATGCGCTGTGTGATGTGATTTGTCCTTGTAGTTGGTCGCAGTTGCTATTGTCGATGAAGAATCAGCTAGCTGGTTTAAACGATTAGCCTGATTATTGATATTTTCCAACAGTCGGTGTCGTGTCCCTTGAATTAGTGTATGTATGCTTCAAGCGTTGAGCTGATTTTCCTAGTTTACCAATAATGCTTCCCATAATCTGCCTATATCTTCCAGAATGGTAAATAAGAACAGTAAAAAGTGAGCTATATATGGGTAAATAAAAGAATATAGAAGTAGTGCCTGGAGTTGTGAAACAATCTAAGTAAAAGCGCTCGGACGATAGTAGATAGTACGATAGTAGTTTGGCTTCTAGATAGTAGTTTGGCTTCTGCATAAAAAAGATAACTTTGTAGTATTGTTCAAGCCTGTGCGTTTCAATATTGACATATCGACGAGAAGAACTTATTGCTCCAATTCAGAATCTTTGTGAAAGAACTTTTAACAAATCTTTCGAATAACTTTTCGCTAACCGGAAGACATATCTGTTGAATCGTTCTTTGATCAAAACTTCTACAGCTTAACGTTGCAATAATTCAACCCTTTGATTAACTTGTTTAAATTTCATGAGTTTATTGATTTTGGCATTCCTGCCGATGAATCATAATCTTGTGTACATTTGACTCAAACCAGTATATGAGGATGAGGAGTCTTTCGCTTCTAGAATTCGTGGCGCCACTGAAAATTTAATCGTCCAATTTTAGCAAAACCATCATTGGCTTGATTTGAATTATAAAGTGGCGACTCACCAAGTTTCTGCGCATCGTATCACAGTATCCCACAGTTTTCATACCATTGTAAATATCTTTGTCGACGATCAACATTACACGAAAAAGGTCTTTCAAGTAGAGATCATTGCAGCTATATATACATAATGAAATATTGAGGCGGACCCAAACAACTGATCTGCGTAATTAGTTTGCTCATAGAAATTCAATACGCCATCAAACCTCACCGGTCTCTTTTAACAACCAAATCGTTATTACAATGGTTTTTTGTGCCATAGACATAAACATAGATGAGATACGAAGATACTTGATTATTGAAGGTAAGCATAAGAGGTAAAGGGTGCGCTAGAATCTTGGGTTCTTGCTCGTGATCCGCTGTTGAAAATAATCAAGAGATGGGATCGTGGCTGGTTGAAGAGGTGATCTAATGTCAACCAGTGGTGAATTATCGATTTGTGGCCCTGCATATGCGTATTGCAAGACGATGTTGCCATTAACAATGACTTCAATATAATAGAGAGCAAATACTATATTTTTAGAGCTTCGGACGCAATTGCAGATACTTACATATACTTTAAATATGTAGCACTCAAAGACACACGCTCTAACGTTCACTTTTACTGAAGGTTTGCCTTTAGCATAGGATCTCCACATCTTCTTCACAACCAATCTAAAATCTGACGCCGAACGAAATTAAGTCATTACGACGATACTAAAGTGGTTCTCAAGAAGTTAACCACTCAGTGAAATCTCGATATTACTCTGCTCTGTTTGCCATATCTATAACGCTTTCCGATGGGTACTTTATAAACCAACTAAGATGGCTCAGGGAATGCCAATAATATAGAGATGTTTCTCCTAAAAGCATTAAGGCATACCGATGTTAATCCATTTGGACGCACTGCCATAATACAAAGATTAGATAGCAATCTTAGCAGTCGTAATCATTAAGTGATGAATTTCAAGAACGCAATTTAATTGCGCGACAAATCAAGTGATATATTGTGAAGTGAACTCAAAAGAGGAACTATATTAGAAACTTCATCCAAACGCAGTCTGTCGAATTGTACCAGTTTATCTTTGCTTCATTGAAAGGCTCCAAACTGGTGGAATAACTACGAGACGATTGTATTGGATAAACTCATGTCACTTTTACATTGTAAAAATAACTTGTCACCCAGGTAACGCTTAACAATGTACATTTGTCACAAAATCCCGAACTAAAATAATTTAGAATACATTTTGACCTCAGATTTACGTGGAACAGACATAATGAAGATAAACGAAAACAAATGAAAATTAAATATGCCAAATTATCGTGGTTTATTGGCATAAACTCAAGTCTGAAATTAGAGCACAAAGTTCTTCTTTACAAAACTAAGGGATCTTAAAATAAGGAATCTAAATAAAACAGTATCTTAACGAGCTTGCAAGAGAGTTGCTTGGTTTTTAAAGCTATTTGTCCATTTTCTACATGTTATGTGGGGTCGCTTGGTTTCATTCATTCTTCACTATGTCAGATTCAATTGCACAGTACTGTATAAATATAATTTAACGAGATTGGAAAAATTCTTGGAAAAAATCATATTTATGTATAAATTTAGCTTTGTAATTAATTTGATTACTTTGTAATTTTTATATTATCAAAAAATTTACAAAAAAAAAAAAAAAATCTGCGCGTGTTTATGGCACAATATGATATGATATAGAAAAGTTTTATTTTGTTTTATGTATATCACGTTTATGTTTTAATATAACATGTATAAAAAAATAAGTAAAATTTGAACGATATGGCTTTAGGTTTGTGCTGCCAACCTAAATTATGGTGCACAATTTTATAAAAAAAAATCTGTAATAAAATTAATTAATTTATTCGCCTGACTACCTGCAGACATAAATGCACACCCCAATAATTGTATTTTCCATCTTAAGGGTTTACGAAAGTGTACGACGTTAAGTCGTAAATAACATAACAACTACCAACTTTTACAGGAACGTCGATTTGTAGTTCGATAAATTTGAGACGTGGCCATGCTAAAATATTATAATAGGTTAAGATCTATGTAAGTTTCTTTTCATTTTCCTGTAATACTTGTTAAACAAAAGGCCACGATGCTATCGTGGGCGGCTTGGTACAAGAAGAGAAGGTTAGAATCATTTCTACAACAAAGTTCTGATAATTAAAGCCTAATTTAACCATCAAACAACGAAAGCTTCTCTTTAAATATTAGATAGTTAAACCATTTGATTTTATCGATATTCATTCGTAATAGCACGAAGTTGAATTACTGAGAATAAAACAACTCAAAAATGACGGGTTTTTGCTAAAATTTTGAAATACTGCAATTAATTTGTATTTTGTGTTCACTCATTGCGATTAAGGTAAAACTAACTGCAAAAAATAAGAAAATTCCAAATACCAAAAATAACGTTTGTTTAGCTTAAAATTAAAATCAAAACAAAAATTTTGCACGAAAATTAAATGAAATAACTGTTAAACAGACGAAACTCGTCACAACACTCTCTTCTTTGAATTCAATTTCATCACTAGACTTCAGGCAAAAATCAGGCAAGGAGCAAGGCCACAAAATTATCATAGTGGACAAATTTTGCAATAAAACACGTGATAGTGGTCCAATTTCGATGAGGGACACTTTAATTAAAAGCTCTCGACATTTGCAAAAATACAATTGCAAAATAATCGAACATTTTCATAAATCATTTTCGATCATAAAAATCAGGCACGAGGAACTGTCACAAAACTGTCAATGTGTACAGATTTTGCAATACTTTTACGTTGAGCTTTTACGACGAACATTGTTATCTATAAACTATTATGGTCAATTGGCCCTATTACACTGTGTATGAATGACATCGAACCCATAGGGTTATAATCTGTATATATAGTGATTCTGCACAAAATGAAAACATTTGTTATAGCTACTTAACCCATATCTCAATTCGGAAAAATGTGAAAACTTATTAAATAATCTACTCGTCATCCGGAAATTATTTAAAGCAAACTCATAAACCAAAATCAAATTAACTTCTATACGATGTACGAGACGAGTTATAAGAAAAATGTTCATAGTTGCTTGTGCACGTCTTCCCTAAAAGACGTTTGTATGATTTCATCTCAATTTTTTCCGTATTTCCTATTTTTTTATTTGTCGATAATGGTTAGAGAATAGTAAAAAAATGGAAATAAAAGAAAACCGGAGGAAAATATATATACAATTCTTCGTATATGGAGAAAATTTTTCACTAAGTGAGCGACCAGCTGACGCCTTTATTTTTATAGTCGAAATATTATATTCTATAGAATTTTTATCTTCTTCAGATTTTCCTTATTTTCACTGTGTGTTACATATTCCACATTTCCACCCTTATAACTCGTATACACAAAAATACTTTGTTTTTTTCATGAAATGGAAGTACGAGTATTTATCTACTAACCAGAATGTACTGTGTGTATATGTAACGTATATACAGCAAGGGATGTAGTAATATAAAAAAATGTGTGTTGCTTTCGGTAAATCAAAATCTATTTGTACATCGCTGCTATATATGTATGCGAGTAGATTGTTCAATAAACAGAATTTCAACAGTTATATAACAATAAACTAAATGATTATTGTGTCGAAAATTTTAGCACTCATGTTTGGATCCCTCCGATATATTCGCCACACGAATCCAAATTTAGTTATAAATAATTAATTACTATGCAGTAAGTTAAATTAGAATTTTGAAAATTTATTGTGTTGCCGACTGTGTGCAGTCAATTAAGATATAGTACTAAGCGGTTTTAGAATGTCGCCCTCGTTTGAATTTAAATAGTGCATCTAAATGTGATTCAATGAGTTGTCATCCTGATTGTGTTAGTATTGAGTTAGTTGACTCGGTAAAGTATATCGGTATCTAGCTGGATTTCTAAACTAGGAATGTAATGTTACTAACATTATCTACTTCTAAGAGTTTCGCTTCTTGATTTACGCCTTATTTCTGAACTAAAAATGATAGTTTTACTTTTACAAGTTTATCCATAGACTGATTACCAAGATTTGGATTATTACAAAAATGTGTAATTTTTGTAAACTGGCTCTTTAATAACTTCCAAGACTTTAGAATTTTTTCCATTTGTCTAAAATTATAAGTTAAATACTTATTAAACTTATTCGAGTTTTATTAGGCAACGTAAGTGTTTCATTTTGTATCATTTCCAAAATTTGCAATAAACTTTTGTATGTCCTATTTTCCTCTAGTTTGTTTTAATCCACTATTCTGGTTTCTGAATGTAAAGTAAGATCATCTAAACACTAGAGTTCCACTATTCACTATTAGTAATAGTGGGATTTTATTTGTATTCACTATTCAGTTTCATACACAAAACAATTGAGTCTGACTACAAAAATTTGTTACTCACACATAAAAAAAACAATGCAAAAAACAACTATCTTGTACTAATAGACAGAACTTTTGTTTTTGTTTTTTTTACATTGGTACTAAAATATAAAATTTCCTCTAAGAAATTTTATGTACAACCCTTTATTTATTTGATAAATGTCATTGTCATGTATTTTTAATGCGATTAAAATTTAAATCAAAACTACTTTTGTATCATTGTATATTTGTGTAATTTCTTGTGGAAATTATTGTGTGTGTTTATTTGTGTGTTGTGTAGTGTTGTATACTTGTTTGTAATCTATCCAATCACAATCCAGTGATACGAACCGGCAACAGGCAAAAACGTAACAATTAGTGACAGCGGTGGGATTGGGAGTATTTAAAATGATTATGGACAAGTTAACGAATAGACAATTGAAGGAGGCGTTGGCTCTTCTTGGTACTAAATTTGATCTACAAATAAGACTCCGCGAATCCATGATAAATGAAGGCTAGGAGCATCACGAATTCGACGGTAGCAAATTGGAAACGACTAAGACAGAGGAAGTTGACAGGAGACAGTCTTTCCAATACAAATATTTGATATGGCTCATCAGTTGATTTCAGCCATGTAACAGATGATGACAGACCAAAGCAACCGACAAGAGAAATCTTAAGAGGAAACTCGAATATTTCAAGAAAGACAAACCAAACGACTAAAAAAATCTCAAGAAGAACAAAGCAGACGACTAGAAAAATCTCAGGGGGAAATTCAAAATCCCCAAGAAGAAGCCAACGACTAGAGAAATGTCAAGAGCAACAAAGCAATCGACTAGAAATACTCGTAGAAGGACAAAACAAAATGGATGAAAAACTTCTCGAATTGTTTACTACTCACCAAAGAGAAGTTAAGAAAATAAAAGAGAAATTAACAACGAAGATTCTAGAAGTTGAACAGGTTAAAGTGGAGGTTCAACAAGTTGATCACAAGTTAGATAGCAAAATTGAACATGTCGAAGTTAAATTTAAACAGACCGTTCAGCGTCTTGAAAAGGAGTTAATTGAAGTTAAAGTAAATGGAACAACTTCGCAAATAGTTCAACACGTGCAATCAGTTCAATTAAAGCCTCCAACCTTTGATGGAACAACATCGTTTGGTTCAAACTTCAGTTTTCAAACAGCTGCCCTCAGAAATTGTTGGAGTGAAGAAGCTGCTTCACTGATTTTAGCATTAAAAGGAACTGCAGCTAAAACGCTACAGATTATTCAAGATAACGAGCGTACGGAATACGGTAAAGTAATGCAAATGTTGGAGCGTAAATATGGTGGTGATCATAAACGGGAGCTCTGTAGGATGGAGCTAACAGTGCGATATCAAAAGATTGAAGAATCACTACAGAAGCAGGCGGCAAATATCGAGAGGTTTGTGCATTTTGTACATTCTAAGATGACTTCAGAAAACGAAGACAGAATCAAGATTTATGCCGTCGTACTGTATACGGGATTTTGAGATCAAGAGAGTTGTAGTACTGTCTCCAAAAGCAACATTCGCCGAGACCTTCGACTATGCATTAACGGCGTGTAAAATCATCAAGATGATAGTAATGGATATGGATGAGCCAGCGAGTAGAGAAGGCGGCGGCCAGCCGTTAGAGAGGTTCAGAGATTTAAACTGAATCAGATGATGGGGTTGTGGCAGATCGGGCCATTTCTTGAAGGATTGTGTAAATTGGCTAATGTATCGCAGGCCAAGGGAAAAAGTTGAGTGACTGGCGGAAGAGGGGGGTCAAAGAGATTGTGAGAAACGGCGAGAAGGACGATCAAGAATGCCAGTGTATCGTGTACCTGGTTGGTCACTTATTACGGAACTGTAGTTGGTGAAAAGGAAGCTCAGTATCCCCTAGACTATGGCGAAGAAGCAATAAGGCAGTAACCATTAATGATGGTGAAATAACGACTACGATATCAAACAAAGTGGAACATCATAAGGAACACACATCAAGAATATAAGGGCCGATTAGATTCCTTGCAATGCGACCAAGTATAGGAAATAATGAAACTATCATCGATGTCAGGCGCATGAAAATTATACCATCAAAAGAATTGGAAATTGGGGAAAAGCAAACAGTTCCAAGTGCAGCTGTATGTGACCAAAAGTGCGTCGACAGCAGGAAGGAAGAGTTTAACAAAGAACATCGTTTAGTGCGAAGAAGAAACGACTTCCCAGATTTAAAATCAAGGCCCAATGTGACGTACGAGCGAATAATAGGGGATTTGCTTTGATCAAAGACGAACGATGTGATTTATAGGATCAAGAAATAGTGACGAGGTAAACCAAAAGTTGTGCATCTCGAGGGAATGGCATTGTATATAGAATAAAGATTTGGATCCTGTTTTGGTGGGCGGTTAGTAATATTATACCACCTAGCGTGCGATAGCACATCTTCAAATATATTACGATTTCTCTAGGGTTAAACTTAGAGACATCTATTAAGTAACGATTGTACTAAAAAATGATAAAATAAAATAGAGTAGTGACATTTCGATAGAAGTAGAATGTTCGAGATGCATGTAATTTTTGTATATAAGCGAAACGATGTTGTGAGCGAAGAATAGTTGTACTTTAAACGCGAACTAGTAAAGATTAGCGACTAACCCCCACCAGTGGTAAGCGGTTAATCTAGTGAAATTAAAGTGTCATTAAAAGTGAATTAATGTTGTTAAAATAAAGAGTTATTTATTGTGATTGAATTAAAGAAGTGTTGTATACTTGTTTGTGGACATTTATAATCAGTAGAAGTTATTTACAATCCAGTGATACGAACCGGCAATAGAGAAAATTGGCAACAATATTATAATAACCGGTGATTTTAACATAAATAGGCTTAATAACAGTAAGTCAAGTAGCCAGTACAAAAACGTGTTGGTCAGTCAAGAATTAACTTCCAAATGATTAACCCACTCATTTTTTCAATCATAAATTTATCTATCTGTTGTATCTGATGTCTGTGGCGAGAGCTCCAATGTTTGCATTTTAATATATAGATCCTATAAATACATTAATTTAGATGCGTTGGCTAATGACAGGGTGAATATACGTTGGGTTTCTATTTTTGAGACCTACTTAATCACTAGAGCCTATTTTAGCTTCTGTGCTGTCAATGAATGTGCTGCGAAACTAGCTATATTGCCAATTAAATCTAACTTCGTTGGTGATGATGGTATACCATTAAAGTTTATTAAATTGATCCTAGAATATATTTTACCAATTCTTTGCCATTTAACTATAAGACTCATAAAGCTAAGATCCATTAGTATATTACCTATATGTTGTCAAAAGTTCTCGAAAGAGTCATGGTTCGATATTTGGAAAATAATAATAAGTTTGTTAGGTTTCAATCTGGCTTTAGGAGCAAACAAAGCTGCTGTGCTACTAAAAATAACTAAAGATATTTATGTTGCTCTAGATAAGGGTCATGTTGCATTAGTGTTACTTAGCTTTTCCAAGGCTTTTAATTCACTAAATGTTGCTTGTTTAAGTTGGAGCCATATTTTAATTTTTCGTCGCAAGCAATTAAATTGATTTAAAACTACCTAAGGTGATTACTTACGTCAGCTTTAATAATGAAAATTTGCATAACATTAATATAGTGTTGGAAGTTCCTCAAGGATCGATACTTGAGCCCATATGTTTTTGCTTTTTATCAATGATATACCTCTTCCGTAATTAAACGTTGCAACTATCATATGTAAGCTGTACAAGTTTACGCAAGCAACAAATTTGAAGATATTTAACATATTACCGCTTCGGTTAATGCTAATATTAAAGTTGAATTATTCGAAATCGCTAGTTTTACATATCATTATCTGAATATTACATATCCAGCTGTGTATATTGGTGATACTGTTGTGCCATTTGTCGACAAATCACGTAAGTTAGAATTCATAATGAACTCGAAGTTCACTTGGGATTCATATGTAAGCCATATTTGTTCAAATATCTACGCTGGGTTGAGAAGGCTATCTAAATTAAAAAAATCCACTCCCACAATAACTAAAAAAGCATTAGCTCATTCCCTACTCAGACATAGGTTAGATTACTGATCTAACCTATGCCGATATAGTTATGAGTTTCTTAAGTTATGAACATATAGAAGAAGAATTAATGTGGCCTTTAATTCTATTACAAGATATGTATATAGTTTGTCTAAATATGACCACATTACTCAATTTTCTAAAAATGTATTAGGTTGTTCTTTTGATAATTACCGGATAATATAAACAATGCATATTCCTGTTTATTGGGAAATCTGTTGATAACTGGAATATTTGAAAGAAATTCATTTATTATTTTTTACCACGGTTTAAACCGCCCTTAGAGCAAAATCATTTTTCCATAAAATATTCAACCAAAAAATAAATAAAATAATAATCCGTTTTATAAGATGAATGAAACCAAAAATCCAAATCAAAAACATTTAAAAAACTTGTCGCCAAAGAGCCATTTATAAAAGTGTGTGTATATTGCACTGACGCAGCGTGCATATTCCGTGGATTTTAGTTTATCATCGTTGACAACAAAAATATTGTATTATTACAATTTCACAGAGCAAGATTTAATTTAAAGTAACCCAATTATAAATCTATGTTAAATACAAAAGTACACTATACCGTGATAATTTAAAATTCGATTTACTTCTTTCAAAACTCAAACAATAGAACAGTTTTACAATATTTTAGATTCAATTAAATTAACATTTAAGAATAATAAGAATTATATCGTGTAAACAAATCAAACACAATTAAATATAACATAAAATCGATTAATAATTGGCTTTATTATAATAAATTGAAATACAACAATTTGACAGTTATCCAATTTTTTGTTTATCTAAGTGCGGTATAACTCTGACTATGAATGATGTTATTTTATACTGTCAATATCTTTAAAATGATCTTAAAAATGGCAATTGCCTGCATGCAAAATATTTATGTGAAAAAAGTCCTTTGTTATGCCTCGTAAATTTAGGTTTTGTAGGGATGACTGGCAGAAACGAGAAATTGACATTCTAAGAACTTGACATACGAAGAATAAAATAAAGAAACGTTCCTATAGTAACAGCAGTGTGTTGAACGCGTAATATCCTCATGGTGTAGCTCGTGTTGTCGTTAAGATACTACCTTTTTTGTAAATGTAAATACTTGCTAAATGACATAACAGCCGGCAAAAAATGCAATACGATATGGTAACCGCGATTGCTAAAAATATTATTTCTTTATAGTATACGAAATAGTGTTAAATCCATAGACAAAAGCCGAACAAACAATTGACACTAAAAAATCGACTGAACGAGTATTTTACTCAAACGGAAGAAAGTCGCTTAAACAAGATATTGTACGGCAAATATTTAGCAGATCAATGAACATCAAATTTTACATCAAATTACTGACGATAATTTGGAAGAAGATGGTTTTTAAGAAGTCAGAGTTAAATATATATAGTAAACTAAATAACTTCGTGTCAAATTATGAAAACTATATTTTATTTTTAAACTTAATTAGCAGCTTTACTATAGCATAAGTATGCTGTGACAGAAAGCTAAATAACTCAAAGTTAGACAATATAATAAAAGTAGTATAATTCAATATACAAGATACAAAATATAAACTAAACTATATACGCGCATGCCCTACATCAGAGTACAAAATATTGTTCTAGTTATCAACGCTGTAGTCTAGCCAATCATCATATATAAAACATTTTAAAAACTCTTTAAATTGTTTTTTGTCCAGATGTACATATCAGCTAAGCTAAGCGATGAAAATATTTCAGCAGAGCTTAGCATAGCTTGCTTAGTTATTACATTGCACATTTCAACTATAACATCCCTCACACATACATGGATGCAATTGACGCACATGTAATATTAAAATTAAAATAAGATTGTATTTTAATATAGGAGGCTTTGCTTTAATATTAAAAATTTCAATGTATATGTAAGCGATATAGCTGACATTAGTAAGGGAAATACAACTCGAGCTAAGTTAGTTTTTATCGCTCGAAACAAAAATTATAAATCGCAAGCTTAGCTTAAGTGTGCAACGATACATTTAAATACGTGATATACAAACTATTAGAGATAACATATTTTACATCGCTTAATTTAGCTGAAATTTACAACGGGTCTAATTCTTGCAGATTTAATTTATGTTAGCAAATTATTATATCACGTCAACCAGAGCTTAAATATGTTAGTATAGATTCAATATGCGTTCTAGGGGTTGTTATGAAAAAGTGAGGGTTTCTTCGAGTGTAGTATTCAAGTATATTGCTTACTGGTTGTAACTCAATATTACACTTAATATGACCTAATTTAACTTTATGGATAAATAGGAATGACTTTCATCGATCAAAAGGCCTAAATACATAACTTCTGATACCTGCGAAACTCTTATATAGTTAATGGAAAAGTAATTAGGTAATTGTGTTTAAGGCAGCTTGGTTTTAAATATAAGATAATTTGTTTAAGAGAGGTTTATTGTGACGTAGTTTACCGTCAACTAATTCATAATTTTCGAGAAATCATTTTCCATCATAACGTGTAGGTTCATCAGATTTTTTAGTTGTATATAATGATAGCATCGTCTGCATAAGGCTGTAATTTACCATTCAGATTTAGATTTATAAATAAGTCATTATTATAATAAATAAAAAATTCCGGCCCCAATATGGAACCCTGAGGAACACCAGTAATTAAAGTGGTTTTCTCACTTTAAGCACCGTTTAGAACTGTGAATTGTTTACGATTATGAAAATAACTATATTTAAAAGCAGTTGCGTGGTGATTAAAGGGCGGAACTATACTAGGAATAACAAAAATAAAAAATTAAACGAAACCTATTTTTCTTATTCCATTTTGACATTGTGACTATATTTCTTATTTTTTTTATTTCACATTGTGCGTTTTTTTCTGCAATCTATTTATTGTAATTTTTCATATCTAAATTTATTAAAATAAAATTATATATCTATTCTATAAATTACCTGTGATAGTAGTTATATAAAATAAATTTAAACTGAGGTACTCAAAATCAAAAAATTAATATTCTCTATTGTGTAGTATACAGTGGAATTCTAGCCTCACTTTAACTTTTTTCTATAAACAATTTTTTTTTAGGCATAAAACACCACCAAAACTATTTACAAATGGTTACAATTATTTAATACTAACCATATACGCAAATTATATCTTTGTTTATAAAATGTTTAACAAAAAAAGTATTTTCCCCATTTTCTATTTCATGTTTGTTATTTTTCCTTATTTTCATGCGATAATTTTCGCTCGTCCATTTTTCGTAAATGACAGCTAAAATTTAACGAAGAATTTTTTATTTTCGTTATTTTTGGTTATTTTAAGTTAAGTCGAATACATTTGCACCAGCTGACTGCGATGGAGACCCTTTTATGAATCTAAACTAATTTTTGTGAATGACAGAGTTATCTTTCATGAAAAAATTAATACGTTTGAATATATTGAATTCAAATATTTTTGAGATTGTACACAAAACTAGTAGTTTGAAAAATTCAATTTATCTTCTTTTTTATTTAAATTGGTGTAATTCTTGCTATCTTTAAGATGTCCGGAAAATCTCCATATCTAATTGAAGAATTGATAATTAGTTTATCAAATTGGTATTAGTTTAGTTTTGAATTGCAAAATAAATTTTAACGATGTTATCAAACCCCGTAGCACCATTCTTGTTAATTAAGTTTGAAAGGAACCTTCCTGGTTACTGTTGTATCATTGTCAATTACTTTCGTTTTATGACTGGATTAAGAAATATCTGTAAGTCTTATTATGTATTACAACGAGATTACACAATCCGAAATTTCAAAATCGATTGAAGTCATGGAATCTCCATTTTAGAATACCAAAACCGTTTCTCAAAATAGTTTTATTTAATCTACTTATAATTAAGGACGTAGAGTCAAACCAATTAATATTGAGGTCTCCAAGAAGATATGAATTAGGAAAATTTAAGAGGATACTGTCTAAATTGTTAAATATTAAATTAATATTGTTTCTTTCTCTGTATACTCCAATTATATTATAAATACAATGTAGCATTTATTCACCGCTTTATCAACTGTTAATTGATTTTTATCCAATAATACAGTCTAGAGTCCCAGTAAATAATATGCCCAGTAAAATTCGATCCCTCAATTGATTTTCTTCATTCATGTATTCGCAACTGTTCACCGTTGAACACAACTGTTAATTTTACAATGTCCGCCAAAAATACATCAAATGCCTCGTTTGCTTGTTTCTCTCGTTGTAAGAATTTATACCTTTCGTATACTATATGTTTCCGAGGATTGAAATACTCTTCAAATTTTTTAATTGCTGTTATGTTTTTCCGACTCTTTTTGTTCTACATCTACATCATCCATATTAATTTTGACTACTTAAAATTTTAACGTGTTTCTCCTCCTATATCCCGCAATACTGCTATTTTAATATCATCTGCTTCTTCGTGTATTTTTAACGCTTTCAGATGTGTTTCCTCACGTTGTAAATGTTTTTTCGCAGCGTTTGCACTAATTATTAATGGTGGTGGCACATTATATTTTATTGTACCCGCCGTTTCCAACTTTTTCCCCTTATTATTTTTCTCCTCTATTTTAAATTCGGCTGCGCCATGTTTTATCATTTGATAGTTGAAGAAAAACACGATTTAAGCGCTTAACCCACAGGAAAACTAAAATAAAAATTTATTTTCAATTAGTCACTTTAACTACAATATATTTTATATTTTATTTCTGAAATTCTATGGAACCGGTCCGTAATCTCAATATAAAATTTGTTTAATTCAAAAAATTAATTAAAAGTATTTGATTTCCTTAAAAATTGATTTTATAATTTTTTCGTTACGAAAAACTTACTTTGATTTTAATTTGATACCTTCTACACTTTTATTCCATCAATTCACCATGATGATTCTTGTCTAAAATCACACCGTATGCCACTGTCTCTTCCTCTTCTTGTCTATTACATTTTTATTTATCTCTATTATATTTGTGTCTTATATTTGTGTCTTATATCTATAGATCATGTTTTCCGAAAGAGGCAGCACGACCAAAGTATGTAGTATGCTATTTTTTCCAAAAGGAGCAGCACGATCCAAATAAAAAAAATCTGGCAATGAAAATAGATCATTTGACAGAAGATTTTTTTATATTGTTCTCAAAAATATTTCGTGTCAAACGAAAAGCATAAAATATTACAAATTAACGATAATTACAAAATAGCTCAAAATAAGAAAGCAAAAAACACTAAACCTAACATAAAAAATGTAAAATTTTAAAGCAACAGATTGTTTGAATAAAATGATAGTCGGCCATGATTTTTTTCTTATTTTAAATTATTTTGTTGTTGTTCGAGATAGTTCTAACAGAAGTGATATTCGTTGTTTAGTGTATTTATGTGCAATTTGAATTATTCGCACACAATAATCAGAAATAATGTTTTTATATTTTAAACACTTTGACTGACATCTAGCGGCATAATCAATGCACTAGGGCATACGTATAAAACATACCACTTTCTATAAGATGGCAGCATTTTCGTTTGTAGTATAATGTCGACAGTCCGACATTATAAACCATACAAGGTAAGTCTCTATTATATAACATTTCTAATAGAGATTTATCAAAGCTAAAACAATCACGGTTAATTCGGGTGAGCGAAGAGACTTTACATGGTTTTTTATCGTCGCCGATAAGCTATCCTGGGAACCTATTTTTTTAGCCCACTTTGGTTTACTTATGGAATTAAAACGAAAAAAATCTAATTAATAGCACAACCAAAGATAGGTCAATCGATAAAGTGTTGAAAAGCAAACTACGAGTGTAATTATACTTTGGGTGTTGTCTGTTAAGTATTCAAAATAGCAACTACTAAAACTCACTAACGCAAAATGAATGAATAAATGGCAATAACATTATGAATGGCGATCATGTCTTGTTGATTATTACAAACTTTATTGTGCGAGACTGAAAGACCGCTCTCCTACACCGTAAAGGAACACCAATAAATACTGATCGAACCATCAAAAAAAGATTTAACAGTGATAATAATACCAATTGAATATTTTGAGTTTCCGCAAATAACATTTTGTTTGTGGGATGCTGCACAAGCCTTTCAAAGGTCCATCAATGCTGAGTTGAGAGGATACTATTTCCTTTTTTACGTATATGGATGATGATTGAATTTATTCTGATAACGCTAACGAACATAAGGATTATTTACGTAGCCAGCAGATCAAAGTCCGATTATGGTAGGAGTACAGTCAAATTGTTTTATCATTTAATACCCGGAACGGTTACAAAACCACTACCTGATAAAATTGTTGATATTGCACAATATAAGGAGCCAACCGATTTAAAAGAATTGCAATGACTATTAGCAATGCGTTTTATTTTCGAATGATTTTTAAGTGTGAGAGATGCTGCCAAAACGCAGATACCATTGTTGGAATATGTATCAGGCAACAAGAACAAATTATGACAAATATCAACTGTGATACTTTCCAAGTTTTCATGGTCAAGCATTTTCTAGATTTTGGAATTTTTCGATTTGTGGCAAAAATTCAAAGTTTTCAGGCCAAACCATAGAATTTTCTGGATTTTGGAAATTTTAGATCATCATGCCTTCTCTGGAATTTGGAAATTTTCGATTTTTGGCATAAATTCAAAGTTTTTATGGGCAAACCATCAGGCATTCTCAGAATCTTTAAAAAAATTTATTTTTGGCATAAATTCAAAATTTTCATGGACTAACCATCAGGCATTTACAGAATTTTTGAAATTTTCGGTTTTTGGCATAAATTCAAAGTTTTCAATGCCAGCCATCATGCATATTTTGGATTTTGGAAATTTTCGATTTGTGGCATAAATTCAAAGTTTTCATGGATCAGGCAACCATCAGGCATTTTCTGGATTTTGTAAATTTTCGATTTTTGGCATAAATTCTAAGTTTTTATGGGCAAACCATCAGGCATTTCCAGAATTTTGGAAATTCAAAATTTACATGGGCAAACCATCATGCATTTTCTAGATTTTGGAATTTTTCGATTTGTGGCAAAAATTCAAAGTTTTCAGGCCAAACCATAGTATTTTCTGGATTTTGGAAATTTTAGATCATCATGCCTTCTCTGGAATTTGGAAATTTTCGATTTTTGGCATAAATTCAAAGTTTTTATGGGCAAACCATCAGGCATTCTCAGAATCTTTAAAAAATTTTCAGGCATTTACAGAATTTTTGAAATTTTCGATTTTTGGCATAAATTCAAAGTTTTCAGAGCCAGCCATCATGCATTTTTTGGATTTTGGAAATTTTCGATTTTTGGCATAAATTCAAAGTTTTCATGGACTAACCATCAGGCATTTTCAGAATTTTTGAAATTTTCGGTTTTTGGCATAAATTCAAAGTTTTCAATGCCAGCCATCATGCATATTTTGGATTTTGGAAATTTTCGATTTGTGGCATAAATTCAAAGTTTTCGTAGATCAGGCAACCATCAGGCATTTTCTGGATTTTGTAAATTTTCGATTTTGGGCATAAATTCTAAGTTTTTATGGGCAAACCATCAGGCATTTCCAGAATTTTTGAAATTCAAAATTTACATGGGCAAACCATCATGCATTTTCTGGATTTTGGAAATTTTCCATTTTTTGGAATAAAATCATAGTTTTCATCATGCCTTCTCGAGATTTTGAAAATTTTCGATTTGTGGCATAAATTCAAAGTTTTTATGGGCAAACCATCAGGCATTTTCAGAATTTTTGAAATTTTCGATTTTTGGTATAAAGTTAAAGTTTTCAGAGCCATCATGCATTTTTTGGATTTTGGAAATTTTCGGTTTGTGGCATAAATTCAAAGTTTTCATGGTCAAGCATTTTCTAGATTTTGGAAATTTTCTATTTTTGGCATAAATTCAAACTTTTTAGGGCAAACCAACATGTATTTTCTGAATTCTGGGAATTCTCAATTTGTTACCTAAATTCAAAGTTTTCAGGGCAAACAGGCATTTTTTGAAATTTTGAAATTTTGATTTTTTGGCATAAAATCAAAGTTTTCATGGAGTAACCATTATGCCTTCTCTGATTTTTATTCTTCTAGAATCTAAAAAAGTGGAAGGATTTTGCAATGAACACGTCGCGTTTTGATCCTAATTGATCGAGCTGTTTTAAATTGAGTGGATTTTAAATGGAATGGATGATTTTCCAGGTATTTTTCAAACAAACTACGTATGTATATCTTTTTTATTTCGGAGAACCCTTCAGATCAGCTGATTTATATGATCAACTGTACATCGAAAGTACGTTCGATAAGTAATCGCCGTTTGTTCGAACAGTAACTTCACTCACACAGCCCAGTGTCAATATTTTGTTATTGCAAATCAATAAATTGTACTCGCTGTTAGTGTACGGAAAGAAAATGTTACGGGCAAATTTTTACAGCACTAGTGGTGCCAAACATTAAAGAATAAGCGCCCATATCGGTAAACCCTGAATGAGTTGACGATAATAGTTATGATGATGATTATATGGTAGCATTTTTTGTTTTGTCCTTCTGAATGCATTTCCTTGTTCAATTTATATTAAGGAAATACATCATTTTCTTCGTCATCGTTTTATCGAATTTTCCGAATGTACATATATATAAATCTATTGTGTGGTGCGCACTTGTGTTGGTCAGGCTCGATCTGTCTTTTTTATGATTTCATATACGTACGTTGTTGGATTTGGATTTAAATTTTCTATTTTTTTTTTTTATTTTTTGGAAAAATGGGGAAAACAATTTTGTTCTATGACGATATAAAACATAAAATGATTATATAGGCGATGAAGCTGTCAAATGCAGGCGTGTTATAAAAATAGAGAGTGAATAGAGAGAATGCTGTACAAAATAAATGACGTTTTATTTGGTTCACGGATTTAAATCTTGCCGGATTTTTATTTTTTTTTTTGTTAGATTATATGTTGTAATTTATGTTGTATATAATTTATATCTATACCTACCAAAAAATGAATATGAATTTGAACATTGTGAATAGAAACGGGAATTATATACAATAATCTGGATGCGGGAATAAAAAAAATGCTGTGCGATTTATACTATACAAAACTTTAGATAAAAAAAAATTTACAATCGACAATGTTTGTTGTATAAATCTAAATTTGTTCGCTCTACACTCGATGGTATAAATTTTAAATCATTGTGTGTTTTGGATAAATAATCGATATGTTGCTGTGCTGATATATACACGACATACGTACAAATATGGGAATTAATTGCTTTTGTCCCGAAACATTTCTATGCATGAATAAAACCTAAATGTTGCTGTCGAAAAATGGTTCGACAATAAAATTGGATAGAAAATACCCGAATTTCCGGTTTTAGAATAAAAAACTGTGGTGGGCATCTAACAGTTGTAAGATTAACTCTGTGAATCTGGACACTGTCATTATGACTCTTCATCATGAATTTTCAAGGCTACCCTTGCTTGATTTTTGTGCTGGAAAATGAATTTGAAAATGTTTGATTATTTTGCAACAGTATTTTTGCTGGAGTCGAGAGCTTTTGATTAAAGTTTCCCTCATCGGAATCGGACCACTAGCACGTGTTTCATTGCAAAATTTGTGCATTTTGATAATTTTGTGGGCTAACCCCTTGCCTGATTGTTATGCTCAAAAACGATTTATGAAAATGTTCGATTATTTTGCAACATTATTTTTGTTGTTGTCGAGGGCTTTCGATTAAAGTATCACTCATCGAAATCGGACCACTAGCACGTGTTTTATTGCAAAATTTGTGCATTTTGATAATTTTGTGGGCTAACCCCTTGTCTGATTTTTATGCTCGAAAACGATTTATGAAAATGTTCGATTATTTTGCAACAGTATTTTTGCTGGAGTCGAGAGCTTTTGATTAAAGTTTCCCTCATCGGAATCTGACCACTAGCACGTGTTTCATTGCAAAATTTGTGCATTTTGATAATTTTGTGGGCCCCCTTACATATTTGTATGCTCGAAAATGATTTTTAGAAAATGTTTTGTTATTTTACAACATTATTTTTGCTGTTTTCGAGAGCTTTTGATTAAAGTTTCACTCATCGAAATCGGACCACTAGCACGTGATTTATTGCAAAATTTGTGCATTTTGATAATTTTTTTGGTTAATCCCTGGCCTTAAGTATTGAAACGTATTTCAATTCGAGATCTATCATACCACTCCTAGGAGGTCTTACTTTAACTATTACCAAATGTAGCATCAATTCTGTAAGCGCTGATAATATGTTTATCTTACTGTGCTATAAGTAGTAGGTAAGAGCTTAGTCCAATCTGATGTTTAGGACGCAATATTAAAGACCATCCGGGCAGTGATGGGCTAGTATAGGTGTAGCAATAATTAAGCACAACTATCAAACATCCTTTCAACGACCAGTCCATAAGATATAGCGGCAAACTGCAGCGCCACGAGAAAATTCCAAACTGGACTGGTTTAGCTGGGTCGGAACTTACAAGATCAACCCCTTCCGGCAATGGTGAAGTTGAAGTTGTTAGCGGTTGAATAATTAGTCCTTAAGAGTTTCAATGTTGATTTTTCCGTAAATTTACAATTGACTTTATATTTAAGTCCACCTCTGTCCCAAATTCAAACAGGTATCCTTTTTTGATAAAAATACAGAACATATTAATGTAAACATAAACTAATTATCAACATACATTATATACATAAAATAATAATATCGTAATGATATTATAAAAAAAACCTCCCACCGCAAACAAACAAAATTTTCCCCCCAAAACCCCATAACGACAAAACCCATACAGACAAAATTTATTGATATTAATAAAAATAAAAATGTTATATATTGAAATGATTAACTATTAAATTAAATCTACTTATTTTTGTCTAAATTAAATTTATCTTTATAATTTTTATTATATCGAAATTTTATTTTATTACTTTTTATTTGAATTGCACACCCACTTGAGAGATGAAATACGAGATTTTTTTCCTTTTTTCCACACTGTGTCGTATTTTGGAATGGGTGAAGGGGTGGACATTTTTTTTTTGTGGATATACCAAGAAATCGGTAGCTGTATAACAAAATTTAGAAGCGTTTGCGCAAAATGGTGAGAAACTCTTGCTTTATGTACTCGATTCGTTTGTGTACACAATTTACGTGCACAATATAAAATTTGAAATTGACGAAGGAGGAATTTTTGAACATAATTTTTTTTTTTTTTTTTGGTTGGTACTATGAAAAGGCGTGACTTAGTTTTGTTCACTGTATAGAAGAGAAAATCAGAAAATTATTAGAATTTTTTATGTTATTTATGCTCGTACAAAACGATAGATTTCTACCACACTCCGTGCACTATTTTTGATTGAGAATAGACGAATATAATGCTGTCATTCGGCACCTTTTTGTTGGTGTGCGCCTCGTGCTCGTTCCACTCGTCGAAATCTGGGAACAGTATAATAGAGTACATAACTATATATGGTATGTCCATATCATATAGAAAATTGGAAAAGTTGTATGTGAGATATTTTTATATTAGATTTTTCCCATAGACATTTTTTTTTATCTGGATTTTTGTATTATGTATATTTTATTATACTCTTACCGATTTTTTTTTTAATTTTCAGCATATAAGAGTTTTGAATATATCATCGAAAATTTTTTTTTATGCTATCGTCATCATCATCATCATCATCTTTATAATCATGTTTTATAACCTCGTCAATTGGATTTTGTATTTTCTTTTTAGGATTTATGTATAGCTTCTTTATGCTTATCATAAAACATATTTTTGGTATCATTTTTATTAGAAAATATTTTGTGAGCGTATCATATAGTCATCACCCACATAAATAAACAAATATGTGAATGACTGAATTAGAGTGGTAACAATTTTAGTCGTGAAGAGGCAACCAACAACCCACAACCGGAAAAACTCGGATTAAAACAAATTAAAATAACCACATTTAATGGGCATATCAAGATTGGATTCTTGGCTATATTTAGAAGGAGCTGTGAGTAAGCTGATTCATCATTTGTAGCCAAAATGGGGATGAAGGGGTCTCCTGAAGAGCAATTTGAATTAGAAGGATGGCAACACTTAAACAATCTCCTTTTAGCAGATCAACATTATAACATTTCGATGTCGATTGATATAGTGCGAGGCGCAGACTATTACAGTCAAATTCTTAAACCCCTAAGTCATCAAGAGAAATAAGAACGAAGGAGCTTGGAAGGGTCATATTGGGAATAATATCAGCACCGAGCAGGAAAATCGAACTAAGATTTAAATAAAATTTTGGGAGCTGGAGGAACTTCATCCACCACGCAATCAAACAAAACCAAAAATCGAATGTGAAAATATTTTTCAAATTTTGTGGGCTAACCCCTTACCAGATATTTGAGTTTAAAATAAGATCATCAAAACAAATCCAAGAACCAACAAAACGGATTATACTAGCCGAAGTTACCACATTGTTCGAATTACAAACAAATGGATCCAAATCATGAAATTGAAAACATAACCATACCTCGATGGATGAAACACAAACAACAAAAAAAGCACTAGCTCCATGATTTTAGCGATGCTTAAAGCCAAAAACCTAAAGTCGCTCATATAAAAACTAGAATTTCGTTGCCAAGACTGGAATTATGTGGTGCCCTACCACTAGAAAAAATATTAAAAACCGTTCAAGGAGATTCGATGATCACGCTTGGGTAGATAAAGGGAAACCCTAGCAAATATTAAACTTTTGTAGCAATTGGGATCTCTGAAATTCAGTCATGAATGCTTGTCAATTGCGAATCAAATAGGAAGGATCGAGCTGGTTAAAAATTAATAATTATACGCTAATACTTGAACCAACTGAAGAAGCAGCAAATGAAGAGAAAACCAATAGGATTACTCGCCAACATGGCTTCTATTCCAGAATTATCGGAACTCTCAAGATTTTCAGCAGCTCTTAAAATCAAAAGAACCGTGGTCTTTTGCTTCAGATTCATTTTATTCCTTAAAAACGAATTCATCAAATTCCTGAAGAGATACCAAGCTATCTAACTACTGATGAACTAACCAGAGCATACAACAGAATAATAGCAGCAATTTACTTAGAGTGCCTTTAAACATTCATAGTGATAACGCTACTAATTTTGTTGGAGCTCGAAACGAGCTAAACAAAGAATTACGGTTGGATAAACGTATTTATGCGGCAAAACAAGCAGCCAATTATGGTACATTATGACATTTTATCCCACCCGGCAACCCCCATTTTGGCGGAATTCAGGAATCTGGTGTCAAACTAACCAAAACTCACTTAAAAAAGGTCATCGGTGAAACCACATTGACTTATGAAGAATTCAGCACTATCCTTACACAAATACAAATCTAAACTCCAGGCCATTTAATCCCGCTGTTAAGCGATTTGGAAGATTACGATGCCCGATGGATTCAGTTGCAAGAACACAAATGGCTTTACTCAGTAGAAGCCAAACATACCGTACCATGAATCTTGTTTGTCAACTCCAGCAATTTTTGATTAAAATTTCAAACAGTGGTATTCAAATGAGGCTCTGGCTGTATCTTGAGGAGAACGACCATAACCATACCAGCAAGGCAGAATTACTATTACAAGATTCACTCATCACTATTACTAACATTTAATCGTTCCAATGAGATCTAAAATCAAAACCAAAAGAAATATTCATACTATTTCCAAGATCTGTGAAAAACAAAAAGGATTGAAGAGTTACAACAGCAAATAAAGGAGGCGAACTTATTTATGGTTTCCTTATAGCAGCACTCATGATCACACGCAATTGTGAGGCCAATTAAAAGAATAAAGGGACTCCGAGCTGTCATAGATTATTATAAATTATAAATTAGTGCACTAGCTCCGACCTACGGTAGGCGCACTAATCTGTAAGCAAACAGTAACACTACAATACGAGAAAAGTATTTCGTGGTTAAATATAACTCGGTAAGAGTGGTCTTAATCTTTTTTGTCATAAGCCATCTTTCATATTCGTCCGTTGGGGTTTAAATATCTTTTTTTAACTTTCTAACGCCACAACGCGGCGTTATCAATGTGAGGACGTCTCACATAACCTATAAAGACCTACACAATAAATTGTTCTATACCGAAGAAAAGGACAATGGTATTTTCCTTACGCTCGAATATCTTTAATGTGAAATGTGCCTAATGACCTACCAGTGAAATTTTTTAATTGATATGCGACCGACCTGACTTTGCTCGATATTAAAACAGGATTGAATTTAGCGAGCAATGTGACTGAACATTTTCTTGTCGCATCGTTCAAGGTAAATCGCTAAGTCACGCTAAGATTTTAACAATACAAATTTGGAAAAGTGATCAAGGACAACAACTATAAAATAGTTCCCTCGCTTTGAGTGCGGATACGGTTCAAGAAAATTAACGAACAATTTGAGAAATGGTCTAGTGGACAGCACGGCTCTTGCCAGCACTGCTGATGGCGCGGGGAAATTCAAAGCTTTACTCATTTTGTATCTAGAGCTGTTGGCCATATACAACTTTACTTAACTTGCCATTTGATTCCAGTAAAATTATCATTGAAGTCGTTTAAGCGTTTTATTATCGCCTAGATGTGCTGAAGTGGTACGGACGTGAGCCTGCTTGGTAAGATTATTAGTCATAGAATTCGGAATCACCATTTTCCATGTTCAGATTGAACACCAGACCCTAAAATGCTATTGTTTTTGAAATTCTTACCAAAAGTAGGTCTGTCATCGCAAAAAGCACGAGACATCCCATTTGCGGTACATCGTTTATGGATCCTTTTAAAATGCAATTTGGGAATCTAAAGCCTGTAGTTGGAGACTTCACCGGGCTAATCGCCCTGACAGATCATTTTGCGGCCTAAGCCATTTTAAAGTAGCATGATTAGTTAAAATTACAAAAGGATACCCCTCTATATAAAGGCGAAACTTTTGCAGGCAAAGCACCAAGGCATAGCATTCCAATTCTATTACCAAGTAGTTTTGCTATGACCGATTAAGTTTATACGAAATAAATTCAATTGATCACCCGTCGACCCCAGAATCCAACTGAAATAAAATACTGCCTACACCAAAGGTACTGGCATAACATTGTATTTGTAAAAAGGCTTACGATAATCAGAGTTAGCCAATATGGAAGCAAAAGAGACCGAGTTTTCAAGCGTTAGAAGATACATTTTCTGAGTTTTTCCAGTAAGGTCAGTAAAAGGCGGCCAGAGAACCAAAATTTGAAATAAAACATCGATAAAACCTACCAATAAAGCGCCTATTCTGTTTCATGACTTTTGGAACAAGATACTTTACAATAGCTTTGCAGTTGTCTGTATTGGTGCGAAGGCGTCCTTCGCCTTAAAAACCTAGATAATGAACTTCTTTAAAGACGAATCTCCTTTTAGCAAGATTTATAGTCCAACCACCATATTTTAACAGACGAGACGCCTGTTTTAACAAAACGAATTGTTGGTTTAGTGTGACATATGTGACCAAGAGCTCATCGATATACTTAAAAATCATTTACATATACAAGGCTATAGACTATCAAAGTTTTGGCAAACAAATCAAGAATCTTCTAATGTTACTTCTAGTATTTAGAATGGTCCCGTTTTTACCAATCAGATACAATCATAAAATGAATATAGTATACAAGATAAAAAATACAATCAATCAAGCCCTAAAACCAAGTTTAGTGTTTTAATCTATAGTGTGTTGAATAAAAGATGGTTATGTTCTTTGATGCGACGACATCTGTTATGATACAAAATAACTAAATATTAATCTAATTGATCCAAGTGACATCTATTTTGCACCACTGTAATCTCTACGTAAGTTTAAGTTTTATCAAATTTTCAAACCTTCCAATAAATTGACTAATTATTTAGTACTCAAATTTCGGATTATATTTAGAATTAGTACTAAATATTTCGGAGTAGATTAGGTTGAAGTTTTGGATTATAGTCGATGAATTCAATAAAATTCGGAATTTGCCAAATATTTAAAAACTAGAATGTATAGTAATTTTTGATTAGAGGAAAGTTCATAGAAAGTTCAAACTTATAGACAGTTTTAGGGCTCAAAAAGTGGTTATCGAATTGTTCGAGAGTAACCATCAAAAACTGGTTGGATTATTCAGCCAAGAAGCAGAATATTCTGGTTAATTTACCAATACAAACCTTTATTTTGTGTTTATTCCAAAGTCTGTTGTTCTCGACAATTAAACAAAAACAGTCTGTGTGATTAGAGATTTTCAAATTTTCGTGATTGAGAAAACTCTGGAATTAATTTTAATTATAATTTCCATTTATTGAACTAATTACGATCACTGTTTATGCAGCGATACTTTCATCGATCCACTTTCTGTATGCGGATACACGGGCCTTGACTGATGGGCCATCACCACATGGGAAGAATCCCCATGAAACAATACCAACTAGTTCATCAATATCACCGCGTCTTTGTACCAATGGACCACCGGAATCACCATCACATGCATCAATATTGGAGGCAATGGGCCCAGTACATAAATTTGTATCATCAATCCATGCTGGATTAATCCATGGAATAGCACGACATTGTTCGTTGGTTAAAATGAATTTTTCTACTGTTTGTAAAACGGCTGGATAGTTTGGTGTCGATGTATTCGAAACTGAACCCCATCCAAATAGACGAACAGCTCCACTATGGAGATAACCTTGTTCGGGTAGTACAACGGGTTGTACTTTATCGTTTAATACGAATGGTGATACCAATCTAAAGAGAGCAATATCATGTGGCCCAACTACACTATCATCGTATAACGGATGAACAATAGCTTGTGCAACTTCGCTAACTTGTACGTCCGGGCCACGTTCTTCAATGTTATGTTCACCAGCATGAACCAAAACGTACTCATCGTCGAACCAACAATGAGCGGCTGTTACGACCCAATTTGGATTGATAAGTGAACCACTGCAATATTGTACAGGTGGGATAAATTCTGAATTTGGGGTCCAATTGAGTGTTACAATGAATGGTGCACTGTGTGGAACTGCATTTTCACCACCGACAATACGACCGGCGAAATTTTGGTTGCGGAATAAACGACCAGATCCCGTCCGGGTTGCAGCTAAAAAATTAGTAAAACATTTTGATTAGCTTATAACACAAAAATTTGAAATTTATATGTGATGCACATACTCACGTCCTGCTAATGCGGAAAGCAAACAAACTGACAAGATAATGAATGATTTCATGTTTACAAAAATTTGCAGACTAAATTCATTACTGTAGTGCGATTAGTATTTATAGATTATTTTGGTTCTAAAATTTACGGGAACGATATGCTAGTACAAAAGCATGCCATACGATAACGTATCGTATCAGTGTTGTGACTTCACTTATGTGATACATAAAAAGTGGAAAGTAAACTATAAGTGATAAACCTTCTAAAGTGGACTGATAACGTCGAATTCGTATTGATTTGTACTGGGTAATTTAAGCCTGGGTAATTTAAGCAAGATTTCGACCCAAAAAGCAACATCTGCCGCTTGTATTTTTTCCACTTTAAATTGCAGAATCTTGCGGAGATTATCTTGCACTAAATAATTTTACGATACCTGTCAAATATCACATTCCATACATTCACGAGCTTACACATCACTTACAAGGTACTTCTTATTTTAGAACTATAGATCTGGTTAGAGTTTATCATCAGATACCAATTGAAGAAACTGATATCTTCCTAAGATTCATGCATTCGGTTTTAAAATGTTTGTTTCGTTTACTTATACCACATTCAGGTGGCATCTAGATCATTAGTCGGACACTTGAAGCACTTCGACATATCTTTTTCTAAATTAAATGACGCTGAAATTTTATCCGAAAAGCATCCAGGACTCAAGCCATTTAAACGATTATCGAAAAAGGGCAAGAAAAAATTGATTCACGTACCTATCGAGTGGGTCAACGAAGCAGAAGAGCTTTCCATATATCCAAGAAACAGGTTTTGAAGCAATAATGTTACCATACCCGTCACCTTCTGCAATACTCACCTTGATGGTCAATGCCCCAGAAACAGTGAGTGGAGCCGTATTACAACAACAAGGCAACGGGAACGCGAGAACCATGCACAACAACGATACAGCCATTCATACCTTATTTTGTGTGAAAAGAAATCAAGAGGGATGTGATGCAAATGGTTCAATATTATTTGGTTTGCTACAGAGCCACATACAAACACATACAAAGTTCATTTGGAAATTATTTTCTGATAAATTCACCGAGATACCATTAGACTTTGTCGGTTTGACAGTCTAATCTCCGCAGGGTAGCGTTACTGGATCCTTTCATAAGGTGAAACTGTTGCCGTAGCCGTTTACAGTAATTGGATATCTCCTTTCGAAATTCTTTCTGCAATACTCACCAACTAAGGATCTCAATCCACGAACAAATCAAGGTACCCAGTCAATTTCTGAAACCATAAATTCAACCACAATCATCTCGAAGTTTGCCTATCCCACCATCTTAGCATTGTACAGGTAACATTTTATAAGTCACAAAAAAAAATTAGGGTGACCATACGAAGGTCCCTACCGCATTGTCAATCGAAGCGAGAAAGTGTTCATGTTAAATGTCAAAGGAAAACACAAAAACATATAGATTGACAGATTGAAACCGAGTTTCGTAGAAGAAGAAGACATCTAAATACCTCAAAACTTTTTACACAACACAGACTAACTCAATAACTCGTTCTGATGAAAATTCGATCCAATTATAAGGAACCCTCTACAGCTCAATCATACAATACACCAGTTGAGTCACCCACTACACTATCGGGACCAGCCATAACGAGGATAGGAAACATACGTGCTTATATCTTGTCCCAATTACTTTATTTACGACCAATTACAGCATTATAGGTTCCGCAGTTTATAGAAGAACTATGGGCAAATGAGACCACCGACATCGACTTTCTAACCGATGAAATCCATTCAATGACTTTTTAAACAAATGTGTTGATGCATTGGAAAAATGTTGGCCAACACCGAAACTACCGAATACGACATAACAATTTTATGAATGCCCGAAATTTAAAGCAATGTACATCACAGCATGATGAGAATTTATGCAATAAACTACTCGATGCAAGAATGTTTCTGTGATTTTAATGGAAGCCTTAAAGGCAAAGACAATAAAGCCAGGACTGCTATACAGGCTGCGCTAGTCAATATTCAAGAAACAAATAATAATTTATATACCTGCATATCAGGTAGAAGGCCTATCATCAGCCAAAGTACGAGATACGATGACATTTGAACAGTATATGGTAACATCGATAATGGTTGGTTCGAATTATTTTCGTTTTTGATGGCAGTTCCATCAAACTACCACTTATAGTGTATACAATTTAGATAAAAAATCCAATGGACGTTACACGGTAGCTCTATTATTGACCCTGATGCTGCACGATTTGAAGAATCCACAACTAAGACAATAAGACGACTTCAATCCATTGAACGCAGACTAGTCGCAAATCTAAACCTAAGTTCAGAATAGATTAAATTCATACTGGAAGCCGAAATATATTTACACCATCAAACCTTTCATTCTTCTTACTATATCATTACATCTAGAAAGCTGCGAGTGGTTTTCAATAACTCGACCAAAACTGGTTGATCTTTAAACCAAAATCTTCTAGTTAGACCTCAGATACAGCAAAATTTTGATCAAATCCTGTTATATGTTTACACTTTTTCCGATATGTTATGATAGCAGACCTGAATGAAATGCTGCTATAATTACACCACCGCAAATGAATTTTCAGATAATTTTATAGAGAGAAAAGCCAACTCATCCAACCCAAGTATATCGATTGTTTAACGTTATACATATGACACTGCACCAGCAACATTTTTATCGACCCGTGTGTTATAACAGATCGGTGATAATAACCGACACGTAGACGTCTTCTACGTAGACAATTTAATGGCAGGCATAAATACACTGAAGAAACTCATGAAGCTGAAATACGAAATAGCATCGTTAATGAAGATGTCACGATTCACTCTACTTAAATGGCTGTCTAACTACTTGCCTGACGAAGAAGCTACATTCGACGCAGAGGTCCTAGTCACGTTATTTACACTTACCTAGTGACACTAAACGAAGTTGCAGCACTCACTAAACAAGGCATGTTGTCACAATCATCCAGGCTGTTCGACCGTAAAGGTTGGTTAGCTGCAATAACCGTATACATGTAAAAATAATATTCCAAAGAACATGGACAAATGCTTTCAATTGGGACAATACACTACCAAAGGCATTGCGGATAATTGGTGCAAATTGCATAGTGACTGAAAATTGCTTTTTTGCGATTAGAATAGAAATTTAAATACTGAATCATTATCACTTTTAATATCAAATGATACATTGCGAATTCGTCTCCTACGCCATCTACCACATTTTTTTTGTCATGGCTTCCCCCACCAAATGAATCAGCTTCTAGCTTTTTTAGTTGCGCTTAGTTCACTTCCAGAAAATGTTGTTGCGTTAGTGCAGATATTGAGGGTTTTATTTTTTTTTGCAGTTGTGGCAAGTCCAGCAGATCCAATAAACCAACAAACTATTTAATCTATATTATCACTATAGCTTTCTTTCAGGCGCTTATATTTGAGCTTAGGAGTACTCTTCTTTTGCGACTCGTTTACGACCTTAGTACACATCACATCACCAGACTTACAATTTTCCATTCCTTGTTTTTGTTTTCGTATATCGTGACTTCTCTGATATTCCCATCAGAATTATCAAAATCTTAAGTCGGCAATGCACATACCATTACTTCATTTGATCGCTGGAATGCACACCTGTAGAACCGGTTTTACCAAAAAGGATGACAATTTCAGGATGACGATGTCAATTTTATAATTTTTACTAGCATTTAAAGCCAAAAGTATTATTTCTGCAAAATGCTTCATGGATTATAGGCTAAAATTAATTTTTGGGGAGAAACCTTTGTTATTTCTTTATTACTATTAAAAATCGCCCACTAGAGACTATTTAGGTCATTAACCCAAGTTCGTCCATTGTTCAACGCCTTTGCTCTAGTACGGTTGCTTCCTGCACCATCTTATTCACTTGCATCGACTTTACCACACGCGGCACGCCATCTGATTTGTTTAAGTACAACCTAAATATTCTACTTCCATTAACCAAGTGGAACAGACGTCCATCACAGTGACATATTTCGTAGTTTTCGTGCAACTGATTTTTGTTAGCTATCGTATACTCAACCGCATCAATATATTGCATCAATGTTCCGGTTTTTTGTAACCTGTAATGAGGTACCAGATAATTGTTAGAGGGACACGTTCGCAAAGAAGCCCAATTAGCCAATAGTTTAAACCGACTTCCGATTGAATCAGCATGATACCTTTCCAACCTCTGCGAGGTCTTCCAACTCATACAAATGGAACATTGCTTCGTTTACAGTCGTCTTTCTACGGAAATACAAAACAGGTTTTGTTTTCTTCTTACCATTTATTTCGAGGAGCACACTCTCATTTTTTAAACTTTTTGTTTTTCATGCTAGGTGTAGTTTCGGGTGTTAAAACCGGCTTGAAGGCGGCCACCTAAGTGGGTAACGAGACCGTGACATATTTGAGCAACGTCAGTTGCGTTGCAGGGTCTCATTGAGACCAAGTTGGAAATTTTACGGAATTCATTAAAAGAAGTGGCCTTTGGATGTTCCACTTCTGGTTCAAATTCTTATGCGGTCTATGATAATTTTTCAAACTTCCCTAATATTGCATTAGTAGCGTTTAAACCTTCTCAACCTTTATTTAATCAGAATCCGTTGGTGTGGTTCAAAATAATTGAACAGCCATTGCAAGCAGCAAACTTCAAGACTAACCACAATAAATGTTTTTATGCTGACCTAATGATTCGAGGCAAGGTAGCAAACTCATATACTATTTTTATAAGTGAGATCATTTTAGGTCTTGGGCGAGTCAAAAAAAGCTAAGTTACGCAATTATCATGCATCAGTATGTCTTTGGGTGACAAAAAAAAACTTCTAAATTGCTTGCAAAACGAATAATCGCTAGCCTATTTTTGATCGATGGAAATGATAATGGAAGTTTCAAAATTGAATGAAAAAAGTTCTCGATCATGATCAAAGTTCAGAGGCGATTCTAAGAACAATTTCTAGAATAAATCTAAAGATCAAAATTGAAGTAGCGATTATCGTAAATTTGGCGGGAGGGTGCACAAATGTATCATCATTCAAAATTACATAGAGGTGCATTAAAGCTCAAAATACTAAATGAGCTTGGCTATTTATCAAGTCACTTAATTGTCACGACACAGGTCTAGATGTCTTGGTTACCCTTCTGAACTCGTCAAAATTAGCTACTAATATTTCTACTTTCAAATTGTTTGAGGCTAATGGTGTAAGGCTTTTGGTTCTCAAATGTTAAAACTAGATTTGGGTTTGAGATTCCAATTGTTTTGGGAATTCATCGCAGCATATGTGTCAATGTCTATAATTTGGACAGATTTTCTCAAAAAAACTGACCTGCTGATATCCAAAAATAGAGGATCATTTACCAGTTAACTTTTTAATTTTGAACTGACGCAATATCATTCAGTAAGCTAGCCTCTCAATTAAATATTGACATATCTTCTATACACCCAGAAATTAATTGACGAATTTCCAGAAGTCCCACATGGCAATTAAAGCTATTATCTTACTAAACAATTAGTGACACATCGATTGGTGACAACCGGACCGCTCATTTTCATTCCTCACCTCCAGGATTTTTCATACCACGTGGACGGCTGTAATATATTTACAAAGTTTAACATTGTCCAGGCTTACCATTAAATTCGCATTGAACCTTCCGATATACTACAAGCCACACTACTTAACCATCAACCCTTTTACTACACGTTTGGCTAAAATCGTCGATGCATCGAACTCTGCAATCGAATCAATCTCTATGAAGTTAGTTTTGTATTCTTGGCAACCACTCTAGGTTTTTTCCGTGCGTCCATACAGTGTATATGACAGCAAATTTGTAGTTTACTTTGGCATCAAACACTTTAAACATTTATTAAAATGTCATGAATTCAATTTCGCAGCTGAGCTGATCGGTCAATTTACTGCCGATATCCAATTACACATATCCAGCATAAGTAATACCGTTGCAGACACTACGAGACATTTCGAGTAATAGCGACCATTCTGCACTTTTAAAATTGCATTACCACGATTTGCAGTTATTCATTCTTGACATGATTATGTTATGTTTATCGATCGACACGATGCTATGACTGCTGCCGCTGTTGGTGTTGCCATTATAATAAGCATCAACAATGCAACTATACTCATACGTTTACGTTAAAATTATATATTTACGTTAGCTGTTATTTTTGACATCACCAAAGTTTCTCGTAGAATTTATAGATCCTGGAACTCATTCAACTCCGAAAATGAATTATTTAGATCAGCCCAGTGAATCCGCCATTTTATCTACCAAACTGACATCTGTACCCCAATATAATCGGGTCAAATAATCACTAGATCAAAACGGATTTATTTCCTTTGTGTGATTCCTTTATTTTCTTTGTGAGTTTCGTATTTCGATCCATATACCTGAATTTCTTAAAACAAAAACTGTTTTTGACAATAATTAACTCTATCGCAACATTTCAATGTTTTTAAGATTATAAATCGCTTGAATTCACTGATCCACTCACTATTCACAATTATTAGATCCCATTATTCACAACAGTTATCAAAACTTTTCTCGTATATATCCCACTTCTAAACTGCGAAACGTGCAATCTTGTTCCACCGAAAACGTGCATGCGCAATATTTATTATACATTATATTTTTTATTTATTCATCCGTCCGACATCACATCATCATACATACTAATTTCGATTCTTCGTTTTTGTTTTTCTCAACGCACACTACCGTTATTTTTTTTTTGTTTAATCAGTACACCGGGTTACTATATGCGGCTATTGCCCGGTTTCACAAAAATTCAAGTTAACAGCCGGTTAACTAACGCTTAGTTAACTTTCTTATGTAATTTAGATTATTAATGACAAAAACTTCAAGGCAATTTGATCAAAATAATTTATTTCTATGACATAGATCGTTAACTGAACAAAATCGGTCGGCTAAATATTTAAACTACGATTAAATATGTGCATGTAAAAAAATCTGTTTAATCAGGTTGCATTGAATTTTTTGTCACGAAAGTAATCAAAATTACATACGAAAGTTAACTAAGCGTTAGTTAACCGGTGGTTAACTTATTTTTTTGTGAAACCGGGCATATATAAGTTAGTCTTGTAATAGTCATTTTACATAAATACTAAAGGTCGTTGCACATACATAACGAGTAGCGAGGAACGAGTAAGTCCCACACGCGCGAGTATATTTTTTGTTCACATTTAAACGAGCGATATTCTATGTCATTTAAAGTAACAAAACTTAACTTGGGGTTGAATATTATACACTAAATATTTATAATTTGAAGCTAAATTAAAAAATATGATTACAAGAAGGGCCAAACTGTTGGTAATTTATTTATTAATAAAAAAAAATATAATAGAAGACGCAGATTTTGGGTTTATCCATTCCTGAAAAATCGCAGGACTTTGGGGTTATATCATAAAATTATAAAAGAGTTAGACAAATACCCGGAACTGTAATACAAATATTTCCGGATGAGCCGACATAATTTTAATAAGTTATTAAATATTATTCAAAGCACAATTGAACCAAAGCCATCCAATTTTCGTGAGTGTGTATCTGGAAGAGAAAAACTGGTCATTACGATAAAGTACTTATATAACAATACATATTCGTGCATGATAATCATTTTTAATTGCATGTTCATTTCAGGTTTTTAGCCACGGGGTGGTCATTTTGAGACCTATCCATTCATTTTTGTTGGGGATATTCAACTATCGGCCAAATAATCAGGGAAACATTAGAAGCTATTAACAAAATTATTATGCCCATTGTAATGCCTTATAATCTTCGTGAAAAGGATTGGTTAGACATTTCTAACAGATTTTTAAAGCGTTGGATCATTCCAAACTGCCTAAGAGCTGTAGACGGCAAACATGTACAAATTGTTTCATTTGCCAACAGTGGGAGTATTAATTTTAATTACAAAAAACATTTTTCGATTATACCTCTTGCATTAGTTGATGCAGACTACAAATTTGTTTTTATTGATGTAGGTGCTTATGGTTCAATGGCAGATGCGACAGTATTTGCAAACAGTAATTTTGGACAGATGTGGCTGCAAGATAAATTAAATGTGACCAGTCTCAGGAACAAATGCGAAATTACCTTTTGTTTTTGTAGGTGATGAAGCATTTGCCCTCAAGCCTACCATACTTAGACCTAATCCTGGAAAAAAACTTGACAGGAATAAAATAATTTTCAATTACAGGTATATAATTTATAACAATTTGTATAATACAGAACTAAAAATTTATTCTTTTAGGTTGAGCCGAGCCAGGCGGATTGTAGAAAATGCCTTTGGTATATGTTCATAAATATCGAGGATATTATTAAAGCGAATACAATGTGGGGAAGAATTTATTAAGTTAATAGTGACCTGTTGCTATGTTTTGCACAATTATTTAAGAATTTCGAAATCGAATCATTGTGATCCCGTTTGTTCTATCACGAACGCACATAACTCTGATGGTGGTGACATATTCAACCTGAGAGCATTTGATGTTCGAGATTCATTTGCTAATTGGTGTATTTCAGAAGGTGATGTTCCTTGACAGCATAAGCTCGTCAACTCAAATTAATTTTCAAACTTTTTAAAAGTCATTCATTTATTTCAAATAAATAATATAAATAATTCATATAATAAAAAAAAAATTATCACAAATTATTACTTATTAATCGAGGTACAAATTAAGGTACATATTAATCGAAGAGGAACTCAATGTTGCTGTCGTCCATTTCAAATTCAATGTGATGGAATAATTCTAAAATTTTAATTTGTATTTTAGACTGTTTTTGAGGGCTTAAATTTTCAAGCCGTTTTATAAGGCTTTCTAAAAACATTCGAGCATCGGATGGTTGTGGCTTTTTATTCATGACATCTTTTTCCAAAATTGAAATGATTTTATCTTCCAATAGTAGAACATTTTGTTTTGGCTCTTTCATGTGGATCTCATCATCAGTCTTAGGTGTGATTGCACTCACCGCCGGGGCACGGTTTTTGTAATCTGGATGCTGTTTTGTTATAAAGACATTGGTGGTCTTCTACTTCTAAAATTAGCATTTCATCAAAGTCTTCCGTTTCCATTTTTAATTTAAAAATAATTGTTAAATGTTGCAACCGAAATCAATAGATTCAAATGTTTTTTAGGTTATGTAAAATGTCAATCGCCGGTCATACAACGAAATCTTTTTTTTCATACTAGCAAAATATGTGTGGAAAACGAATGGAACGTATTTTAAATTGACATCTATCGTCGATTATTTGTAATTTGCGACGATAAATTAAATATTTGTATTTAGAGCATTAAAAAATTGTATTTTACATTCAATAAGATTATATAATATAAGATTTATAAAATATAGTTAATAAAAAATAGACAGATCCATTTTTTTTTAACATTTTCTTTCATTATTTAATAAAAAATAAAATTATCGTCCTCGTCGCTCGTTCTCAATGAGCACCGACCTTAAAAACTGCTAAACCTAAATGTTGTCAAAATGACGGGACAACTGCATACCTATCGCAAAATCCAAAAGACACGTAAGAATTATCCTCAGTTTTGTTATTAATGACAACTGTTCTGCCTTTGTTTCTGCATCACATATTTCAGTTTCGTAAAACTTACAATAAAATTTATAGTTTCGCTACGACATGCGTATTGGGAATTAAAATTGTTTGTTGGAAAGAATGTTCTAGAGATTATGGTCGATTGCAAAATATATATACTTCTTAATCCATTATTAATAAACGGTTTAATGGCCTTAATGAAAATAATTGATCACATGTTTTAGAGACCCAAATTCAATCACCAAGTGCGCTTTAATCATGAAATCAGGAATTTAATGAAAATATCAGATGTCGTTCCTGAGGTGAAAGTGTAGCGAGTATGTTGGTTCTCAGTTATGTTCTGTGTGCCGATTTTAAACGAATCGTTCACCAATTCTTCATTACAAAAAACCCAACTATCAGCCATACAAAATCAGTGATAGCGCATTAATTATTTTTATTTTGATTGTACAAATCCAAAACAGTTATCAGCTCTGTATAGTGAAGTTTGGTTGCGTAATTCTATTTCACTCACTATCTATACACACTTGACAATATGCTGAGATTTTGCTTCTTTTGTTTCGTAACCGATAAACCAAAAAAATGAATTTAAGTGGTATACGAGGAAATTTCGGCCTAGAGACAGTAAAAATGGTTTTAATTTTAATTTTAATTTATTGAACTTAATTATACGATCACTGTCTATTCAGCGATGCTTTCATCGATCCAGTTTCTGTATGCGGCTACACGGGCTTTGACTGATGGGCCATCACCACATGGGAAGAATCCCCATGAAACAATACCAACTAGTTCATCAAAATCACCGCGTCTTTGTACCAATGGACCACCGGAATCACCATCACATGCATCAATATTGGAGCCAATTGGTCCAGTGCACAAATTTGTATCATCAATCCATGCTGGATTAATCCATGGAATAGCACGACATTGTTCGTTGGTTAAAATGAATTTTTCTACAGTTTGTAAAACGGCTGGATAGTTTGGTGTCGATGTATTCGAAACTGATCCCCATCCAAATAGACGGACAGCTCCACTATGGAGATAACCTTGTTCGGGTAATACAACGGGTTGTACTTTATCATTGAATACGAATGGTGATGCCAATTTAAAGAGAGCAATATCATGTGGCCCAATTATACTATCATCATATAATGGATGAATAATAACTTGTGAAATTTGGCTAACTTGTACGTCCGGTTCAAATTCTTCAATGTTATGTTCACCAGCACGAACTAAAATGAAACCATCATCGAACCAACAATGAGCAGCTGTTACGATCCAATTAGATTTAATAAGTGAACCACTGCAAAATTGTACGGCCCAGTAAATTTCTGGATTTGGTGTCCAATTGAGTGTTACAATGAATGGTGCACTGTGTGGAACTGCATTTTGACCACCGACAATACGACCGGCGAAATTTTGGTTGCGGAACAAACGACCAGATTCCGTCCGGGTTGCAGCTAATAAATAAGAAAATTATTTCGATTAGTTCACGATTCAAAAATTAGTATATGTCATGCGAATACTTACGTCCCGCTAAGGCGGAAAGCACACAAACTGCCAAAATAATGAATGATTTCATGTTTACAAAAATTTGCAGACTAAATTTGTTGCTATAGTGCGATTAGTATTTATATAGTATTTTGATTCTAAAATTAAAGGGATCGATAGGCTAGTAAAAAACAAGCCGTACGATAACGTATCGTATTTGAGTCGATATATAACAAGTGACAAGACGAGCAGACTTTAAGTGATAACCTTCTAAAGTGGTTTGATAACGTCGAATTCGTATTTTTTTGTATTGGGTAATTTAAGCCTGTTTAAATTAAATCTAACTTGATGACCGGATACTGATCACCATTTTCACGCAGTTGCTTGTATTTTTCGCAGTCATCAAATTATCGGTGTTTGTCTTGTTTAGAGTAATTCAAGGTAAACTGTTTTAAAACCGAGAATCTTTTAAAGCTTTTGCAACTATTCCAACCATCCTATCCAGACGTGGGAGGATAGTGGTCCGATTTTGATAATTGAAACCGTAAGCAAGAGCTCTCAACATCAGTATTAATACTGCTATAAAATATTAATAAATTTAGGCAAATCATTTTCAAGCTTAAAAATTCGGAAAGGGGTAAGCTTTTACAAAATTACTAAAATAAATGAAAGATCCTTAACACACGTAATAGTGGTCCGATTTTGATGACTGGTACCGTAATCAATAGCTCTCAGCATCAGTATTACTATTGCTATAAAATATTCATAAATTTAGGTAAATCATTTTTAAGCATCAAAATTCGGAAAGGGGTAAGCCTTTACAAATTTTCTAAAATAAATTAAAGATCCTTAATACACGTAATAGTGGTCCGATTTTGATGACTGATACCATAATCAAAAGCTCTCAACATCAGTACTAATACTGCTATAAAATATTTAAAAATTTAAGCAAATCTTTTTTAAGCATAAAAGTTCGGAAAGGGGTAAGCTTTTACAAAATTACTAAAATAAATGAAAGATCCTTAACACACGTAATAGTAGTCCGATTTTGATGACTGATACCACAATCAAAAGCTCTCAGCATTGCTATTAATACTGCTATAAAATATTCATAAATTTAGTTAGAGCATTTTTAAGCATAAAAATTCGGAAAGGGCCTTTACAAATTTACGAAAATTATTAAATGGTCAATAGCACATAGAATTATGGTTCGATTTTGATGACTAATACCATAATCAAAAGCTCTCAGCATCGGTATTAATATTGCTATAAAATATTCATACATTTAAGCAAATCATTTTTAAGCATCAAAATTCGGAAAGGGGTACGCCTTTACAAATTTACTAAAATAAATGAAAGATCCTTAACACACGTAATAGTGGTCCGATTTTGATGACTGATACCATAATCAAAAGCTCTCAACATCAGTATTAATACTGCTATAAAATATTCATAAATTTAGACAAATCATTTTTAAGCATCAAAATTCGGAAAGGGGTAAGCCTTTACAAATTTACTAAAATAAATGAAAGATCTTTAACACACTTAATAGTGGTCTGATTTTGATGACTGATACCATAAACAAAAGCTCTCAACATCAGTATTAATACTGCTATAAAATATTCATAAATTTAAGCAAATCTTTTTTAAGCATAAAATTTCGGAAAGGGGTAAACCTTTACAAATTTACAAAAATTATTGAATGGTCAATAGCACATAGAATTGTGGTCCAATTTTGATGACTGATACCACAATCAAAAGCTCTCAGCATCGGTATTAATATTGCTATAAAATATTCATACATTTAGACAAATCATTTTTAAGCATCAAAATTCGGAAAGGGGTAAGCCTTTACAAATTTACAAAAATTATTGAATGGTCAATAGCACATGGAATTGTGGTTCGATTTTGATGACTGATACCGTAGTCAAAAGCTCTCAGCATCGGTATTAATATTGCTATAAAATATTCATACATTTAAGCAAATCATTTTTAAGCATAAAAATTCGAAAAGGGGTAAACCTTTACAAATTTACTAAAATAAATTAAAGATCCTTAACACACGTAATAGTGGTCCAATTTTGATGACTGATACCGTAATCAAAAGCTCTCAACATCAGTATTAATATAAAATATTCATAAAATTTCACAATTCAAGATGTTTACTGTTGGTTTTCAGTACTTTCCAACTGTAGCAAAAAATTTGCCTTCGTAGTTTGGCGAATATGAATTATTTTCCCCCCAGACCAGTAAGTTCTGATTCCACCTTTAATTTTTCTAGCAGTTCAGCATACGATATGTTCACAGCCCTCCTTCACAGCCACTTCGGATTTTCCCAATTTCTCTCTAAGTTCTTCAACAAACTATTTTTCCACTTCATTACGAGTTATAGTTTGATCAACTAAAGCACCGTCTTTATTTGGCCATGCACATTGTTCCTATCTTTTACATATCCGAAACACTCGGAAATTCCAACTCAATTGTTTTGCATACTTTTAACTGGTCCTCATTTAAATCAGGAAGAAATACTTTCTCAGTTATTTGTGTTTCTCGTGGTGACTCTTTAATTTTCTGGAATGTTCACTCAACTACTTTGGTATCAATTCTTAGAACTTGATTTAAATTTGGCCTCTTTTTGATTAGCAGGTATTCCACTGCTAGAAAATTGCGGTCTTTGGATTTCAGTAAATGGAAACTCACTTGCCCACCCCAAAAGCCACCGGTACTGGGGTTCTGAATCCATGCACAGTCTTTTTATTAATACACTTCTTTATTCTTGAATTTTTACTGAGGTGCCTTCTCCTAGTATATTATGCCTACTATTTTGTTTCAGCCGCCTCTAACATGAGTAATAGACGCTATTTAAAGCCGGCAAACCAATTAGAGACTTCCTCAAGCCATCAATTTAGGTTTATTTAGACGAGTGTTAGTATGACTTTAATAAAGTGGACTAGTACTTTTAGGAATCGTTTATTTGACAGTTAATCTAATCAAACCTTCAAATGTCCTATCATAATTATCATTGTGTTATTTCGTTATTTATTTTTTTTTTTGTTGCTTTCTCCGGTTACCTACGCAAATTTTTAACAAGATCATAATTTTTTCTCTTTTTCTCTTTTGCGATTTATCAATTTTGCATCTCAAACGATTAGCGACTGACAATTTACGAATACGTCCCCACACCAGAAAGATTTTGTTAGCTTTATATTTGTATGTCCAAGTTTTCAAGACAGATACGGATCGCTGTAGATAAAATTATTTCTCAATTGAAAAATACTATTTGGAAAATCCAATTTGTGCAGATAAAATTGTAAAATTAATTCATAACCGCAGTACTTCAACGTCACCTAAAAGTTAATTTTATATTGTATAACAGTAAACGTCTTGATAAAAATACAATTAGTAGTTATAAGATTGAGAACACTTCATTCCTAATCGGTGAGTTTGAATGATAAAACCATAACATTAAAATTTCGCGATACCTTCGAGTATACAGTACAAGCGCAGTCCCGCCTCAGTGCAAAGTGATCTTATCGTTGAGCACAAAATTGTATAAATAAGACGAAATCGCAACTGTAATTTAGTCAACAAGTTGTTATTATGAAGGTGATCATATTATTTGTGTGCTTATTCGCGGCTGTTGCTGCAACATCGTTCCCAGGTAAATGGATATTTTTATTTGTGTTAACGAAATATCAATGACTGTAAAATGTTAAAATTTTAGCTGAATATCGATTTGGTGCTGGACGAATTGTTGGTGGTCAAAATGCCCGTCCCAATGAAGCCCCTTACATGATTTCACTTAGTCTACGCGTACTAACACGTCTTTCGCATATGTGTGGCGGTTCATTGATATCACCGACTAGAGTTTTAACAGCCGCGCATTGCCGTGTTTCTGGTACTTTGGTTGCTGTCGCCGGTGGTCATATTATAAGCGTGAATGAGCCAAGTAAACAACAACGCGTTATTATCAATTTTATTATTCATCCAGATTATCCAGGCGGTAATACTGTAGCACCAAACGATATTGCTGTCGCAGTCGTTGAATCACCATTCGTTTTAAACGCGTTTGTCAGTATAATTGCATTACCCGTTGCCAATGTTATTCCAACTGGATGGGCGACTTTATATGGATGGGGTAGTACATCGAATACAACAACTTCGAATGCCGCCGACATTTTACAAGTTATACAAAAAGAAATTATGACACATGAAGATTGTCTTCGCCATTTAAGTAATCCAGGATCGTTGGCTCGGTCAAATCTTTGCACGGGACCAGTCGGACAAAATATTGACGCTTGCGGAGGAGATTCAGGTGGTCCATTGGTACAAGTGGCTAGTGGTGTTTTACGCGTTATTGGTATTGTATCATGGGGACCATTCCCATGTGGACGCGGTCCGTCCGTTAAAGTACGCACTTCAGCATTCAACAGTTTCATTTTACAAAATTTATAATCCAAAATACACTTGCTTATCTAAAACCAAATTTTGTTTAAATAATTGGAAACCCTCTATCAGTGGATACCACACATTTTAACCAACTCTGAATATTTCTTTGAAGGGTCTGAAATTTTTACAAATTTGTGCTGGACTGCAATGTTTTATTATAATTACAAACAAAAATTTTAAATTAAAAATATTTCTTTTATTGTAACCAATTTTGTTGAATAAATTGATTGAAGGCTGAGACGCGAACTTTCACGGATGGGCCACGACCGCATGGGAATGGGCCCCACGAAACTGCACCAATCACACGTAAAATACCACCAGCTACTTGTACCAATGGGCCACCTGAATCACCACCACATGCATCAACATTTTGTCCTACTGGGCCAGTGCACAAATTTGACTCGGCCAATGAATTTGGATTGCTGACCGCAGCACGACATTGAGCAATTGTTATTACAAGTTTGTTGATCGTAATCAATACATCGGTTGAAACTGATTGAGTTGTATTTGAAATACTACCCCAGCCAAAGAGTGTTGATGTACTTCCGGCAGCTGGAACAGCACCAGCAACAGGTAAAGCAATTAGACTAACCCAAGAGGTTGGATTGAATGGGCTTGCAACATTGGCAACAGCAATATCATTTGGTCCAACACCACCTGCATAATCTGGATGGCTACGGAAATCTACAATTATTCGGTGCTGTTCAGTTGGATCGACCGTGCTTAAACGATGGTCACCAGCTACGGCAACTTGGGTGGCACCAGGAAAGAAACAATGAGCTGCGGTTAAAACACTGCGCCATGTGATCAATGAACCACCACAGAAATGCGATAAATTTGAACCAATTTGTAAACGAATTGAAATCATATAGGGAGCACTATGTGGTGTAGCTTCCCAGCCTCCAACGATCCGTCCTCCACCAACACGGTAATCAACTGAAAATCAATTACAAAAAAAAAAAATTAGAAAATTCAATTCACCCAAAATAGAATTCGGCATCATTACCTGATGAGGCAGCTACTACTGCGAGTAGACACGCAAAAACTATGGCCAACTTCATGATGATGCTTGTTTGATTTTAATGTTAAAATTGAACGTATTTGCGGTTTTATACATTTTCACGAAAAAAAAAACTTGCCGATAAGATAACAAATCAATTTAACGTTTTTTTGCTTTTGGGAAAAATCCGTTTTGCCAATTGTGTAAGTGTCTATAGTTTATCAGCATGTTCTTACTATCTCTAGCCAAATACACATTTGATTGATCTGAACTTGTTTAGGCTGTGAACGTTAGACATCAACATCATTTTAAAAATAGAACGACGTCTGTTTATATCTAATCGACGGCATGACATACAAGTAATTAAATGTTTACATTGGCAAGTTAATCAACCAACCAAAGTCCGTCTATTTTTTATCCATTAAGTGTCGGTTAAAAGGCCAGCAAATTTCAGCGATTTTCACAGTAGATACATGAACTAGTCCGTTGTTTTCGGTTTAAATTTGGTCTACTTGACCAAGCGTCCAGTTAAATGGTGGTTTCGTCCAGTTATTGTTAAGTGGTCTTAAATATTTTCTTGACCAGTAATCTCAGCAACAGATAATCAGTTTACTGAACTAATGGTAAGGGGTTAAGTCGGACTCAATACTCGATTTCGGATCTCAACATTTCTGTATTATTTGGAAACGCTCATGCTAATTTTGGGACAACAACGTAAAAATTGATAAATCATCATCCACAGCTTTGTTAATCAAAAAATGGTCACAAGGCTTCAGAATATGTATATTTGTTGTATCACAGAGTTCGAAAGCAGATATCCACCACCACAAACCACCAAAACCTCGTAAGCGATATTTTAATATGATTCCAAACCTTTCGCCAGATCTGGATATATAGCCAAGTGATCGTTATATCAAACAATTGATTAAGGTACTACTTCTAATGACTAAAGCACAACTTCTAAAGCACTTTGACCTAAATACCTTAACATGCGGGATGTATTCTGTACCATATTTGGCAACCAGGAGCATTAAAACTATAGCGAAAAAAACTTCAATATATCCAGCAGCAAGCATTACAAGCAGTGGTATTGGCGGGTATGTACATCGATGGTTTGTTAACAGGGAAATCACATATTTGAAGCAGCATATTTGTTGCCTATCTTACCACCATCAAACTTGCAATACCAACCACCAAAAGAGCAAATTTATTCAAAGCTAGCCAGATTTTTGATTCATTAGGACAGCTAGCAACCTTTCTTCGCCAAAATAAAAACATATTTTCATAGATAGTGTTTGTTAGATGTGGAATGAGACACCGATTTATCAGACAAAGACCGAGGAGACCAATGGCTAAAAATTCTAAGTTACAGACATATTCTGTCTAAAGATACCTCGATGGTAATTCACTAACAATGTAGAATACTAATTGTATTGATTGGACTGTCAGTTGGAGTGATTGTAATATTATTACTAGATTGGCTATTTGAACCACAAGCAAATAGAAAACTGGCTTAGCAAATCGCGCTAGCAAAATTTTAAAAGTACTGCAAGGAGGCAAATGGTGACACAACCTCACTAAACTCTACTCCACATAAACAGTGTGAAATAATTCACCTACAAACCTGTAGGTTACAGGTTACCTTATACCATTCATGGAAAATAATACGAGCATATACTTGGTGTTTCAAAACGAAGATAACCACGCAACCATTTTTGTAAACTGAGGAAAGATTTCAAAATGGTAATGAATAAGTACGACAGTCTTGTTACTACGACCAGGATTCACGAGTGAATGTCTTCAAATGGGATATATAAAACCATCATATGCAAATCAGCAGCTCCTTTCTTGGCAATAAGAATAATTTGTCAGCTATAGTAATGGATAAAGGTGAAAACTAAAGGTAAAAGGCGCGAAAGACAATTCCAAATGAGCAAGTGGTCGAGCAGCTATACAAAATTGTTGCAGTCTATAAAAGGGACCAACAGAAGATGAATCTATTAAAACTTTATATAATTTCATTGGAATCCGATCTCAGACTGATCACTTCCAAACTTATATAACAAGACCTGTGGATCACAGAAATAAAATCTTATCAATTCCACGTTAGAAAGGAACCGTATCTTCAACCAACCAAAACGTTTGTTTACACAGTTGCTGTGATATGCCAATGCAATAACTTTGGCTATTATCCGGATATCTGTTTTCGATTCCAAAGTAAATCGGCAACAACACTTATGGGCGACTTTTCTAGAAATTGTGTCACAGTCTAGAACAATCTAGAAGTCGTGTCAAAGAATCGTGTCGATTATGACGGCCCATTGAAGATAAAACATCCTTATGTTCAATGGACTGGTATAATCGGCATCTATATGTCTAAATAGTCACGACAGGGTAACAGGAATTCTTGCAGAAAAAACAGATGAAATAAAGCCTACAAAGGTTACATTGCTGTTTTTGCGTACCTTTCAACAAAAGCAGTTATTCTTGAACTTTGGTTTCTGATTTAACAACAAACACCTTTTTAGCAGCATTAAAATGATGTCATCGTGTCATAACGGGAACTTCACTCAAAGAAACTCACCCGGGTAAAGTTAATCTTGTAAGAGCAATTGATTTCCATCCTTAAAGGAGAATTTAAACGTTCTATTACGAAATTGTGCACTCTGCCAGCCTTAGTAGATGAAAGTAACAGTTCATCTGAAAAAGAAAATATTCCAACTTTAAGAAGAAGATCGTGCCGAGTTCCTAAGTCCCACGATGATTATCACAAATCGATGATGATTACTATGTTGGTTGCTTTCGGCAGTATAAATGGCCATCAGTAGAAAGTTGAGCAGGTCATTCCACAATGGACCAATTTGTGCAATTGACAGCCCATGTTATAATTTATCTTTTGGCAACGATGTAAAAGAACTATTTGAATCGCATAGCTCAATAGTTGCTACAATTCAAATACTCCACCACTGAAAAGCGGCAGCTCGACTTTTGGAAGTTATTCTTCTTACAGCGTACCTACTTTAACCCTGACTCAAATCTGGCACAAAAGTTCCGTGTTATAAGCCAATTTACACCAACCTTATTAAGTTTCAATAGGGCTTCAATGAACCATTTTGGACGTCTTAAATCTACCCGATAAACCAAAATGTGGTATACCGTAATGTACCGATTTACTCACTACATTGAACCGTAAAGACGATGTTGTAAAACTTTTAGGAAAAGCGGGAAAATTTTTTTTAAAAAAAATACAATAGATCGACGTAATTTCTTAGCTGTTCTATCCAAACCATAAACTGACACACATGAAAACGCATTTTACCAAGTTTCTGGTCACATAAATATATTATTAAAAATTCAATTATCGTTCCTAAATACCATATCATCAGGACTATTCGGAATATCATCAACTCTAGTTAGACCCGAACTTCTATTCATCATCTCTTGCGGCAGCAACGTTAACAGTTCTTTCGGATCGTATGGCAAATGTACGGTTTGTGCGGCCAAAACATCATCACACTCAAATAATTTAGCATCTCGCAAACCCCGATAATATTTTGTGGTACGATAATCTACAGTTTGTGATATTTTATCTCGCATATTTTCACGATACGCAACTGGATAAATAAGTTCGGTTGCAATGCGATTCATAAACGAAACAAATGATGGTATTAAAAGATCGATACGTCCACGAGGCGCATATATGGTGGCGACCGTGTCTTCAATGTCAACACACATGTACGACTGTTTTTGTGATTTACGCGCTATAAAACGTATCGTTAGTACACCAACACCAACAGCGAGTCCATGTAATTCGTACGGATTGCTACAATATCCGTAGTGAAATAAATACGAATCCGTATCGTTCCATCCCATGGTCAGTTTTTCAGAAAAATCACCAAAATTCCATTCCGCATCGAGTGTACGTTTACACCAATATCGTTGCTTCACACCGTACAAAGTGTATTTCTCTAACATTAAGGTCCAATGTACAACCGCCATTATTATATCCGCTTTTTTATTCAGACTATTTTGGATTGCATGATAAAAAATTTCCCAACCGAGAAAATTAACTGGCGGTTCATACTGCGACTTAGGTTCTTCTACAACTACCGGTGCTTCACAAACAGAACTTGCACACGATGACGATTCACTGCTCACCAATCCGGTACACTTGGGTAATTCAAAGTCGTCCATTTCTAATATTTCGATATCTAATTTGAAAAAATTGTGTTGGTGAGGACGTCAAATTTTGTATATGGAATAATTATAGTTTTACAGTTTGCATTGCATGGCTATCACGATAATTTTAATCGCATCGTGACACCGTAAAATTTATATTGACGAAGTTTTCCAATTTTTGCTGATTTCACTTCATATATTAAACACTCTACTACCAATGACACGTACAACGGTACAACACAAAAATGTAGACAAAAGACATTTAATGTGGAGGAGAGACATCTAAGCTAAAACAACAGAAAATAACAAAAGCTCAAAAGTATTGCTACGTTCTTGCCTTGTCACTTAAGGTTCGTATCTCTGGATTGTGAATAACTACCCGAACACCACTGTTCACTAACAAATTTCACAAAAACTACACAAGTTCCACTTTAACACTGTTCACTTTCACAGACAACAATTGCCTCAATAAAACACAATTATTCACAACTTAGTTCCTTTACCAATTCTTTATTTCACAAAAATCACTGTTCACTTTATTTAACAATTAAAAATCACTTACTATCACTTTCTATCACTTTTTATTTTAACCGCTTGTTATCGCTTTCGTAGTTCAAGTACAACTATTCCTCGCATACAACATCGATTCGCTTATATACACAAATCAAAATATCTCGAACTTTCTACTTCTATCGAGATGTCACTACTACATTTAATTTGCTCAATTTTTAATACTACCAGTACTATCGATATCTAATAGATGTCTCTAAGGTTAAGCTTAGAGAAATATCTTCATATATTTACACTTATGCTATCGCACACTAGGTGGTACCGTGACACTACCCCCCACCTAAACCTGTTCGTCCCGAACAGGATCCAAAATCTCTCCTCTATAAATAGCCATCCGCTCGAGATGCACCACTTTTGGTTTACCTCGTCGCCCTTTCTTGATCCTATAAATCACGTCGTTTATCTTTGTGATGATAGTGTAAGGTCCTTCCCATGCTGACTGTAATTTCGGTGATAAACCCTTTCGTCGTTGCGGGTTATGAAGCCATATCAATTGCCCTTCTTCGAAGCCTTTGCTATTTGCTCGTATATCATATCGAGCTTTCACTTTGTCACTTGATATCCGTATTTTGTTTCGTACAAACTGATGTATCTCATTAATTTCTTCTTTCATCCGGTCTACATAATCTTGTCCGCATAAGGCCGCTGATGGAACAAGACGAACAGAAGAAGATTATTTCCGAAAAGCGTCTTTGCTGGCGTCATCCCAGTAGTGTCATGTACTGCTGATCGATAAGCCATCAAAAACATCGGTATATGTTGATCCCAGTTGCCTTGGTTTTTATCTATCACCTTCTTTAGATATTCTTCCAGTGTTCCGTTAAACCTTTCTACCATTCCATCCGATTGTGGATGCAAAGGCGTCGTTCGCGTTTTGTTGATACCGAGCATCTGACAGATCTCCTGGAATACAACCGACTCAAAATTTCTTCCTTGATCCGTATGAAGTTCCATTGGTACTCCAAAACGACTAATCCAATTATTAACAACGGCATTCGCTATTGTAGTAGTTTCCTGGTTTGGTAGTGGATACACCTCCGGCCATTTGCTAAAATAATCCATTATAACTAGCACATATTTGTTTCCATTATCGGTAGTGGGAAATGGACCTGCCACATCCATGGCAATTCTCTCAAAAGGTGCTCCAACATTATACTGTTGCATAGCTCCTCGAGTTTTCCGAGCCGGTCCCTTTGCGGCTGCACATAGATCACATTTTTGGCACCATTCAACCACCGACTGTCTACATCCGGACCAATAAAACCGCTGACGTACCTTAGCTAGCGTTTTGTTAATTCCTAAGTGACCTCCACTAGTTCCTTCGTGATATTCCTTCAGAATTTCCTTAATACGACTTTGTGGTACCACGATCAAGGATTGTTTAACGTTGCCGTCAGTGCTTTCCCACACTCGTTTTAAACAGCCGTCTTCTAATTTAAGGCTCTGCCATTGTGCCCAATAAGCCTTTACAGTGGGGGCTTTGTCCGTGATCTCATTCCATGTTGGCCGGTACTTCCTCTTCTTATATTCCAAAATTATCGACAAATTCGGATCTCGTTGTTGTTCCTCTCGGATTGCTTCATTGGTCCATTCATCATGAGGTAACACTTGCATCAGCCTGACATCAATAATATTCTCCTTCCCCTCTACGCGACCACAATGGTTGCTTTCTGCCTGACATGGTTGTCTTGACAATGCGTCTCGATTGGTCACTACTTGACCTCCCTCCGTACCATTGGAGATGGACCTCCCTCCGTTCCTTCGTACCATTGGAGATGGTGATCTTCCACGTTTCCGTTTATTTTTATAGCAGTCTCGTGAGATGTGACCCAATTTGTCACATATCCAGCATTTTATTTTGCCACCATTCGTAATTCTAGGGGCCGACTGCTCCATATTACTGCCGGTACTTATTTCTACCCGACGTATCTTATTGATTCTTGGTCCAATGAGAGTTTGTGCCGTCTCATTCATTAACGCACAAGCAATGGTTTCCGCGAAAGTAGCCTTTGGTGATAATATCACTGCTCTGCGTGTGTCTTGGTCTCGTATACCATCAATAAATCCGTCCATTTTAATTCTTTCCATGAAATCGGAAGCAGTATTTGCATGTGCTAGATGTGCTAGCCTCTCGACGGCGGATGCAAATTCTTGTAAAGTTTCTCCAACCTTCTGTGACCGTCCTTTCAATTCCATTCGATAAATTTCCCGCTTATGGTCACTTCCATATTTGCGTTCCAACGCCTTCATTATTTCACCATATTCTTTGCGATCGTTTTCTGGAATTGTTTGTAATATCTCGGCTGCTTCTCCCTTAAGTGCCACTATTAACGCTGCTACTTTATGCGCGTCGTCCCAGTGATTTTGTGTGGACGCCATTTCAAATTGAAGCTTAAAAATTGCGAATGATGTGGTGCCGTCAAACGTTGGTGGCTTCAATTTAAAAGTGTTTACTGGTTGGATTACTTGCGCTGATGTTTCATTGCGTTTCATTACACTGACCTCCTTTTCGAGACGAAGAAATTTTTGTTCGACATATTCAATTTTGTTGTCCAACTTTTGATCAACATGTTTAACATCAGTTTTAACTTCTAGAATTTTCGTTGTAAATTCGTCTTTCACTTTCTCTACTTCGCCTTGGAAAGTACTAGCTAATTCGAGAAGTTTTTCTTCCATTTTATTTTGTCCTTCTACTACGAGTATTTCTAGTCGTTTAATTTGATCTTCTTGAATTTTCTCTTGTCGTTTAATTTGATCTTCTTGAACTTTCTCTTGTCGTTTAATTTGTTCTTGAATTTCCTCTTGTCCTTTAATTTGGTCTTCTTGAAATTTCTCTTGTCGCTTAATTTGTTCATGAATTTCCTCTTGTCGTTTAAGTTGTTCTTCTTGAAATTTCGTTTGTTCTGTCATCATCTGTTGCATGACTGCCATCAACTGCGCCATATCAAAATTTCCAGACGATGCTTCGATGCGTAACTCCGGCGTTTCTATTTCAAACTCATAGCTTTCTAGATCTAAACCATCACGCTCCATTGCTTCACGCAATCGTAACATCAACTCGTCTTTACGACCTTCTGTCTCTAAACCACGCTTCTCCAACTCTTTCTTTAATTCTAGAACTTTTAACTTGTAGAGTCTCATTTTTGTTTTTATTTATTTATTTTTTTTTTATTCACAATCCCGCCGCTGTCACCAATTGCTACGTTCTTGCCTTGTCACTTAAAGTTCGTATCTCTGGATTGTGAATAACTACCCGAACACCACTGTTCACTAACAAATTTCACAAAAACTACACAAGTTCCACTTTAACACTGTTCACTTTCACAGACAACAATTGCCTCAATAAAACACAATTATTCACAACTTAGTTCCTTTACCAATTCTTTATTTCACAAAAATCACTGTTCACTTTATTTAACAATTAAAAATCACTTACTATCACTTTCTATCACTTTTTATTTTAACCGCTTGTTATCGCTTTCGTAGTTCAAGTACAACTATTCCTCGCATACAACATCGATTCGCTTATATACACAAATCAAAATATCTCGAACTTTCTACTTCTATCGAGATGTCACTACTACATTTAATTTGCTCAATTTTTAATACTACCAGTACTATCGATATCTAATAGATGTCTCTAAGGTTAAGCTTAGAGAAATATCTTCATATTGTCACGGTACCACCTAGTATGCGATAGCATAAGTGTAAATATATGAATATTTCTCTAGGCTTAACCCTAAAGACATCTATTAGATATCGATAGTACTGGTAGTATTAAAAATTGAGCAAATTAAATGTAGTAGTGACATCTCGATAGAAGTAGAAAGTTCGAGATATTTTAATTTGTGTATATAAGCGAATCGATGTTGTATGCGAAAAGTAGTTGTACTTGAACTACGAAAGCGATAACAAGCGGTTAAAATAAAAAGTGATAGAAAGTGATAGTAAGTGATAGTAAGTGATAGTAAGTGATTTTTATTGTTAAATAAAGTGAACAGTGATTTTTGTAAAATAAAGAATTGGTAAAGGAACTAAGTTGTGAATAATTGTGTTTTATTGAGGCAATTATTGTCTGTGAAAGTGAACAGTGTTAAAGTGGAACTTGTGTAGTTTTGTGAAATTTGTTAGTGAACAGTGGTGTTCGGGTAGTTATTCACAATCCAGAGATACGAACCTTAAGTGACAAGGCAAGAACGTAGCAATTGGTGACAGCGGCGGGATTGTGAATAAAAAAAAAATAAATAAATAAAAACAAAAATGAGACTCTACAAGTTAAAAGTTCTAGAATTAAAGAAAGAGTTGGAGAAGCGTGGTTTAGAGACAGAAGGTCGTAAAGACGAGTTGATGTTACGATTGCGTGAAGCAATGGAGCGTGATGGTTTAGATCTAGAAAGCTATGAGTTTGAAATAGAAACGCCGGAGTTACGCATCGAAGCATCGTCTGGAAATTTTGATATGGCGCAGTTGATGGCAGTCATGCAACAGATGATGACAGAACAAACGAAATTTCAAGAAGAACAACTTAAACGACAAGAGGAAATTCATGAACAAATTAAGCGACAAGAGAAATTTCAAGAAGACCAAATTAAAGGACAAGAGGAAATTCAAGAACAAATTAAACGACAAGAGAAAGTTCAAGAAGATCAAATTAAACGACAAGAGAAAATTCAAGAAGATCAAATTAAACGACTAGAAATACTCGTAGTAGAAGGACAAAATAAAATGGAAGAAAAACTTCTCGAATTAGCTAGTACTTTCCAAGGCGAAGTAGAGAAAGTGAAAGACGAATTTACAACGAAAATTCTAGAAGTTAAAACTGATGTTAAACATGTTGATCAAAAGTTGGACAACAAAATTGAATATGTCGAACAAAAATTTCTTCGTCTCGAAAAGGAGGTCAGTGTAATGAAACGCAATGAAACATCAGCGCAAGTAATCCAACCAGTAAACACTTTTAAATTGAAGCCACCAACGTTTGACGGCACCACATCATTCGCAATTTTTAAGCTTCAATTTGAAATGGCGTCCACACAAAATCACTGGGACGACGCGCATAAAGTAGCAGCGTTAATAGTGGCACTTAAGGGAGAAGCAGCCGAGATATTACAAACAATTCCAGAAAACGATCGCAAAGAATATGGTGAAATAATGAAGGCGTTGGAACGCAAATATGGAAGTGACCATAAGCGGGAAATTTATCGAATGGAATTGAAAGGACGGTCACAGAAGGTTGGAGAAACTTTACAAGAATTTGCATCCGCCGTCGAGAGGCTAGCACATCTAGCACATGCAAATACTGCTTCCGATTTCATGGAAAGAATTAAAATGGACGGATTTATTGATGGTATACGAGACCAAGACACACGCAGAGCAGTGATATTATCACCAAAGGCTACTTTCGCGGAAACCATTGCTTGTGCGTTAATGAATGAGACGGCACAAACTCTCATTGGACCAAGAATCAATAAGATACGTCGGGTAGAAATAAGTACCGGCAGTAATATGGAGCAGTCGGCCCCTAGAATTACGAATGGTGGCAAAATAAAATGCTGGATATGTGACAAATTGGGTCACATCTCACGAGACTGCTATAAAAATAAACGGAAACGTGGAAGATCACCATCTCCAATGGTACGAAGGAACGGAGGGAGGTCCATCTCCAATGGTACGGAGGGAGGTCAAGTAGTGACCAATCGAGACGCATTGTCAAGACAACCATGTCAGGCAGAAAGCAACCATTGTGGTCGCGTAGAGGGGAAGGAGAATATTATTGATGTCAGGCTGATGCAAGTGTTACCTCATGATGAATGGACCAATGAAGCAATCCGAGAGGAACAACAACGAGATCCGAATTTGTCGATAATTTTGGAATATAAGAAGAGGAAGTACCGGCCAACATGGAATGAGATCACGGACAAAGCCCCCACTGTAAAGGCTTATTGGGCACAATGGCAGAGCCTTAAATTAGAAGACGGCTGTTTAAAACGAGTGTGGGAAAGCACTGACGGCAACGTTAAACAATCCTTGATCGTGGTACCACAAAGTCGTATTAAGGAAATTCTGAAGGAATATCACGAAGGAACTAGTGGAGGTCACTTAGGAATTAACAAAACGCTAGCTAAGGTACGTCAGCGGTTTTATTGGTCCGGATGTAGACAGTCGGTGGTTGAATGGTGCCAAAAATGTGATCTATGTGCAGCCGCAAAGGGACCGGCTCGGAAAACTCGAGGAGCTATGCAACAGTATAATGTTGGAGCACCTTTTGAGAGAATTGCCATGGATGTGGCAGGTCCATTTCCCACTACCGATAATGGAAACAAATATGTGCTAGTTATAATGGATTATTTTAGCAAATGGCCGGAGGTGTATCCACTACCAAACCAGGAAACTACTACAATAGCGAATGCCGTTGTTAATAATTGGATTAGTCGTTTTGGAGTACCAATGGAACTTCATACGGATCAAGGAAGAAATTTTGAGTCGGTTGTATTCCAGGAGATCTGTCAGATGCTCGGTATCAACAAAACGCGAACGACGCCTTTGCATCCACAATCGGATGGAATGGTAGAAAGGTTCAACGGAACACTGGAAGAATATCTAAAGAAGGTGATAGATAAAAACCAAGGCAACTGGGATCAACATATACCGATGTTTTTGATGGCTTATCGATCAGCAGTACATGACACTACTGGGATGACGCCAGCAAAGACGCTTTTCGGAAATAATCTTCGCCTGCCTGGAGATTTGAAGTTTGGGGTTGTTCCATCAGCGGCCTTATGCGGACAAGATTATGTAGACCGGATGAAAGAAGAAATTAATGACATACACCAGTTTGTACGAGACAAAATACGGATATCAAGTGACAAAGTGAAAGCTCGATATGATATACGAGCAAATAGCAAAGGCTTCGAAGAAGGGCAATTGATATGGCTTCATAACCCGCAACGACGAAAAGGTTTATCACCGAAATTACAGTCAGCATGGGAAGGACCTTACACTATCATCACAAAGATAAACGACGTGATTTATAGGATCAAGAAAGGGCGACGAGGTAAACCAAAAGTGGTGCATCTCGAGCGGATGGCTATTTATAGAGGAGAGATTTTGGATCCTGTTCGGGACGAACAGGTTTAGGTGGGGGGTAGTGTCACGGTACCACCTAGTATGCGATAGCATAAGTGTAAATATATGAATATTTCTCTAGGCTTAACCCTAGAGACATCTATTAGATATCGATAGTACTGGTAGTATTAAAAATTGAGCAAATTAAATGTAGTAGTGACATCTCGATAGAAGTAGAAAGTTCGAGATATTTTAATTTGTGTATATAAGCGAATCGATGTTGTATGCGAAAAGTAGTTGTACTTGAACTACGAAAGCGATAACAAGCGGTTAAAATAAAAAGTGATAGAAAGTGATAGTAAGTGATAGTAAGTGATAGTAAGTGATAGTAAGTGATTTTTATTGTTAAATAAAGTGAATAGTGATTTTTGTAAAATAAAGAATTGGTAAAGGAACTAAGTTGTGAATAATTGTGTTTTATTGAGGCAATTATTGTCTGTGAAAGTGAACAGTGTTAAAGTGGAACTTGTGTAGTTTTGTGAAATTTGTTAGTGAACAGTGGTGTTCGGGTAGTTATTCACAATCCAGAGATACGAACCTTAAGTGACAAGGCAAGAACGTAGCAATATATTTACACTTATGCTATCGCACACTAGGTGGTACCGTGACAGTATTAAAGAATATTGTGTCTATGATAATGTTTAGTAGAGACACATATCAAATGAGTTTCATTTTGTACTTTACAAGTTGAAGCGCACCTGTTGTAAAGTAGCAGAACTAAAAATTCTTGTTGCGGTGTGAAACTGTGCTAAATTGTAGCAATATGCAGCCCAATTATTATTTTTGTGTAACGACAGTAAATTTAAGCTCAACTCGAGTAGAAAATAGTATGTTTTTAATATAACAGTTCTAATGCTCGAATAAGTGATTAAAAGGTATTAATTTCTATTACCTCAATCTTTTATAATCTTATTGTTCTAGACATCTAGAAGAAGCCAATTCGTTTCCTTCTTCGATGATCCATCGTCAACGACAATGACCTCTGCGTCTGCCATATAGTGGCTCTCCTTTCAGAACGCTCAGTGAACGTGATCTAATCAGACTATTCGCCGTCTTTTCACTTCATGAACGACATCAGTATATTGTGCGATTGATTATTTTCTCGAAAATCACTAGCCATCTTTCATACTTATCCATCGGAATCCAATTATCACACCCATACTTGGACCAACGGGTCTCATTAACACCTTGTACAGACTTAACATTTCGTATATTTTCCATAAGATTATCAGCTCTTTTCAATAATCTGTTCAGTTTTATGTCATAAAGACGTTTTTTTGAACCTGTTTTTGACACCTAACGTCAGACCGTGAAGTACTATATGTAATTTGGGCTTGAACAAGGACGTTTTTGTTATTCCTACAATTGTGAAACGTAGTCGCGCTTCCATTTGAGCTCGATAGCAAAACGGCACACCTCATCAAATCATCATTTTTGGGTATAATTTTTCTATACCTACAAGGGCGGCACTGATAACCAAATTTTAAATACCTCCCATATATAAAGCGTTCACACCATCAGGTCGGTGATTGGTTTATAATGTCGATGCTTACAAGATTTTGAGGTTGTGTTTTCTAATCTTCATTTATTTATTCGGCTTTCACAAATAGTAAAAACGTAAAAGAGCCGTCAAAGCTTTACAGTAAACAAATGATGATCATTGCCTTTGGACTTAGAAGTCATCCAAATTGATATCACATCTTGGACGAATGGTAAACTAGCTTTGAGACGTCTTACAAGAGAGTCTTCTAATTTTCGATTGGATATTTTTATGAGTAGAAATGAACTAGCAGTATAATGAGAAAGTGTGCAATCACAAAGTATATATAAACCTTCTCTCATTATTATTATCAGTCGATGTTGGGAGTATATATCTATATTTACTCATAAGTCACTTTGATTTTCACAGTTAATAACCTAGCACTATTCTGACGTCGCCAACCCATCAGTCAATGAGTTGGCTAAATTCAGTTGGTCCGTGAATAAAAACAGGTTGAAAAACACTTTTCGTAAGGTAGTGCGCGGCAGAGTCGTCAGTTCAATCACATTTCAGAATTCATACGGACATAATGAATGTTAAGGGTAAAATCATCGTTGATCAGTTATTGGCCTGCAATTTTGCACACTTGTAAAAACGACTAAAAACGTTTTTTTCTTCCGGTGAAACTGATGCTAAATTACAAATATACTTGTAAATGATTAGTCTAAATTCCCTGAAGCAGTCTCTGTGATTTAAGGACATTATCATGCCGTCGTAAAAGACTTCTGATCGAGCATGTAAACCTTAGAATTACACCTCAGCATCTTCGGGTTGTCGTAGGAGACAACAAAACAAATGTTGAATTTTTGGGCTGACTACCCACCCGCATCCTTAAAAAACTTCACTGTTAACATAATCAACACAAGAAAACATTGATACCATCAAAATGAAAACCAACCTCTCTTATATTAACGGACACACAGTTTAGGATCAGTACGTGGAACGTGCAGTCGCTAAGAAAACCAGGTGCGTTGGATGGACCTATATCAGCCATAGAAGAGCATCGCTTGGAACTCGTTACTCTCCAAGGAACTCGATGATAATATCTGCAGATACATAATGCAGATGAAATCTGTGTAATTGGATTGAATGGAAACGGTGTCAGTGAACTACTGGATACACTTGTGTGATTATCGGCTTCCGTTGGCCTCAAAAACAATAAGTTCAAAACAACATATATGATGACTGGTTTTAGAGACCAAGACGTAAAGGATTTTAGTAGTGGGGACCACACGTTTGAAAGAGTGCCAAGTTTCCGATAGCTCGGATCCCTTGTCATTCATGATAATTGTCATCGAGTTCCAGCTGAAGTTGTACAAGGTGTTGATTAGACCCATTGTCATATATGGGTGTGAGAGTTGGACCCTAACAGATGAGTTTGAAAGATGGTTAATGATATTTGAGAGCAGCATCATCCGCTTGATATGTGGCTCTAACCGCGATGACAACGATAATTGCGGGGTTTTAGTAAACTACGAGATCAGAAATTTAATGAAAATTTATGCCGTCGTTCACGAAAAAAAAAACGAGCACAGTGGCTCAGCTACGTTCTGTGGGTCAATCCCTAAATGGATGGTTTCCTGATCTCTAAGAAGAGAGCCGCCAAATGGCAGGCTCAGAGGTCGCTCTGTAGGCAACGAAGGTTCCTCGGAGTAGAGATCGACTTATCTTTTTCGGGTTGTCTAGAACAATATGAGGATCAGCTCAAGATCGAATCCGACGGAATCAGAATGTTGATGCAGTACCGGCCAGCAATAACCTGTAAAAATAGTACAATAAGTTTTTACATAGCGCACACAAATCCGACTTTTTTAAAATGACAGAGGATACCTTTGGCTAATTTTTCATCTAAATAATTTCCACGATACAGCTCTATGAATTGGCTAATATTAAATACAGTAAAACTCTTAATTCCTAATAGAGCAAACATGGACAAATTAAAGTTAGGCCGGCCATTAATTCATTAGAATATTAAAATTTATTTTAATTGATTATGGTTGTATTTAATTTAAACGAGTACCACACAATTAATCTTTTAAGTTTGAACATTCCATATAACTTTGCTTTTCCCCGCTGTTTTACTAATACTTATACATTTTTTTGTTAATTTAACAAATTTTGTATACGTATACTTTTTGTTAATTTTGTTATTTTGTCGAAAACTTCCCAGTCGTAAAATATCACATTAGACAAAATTTATCAAGAAATGAAACATAAACATCATGAAGATAATGCTGTACAGCCTTGAAATTGCAGTTGCTAAAATAAAAGAGCTAACAACTGAAGAATATGGCATTAAAATCTACTGTATCTACAATGGAATCGAAAACCGAATACCTCGAGCAGCAGTTCCAAATTTTTTTGTGTATATCTATGCCATCTGAGGGGCCAAATCACACCCAACTCTTTCGCGGTTACTTTTTAACGACCTATCTTACGCTATCGCCAGCCAAATCAAGGAATTCAACAGAGGTCATGGTTGGGTTCGTCGTCATCACCGATTGAAATCATACGATGAAAAATCCCTTTTGCATCTCTGCCCGGTTGAGATTCTAACCCTGTACCTCCCGACCCAATCACTGCAGCTTTAACCACTGCACCGTTTGTTCGGTAAGCTTTAGCATTTAAGACACCAATCACAATTTTGGATCCCACCACATTATCCAAATTATTGTAAAATCAGATTTTTATCTTTGGGTGGCTTACATCAATGGGTGCATGAACACAAATGATTGACAGGTTGGCTAACCGCATGCGTAAACGAAGCTTATACCCACGATTATCAGCTTCCTTGAAAACAAAAACAGCCTTTTTGCCACGCCCAAAAAAACCAACCACAAGATTGCCGAGCTCATCGCCGCATAAAGCAATGTATAGCATCCACATTTTCTCGAGTTTATTGGAGAGCAACGAATTCCAAGCGATACTCTCTCATGACTGTACCGATCTTAAACTGCGTGCCCGTTAACATAAGTGGGATTCGAGTTAAATTTTAGTATCCACAGTTCCTTTTATTAATTATTTTAACATAAAAATTTTTAACGGAAGCGGGTAGTCAGCCCAGCGATCCAACTTTTGTTTAGTCGCCTCTTTCGATAAGCAAAGGGTGCTCTGGTGGCATTTGGATAGCACAAGGATAGCATGCTGTTTAAGAGTAATCTGCGAAGCATGTGAGTGCCCTGCTTACCACAGGGACTACCATGCTTCGTAAAATACTTCTAAACATGCATGCAAACCTTAGATCTGTACCACAGCATCTTTGGCTTGATAGGAGGTGACTAAACAAAGGTTGGATCGCTGGGCTGACTACCCTCATCCGTAAAAAACCTCAATGTTTGATATATCAGCAAAAAGCAGTAGCAAAGAAAACCAGGCGCGTTTGATGGCACTCTATCAGTCATGAAAGAGTATCGCTTGAAACTCGCTTTCCAGGAAACTCGGTGGCCTAAAAGTGGAGATCATGTGCCCCAAAGCTATACATTGCTTTACATGATGGAGATGACCTCGACCATCTTGCGGCTAGTATCAATCATTTGTGTTCATGTACCCCTTGATGTTACAAAACATCCCATGACGTACATCTGATGTTCTTGGACTTCCACCAGGTTTTGACTCAATCCATCGGGATAGCTTATGGTTTGCTTTGCAATACTTGGGAAAACCTGACAAATATGTGCGTTTATATAAATGACAGCAATGCAGTAACAATGTTTTGTCAAAATTGAGAACAAGCTATCAGGAATTTTAACAATTTGCTCTGGGGTACGGCAAGGAAATGTTTCCCCGAAACTGTCAGTCCAACACCATTGTCAGTGTAATTGTACTGAATAGTAACGATGTCAAAGACTACTGGACTCACTTGTACGATTCTCAGCTTCTGGTGGTTTCAAAATCAATAAGTTTAAAACAAAATATATGATCACTGGTTTTAGAAACAAAGACGCAATGGAGTTTTGTACTTTTCACAATGAAAAAGTTCATTATTTTCTGTAAAATAAAATTATATGTATGCGTCAGAAAATTGTTCCTCTACATTAAAATATATTTAACATCATATAGCTAAGGACCAAAATTTCCAAAATTGCTATCTGAATTTAAATAACAATAGGACACGATTTAAGCCATCATCTATATTGAACAAATAATAATTTGTTCTTATTAAATTATGTAACTACATATGTACATGTATTCGCAGAACAACAGAAAAAAACAACAAAACTTAAAAAAAAATATAGCATGCGATCGCATAAGAAAAAAAGAAAACCAACCGAAAAAACAATTGTGTCTGTGTTTTTATATAAATAAAGTATATTTTATATGCATGTGACTGTGAAGAAAAACGAATGACAATAAAACAAATTTCATAAAAAAAATCTAACACATACAAGCTTTATTGTAACTTTATATAAATTATATTAAAGTTACTCAATAGATGGATTTAAAAAATATGAATTTTGCAGAAAAAATATTGTTGCCCGTACTATTTTGTTTGTGTCTTCACTTCTGATATAGTATATGTTCTTTGTTGAATATGGTAATTTCTTCACCATAAATTCGAATTAATTTTGATCTGCTGCAGCTGAACACTTCGCTGCTAAACGAATCGTGGAACTCAGTTTTAAATGTTACCATAATTACTAAAGCCTTTGATATTTTTTTTATAATTTTAGGACAACATATAGTACAGTTCCAATCATTTTACCTAAACAATTTACGAAACTTAAACCATGGTTTAACAAATATCTTCTTTCACAAATTAATACAAAAAATCGGTTACGTAGAAAATGGTTGAGAGGCAATCCAAATAATCGTATGAACAAATCATGCTACTTTAGTTTTACGAATAAATCCAAAAAAATAATTAAGGAGGTCAAAGTTAAATACTATATGTAGCAAAATTTGCGCTTATGACAATGACAAAAAACATTGGTCTTTGGTTAATGAAATTTTAAACAAAGATACTTCTTTTTCTGTAATGTAATTACATCAATAATACGTGAATCTAATGATACTTTAACATCATCAGTGGACATTGCTAACAATTTTAACCTGTATTTTTGTAATGTTGTAGCAAATATGCGACTAAACTTTATTAATTCGTTTATTGTTGAACGTATAGATATTGATCAATCTATTCAAAATAGTTTCTTTTTCCAACCTATCTCTTCATTGGAGGTGTTTAATATAGTTAAATCTCTGGAAGATAAGTGGTGTCTACTGATCAATTTGGATTAAGTAGCGCTATTTTAAAACGATGCAACTTTAATATTGAAGATATATTATGTTCATTATTTAATCGTAGTAAATCTGAAAGAATTTTTCCTGAATCATTAAGGGCTGTACTTTTATTCCACTATTTAAGAATGGGAAATCGTGTAAAAACTGAACATTATCGCCTTATTTCACTACTATCAGTAATTTCCAAAATTTTTGAAAAAAACTATTAAAAATATTAATTGTTGATTTTTTGGACAAATATAATTATTTTAGCTTATGTCAGTTTGGTTTTAGACGTAACCGTGGTACGGAGGATGCTTTAGTTGCACTCATGAATCCACTACATCAATGTTTTAATAAAAGTAATAATGTAGCAGCCTTTTTTGTTGACATACATGTAGGGTCTTTGATATGGTTGATCATCAGGTTCTACTTTATAAATTATGGCATATCGGGTTTAGAGGTTCTATGTATAATTGGTTCTGCTCTTTTATTACTAATCGGTCCCAAAAAGTACAAATTGGATCCTTTTTAAGCAAATCCGTATATTTAATAGCAGGTGTCTCTTTGGGATCAGTATTGGGTCCTACATTTTGTTCTTAATTTACATTAACTCAGTTTTCAAACTAAATTTTAAAGGGAAATGTGCAATATTCGCAGATGATATGGTATTTTCGTACGAATGTTCAAATTATTTTATAACTGTTGATAGCGTTTATCATGACCTTCAAATTGACAATCAAATTTTGAAAACAATATTATTTTTCATGGCTTTGACTGCCTTCGTACTGCCACGCTGGTATGTCCAATTGTATGATTATTGAATCTGTTATTGTCGCTTGCACTGGAAGTGTCATATTGCAGCCCTGAAACGAGCAATACTGGTCTATCAGAAAAATGTACCGCATCTATGAGATCATTGTCTATTCCATTTACTTAAATTTTTTTAATTTCTTTCTTAATAAATAAGCTTAACATTTAAGTATTTTTTGCTGGTAATAAAAAAACGAGACTTTCTACAACTGGGCCATTATAAAAATTTCCTTTGTTTTAATTTGTCAGTTAAAAGTCAGTACTGTAATGCTATAAATTATTCGATTTAATATAATTTTACAAGTGGTTTTCTAACAATTAGTGTACTTACATATGAATATAAAAATAAATATTTCGCATTTTACAATAACTATAAATGTATGTACTAGTTTTGTGCCAATTTAATTTTAATTGCTCTACATTAGAAGCAACACGTATACAACTGTTACATGTAAACATGCACGTAGTTGAAAGTAATTAAGAATACTATAAAGAATTTTCCGCAAACATTTTACTACTATATAGTTCTTGATGCACCCACCGAATATATTCGGTATAGATGCTTTAGATTCGCATTATTTCACCATCCCATATGCCAACTATACTCGTTCAGTGACCTTACGAAATATATAATACAATTAATGATTCGATTTCATTAGTTTCATCCAGCTCAAATATTTTTCGTAACAATCATTCTCAAATTTCCCTATAGAGTAGAAAAAATATTTTCACTCATACATTGTAAAATACAATTTTCTCGACATGCGCAACTAAAATTAGTTATGTATGTGGCTAAAATTTTGATTTTGTGTTCTCATTCTCAATATCATATAATTTTTGGTTGAAAAATATAAAACGTCATACAATTAGACATAGCTATACCAGGCAATTTTAGAGCTGTTCATAACTTTGTTATCAACAAGTAAATCATGTGTGGTTTATATGATAGCGCAATATCATTGTATATGTGTTCAGATAAGAGAAATGTTGCTTTACCAATTTGCACGAATTTGCAGTGGTATTTTGTTATGTTGATTTTCAGTAGGTTTAATTCGTTCGAACAAACCTATTTTCGACCAGCCAGATTCGGCTTTAGTGGTTAAACTTGGACAGTTATTTTGTTGAAATATGTGTAACTGCTTATCGAAACTTGATTTACTGTGTAAATGACAACATTAGCCAAGCCTAATTTTCTGTATTTTATTGTATATTAGTGCATGTGTAACAGGAAATTATTGCACTGATAAAAATTTTATAAATGTCTAGATTCTAGATAAATTGATAATATTTTTTGTGTATGATAGATAAAGGTATGATTGAAATATTTGTAAAACATTACAGTGTTTTACAATAGAATTGTTCGGATTCAGAATTTATTTCAGAATTTGCATAAACTTTTTGACAGACTCCTACATTAGTTCTACAAAATATTTCCTGTGAATACCAGTACCTCCGTATAATCAACCTTCCATTGAGTATGATTTATCGTATTAGGAGGGTAAATGGTGCGTCAGCTGCTGTGATTGGAGGCACTCCAATGCTTCCAGACTAAGAAAACCAGACACGTTTGATGGCACTAGATCAGCCATGAAAAGTGCAGACTATGTGTTCCAAGGCTATATGTGGCAAGCCAATAGAGGTGGCCTCGACAACCTTGGTGTTGGTTTTCTTCTTGTGCACTAGATAAAAAAGGTTCATTTCAAAGCAGTAGATCATCGTATGTGTAAGCTATGTTTACGTATGCGATCGTCAGTGATCGCCAATTCGTCACTACAAAGCTAAGATGGCAGTTTTCATACAAGTCAGGGATCTCAGGGATTTAAAACGAAACTTGCGTTTTAACTGTGAAGGTCTGACAAACAAAAATCTGTTGGAGCCAGCATTATTTCTAAATCATCTTAGCAGAATCATTATGAAAACCAACCATTGTTCTAATAATGTGAATGCTCTATGGAAGGTATTCGAAGCTTTTGTGGTCACTGCTGTCCAGGCGACTCTATAGGTTTGGTAAACATTAAACCTTAAAATGATTGGTTTGAAGAGGAGTGTCATCTTGCTGTCGAGCAACAGAATATAGCCTATAAAAAAGCGAAAATAGTTGTACAATCGCACGAAAGAACAAAGCGGTCCTTGCTAGAAGAACTGACAAGCAAATTTCTAACGCTGGTCTAACGCTGTTCTTGCGTTCTTTAAGTTTGAGTCTCTGTATTCCTGTATCATGGGGAGAGTGTTCTCTTTTCAGTTTTGCAATATTTGTGAATTACGGACAAACTTTGCAGCCGTTGAACACCATACAGCTTCCACAAAACCAGCGGTTCTACTTCTCACCGAGACCAAAATTTTGGACTCCGGTGATTCTTGGGCCATCGGTATTAAGGGTTACTCCTTAATCCATCGGCTTATTCACCATAGGGGGCTGGCCATGTATATCCGCAACGATATACCTTTTTCCATTCCCAGTTTTTTAGGCCAAAGCACGAATAATGAGTTCAGCTTCATTTGGGTTGAAATTCATGTCTCGAAACACCCCCTCTTCCTATGTGGTCTCTATCGAAGCCCAAATATCGCAAACAGCGCTGCTCATTTTGGGTTTGATACTCTGTCAGACTCCATTGAGTGCATCCTTCAGAAATCACCAAATGCTGAAATGCTGAAATGGCAGGTGATTTCAAAGTCCACAATGACAAGTGGCTTCCTTATTTTAAGTCCGTAACACCGGCTGATGAGGCGGCTGAAATGTTAGCAGCTTTAAACCAACTCACACAACTTGTAGATCAGCCTACGAGGATACCAGATCGGGTCAACGATACGGGTCACTTACTGGATCTGTTTTTAACTTCTCATGCGGAGAAATACAGTATCTCCGTCAGTTCTCCTTTGGGAAACTCGGACCATTGGCTTATTACAGCGGAATTTCCAATGTCATGGTCGTGCCAAATGAATGTTCCGCCTAAAAATCGATTATGGCACTATAAAAATGCGGACTGGGAAGGAATAAACAAGTTCTTTCATGAGTTCGAATGGTACTCTTGTTTTGCCTTCGGTAATATTGACAATGCAGCCATTCTGGTTTCGACTGTCATTCTCACGGGAATGGAACAGTTCATTCCTTCCAGTCTCTCTAAGCCAAATAAAAAAAAATCAGGCAATCCTTGGTATAATCATTACTGTAGAACAACAACCGCCAATAAAGAAGCTTCTCACCGCAAATATGTTAAGAACCCGTCAAATGAAAATTTAGCTATATTTAAGGCGGCTAGTAATCTGGCAACTCAAACAGTGTCCCAAGCTAAAAGAAATTACCACAAAAAAGTTCGAGAAGAGTTGCGGCAGGTCTTAAAGCAGAGCAATAGCACATTACGCAGCTTGATGAACTTAAGGATTTCGTCAGATAAGATTAACTTATATCTACTTGACGTAACGATAGAAGGTAAAGAAATTTCTACTGCTTCCTTAATAGTATTGTAAAGCTGTTCTGTCATCAAGTCAATTTGGCTAGTATCGGTAATGATTTGGTCGCTTCCGTATAATTTCAGCCTGCTATCAATAAATTTGTTAAATAAGTGCCAGTCGGCTTTTTTAAAACTAAAAGATTGAATTGATGGAATAATGTGGTAGGTTTGTAAGCGGATAGAACACTAAACTGGAAAGTGATCCGAAATAAGCTCATTTTTGGATCCAATGTAGTTTACAGGAACTTTGTTAATTACTAAACAGAAATCTAGAGTACTATTGGTTCTAGTATTATGATGGTAGGTAGGCGTACCCGGACAGTGTAAGACAACATCTGCACAGCTATTAAGCAAGTCAAATAAGTTTCGTTCACCTTTATTAGACTTACTACAGTTCCAAAATGAATAACGGCAATTAAAATCATCACCAAGGATAAATGGGCTTGTTGAATTGACTAAACGAATAATATCCCTTCTAAAATTGCAATGGTTTGATTTGGATAAGTCACATGAGGTTATTTTTAAATAATAATTAGGCAGTTCCAACCGAAAAGCAACATTTTCAATACTTTGAAGAAGTAAATTGGGAAGCACAGAGTGCGGAATGGAATTTTTGATCAGTTCTATAGATACGGTAGTATGGAATATGAAAAGCTGTGTCCGGTTTAAAGTATGTTTCTGAAATAAGCATAATGTATTTTTTTACGCTGTGAGCATTCCAGGTGCAAATATCTATTTGCAGACATATTTAACAGTACAATTTACTACTATTTGGCCTTTCCGAATTTTGCTCTATGGGATGTATATTTGTTTTAAATAAATCTGCCCAATTGATTGGCGAAGTTAAGGTTTCCGCGTTAGCTAGTTCGTTGAATTTAGGATCTTCAGAAATTAAGCTGATGTTGATTTACCTCCAATTTACCTCCAATTAATGTTGATTTGTTCCCCAATTATTAGAAATTCCAGGCGTTTTGGACAAATCAGCGAGTTGGCTGTGTGGTTTCCTCCGCAATTGGCACACAAAGGTCTAGTTTCCACAATTTTAAAGGGGCATGGTTCATCAGTCATATGCAATTGGGTACAGTATCCCCATCGTGGCTTCATATGCAATTCCCTCAAGTGTGGCCAAGTCTAAAGCACTTATAGCATTGTGTAAGTCGTTCCGGTTTTCTGAGTGGGATTTCCCAAGTACAGATAATCTGTCCAATGGTTTTTCAACTGGTTTAATGTGGTCGTTTTTGGAAAGGAAACAAAATACATAACACTATCGTTATAGTAAGTATCTTTTGTAAAATACCGCATTATAGTATAACGTCAATCCCTCCAAGATCTAATTTGACATGAGCAGATTATATCTGTATAATTTGAATTTACCAATTGGTGGTCCAGAATTGTTGTAACCACTTTTTTTGTGTATTTAATCTATCTAATCTTTTCTGGGACCCAAATTTTTCGCGGTTAATTTTAACGTCCTACCTTACTCCGTAACCAAATCGAGGACGCACGAATACAAGCTACAAGTTTTGAATATCCCATCTGCACATTGCATTACTTAAACCAGCCTGTACTGAAATGGACGATGGTTCAGCTCATGAATTCTGCACTCCAACAGGGGGTAATAATTATATGTTCATCGTCATGATCTGCAATCAAGTTATGTAAAATCTCTTTTTCAACCCTCCTCCGTTGAGATTCGAACCCAGTAGCTCCCGATCCAAACACTGTAGCTTTAATCACTGTGCCAATTGTTCGGTCGTTGTATAACTATTTGTACGAATATCAGCCACTACGTTGGTATCAAAATCCGATTTTAAAATCATCCATACCACCAATTAAAGTTAATTAAAATTTTAAATTGTTACATAAAAATAATTAGAGGTTATCGCACAATTATTCAATGTTGACATAATGGCCACATAACTATTTTTATGCGATTATTGATCTTGAAATTAACTTATTGCTTTCAATTAAAAATATTGATTTTAGTTATGGAGTAAACAACTTTTATTTAACACATACACAAATATTTGCACTGTTTACAGTCAGTTACGTAGCTATTATATGTATGTAATATGTATGCACAGTATTAACTATATAAACGTGTTATGTCACTCATATGCGCAATTGTTAATAAAAATACACTTTCATCGTTGTCTCCTTATATACAAACTACAGATTTATAAGATCACTTAAGATCAGCTGTTAAGATAAATATACAATTAAGACATAATTAAGCTTTTGTCGACTATCAACCTTTGACTTGAAATATTTAACTGAAACATTAATTTTTATGTTTTAATCACGTGCGTTAGACCGTTGAACATTTATCAGTTTAAGTCATTAATCAAAATGACAAATCTTTGACGTACGAATTCTCAACTATAAGACCGTAAATAGATCTTGTGTGTCTGTATAGTCGAATAAAAAAATTCTAAATCATACATTGCGACGAATAGACTTGGTACCTGAAATGTCAGCAGGTAACTGCTAATTGTAGTTTTAATAATGTTAAGAGAATTACCATTAGATGGTATAACAAGACCATACTTTAAAGATAGACAGTTATGTGACATTTAATGTATGTAACTAGGCTTGCCACCCGACCTCCTTTGTGGAGGACAGTCCTCCTTTCGTAAGAAATTCCATCCTCCACGAACACAAAAAGGTCCTTCACCAGAAAAATAAATATATTATTTTGTAGAGTGCGACCCTGGAATGTAAATAATAAAGAGAAGGACTGGAAAAGAACGACTGTGGTGAATGTGAACGAGTTAAGATGGTCGAATGGTTATGTTAAAAGAAAATTATTAACAATCATAAAAAGAAAACAGGAGAGGAAAACATGTGAATAGACTATCGACAAGTAAACGCTATAATGGTGAAAGACCGATATCCTTTAGCGATTATGGAACTTTAACGTTTGTTAGGAGCTAATTATTTCATAGTTTTGGATTTATCATCAGGTATAGCGATTTCTTTAAACGCAACGTATAATTTTTAGGATATGAAGTGTTAGGATAGCGAGTTACACCCGGAAGTCAAAACAGATATCGATGTAAATTTTTCACAGCCGAAGAACAGAACCCAGATACGACTACAGTATATGCAAAACTTTGGAAGCAGTACGGAGAAACGCGTTCTATTCTAAATTAGGGAATCGCAAAACGTTAGAAATATCATACCCTAATTTAGAACATGAAGTGGTTACCGATGCTTGATCGAGGGGTTATGTGCAATTTCGTTGCAAGTCAATCAATATAAAAAAATTTGTCATGTGGCCTATTTAAAGAGACAGATCACCGAATGTGAACAAAAGTATCATTCATACGAATTGGAAGCCTTAGCCTTCGTCGTGATCATAATCGATTGGGCGTCATTACAAACTTCTTAAATACAAAAAAGTATAATACCAAGAATTTCAATATGATGGCTAAAATTAGCAGATTTCGATTTTGTCATGTAATATCGACCAGGAGTACAAATGAAGCATGTGGTGGTGCAGTGTCGGAATACAAATGGTGCGGAAGAACCGATGCATCTGGCCAGTTTACTGACATAAGACACATAAATGAGTCGTTCCTAGAATGATAAAGTGGAGATTCGCCTCACTAAATCGCGACTATATGGGATATGTGAAGTTTAGAATGCATCTAAGATACTCCAGGGAATTTTTTTGGTTCCAAGAATGTATGGCAACTTAGGTCGAGTTGGAATATACAAAAACACTATGAGGACAAAAGGAAGGGGAATTACATCCGATTGATAAGATACCAATACTCTTCAATACTGTACATATCGACCAGCTTGAATCATTTCCTAATACGCTTATACGTGTAAGTTCTTATATAAAGCATGTGCTAAACGCAATCACAACGAAAGAAATGGATGTTAAGAAAATGAATCGAGGACCGAGGCTAGATTTTTAATGAAAATTTATTTTTATGAACCATTTTTAACGCCGCTACGATGTTTTTAACGTGAACCAAAATAGATTGAATTTGGTAACTACTTGAAAATTGAATTTCGAGTAGTTACCAAATGTCAAAATGGATGCGTCGATGTTTTGGACTTACAAATAGGTAAACTATTTTTATCGCTAGCAGTGTTTAAAAGAAAAGTTTAACTGTCCTCCTTTGGTATATTCCAAAGGTGGCCAGCCTACATGTAACCTAAAGCAGAAATCAAAACGTTGTTGATTTTGTTTAATGTCAAAATGAAAAAAGTTGATACTTACTTTTTTTATGGGTCCTCATTGGATTCATGTCCTCGTGTATTCAACGTGGAACCGTATTTCTGGTAACAAATAAACGGATTTAAACAAATTTTTGTGACCGTATTTTATACTTGCTTTTTGACGTAACTATCGAAGGAGCCCTTACTTTATTTCAAATACATGTTTTTGTACCAATTGTTTTTTTTTTAATCTGTCTAATTGATTTAAAGTGGATCAATAAAATAATAGTGATTTATATATGAAGTAAAAAATTATAAAAGTACCTACAATTTATTTGTATTATTGTAAGTAATTAATGTTACTATTACATAATTTTTATGATATTATAAAATATTCCTAGAACAACATGAATACTAAGGCATTAAGTATTCAAGTGTGAGTGCCCTAGACCCTATATAGTTAAACCAATCCATCCGTTATTTGTTATCCACATTCCATAACAATCGATCTATTGACGATTGATAGTCACATGAGTGATAGTCACAGTTCTACAAACATTTCTCTACATCATATTCGTGTTGGATTTAACTGGTTTCGAATTCGACTGCATTATCTAAAATAACCAAAAACTATGTTTTGGGGTTGATAGCAAAAATAAAAATGAAACAGCAGTAATTCCTTGATGATGACGCTATTTACTAGAGTCAATCAGTAAACATCTGTATTTAACAGACTTTTGAGGTTTGATTGCACAATACGAGAAACTTACGAGAATGTTAATCTTCGATAAACTCATTTGGTTTTTTTTTTTTAATTTGAGAAATTTAGGCATTAATTTATAGCTCTCTCATAGTCAAAAGTAAAGAATATACAATCCGGTATATGTCATCTAAAATTAACAGTTTAAATTAAAACTTCACCAGCACGTAAAGTATTCTACGCTACTTAACTAACATGGCGCCGGCAAATGATATAATTTGAAATAAATGATTACCGAAGAACTATTAAATTAAGTTCTCTTTGATGCCGAAAACACTAACACTTGTATACATAACAAGGGAGACATAGTATTTCATAGGTTCATGAATTATGAGCGGTAAGCCGATTATTGTTATATCCAATCGAAAAATGTCTATATAGATCAACACTAAGGCAACTCAAAAATCGTTATATCAGCAAGACAACAAAACTGCAAAACACCACAAAAGCTTAGAAAAATTAAAATGCTTATACATCTCAGATATGCAAAAATAGCATAGTAGAAAAAAAATAACAAGGAGCTATGAAGCTCAGTCAAGTAGACATTTTTGAGAACCATCAACCAAGTTTAAACTTATCAAGTGTAATATACCAAGTAAACCAAGTAAAACACATCATATGCCGTGTTTCCAATGCTATAAATACTAGGTTTAAGTGGTAATACAACTCTATATCTTCCGTCAGAATCGCGCGTCACGTTGTCAATGTAATGTTGTTGTTCACATGCTTTCTCTTCTAAAGACAGGCTATTTGAGTTTTTTATCCCTTCCAAATTCCAAAATTGTTATAATTGGTTGTTCAAAACTGAAATATCGCAACAGAAAAGAGAAACATTGCCAAAAGACCACTCAAAACATAGCCAAAGTGTGTCTCGCGAAACGGTGAAGGTCGTCGAAAATAATCAATTTTCTGTCGAGCATTATTTCCTCATATATATCGGCTACCGCCAACATATCGATTCCTTGCGGTTTATAAAAGAAGGGATCACCTAGCTGAATCGAATTGGAAATCGTTTGGTTACTGAATGTAATCGGTAAAAGTGGTAAATCTCCTGTAATCTTTGACATGACCAGAAATTCGAGACTAGTTTCAAAATCAGATGTTCGAGATTGAAATCTCAAATGTACCTGCTTTTTCAACTGGGTTACTTTCTCATTAATACCAGAAACCAATGAAAATGTAGACTTTTTTGGTATTTGCAACATTTGACATAACTCCTCGGTTACAAAGTTTTTGTGAGAAGCTGAATCAAGTAGAACGCGACAGGGATATTTTACACCACTAACTCCAGATACCCAAATTACGGCAATATATAGAAGAATTTAGCATCACTTTGATTATTATTGTTTGAATCCCCTATTGCAGATGTAAGTGCGCAAGTTGAAGGATTCGATAGAGCTTTCAAATTGGATTTAGTACGATCACTCTAAATTGACATATTATTTGTTGTTAACTTGTGTTTAATTAATACCGTTCCTGAATTCTGAGGTAATCGATTGTTCTTGTCATTAACGGTCGCGTAATAGCATTCTAGCGAATCTTGTGTACGTGTAATGTAACAATGTATGATGATTGGGACTGGCATGGCTTTATATCATGATTCCCAAAACAATTTCGACACAAATTAGAGACTGTTAGCCACTCATTCTTTTTTACCCATGGTAAGTCATTAAATGCACTACACCGAAATATGTTGTAGTTTGATTTGCAATATTTGCAAACCGTCGATTGTGAGGTATCAGTTGCGACAAACTGGAAAACGACCTTTTAAATTTTTCATGAGATGACGAACTAGCCTCCAAAACTCTGGATATTTATTACTTCAGTAATAGTTAAAAGTTGATCACATGCCTTTTTTGATTCGATTTTTTTTCGCGTGGTGTTATCAACAAGTTCCGTTATATGATGGATGAGATACAAATCCCATTGATCAACAGGCACCCGCAGAGCCTTTAGAGCATTATATTGTTTCATGAACGATTCAATAAACATTTGTAATGCTGTTGCATTATTTTCGGGACGAAGAGGTTTCAGGGAATAAAGTGCTTTCATGTGAAAGTGTTTTGTTCAAGTTTTGTTGCAGTAATAATCGGACAATGGCTTCCACACAGCGTCGTAATTTTCTTGCGTTGAAGGGATTCCATTAACAAAATGTGCAGCTTTACCTTTAACTATTGACTGTCGAAGATGAAATTTCATTACCTTTGAAAGTTTGGAATTATTGTGAATTAATTCTTGAAAGACTGGTTTAAAATTAAAATTATTTCGATCAGAAAATAGAACATCAAATTCAGGCACTTTCATTTCGCAAAGCGGTATTGAAACTTGAGAATGATTCTGATAATTCTCACCTAATTCGGTAGAAATATTTTCCTCGTTTAAATATATTTACCTGTTCGTATGTTGAAGCTTAGTCTCATCCAAATCAGAAACAAAATCTAAAAGTTAAGACTCCACGTAACCGTATGCTTCTTCGACTCAGCATTGCTTTAGTGTACCGGGAGAGAAATCAGATGCGTCTTTCCCTTCCAATTGATTTCTAAAATATGTCACACGCCCCTTTATCCCGCGAATAGATTTAACGAGAAAATCACATTCCTCGCTCATTTTTAACTATAGACACACTTCTTAACAATTGTGAAATGATTGATGTGACCTGATACCCTAGATAAATTTTGCCAACAAAATAACAAAATACATTACCTGGCACACGATGAATTTTTTCAATTACACGCCAATTATGATTTACTTCTATATGGATGTTTTATAGGTGATCTGCGGATAATACACGATAGCTTGTTTGCTAAACTTAAATTGTGAATTGATACGCACGACACGTTGTTTGTAGTAAACTAATCGTCGCTTGGATAGTTTATATGTCGTTGTAGCTTGCCACGCAGAACACGTTGCTTTCAAATAATTATTCGTCGTTACTAACACTAGTGTAAATTATTTCAAGAAATTTCTTCGTTGATTTTCTATATGAGAAAATGTAGTTGTGAATTGCATCCACAACGTTGCTTCTAGAAGATTGTTCGTCGATTTTATATATGTGTGAATTGATGCGCACGACACTTCAATTTTGATTTTTTCAATTAATTACCAAACTTAGCCAAAATTAATTAATTAATTAATTTATCCGGCTCGAAGGACCATTTTTATGTTATAGAAAAGCACAAACTTTTTAATTTAATTTTTTATTTTTATTTTTAATTTTAATTTTAATTTGTATATAATTGATTTCACCTGGAGTGACCATTTCTTCTCTATATCGCCAACTTAACTAACTAATATTTTGTTTTATTTCTAATTCTCTTTTTTTTTATATCACATGATGCGAGACCTAGTGTCGAACATTCTTTTTACAATAAATTAATGCACGCCTTAACAAAGATAAACCCTCTAGAAAAATATTTCAAAGTATAGCAGCCAATAAATCACTACTTGTAAAATAAGAACTTTACATAAGCGACTATAGGAAATATTTCTAACTAAAATGAGTAAAAAAGTAAAACAAACCTCAACTATTTAGTAAGCAACATGAAAAAGTTCACTAAATATTTAGACCAAATTTCACAACAAGCTAAGCTATCCTGTTAAGGTTAGGAAATTAGAAAGAGAAACAAGGAAGGCTTAAAAAATCTGGCTTCAAAAATTAAAAATAACGTTAAAAAGCAGAAGGATACTGATAATATGCTGTGGAAAGCTACTTAAAAGTATTGAAATTCTGAAATTGCATTAACCACAAATTAAAACTACCATCGGAACATTGGCTTGTTTTATTTATTTATTTGGCGCTAGCTCCAATCAGTAGGAGCCATTTGGCCCGATTTCGAAAAAACTTACTGAACTCAAATGACGCATTCCTTCAAATTTCCATGATTTAGTCTCACTCACTCTAATGTTCGAATCATTGTAGTGCCTCCTTTTATTTCTTTATAGGTTCTTGAAGGAACACTACACCACTCAAAGTGCTTCTTGCCATTTATTTGACTTTTTTTCAACAAATTCACTCTCGCATTTCCTCTACAGATTCATCTGGAACATACGAAATGCATCTCTAGCAACCATATTCATTCACCTCCTCAATCAAGCAACTCCTTTTTGTAATTATTTCAGCTCTTTCATTACCTTTGATCTGTAGATGTGAAGGTATCCATTGAAGAATCGCTTTACTCTTACAAGATCGAAAGTACTCAAACAAATTATTCATGTATACATTGCTCAGAGTACACCCTCCCCTGTTTATAAAAGTTAACTCGCTCAGGGAGTCACCTTAACTCCTTCCATTCTCCCAATCAACTCAGCATTCATTATACAGATGCTATCATTTACTCTCAACATTTTTTTAGTGCTGTTTACACTGCCAAATATGCAAAATATTTCATTTGCAGCTTATAAAATTCTTTCTTAACTGATTATTAAGAGTTCATTAATTAAAGCTTTTTGCGTAACTCCAAAATTCAAGCATACTTCTAGATTTACAGGAGGAACAGTTGGAACCACTTTTTGAATTTTGTTGAATTTGTTTATAGTCTCCAAAATAGCGCTCGTCCTTTGGGTTTTTCTGAAGAATATTCCTGCCTGCAATCTAGCTATCATTTTAGTCATTAACGGGTTATCCATTATCTTTTATAATTAAGGGATGTATCACCCATTACAGACCATTGAGTATGTATTGGGGTTGAATTAATCGCTTCCAATACCATTCTAGCACATGCATTCTCAATTTTCATGAACGCGTTAAACTCAACCTTAACCATTATTTTTCAAGCTCATTCCATATATAATTTTGAAGGATATCAGCGCCTTTTGTTTCATGTCAATTGCACGTGGATGAGCTCTCCTTTTAGGTTTACTCACTCTTTTGAAAATATTCAGTCCGCTTTTGCAATTATCAGTTAATTTCTTCATGTTCGCTTTAAAATTTAAATGTGGATCTATCCAGATTCCCAAAAGCCATACAACAACATTTTCTCGTATTTACACGCAGTTTTAGAGTGTTAATTACTAGTTTCGAGTATTCATGAGCTTGATTGCATGCCGTTTCTATATATGAACTTTTCTATGTATGAACTTTAACCCATTATGACAAATTCATCTTAAATGACTTGGTCGGAAAATTAGCTTAGAGTATTAGTCTAATCTAACTTTACAAGAACTAAACGAAAAGATCAAAATTAATTTAAACGCATAAATGCTGTTAGATGCCACTTAGTCACTAATAAATTTGTAAAGGTCATTCCGGAAAAAAGATAGTGTGAGCTTAATAAGATAACTCAACTTTACTAGTTCCTGTTATTATAAAACTTGAAATAATTGCTGCCTAAATCGCTGACTAAAGCCAATACAGACGAAAAAACTTTGATTCCACCAATTCGAATTTTAATATAACCACTCTAGGAAATAGCAAACCCACAGATTAAAAATATGTATAACCCTATATCTTTCGACCAAGTTGGGAACCAATATTGATTTTAAGCTGCCTCGAGATTCACCTATTAGCATTCTAACAAACTCTAGTTTCGTATAGCGTGGAGCAACATTTTCGAATAAATTATAAAAGATAGCATTTTGAGCGAAATAAAAAATCGGGACCCGTATCGTAGAGTATAAATTTTCTGTGAACTTTATTGTGTGTTCTATACAGGTAAAATTGGCCGATTTTGGAAGATAATGTGTATCAGAACCAACAGCCATACTAAAACTACTGATTCAGTAAAATGGTGGGCATACACGAATAACTAGTAATAAAACCGTTAACATAACGTTAACTAGTGACATAACGTGACCGAGCAAGCGTAATCGCGGTCCTTTCACTTCATAAACGGCATTAGGAATTTTGACTTTTGTTAAAAATAACACCGTGGTTGAAGAGAACTCGGAAAGTTCATGCGTTTGGGTCTATATATCATGCTCATGACTCTTCTCTTGTATGTCATTAACCATCTATTACACTCATCAGTCAGAGTCTTACTCATCAGTCAGAGTCTATATCTGAGTTAGTCTCGGGACTAACTCAGATATAGACATATTAGTCTATTATCTATGTCTATTAAGAATGGAATTTAAGTTGCATCGAGATATTTTAGTAAACTATGAAAAGAAGTCCTCTGAGCTAAACAGAACACGAGAGACGTACGACAAGATAGTGTTTTGGTGTATTCTATATATTATGAAAGATTGGCTGAGTTGAGAAGAAACAATCATTGCAGACGATACTACTATTCTAGCAACTGTAAGCATTTATCATAACAACCAATCTGCAAAACGATTTTTTGTTTGTTTGCCGCATACCTTTATAAACAAACGACAATTGTTTGACACCACCAATGCAATATTAAGCAGAAACACTAATGAATTAGTGTATTGGTTAAAATTACAGCTTTTGAATCGGGAAGTACTGGTTTTTAAAACTGAACGAGAAGGATTGTGATAAAGAATGTTCATCAATTGAGTTCGATTGTTGCCTTCCTATTGTTATTGCACGATCCATCAAAGAGTTGAGCCATCGCCTACACTTGTACCGAATGGCTGCTGTAACGCAAGAATATACGCAGGAATATATTTAAAGTGAACAAGCAGTTCAGTGGTCTTGATGTAGCTAGTGACGTTTAAAGATCATTTAAATTAGTTTTAATTAACCACAAAATATATATTGACATTAAGATGTTCAAATACTGAGGGTCCATTGTATTTAAACACGTAGCATAAAAAGCTTGGTTTCGAACGATTTAACATAACCATTTTAGTATTTAGATTTTCTTTATATGAATATACTGTAATTTTCAACTGTTTAAATTTTCTCAGTATTTGACTATATATATATAAACGCACAAGTTGGGACACGTGTTTAAAATTCAAACTGTCGTATGAACCACCTTTTAACCAGTTTGCTACCCGTGACATGTGGTGAGTTATTTGTAGATATAATCAAAACATAGTACATATTGAATTCCTTAAATTTTAACCATATTATACTGGAAATTGTTGCATATACATACACATGTACGAAACTACTCACTTTTTATATTGCACGTAAATATTATGAAAAGGTCACCTTCAAAATTATTTAAAAGCATAAAACTCTCTGTATACATCGTCGAAATGCTATTATAAATTCTCAAATAGTTATTTCGTCATCATTATAAACACATTTATATGTACACAATCGCATATGTGTGGTACTTATTTTGCCGGCACACCGCACAACGTTTTGAAGTACATTTTTTCAATTTGTGTTTAACGAACACGCGTCTCTCGTCCCCCGGCAAAACTATATACATACTGAACTAAACAACGCAAACACAAAATTAATTTGGAGAAAACGTAAATACTCTGAGAATAAAAAATGTGTACTCATTTTATAACAATTCAATAAAGTGAACAATTTGTACATTGCTCAGAATAGAAACGAATTTTCCAGTGAAAGGTTGTTCTTCTTCTCGAGCTACGTATAGTATTAACTGTGTAGTTTCCATTCATAATTTAGATTCGTTGTAAAGTGATTCAAATAATTTAAAATTTGACTTAATTTAATTTCATTAACAAAAACAAACGAAAAACCAAGTGAGTATAGCATGAGTGTGTTTTAATTTTAATTTCCTTATTTAATTTTCATTTGGTTTAGCCTAAAAATAAAATTTAAGAAAAATTATTATCAGCATACACACATTATATATATTATTGAATGTTAAGTGAAAGTGAAAATTGGAAAAATCGATAAATTTTAGAACACTGTAAATATGGTTGTGTGCATAATTTTTCTCTGTGTTTTTTGATTTTGTTAAATTAAAATTTCGTAAAGAAAATGTGAATTTTCCATCTGTCCTTGAGTTTGACCTTTTTGCATGTTTATATATATATATATATATATATATATATATATATATATATATATATATATATATATATATATATATATATATTTATTTGTATTCAACAATATGACCTTTTTTTCAAAGTCGAGGTGAAAGTTGTGTATTGTGCTCTGAAAATTTGTAGGTGAATACTGCTTTAATTGCACTTAGCGAAGGGAAATTACCTCTTAAATTAATCAACTTAGTTCGTAGAAATTTAATTATAATTTTTCCAAGCTAGTTACTATCCACCCACTATTATAAAAAAAAATTAAATTATTCTATCCAATTTGCGCATAGTGCTTTTCTTAATATCTGACACACGCAAGAAAATCACAAAATGTACTTCCATTTACGATTCACCTTCAAATATCCTAAAACCAAAAAAAATGTATGTCCTCTGTCAAAGGTCAATGAATTCAATCATTGAAAAAATAATTTACTCGAGATATATAAAGCCAAGGTCAACTATAGCATTGTTATTTTTATTGCATTTGAAACTTATATATGTAACGCAGATTTTGTTGTAATTTCTTGGTTGCCGGTAAACTCGATTTACCTACATAATATGCAAAATCATTTTGCCTCAATATTATAAATTAGAGACTAGTTCATGGGTGTTGATATATATATATATATATATATATATATATATATATATATATATATATATATATATATATATATATATATATATATATATATATATATAATTTAAATCACGCGACTTTATACATTTTTTTGTTGTCGATTTTTTATACTTTACGTGCAAATTATTTATACGCGGCTAATTTTCTATTTTCGAACGTATAGAGTAAAAATGAAAGTGAGAAAAATTTAGAATAACACAAACTTAACAGGTAGTTGACATATAGTATAAAACGAAGTTTGAAGGTTAATGAAAATAAAAGTGGAATTCTTTGACCTGTGAGATTTTTTTTCAAATTATTGCAACAAAAAATTTTGTATTTGAGTCATATATGTTCCAATCTATAGTGGGTATCAGCATTTAATTTATTAATAAGTAAATGCTATGTTTTTTGAGGCCAGCATTCCTACTACCTTATTTTTTTTATTATATTTATTTATTTATTGGTGATCATAGTAGTTATATTGAAATAATACCTGAAATGTATTGAAACTAATGAAAAGGTGTAAGTGAATGTGCTGAACGCAAAAGTAAAAACCTTTGTTATCAATCACATGCAACAACAAAGTTGATTTCACCAAAATATCTACTTTTCCTAAGCAAAAATATACCATCACCAGTATTCGCGCACTGACCAAATTTTTGACGTATGATCCCACCATCCATGATTATTCAAACCAAATTCTTTCTTGGCGTTATGGCCAAATTTGGGGTCACAAATTTTATCGGATACAATTTATGCAAATCATGTGCGAATTCTTAGGATTAACCAGAGGTATGATTTTCGATCATTCAGTAAATTCAAAGTACCACGGCGTAAAGATAAACAATAAGCTACAGCAATCCGATGAATCCGAATGCTGTACAAGCTTTTGGTGGACCAAAAAATGATTTTTCGGTAATCGATGACGCAACCTACGTTAAAGCGGATTTCAAATATCTTCCGAGTAATCAATATTATTCTGGAAAGGATAAACTGAGTGTCGACATGAAATTTAAATTTATCAAAGTTGAAGTTTCCTAAAAAATACTTGGTTTGGCAGGCTTTTTGTCAATGTGACTCTAGAACTGCTCCGTATATCACGCAAAGGACAATACCATCGGAAAATTACATCAAGGAGTGGCTTTAAAAGTGACTCTTACCTTTTTTACGTGTATTTTAATTTGGTAGTCTGCTTTGCTCTGGTCTAGCCTGGTTCGTCTTTTTATAAATGTTTGACTGCCGAGACGCTGACATTTTTAAAATCTAATTTAATCTTTAAGCGGTACTATTTCATCTTCGATTTTAACGTGAATGAAAAAAAGTTGTTGCATAATACTCGGGAAAACTCGAATTTTCCACTCATTAGCTAACATCTTGCTTCGAAAAGTTGATTAAGGCTTGAACAAGTAGCTAAAAAAAATTTTCAACCGCCTCAAAATCTTTAACTGATATAGAACTAACTACAATAATTATTTAACTGTAATGAACTATCACTAGTCGTAAGATTTAACAAAGTTGATATCATCTAAATATTTACTTCTTTTGTGATGGATAAATGAGGACAATATCTCGCCTTTTGCCAATCCATTACTGTAGAATAATCTTGGGAATAATCTGTATCTGACTGAGCGGCGGCGAGTGCTATGCCTGTTTGCTCTGGCATTTTTCGCATCCACGAGGAATGTTTTATTGAATTACTGAAGTTTGTTCCTGCCAGGTTTATGAGGTGACGAAGAGCTTTGGATGATCTTCGATCACCAATATCCTCTCAACTAAACAGTGCCTCCAGTTGCCGTTCGTCGGAAGGTGCTAATCGTTCCAATAGACCCGCCCTTATATATTCGTATTGATTCTCCTTTGGTGGATTTTGAAGTACGTCCGGGTGGTAGACTTATATAATAAAACTGGTATTGCGGCCATGTCTTTGAGGTATCTGTTTTTTACTGAGGTTATGCTCTGAAGCTGGAACTAGATCTCTACTAGAGCGAACTCGATGTCATTTTATCTTGTTAACGCTGTTCGTTTTCACTCATTTTGTTTTATTACCATTTTGTTTCGATCGGTCGAATTAAAGAAAATACTCATTGGTATATGTACCGTTGTTAACAAAAAAATAATAATAAAATTAGGGATGGTTACCTTGTAAAGTTGATCAGGAAACTTGTAAAGTTGATCCGAAGCTGGCCGAAATTCTCGCTCCAATTCTTGCACACTTGGCCGCTCTGCAAAAGAAGCCCACAACAGCCAAAAATGTTTTGGCTCGAAGAATGCCAAAATGCATTCACACATCTCAAAAGAATATTGAAAAACATAACTTTATTAGTACATCCGCTGAACGACGCTAAGTTTAGAATCATAACCGATGCATGAAACACTGCTGTCGGATCAGTACTACAACAATACAAAAACGTAAGTTGTGAACCACTTGGATTATTTTTGGATTGAAATACTCAGCTTTTGACCTGGAATTACTTGCAAATAAAACACTTTTAATATTTTGTAGAAGGTCGAGATTTTACGATCTACACCGAACACAAACCTCTGACTAGAGCAATTCAGTTTAAAACTGAACGTAATCTAAGACAAGTACGACATTTGAATTGCCTCAGTCAGTTTGCCACGGATATCCGGCATGTGAAAGGTAAAGACAATGTCGTGGCGGATGCATTATCCCGCACGATCGACAACGAAGCGGCACCAGACAACAATCGACGATCGTATGATAGTCGACTCAGGCGCAAAAAGCAGACTTACTTCAGAATTTACTTTCTGGTTCCGAACGTCGCCCTAGTTCAATTGCGCCTTTAGAACAATCCGAAATTCAACCTGGTCGTTTTGAACATATTCACATGGACATAGTGAGATTTCTTCCACCGTCGAACAGATATACATATCTGTTGGACGGTGGTAGAACCGACTCGACCGATTTACTCCATGGTCCGAAGCATATTGTATGAGCGATATGTCAGCACAGACCATTACTAAAATATTCGTAAACAATTACATTTCGTGATTCGGCGTTCCGCTTGAAATCATAACCGACCGCAACGAACGCAATTTGAGTTTAAACTCTTCGTCGAATTAACGAAATTTCTGGGATTTCATCACATACGAACAACCGCTTATCAACCTCAGGGAACTGGCATGGCCGAACTATTTCATCGACAACTTAAAGATGCACTCCGGGCTCGGGACAACTCAGAAATACCTTTCGTTCTACTTGGAATTCAAGCCAGGATTAAAGAAGATCCTCAGTGCTCACCGCAGCCGAAATGGTTTACGGTCAAACTATTAAACTACTCGATGAGTTCTTTATTGATAATTCTCACCAACTACGCAGCACTATGACCAAGTACGCGACCCTATGAAATGAGAAGAAAAAGCATCATCCGTTTTTATATTGCGCTCGTTGGCTATGGCAATAAAAAAACAGGACAATCGAGATATCAGTCTTGTGTCGGATAACAATTGAAAATTATTAGTCATCTCATCAGGCCATTAGGTTTTTAGTAGTAATATTTATTTGGTATGTACATTCCAATCTCAATAGTCGTCCACCAACCAAAACAGTCCACAATTCATTCCAAATTCCTCCTGTGTTGTAGTCAAACTTGGAATGATCGAAGTTTCTTTATGTTATAATAAGACAACGCTTTATAAACGATTAAATTACGAGTCAAATATGGGCCCTTATGTTCTTTCTTAAATTTTTGATCTTACGATATTAAAATGATCATCTGGAATCTTTTGGTTTCAATTTTTCGCACCACCTTTAATCATATCCGGAACCAATACTGCAAGACAAATCCCGTTAAAAAAAAAATACGCATAATTTAAAATAGACCGTACACTAGATCTGTATAAAACGATACGTACAGTAACCTGAGAATGGGGCCACGCTCATTTGAACGCAAACAGAAGAAACAAAACAATCCAAACTTTAAATTCAAAATAACCATACCCAAATTCAGTATTACAAAAAGGAAACAAACAACTTATGAACTTGCCCTAACAATTACACTTTTACTATCTGTAACTTTAAAAAATGGCTTTATTGTAATCATTTCTGTGACTACCAGTTTATTTTTCGAAGTATGTATGTTGGCATATCATTAATGAACATGTCCTCGGAAATCCAGGAAACGCAATCTCACAATCATTTAATCATTCGAACCAGAAGCGCAACCTTAATAGTTTATCTCTTAAACGGAGATCTGTAAAATAATCGATCTTATGAAAAAACGAAACAGTATGCTAAAAATCGAGTTCAGCAGAGTTCCACAACCCCAAGAGATCGTGCACGGTTGTGTACTAGCACAATTATGTACCTCATGGTTCTTGATAAAATCGTGCGCAAACTAGATCAGTGGGTATAAATAAGGAATCTCAATATTTCTAAATAGTCTTTAATGAAAAAGTCTTGGAGGATGTTCCATTCTTGTAAAATCAGCGATAAAGGGAGTGAAAAAACATGTTGTGCCAGCTGTAAAATAAACTGTTAGAAATGTTGCTTGATTTTAATTGGATCGGAATACATGAGCTCAAAACTCGTGCGCGGCGCATATGAGCCGCATACCAACCAATCAAATCAACACATTTAAACCAAGTGACAAGATTTACCAATCAAATCACTCAACATAAAATAAAATAAAAAACAAAAAAATTATTTAGAATAAAAATAAAATAAAAACCGAGTAAAAAATGTTTTTAGTTTTACGGTTTTGTTGAGTGATTTGATTGGTAAATCTTGTCACGTGGTTAAAATGTGTTGGCTTTGAGTTTCTACGAAATTAACCAAATTCAAGTATTCGTTTTCTTAATAATCTTATATGTTTGGGAACCAGACCGATTTGACTGATAGTCAAACTGTATATAGGGACTCTATATATTGCCGTTTACTAATGTCAGTTAACAAAGATGCCAACCATCAAAACCTCGTTTCGTTCAAAACCGGAATTGATTCTAATTTATTTAAATAATTATTGCAACCGGACATATGACCATCAGAAGATTTGGTGAGAAAGCTTGTTAACCGTTCAAATAACTTGAACCAATAATTTTGAATTTCACACTTGATCATTCACACTCATCTCTGTTATTCTATGAGCACAACATTGTTCTAACAGAAACCTGGCTACCTAAATAATTAGCTGTTGTTTGCGGGAGATTTTAATTTTCCTAAAGTCTTCAGTAATGACCCGACTTTATGGAAACTATTCAGTGCTTCGTTTTTAACGGTTTTGGCCGTATTTTAGACCTGCTTATTTCTTTGCTTGAATTCATTGGCGTAAAGTCTTGTTCGAATTTATGGGAAAATACTAGTATTTACAACACGCCATTTTCAATTAAAATTTGCAAATTGTGATTTTGTTAATTTTGGTAAGGGCGATTTTAAATATTAATCGTAAGTCTAAAGGTATCAAAAAAATTAATCGATCAAAGGATAGTTTCGACAAAGATAAATACAGTGCGTTATGTGAAGAGATCAAAAGGTACCGATGGTAAAATCACCATTTTTATAATATATTTTAAATATATTTGCGCAATCTGCTTGTCGAGTGGTATATATCCTGATTTTTGCAAAAGATCTTTTATTTTTCCCATATTTAAATCGGATAGAGATACTTGAACTTTTTGAAACTTTTTGAAACTTTAAGTCTAGAATCGATTTTCAAATGAAAAGCAGAATTAGTTTCGGTCAAGACGGTTTTATTTTGGGTAAATCTTCCGTTACTAACTTGATAGTCTTTTCAAGCGATGTATTCAATATAATTAGAAACCAGGGTCAAGTTCATATTATCTACACAGATTTTTCAAAGGCTTTGGATAAATCTCAAAATTGTTCTTAAACATTTATTTGAGTACATAATTTTATTCCAATTGGATATAATTGTATTCCAATTGGATATAGGTTTGATGCAATCCAATGGATTGCATCAAACGAATATATCAGCACTTGGTCAATGTGGTAATATTTCGCATTTTTACTTTCGAATTTATCATACCTTCTAGTGTTTTACAAGGCAGTCACAGATGTTTTTAAGGTTGGTCTGCTTGAAATAAAATGCTCATTACCACGAAGTGTAAAGATATGACTTTTTGCATACAGCAGTTGTCTTGGGTTTATGTACAGTTTATTGGATGAACGGATTAGTCGGGTTTTTACATCAGTGTTTAAATATGCCTCAGTCGTATGGAATCCATTCTATCAATCGTATTCCACTTTCAAAAAAAAATAATTTTGTGATTTATGGAACAAAATGTAATGATGAAAATGGGGAAAAACTTGATTGCTAAAACGCGAAATTAGAGAACTGCTATATAATACATTGACCTAATTAATTTTTACATACTAATCCTTAACTGGGAACATATATAATGATGGTGAAGATTTTTGCTAACCAAGCTGAAGTTTTGAGTTCAAAACTCGCCATTGCACAAAATATTAATAAAAATAAAGAATTTAATTTCAATTTGCACTGGTAACCGAATTGTGTTCTCGTTTTCAAAAGGTCAACAAATGTGAAAACCAAAAGGAGCGGTATATCCTATATTATATGCCCTACCAATTGGCACAGTAGCTAAATCTGCGGCGTTTTGGAAAGAAGATATTGCAAATCTGTATAGTAGTTAAAGCAAAACTGTAGTCGTGCGCCCTATAGAAACATTCGGCACTAAAACATATTGGAATACAAGTTTTCTATATTGATAATCATTCTCGAAGCATCAATTAAATGTTTAACTAAAAATAACTTATGTATAATTACTACATATGAACCGTTAAATTATAACTAAAAAATTTAAACGAATAGAAGATAAACAATTCATGCGAATAACACATACTGATATCACCAATAATTCAATTAACAAAAAAAAAATATTTTATCATTTCAGAAAAACCCACACAATGACTACAGTACGTGATGCACTTTTGGATCAAATCGCCGAACCAGTCCTTAGTTCTGGAAATAAAGTTACCGTTGTTGGTATTGGCCAAGTTGGTATGGCATGTGCTTTCAGTATATTAACTCAAGTATGTATATAAATTGGACTGCTGAAGTTTAATGAACCGTTTTAATGATTTGCTATTTTTCAAAATATATTCTAGAGCGTGTCAAGTGAACTATGCCTTGTTGATGTTATGCAAGATAAACTAACTGGTGAAATGTTAGATTTACAACATGGTTCCGCTTTTATGAAAAATGCTAAAATTACATCGAGCACAGATTTTGCCGCCACCGCCGGTTCACGATTATGTGTCGTTACAGCAGGTGCCCGTCAACGTGAAGGTGAAAGCCGTCTTGCATTGGTACAACGTAATACTGATATTTTGAAAGGAATCATACCAAAATTGGTGGAACACAGTCCCGACACCGTTCTCTTGATTGTTTCAAATCCAGTTGACATTTTAACCTATGTTGCCTGGAAATTGAGTGGACTACCCAAAAATCGTGTTATGGGTTCGGGAACAAATTTAGATTCGTCCCGATTCCGTTTCTTGATGTCTCAACGATTAGGTGTTGCACCAACATCGTGTCACGGTTGGATTATTGGTGAACATGGTGATTCCAGTGTACCAGTATGGTCCGGGGTTAATATTGCCGGTGTTCGTCTCCGTGAAATTAATTCATTGGTTGGTACCACTGAAGATCCAGAAAAATGGTCTGAACTACATAAACAAGTTGTTGAAAGTGCATATGAAGTTATCCGTTTGAAAGGATACACCTCATGGGCCATTGGTCTCAGTGTTGCTTCATTAGCACAAACAATTTTAAGAAATTCGAATAATGTTCACGCTGTATCCACCCTAGTAGCTGGAGAGCATGGTATCGATAAGGAGGTATTCTTATCACTTCCATGTGTTCTAGGCGCAAATGGGGTTACCCATTTGGTCAAACAAATTTTAACTGAAGGCGAAACTAGCCAACTTCAAGCATCAGCCAATCTAATGTCTGATGTCCAAGCTGGCCTTAAATACTAAAAACGTTTCTCGGCCGCAAAGAACTATGAACAAAAAGAGATATTTTTATATATGTATTTGTAAAATTAAAATTAAATTAATTAAAATTTTGTATTACTTTTAATTTATTTCAGTTTATTAATGATTTTGTTAAATTATGAATTATTATTTTTAATAAAAGTTATATAGGAAGAAGCCTTTAATAATTTTGTTGTTATAGATGAATGAAAAATAAAGGTAAAAATTCCAGTAGACGATGAAACTGCCAGAGTTATGGAAAAATAATATTTTTGGTTTTATCCTTGAGAAAATAGGATTAATTGTTTTGTTTTACACCTTATCCCGCTTATCCTCAATCCCCATACCAACCAAGTCTTTAGTCGTTTATTACATAGATTTATCTTTATTTTCTTCACAATTTTTACAGTTTAGAAAACAAATTCAATTAAATATAAGATAAAATACTTTAAATTAGAAAAAACTAATTAAGATTACATAATTTAAAAACAATTAGCATTATATTTTCGTATAAAAAAAATTAGTAAGGTTTAAAATTAAGAACCACAAAAAATATATACTTTACGTTAAAATGCGCTCTTAATTTAATTATTAAGTAAAATTAATAAATTTAATTATATTTATATGTATATATGATTTAATTAAATTAAGGTATATAAATTCTATTGAAAAATAGAAAAAATTACAAAAAATCAACACAAATCTACCTCGAAAGAATATTTTTTTTTAAAACAAATTGGAAAATTTTTAATTGGAAAATTTTAAGTAAAAAAAATATTTATTAATGAATTAAGGATTGGCTAAATTTCAATTGGCTATATTAAATTAAAATAGATATATTAAAAATTAAATTTAATTAAATTATAAAATATAATAAAATTCGTAATTATTATGATTTGGAAAAGAATTTTCTTTCGCGTAGTAAATTTTTAAAATTTTTTATAATTTTTGCACTAAAATTTTTACTAACTTAATTTTTGTTGTCTATTTAATTAATTATTGATATTAAATTGAAAATTAATTAAAAAAATGCACTCTTTACTATTACTAAAATAAATTTAAATTGTGCTAAGATGTACTAAACAAAAAAAAATTAAAAATGTATGTATTATAAATAAGTGAACCGTAACCGGGAATTGACATTTAGGCGTTAAAATGTTATCGATCTAACACAAAGTTTAGTCAAAACTTAAACCATAGTTTGTTAAAAATGTTGGACGCAATATTTTATATTCTTTGAAGTGATCGTATTTTATTCGTAATTCCAGCAAAATTCTTTGCATAATTCGTACAACAATTAAAAAATGTTCCAGACGCTGCACCCGGCTTTTTAAATCTTCAAGCACCCCATTACTTTCAAGTACTCTTATAACGACAGCTGTAAGATCCATTTTGCTGAAGCTTTATTTTGTGTTATGTGGCATGCATTTTAATTTAATTTCTGATCTGTTTCATCCATTAGTCCATATGTGAAGGTCATCATTTATTGCGTTTCTCGGTTCATTGAACTTGCTACGAAGAACTTTGTACAATTTTGATGTTTGTTTTCCCTAATGTTGGTTACCATAAGTCCATATCTGCTTCTGAAATTGGTTGGTATAGTAGCTTACTTAGACAGACCACTAAAAACCAGCTACCCGCGGAATTAGTAAGCTGCAGCGAACAAAACCCAGCAAATTACAGCCAGTGTCAGGTGAGAAAAAGATTTTTATCTAATATGTTTCCGGCTAAACCAGGCCTTCCCAATTTCTATACAACCTATTAGAATTAACAAAAGTATTTCACAACTATACTCCCAATCCGACTGGATAAATTTAAAATTAATATCGTAATCAAAATTGCCATCATGGAACCTTTACCGCTAATTCAGAGCAAAAGCACCTTAAAAATTCCTCATGAACTTCAAAAACTCAATAAAACTAAGCAACCGAATGCGTCTGCCCTTTTATAAATGCCTTGAATTTATCTTGAAATCTGATTTCATTTCTATTCCAATGTGGTTGCTCTGTAGAGTGGTAATTTGTCGGTCCGGTTGAGTTTTGGGTGGGGTTTTGTTGGCTATGCTGAAATTTAAATGGAGCGAGAGTGTCGGATGGGAGTCCGAGTAGCGACTTACGTATAGTTATCAGTGTCGGAGTGTTGTTAACAACCAGTTCTCTTGTTGCCGCTTTCTTCCGGACGGTGTTTGGGATTGTGAGTGGGAAGGTTTGATTTTTGGAAGTATTGGCTTTAATTTTTGGAGGTTTATGGAACTGTGGAGTTTCGGGGTGTCCCACCGCCGATTGGTTGAATGATAGGTGAAGCCTACTTTTGGTGGTAGCAGCAGTGTGACGGATGAGCAGTATGAGGGTTCGATCTTTGATTACACTACGATTCTTAACTAGTTCTTTGGACTGCGGGAGGGATGTTTGCTATTAGAGCTATCTTGGTTGTGATTTGGTAGAGCTGAAGAGTTTATTGCTTGTTGAATGTGGTTTGTGAGTTATATTAGTAGACGGAGATGGAAAATAGTTTGATGTCAGATCACTTGTCAATTCTGTATTTGCAATTTTTCTGTGGTTTTTGGTGGAAGTTTGGTCTTTGGTTGAGGCTTTCTACCGGGAGTGGGGCGTATAGGTTCGTAAGGGTTCATTCTGGTTTTGTTAGGGATGGTTCAGTAGCGGTACTTTGTTTCTTCAGCTGTGGTTTGGTGGTAGTGTTGCGGATGGCTGCAGTGGTTGGGTTTTGACTGTACGGTTCTGTAACTGCGGTGGTATTTCTGGGTTTACTTGGTGGAGTGGCTGTAGAGGGTTTGTTTTTAATGATTTGTTTTGGATGTTTTGGTTGGTTTGTGCATGTAGGTGTTGTGGCTGGATAAGGTGAGGTTCTTATCTTTTGATCTGCTCCTGTGCTGGTGCCTTGGTATTTTATGCAAGGGTGTTTTCTGATAATGAAATTGCTTGTTTTTGGGAGTTGCTGCTAATGGATTTTCTGGAGACCCTCACATGGCTGTGATGTGAGCGTTAACCGGCTTACTTTTGGGAGTGAACGAGTAGAGTTGCTGTGTGATCTTTCCGCAGGTGTTGCTGTTGAATTTTAGCTTTTGAACTAAAATGCTCGGTGTAACTGGAAATAATGGCCTTGAATTATCAGCACCAATGGGGCTCACTGGTTTGGCAAGCAGCGACTCAACTTCCTCAATCTTGTAGTCTACAGTGATGGGAAGGTTTTTGTGTTGTCGATGGGCTCTATAACGTAGTTTGGCGCCTCAAACCTGAGAAGGCCTCTGAGTGGTACCATTATTGATGCCCGCTTCTGGTTCCCTCTTGTTATGGTTGTTGATCACAATTTGAAATTTGTTTTTGTTTTTTTTTTCTCATTTTAATTATGTGCAATTGTTTACATTTTGGAGTTTTGTGTGCATTGGGGTGGCCTATCAGTGATGGGGGATGATTGCATTCAAGTATTGTAAGTTTAGGTCCCTTATTATACTAACGATATTATGATACTATATTATTGTACTTGTACAAAGTAAATAACTATAGCTGTACGTTGATTAATCTTCAACTGGAGCAGGTATAGGACAATAAACATGGTCAATAAACATTAAACGGCAGGTCCACCCGAAACATTAAAACTACCGAGTCATATGGCGTGAAGGTCCTCAAGATACAATGCAGCATTTTAAGTGAAACAGGGTGATTTACGGCCTCACTTGTATGGATTTTCTTGCTATTTGAACTTTACATTAGGTAGCAATTGAAGACAATAACATATTCCTAAGAATAATTAATGTTACCATATCCGATTTTTACGAGAGCGATTTATTGAAAGGTCCCGATTTCGTCAAACAAACTATTAAACGGTACCTTACATAATGCATTAAACATACTGTCACGTGCTTGTTTCAGACTTTTGGCGACTTTACCATTTAAAATAATGTTGTAGCCTCTGTGGTTAATGAAAACTAACTGGCAATACTAGATGTTATTAATCGCATGCGTGGTGTTTTGCCAACGAATGATGTTCCTGTTTTGTAAACATTAACGAATACCACGTTGCCTACATAAATCTAGTCACTTTAAGACGTCCAATATCACGGGTTTTGCAACGCATCGGAGGTGCGGCGTGCTCAGAAGTAGTTTATGTACGATCTATAAAGGTTGATAAAGTTGTTATTGTAGTTCTATTCCTCGTCTGGATCTATATAGTGCGGGATCCTTTTAACACAATGCATAAAGACATTTTAAAAGCAGCATCACACACATTGCACGCTTGAACTGACTCCAATATCGAGTTATCCTGGCCCTCAAAGATTCTAAGAAATTGGAGTTGCTTCGTTGCTAACAGAACTACTTAGCTTCATTCACTACCAAATAACCAGTGGTAGCACGTACCTACAATGTTAAATATTTAGCTGATTGTGCCAGGGCGGTTTATCGCTACGGTGAACTATTAAGCCAGGAAACTTGGCGGAAGTGCCCGAAGAAACATGAACTATCCGACAAGATTATACTTGTAATACATCAGCTATATCCGAATCCTTCAAACCTACTGTGCTATTCATTATTAGAACCAAATATTGGATCATCGTTGCAAAAGATATCTTCAAGAAAATATCGAATAAACCATGGGAAATCTGCCTTCGACGAGAGTAAGTTTAACTTGTCCAGTTATGAATTTCGGAGTGGACTACGCAGGCCCAATGTTTCTAAGTTCTAAGAGGGGTAGAAAATCCAGGAAAACAAAGTTTGCAGGAAGACAAACTTCTGTTTATTGGTTTGTAAAAAAAGCCATACACATCGAAGGTGATGATGACTTATCCACAGATGCGTTAAAAGCAACATAAAAACGATTTTTCGTAAATGCCTTGTTGATCCAATCTTTGCAATAATTCTTTTCAATTATTGTGAATCGGCACCATCGTTCGAAGAACTCCAAAATTATAAACACAAATTGAAGCAATATGCAATTCAAGGCCACTAACACTAATAATATCCAGATGATTTAAGAATTTTAACGCCCGGTCACTTTTTAATTAGTTCTTCATTCTTTTAGGTACCGGATAAACACAAGGAAGACATACAGAATATTTACACATAATTTGGACACAGAAAGTCCATGTGGCAGCATCAACAATTTAATTTTAAACCAGGTGATCTCACAATAGAACTCGTTGTTGGGCCCGAGGCAGAGTAATCTAGATCCAACCAGGCGCAGACGGTAAAGTACAAGTTATCACTCTAAAAATCAGCTCAGGGGAATATATACGTTCAGTCATAAAATTTTGTAACCTATTAGCAGAATATAGTTAAGCATCTGTAATGCTTAACGGTGGGAGAATGTTGCACAGCAACGCAATCAAACAGTTGCGATCCAACAGTGTTGCAATATTAATATTGTCCATAATGTTGCTGTAATATTACCATCTATTCAACATTCTGCGAGCCGACCCTAGGCCATCTCTGAGAGGAGAGTCTCCATTGGCGTTTTCCAGATAAATCGAGTAGAATCGTTTCACAAGGTCTCTTTATTAATCATCGTTATTTGATCTCACTTACGTACTAATTTAAGTAAATTACAGTATTAGTTTACTGTCCATGAATTTAGTAAAATTATACAACAATTTCGTCATCAAAACAATGATTATAATGCGACGCTAACGAAACACCGATGGAAAGATACAACTTCAAAAAATTTCGAGATTTGGAAGCCAAATTAATGGAAAATTTATGTCGTTAACAATTTTGTGTGATGTGATCAACCTAAAGAAACGATCAACGAAACAACCAATGAATTTTATCTCAGCATTTAAGTTGCATTCTACTCAATCCCCTATAACAGTACTAGAAAAAAAATTCATTCATTACTACTCATACATCTACGTGCAAGATTTCACACACTTGCATCACACATCACACAATGCTGATACCGTATGTTATGACATCATATATAATTTTAAGAATCATAGTAAAATGCAATACAAACTATACGTAACGTCAGTCACGTATACAAATGTGTGTGTGTGTAAAGAAATTGGTGTTGGATTAAAAACGACCGAGAATGATGCAACTTATATACCAATTGTACATTAATTCAAAACGACGTTCTAGTTCGTTTGCCTTTTTTCTCTAGATATTTCTTTCTCTTTTACACATTTTCTCAAAATAAACTCTTTAATTTTTAACGAAACGTGATTTAACATTTAAACTATATATACAACGTATATTTAGTTTTACGGGCAGTTACATTGAAATAACTACTCTAATCGAACTCAGTTGATGTTCAACATTCAAGCAATAAAATTGACAATAAAATAAAAAGTGAAGTGAATTCAAAATGATGTCGGTCAAAGATACGCTATTTACGCATATTTCGGAGCCGGTCTTAAATTCCGGCAATAAAGTGACCGTAGTTGGTGTCGGTAATGTGGGTATGGCCTGTGCCGTTGGTATACTCACCCAAAATGTGTCAAGTGAAATCGCGTTAATCGATGTGATGGGCGATAAGCTGGAAGGTGAAAAATTGGATTTACAACACGGTGCCCTATTTTTAAAAGACGCTAAAATTGAAGCAAACACAGGTGAAATAAAAAAAAAATCATTGCATTATGCAAATGCATACTAAAACGTGTGAATGTCGTTTTTTTATTTTATTTATAGACTACTCGGTGACGGCCGGATCTCGTTTATGTATTGTAACGGCGGGTGTAAATCAACGGCCGGGCGAAAGTCGTTTGGATTTGGTGCAACGCAACACGGATATTTTTAAACAAATCATACCGAAATTGGTGAAATATAGTCCTGACACGGTACTCTTGATTGTCGCAAATCCAGTTGACATTTTAACATATGTGGCATGGCGTTTAAGTGGACTACCAAAAAATCGTGTTATTGGTTCGGGCACAAATTTAGATTCGTCACGTTTTAGACATTTTCTGTCGCAACGTTTAAATGTTGCGCCATCGTCGGTGCATGGTTGGATAATTGGTGAGCATGGTGATTCAAGTGTACCCGTTTGGTCAGGCGTTAATGTAGCCGGTGTGCGTTTACGTGAAATAAAACCACAAATTGGAACTGAAGAGGACACGGAGAATTGGGCACGAATACATAAACAAGTTGTAGACAGTGCATACGATGTAATTCGTTTAAAAGGTTATACATCGTGGGCCGTTGGTTTTAGTGTGGCCACAATCGCTTTTGCTATTCTACGCAATGCGAAAACTATTCATGCCGTATCCACACTGGTGAATGGTGAACATGGTGTTGATAAAGATGTATTTTTGTCGTTACCATGTGTGCTCGGTTCCAACGGTATTACACATTGTGTCGAACAAATTTTGACGAAGGATGAGCTCCAACAGTTTCAAAAGTCTGCCAACTTGATTGATGCCGTGCAAACAGGGATTCATTTTTAATTCGATACTGATAGTTTTTAAGTTTTATTTATGATATATGTGAGTGTGAATCTTTATTTAATTTTTTTTATATCCCTAAGTTAAGATAACATAATAAAATCATTTAAGAAATTCATATGTGAGTGATTTTATTCTGATGAAATATAAATTATGTAGGTCAATGTACCATGACGTAGAGAGCAATATGGTTGACATTGGTTATGTAACTCAACAAAGAACATCTTGATATTATTAGCTGAACATATGATTATTTAGTAAAATCAGGGTCAAATTATATGACCTTGGTGAGATATGACAAATTTTGTAGAGCTTTTATCAACTTTTATGTTTTAAGTTTAGTAAATAAAATATACACATGATGGCAGTATCCACAGTTGGTAAAATAATTTAGTACTCAGCCAAGACACACACCTCGAAACTTATGAACTATATGTAGGAAATAAAAATCTCAATTTTTACATTTCAAAATTTACTTACCATCATAAGTCTCCGTTTCTAGCCCAATAAACATTGCAGTTTACATTAATTAATGGCATGTATCCCAATTATGACGATCGTTACTAGAATCGTGGTACAAGACGTACTTATAATGTTGATGTCATCATCACACCGCCAACTACATTTATAATCCAAATACATGTTTCAATTCATCTTCACGCAATTGCAATTAATGTAATATATTCAAACACTAAAACTCCATTGAATTCACTATTTTATATAAGTACATATATAAATACTTTTTTTTATAGTTTTAGATAACCAATGAAACTGTCAATAGTCAATGATTTATTCAAAATTACAAAAATGTACTAGATTATCAAAAATATGAGGCACTAGCTGAATTATCCGGCGTTGCTCGGGTAAAATTAGAATTATTTTGTGGTAAATCTCTCGACTTCGTTGTAGTTGCAATCATATGTGAAAGGAAATCATCAGTAGCTTAGTAACTTCCCATTATTTCAGGGAAGGGGGCACATATTGATATTTTAATGTTTGACTGATCGTAACTGCCTCCTTACAGACGAGTATTAGAACATTATAGAATATTTTTAATGATAATATTTAACATCCTATTTGTGGGGTTAAATTCAATACTTTTGGCTCTTCTTACAGTGACCTACGTATACATATGTAAACAATTGGTCTGATGATCAATGAGAATAATAAATGAACAATTTTCATTCTCATTCTGGAGTCATAGTTGACCATGCGAAAAGAATGGAATTTCCAAATTTACACCAATAAGTTTCAATGATTGCTTCTTGGCTTTATTAATTGTCACAAAACATGGATCTGGGCCGATTAAATCAGTACAACAGTACAAAACCATGCATAGTACACTAAAGTTATTGATTTAGAGCATCATAAATATCGTAAGGTTTGTTTTGGACATTAAACATGGTAAAAATTTCATGACGATCGTTTGAGAGGCTGGATGACCATTCAGAACAAACAGATAATTGTATCTATGTAAAAATTAATTCTTGATCCAGGTGCGGATTCTTCGAATTTGAGAATGTCACTTATTTTATAAAACCCCTTTCTTAAATCCATTCCCATAAAAAACTAAAAAAAAATTTAAACCTTAGAAAAAAATTGTACCGGAGCCCCTAGACCCGGAGTCCAGCCACTTCATAAATATCGTAAGGTATGTTCTGGACATGCAACTTATACATGGAAACAATTTCATGACGATCGGTTGAGCGGCTGAGATGCCCATTCCAAACAGACAGACAGAGAGGAACATTTGCCCGAGCTTTTGCAGTAGAACATCTTTATTTACAATGAATGTAGAAGTACGACGCTGAGTTTCACAGAATGGTGATTTCAAACTGAATTTCATACTTCTTATTTATAACCGAGGTTAGGGCACTTCTATGGAATGTTTGTTGAAGAAATTTGTGGCTCCCTTCAGAACTCAGAGAGCCGATATTTTCAGTAGAAAAATGTGCTAGTATACCACCTGGGGTAATATTACTTTAAGTTTTCTTCTCATGATTTTTCAGGGTGTCACTGATATGTGTGTTTTTTATGGCACTTGTTATTTGAACGATGGAAGTTTGATTTTATCTATCAATGTTTTCGAAGTATAGCTCCGTAAAGTATTTCTTTTTTTCTCACTCATGATTAAAATACAAATTTCCTCATGGAGTTCGAATATCTTACCATAGCTTATCTATGTTTTTTTTTTAGTTTTTATTACATTACATCTTTTCTGGGCCGAAGCTCTCCAAACTCTTTCACGGTTAACTAACGAAATTAGTAACCTATCATGTAACGTATAGTGATATTCCGTATTTTTTGACCTTAGCTGAAACTGAAACTGTACCTGCTTTTAAAAATGTTAAGCCTCCAAAGAGATTCGTTGCATAGCTCCTTACAGATTATTTAGCAGTATTCATAACCCTTTTACATATGCAAGCTAATCGATGGGGCCTAATACGTAGCCAACTGTATCAATTAAACTGGCCTTTATAAACTTTAAGTTTGAACTTTATTCCCAACTAAATAACGTCTTCAAGTTATGTAATTAACCATAAGAATCCATTAAACAGCGACAAGTAAATAAAAAATGAAGTTCAACAATTTGTAAATGATATACAATAATATGCCTGGGAAAGTACCCCAAAAATTAAGTATAAAATAAAAGGAAACAATTACCCTAAAGAAATTAGAGAACTCTTGGCAGAAAAAAGAAGAGCGAGAAGAATATGGCAGCAAACAAGAGCTCCTCAATATAAAACTAAGTTCAACAATTTAACTCAACAGTTAAAAAGGGAAATCCAAAAAGTAAAAGATAAACTAACTAATGATAGCAGGACGGATTATTCACTTTGAAAAGCAACCAAAAAAATTAAAAGACCAACAATGCAGAACCCTCCAATAAGAATAGACGGGGGGAAATGGGCTCGAAATAACGAAGATAAAGTTCAATGTTTTGCGAAGCACTTCGAAAAAATATTCTAAACACATGATGATCAAACTTTAGAATCTCAAATAATAACGGTGGAATCTAAAAAGTCAATATTCACCAAACGAAGTCATCCATGAGATAAAATTCAATATGAATTCGAAAAAAGCTCCTGGTTATGATCTTATTACTACAGAAATTTTAAAAGAACTACAAACAAAGGCTCTAGGTAAACTTACTTATCTTATCAATGCAGCATTTAGAACCAAATTAGTGCCCAGTTTGTGGAAAATTGCAGAAGTAATAATGATAACAAAACCTGGAAAACCACGATACAAAACTTCATTCTATAGACCGTTGTTGCCAGTTATGTCCAATCTGTTTGAGAAACTACTGATTAAGAGGTTAAATCCGATAATCGAAAGGAATAACTTAATCCCAAATCATCAGTTCGGATTACGTCGTCAACACTCAACAATACAACAAGTACACAGAGTAATCAATGTAATTGAGAAAGCACTTGAAGAGAACAATGTCTGCTCCACGATATTTCCAGACGTGGCGCAAGCTTGTGACAAGGTTTGGCATGAAAGACTTAATCATAAGTTAAGAAACCTCTTACCAATGCAATTCGCTAAAATACTGGAATCATACTTGAAAGATAGATTCTTTAGAATTAAATTTGCTGAAACTTATTCTGAATTACCACAGGGCAGTGTATTAGGACTTATTTTATATTTATTATTCACGTATGATCTACCTGAATTAGAAAACAACACAGTGGCGACTTTTGCTGATGACATTGCGATCCTAGCCGTTGGAAAAAGCAACGAAGAATCAACACAAAAATTACAATCAGCTGTCTCCGAAGTACATGAATGGACTAAGAGATGGCGAATTAAGCTAAATGAAACTAAATCAGTTCACATAAATTTTACAATATTATACGCAGACTGAAAAGAACCAAACCCTTTGAACTGGTTTAATTGTGAAGAACAAACAGCGGCTTGCTGATTTAGATCCACAATAACGATGTGGTATTAACAACAACTTACCAGAAACTGTTAAACGCCAATGGGTGGAGTCATAGATATACTTATCTTAGTCAATTAAGTCAGAAACAAATTGCTCATTAGTCCAGGAGACTAGATTGTAATAAAATAAAAAATAAAAAAAAGTTAAGGAATAACTGACGCTTTATTTTATTCACTCTTTGTGGGTCGTTGTTCGTATAGTGATCACCGGTCGTATTAAGGTGTTGGCTTAAACATACCGCAGTCTTGAGTTCGATCCCCATCGCTGACTACAACGCATTGTTACCTTTTATGTATAAAATCGTTCGATGGGCTGATCACCAATATTGTAAATATATGGTCTGAAAGATTTTGTAAAAGGTCTCAGGAAAGAGTAAATTTTGGCATTGATTTTTTTTTGTGGGTCGTAATTGTTTGTGTCATTACCTTGTTTTGTTTATGATTGGTGCAAATCGAACTAGAAATTTCAGTTTTTTATTTATTGTATGACGGTTATCTATAGATAATAGACCCACTTTGCAAATTATTTTTATATAACTCAGCAAATAGCTTAGTGGTCCTTATTAACCTCAATAATACTATTTCTCTGACAGAAACTGAAACAGATCTTTAACAAAAGTTAACCGATCTGTTTTTGGAAACAAGATCAGTTCCAGGAAACAAAAAGAAACTATAACTAGATTCCAAAATAACCTATAGAACAGTTTTTGGAATGTATCCAATTCTAATCGGAATTAAAACCAGTTTCGAAAGTGTTTTGCATTAAGACCTGAAAAAATTTTCAGGTTTGGAACTGAAACTAGTTTCGGATTAAGATCCGAAATCGTCCACAGTTTCAGAACTAACAGTGGACCATTAAACGGAACTAGAACCAATCCCAGCAATATTACGGACTAAGATCCGGAAGTAAGTACCGTGAACTTGTTTATGTTTGACGTTTGGACAATTTTCCCAAATATCCAAATACTTTTGAGTTTTCTATTTCAGGTTTTGTATTGGCTTGTGAATTTAATTTTTAGGTTAGATATTTAATTGTTGGCTTATAAATTTTATTAGGAGGTCTAGTACGAAAACTATTTAAAACCTAAATCAAATTTATAAAATTGGCATACAGCATTTGAGTAGGAAAAGAGTTTTTATTGTATGTATTTGTACTGGTTTGCTTTGAATATCCATCTGCAGATTGCATTGCATTGCAGATTGCATATGTATTGCAGATTGCAGATCTCCTGACTCAGACATCACAGCTTTAACCACTGCGCGAAGAGTTTTCCAATTAAAATCCTCATATGTTGCAACTTTTAATACAATCTATCCACTGGTTGATGTACTAAAAATTAATTTACTTTAAATAAAAACGAAAGTAACATTCTATAACATTTTTCCTGGAAGGTAGAAATATTTTCCAAACAATTTACCAAAATTAGTTTTCCTTTCGCATGACATACCCACTAAAAATTCAATTACCATAGTTTTACGAGTATAGGATTGGTGGTTTTGTTCCATTTTAAATCTTTTAATTTGCTTACAGATTTTTTATAGTGTTTTTTACATAAGGACATAACCATAGACTGGTATTGTAAACAAATAATCCTTAAATTTAACTTTATGCGATACTAAACCAAAAAAAAATATACAGAAAATTGTACTATGGGTAAAATTACACAACAAAAAGAACAGCAAACCACATAAACCACTCTGCGAACCACATTTTATGCTTTTATTAGTGTTGTTTGGTATTTTAGTTAGAATTGAATGTGACATTAATTTTACCATAATGTCAGGTAATTTTTCTTATTGTGGTTAAGTTGTTTGTCTTTTATTAATTTTAATTAGCTGCCGTAAAACTAAAATCGTTATAGAAATGCTTAAATTGGTTTGGATTTGGACATTATACAAATTTTATGTTGATAGTGTAATGTATACAAATTTTTCTAAGAGGTATGCGTCTTAGGTTTTTCTCGTTATAAATCTTGAAACAATTCTCTTTACTGCCTATCTTTACTGTATCCTATTTCTCTACTAAAGTTCCCTATTATTGGTATGTTGTGTCACTTCAATGTTCAACTATAATATTTCCCTCGTTTTCGTTTTTCTTTTGAGCTTTAATTTAGTTATAAACCTTATGCCATATCGTACAATAAACTTACCTTAATTTAAAGGTAAGTTTATTGTACGATTATCAAATAACTTTTTAATAGCGTTATCCAGCCTTGGCACTTTCTTTTACATACCTTAGATTGATAAGCGCAGAAACCAACCATGACGTTTAAAACGTCAGTTACAAATAAGGATTCATTTTGGGGAATTTGCTCACTATAATTCAAGTCAGAATGTGTAGGTCAATCTGGACCAACATAAATTAACCAACATGATTTCGGATCTGATTCCGCCTCTCATTTTTGACAAGTTTCAGTTCTGGAACTCTGGTTTTCGAAGCAAAATTTGGAAAATTTCCATTTATGGGTTCATCCGAGAATCCATGGTTTTCTGGTGTAATCTTTATTGCGCTGGTTTTTATGCTATTATAACTATTATCATTTACGTCTTAATATGTCGTTCCTTATCAGATTCCGAAACATTTCTAGATTATGTATCAGTTCCGTTGTTACGTTTCCAGTTTTGTTTTTAAAGTTGGACACATTTCCATATCTGAATCTAGATCATTTTTGGATCTAATTTTAGTTTTGTTTTTAGGTTTAGTTTTAGTTCCGAAATCAGACCCGTTTTCAAAACTGAATCCGAAACATTTCCGGAACAGGTTCTAGTTCAATTTTTCCATAATCGGAGACGTTTTAGAATCCAGTTTTGGGATATTTCTGAAGGTATATCTGTTTTTGGGTTCGAGATTTGAATCTTGAACTAAATTCGTTTTTTCCACCTTAACGATCAAGTTTGCAAAGTTCTTCTTCGGCTTTTAAACGATTTGACGAGCTCATTGCTTAGACCTCTATAGTGATTGTGGTTTAAGTTTTTGTGTGGGTTTTATAAGTTATAAAGAAAAATTTGATCTGAAAAACTAGCAGAACAATAATGGCTCGCAATGATATCAATTACTCAAGGTGTGGTGTACAAATTGCAACACACTATTTAGATTGATAGATTAAAGGGAATGGACAATTTACAGGAAACCACCCAAAAATGTTTGGTCAACATCATCACGGAAGTTTAGCAAAGCATTAATCCGTTGATTCACACCAACGAAATCAGGAATTGATTAATCAAATTATCTTTCACTCATTAATTTAGGCTGTACCATATCGAATTTCTCTCAAAAAATTGCCAATAAACGGCTACATAAAATGATTGCAATAAATTATTTATTATACTGAAAAAATTGATTTAAAAGTGGAGTCGTAAAGCCAAACAATTTTTAAAATTTTAATTAAATATTTAAAATATTTATCATTAGATCCAACCTTTTTACGAACGATTAAATCAATCTCGGATACCTTGCTCTACATTTGATTGATTTTCCATGATATTTATGCCTATCAGCCTATTAATTAAAATGTATATGTCTATTATATAAAAATTTAATTAAAATTAATAACAATGTTACCAATTATTTTGTTGTTGTCGACTGTTCCCAAATATCGGGCAGATCTCATCATCATCAACATCATATAAACGATGGTATGGTAAACACCGCACCAACAGATGAATCCACAAAAGCAATTGATTAATTATATATTTTTTTTGTGCTACGCTACTTTCTCTCTAGGACTGAATCATATTTTGATGTGGTTGTTGTTGTTGTTGGAATTTTTCACATTTCCTTTTTATACGATATATACATATAATATTTACATTTTCTTTTTTATCAGATTGATGGTGTGAACGAGATAACTGATAATATACGATTTTTTTTCTTTTGTAACTAATGCAGTATGGGGAATTTGTTGCCGATGTTGCGCATTCTGGATAGATCCCACAAAAATAATTTCTCCTCTAATGATGAAATAGAATAGTTAAAGAGTAACGATAATATTTCAACATTTTGGTTGTAACTTATCCGTTCTGGTTTTTGCAAATAATAGTTTGGGAATATTAAGTCTTTTAAGATGAATTCCAGTTTTGGCGATGAATTCAAAGAGTTAAAAGCGTAAAATCTTAGAGAAAGTTGAGAATAAAGTCGTACTACTAAATAATGAATCAAAAAACTTGGGTTAATTAAATATGAATATTTAGTAGAGTTTTGCGAAGTTGTTACCGTTTTGAAACACATGAAATTTGCCTCTAGGTAGAGTTTATCTACCTTTATTTAATTTTAATCGATTAGCCTACGACATTTCCGAATTAACTCGCTTTTATGTCTTCCTCGCAGTGTCGAGCTTACATATTGGTCTATTCAACAATGAATCTTCTAACAGTTTCTTACTTTACAGCATTAATTTAGAATTGTGTTTATATCGGGGAATGTTAGATGGTATATTGGCCGTGGCCTCCAAGCTACTGAAACGGTCTACCATGAGATATCAAGATATATTTTCAGAGTTTGTTTGTTCTGTTTTATAGATATTATGTCAAGAAAGTTTTTTAGTTGCCTGTTGTATGATAAACCAGCGGATGACTTGTTTGTAGTCTTTTACATGGCATAATATGTTGATTTAACTTAAATAGAACAAGCGTATAGTTTCGATGTCTTTGAATTTGATTTTCTTTAGAAAATTGGAACTCCTGTGATGTTAACGCCGTCTCACTGTCAGAAACAATTACAAAGAGCATGATTTGCGAATAACGAGCATGGTCGTTGAATAGAAGATTTTGTGGATTTTGTTTTCACGTTAGTACTCTGTTCTATTTCGAGAGTCCACCGCGTTAAAGAATATATGAAACAAAAATGAACTTGCAATACGACGTTAGTCTGGGTCAGTGATGTTTAATTGTTTGTCGCAGTCAGTTGACTAGTTCATGAGAAACTTTCGGTTGCGTATCTTGACATGGAATAAAAAGAACTTAATTTATGCTCAATATAAAAACATAAAGAGAACACACCACAAACATTCTACATGTCTTTATTTGTGTAATGAGGCCAGGTTACTGGCAGTAAATCAAGACGTGGGCTCCGAAAATAAAATTCTATCGGACCGATTTGATTAACAAAATATGTCGTCTCATTCGATGGCTGGCAAGCGTTATATAGCATATCGCAGAGTCAAAATTTTGGAATCAAGATCAAGGAGTAATAAATGAAGTATAAATACCATCAAAGACGAATCTCGTCATTTGCACCTTTCGAGGTATCCGACCATCAAAATTAGAATAGTCGAACCAACTTGAACCAGTTAAGAACAAATATTTTGCACAAAACCAGCTATACCAATAAAATTGACTTATCAGGTAACATGGAATACCTTTTTGGAGGGTTATCAAAATGGTTTCCTAAAGAGCAAAACTGGTTCAAATCAGAGCATTGAATTTTTTTTTTTAAAAATACCAGAAGTTCTATAAAGAATGACTCAAAAGTGACGATGGTTATTATCAGTATACCAGAACCATGCCACTATTTATACTTGCATAACGCCACCGTAGTTTTGGTCATCTTCTGCCACGTATATATCTGGCTAGATGTTGTTACGACATTTTTTAAATTGATTCAATGTGATAATCTCTTTTAACGTGGTCAAACCATCTTGTTCGGTTAAGTTTAAATAATGTCGTAATCTTTAAGGCTAATCTTGAAATTTATCCTAATCCCATAAAGGATCTCAGCAATTTTTATGGTATAAAATTCGATCGTTTAAACTTCCTCTAGAAAGAGAAAATTCCGCAGTCGTTAAAGGTCAGAGTCCAGTTTCCGGTTCAGTATTATTGCTTTTTATAGAGTGCGAGTTTGCATGTACGTGAACACATGAACTGGTTCATAAAATTTGCCCGAGAGATTATCTTAGTCTTGTGTATATTGCATGTTAATCCAGTTGTCTATAGCATTTCGGTCTTTGACCGAGCAAAACTTTATTATCTGCATAGCAATTTGACTAGATTCATTTAAAACTCAGTTTTTTGTCTCAATATGTTTTTTTCTTATCACATGTTCAAGCGCCAGATTGATATATGGTAGGAGTGAGTACATTCTCCTGTTACACATCCAATGTTCTTTCCAAGGGATCAAAAAAGGTCTTTTCGATTACTATACTACAAATTGATACAGATGTAATTAATTTGCATAAAGAAACGAGTTTTCTAGAAAAGCAAACGATACAAAATCAAATGTCCTTCATATGCTTGTTGGAAATCGATGTAAAGTTAAGGTACGCTAATGTTGTATTCCCAGCATTTCTTGAAGACCATCCTGCGATAGTACAAATTTAATCAGTGGTTGAACTAATAGTCTCCACTGATCTCTTCAGTGGAAGGGATGATCCTGGCAAGTACAACGTTAGTAAATCTGGAAAACCACGGTACTTGGAAGCGTTGAAAAAAAATAAGCCACCTGCGGACGCAACTTGTAATAATTATCATGATGCGTGGGAACTGTTAGTAAACCTCTATACTAAAATAAATGGCAGCTTCTGTCAAATTACGTAAATTCAATGCTAAAAGCCACAGTAAAATACTCCGATTCTGCATTTGGAATACATGATTTACTTACCTAAACCCTAAATGCTACACAATAGTTTCATGGAATTAAGTTGTAATTCCAATTATACTGAAAAACTAATCAATGATAGACATCACGATAATTTGAAATGTCTATTGAGGATCCAAAAGAGATGCCAACAAAATAAATCTTTCTCAGTTTTATAGAACGTTTATTCGCTATTAAGGAACTCCCACCTTATAGACAGCTACGGTTAACGCATATTAACATGCAAGCAAAAAAGACATAAAGCGTTATTTAAACAAGGTTAGAATTTAAAGGACTGTATGAAATTACAAGGGATTTGGATTCACGTTAGTGTGATCCAAAATAATAACTCCAAGTGCAGTTTTAAACAGAAACATTCTATCCATGCCCCATTCTGTTCGACGTCAACAACCTCAACACTTGATGCTCACCACAAAGATCAAAGTCACTACCAAAAATAAGCCGGTCACAAAGTGCATAATAACAAATGGTCTAGAGAACCAATATGAGCAATCAACTGGAACCTTGTTAGTAACGGCAATTATTCAAGCAAAATCTGAAAAGCCAAAATCAAAACTAATACAAGTGTTAATAGGAAAATTTTCATTTATTATTAATTTTCTCCGCCAGAATGGTCAAGTTCCGAGTCGATTTTCATCGAGATGAAATATATGCAGTGATATTGCCAAATATTACAGGGTCTCTGTCGGAAAAACATTTTGACAGTTGAAAGTGGAATTATTTAAAAAATCCTTTTGTGGGCCGATCCGAAACAACTAAGCAAAAAAGACATCTTATTAGGTGCCGATTACTATTCAAAAATTCTGAGGAACCGGGTTGTAAAGGAATTCAAAGAGGTTCAATCACACAACAGACATAGCTTGAATGGATTTTCTTCGAAAATATCTCAAACAATAAGCCGTCCAAGACTGAGTTACTAATGGTTAACTAAAATCGACAACCAATTAAAGAAATTTTGGAAGAAAGAAACACAAAATATGCAATCCAAACAATAGATGACAGTATAAAGAATTGCCACCGAAATAAAGACAGCTCCGCACGACTTCCATTTAAAGAAAACAAACCATGTAACGGATCATACAAGCAGAAAGCTTTAGCTAGATTGATTCATCTTATAAGTCGATTGTCACTAGCCAGTGAATTCTTCAAACATTATCGTCGATGTATAGAAGGATACGTCAGTCAGGGACATTTGATTGAGAGTAAAAAATATGATGGAAACTACTAGTAGTAAAACCTAACTAAGAGTGGTATTTGACGCATCAGCAAAAACAAAAAAGCCTAAATGAAATAAAACTTGTGGACCCTAAATTGCAAGAAGATTGATGTCAATTCTATTGCGACGAAGTAAATACAAAATAGCACAGAGACAACCTCAAAAACGAAATTCGAGGTTTTGTAAATCAGAAAGGAACAGGAAGATTTTGGTCGAGTTCAACGTACAACAACCTGGATCTACGATGATTAACATCCAACTTTCATCCAAAAAGACCATCTAATCGCCAAGCTGCTGATTAAAGAGACACGCATGAATAAACGATTCTTGGAGGAAAATAATTAAGTTTAGCTTATGCATACCATATTATTGGTTCTAGATTGCAGATTTAAAACACAGATCATGTGAAACTTACCAGCAGTTCAAATATGCTTGGAAAACTGTTGTTATGAACCGGAATTGATTATACCAACTTCTAATTGGTACTAAAAAGGGAAGATGTTACAATGTAGACAAAGGATATTGAAACATTTTTGTTTGTTTGATAACTAAGGCCATACATATTATACCACTTAGTGAAATAACCAACGAAGCATTAACGGCTCTAATTTTGTCGGCACTAAAATTCAAGTAAAGTGAGAATTGGCTGCACTGCTTGGTTGAAACGATGGAACAAAATGGTATTTCATACTTTCAGGATCATTTTTATTGGAGGCAGAAACGGCAGTGAAAACATATTTAGTAAAGGTTATTGAATAAATAAGCTTTACTTTCGAAGAACAATGAAAGGTCACCTTGCAAGTAGAAGATTGCTTAAACTCAAGACCTGAAAAACATAATGGGAACTGGTAAAAAACATAAAACAAGATTTCTGAATAAGGTGAGGCTCCGACTACTTTAATCAACTAAAACAAAGAAGAAAATGGTTGTTTGAAAAACCAAATTTGAAAGTAAGTGACTATAGTGCTCATCAAAAATGACAATGCTCCTCCAATAAAATAACTCACTGCACGAGTCATAGACGAACATTCCGACACAGACAAAGGATCCGAGCCATTTCACTTTCACCTCATCATTTACCACAATGGAACCGTTGCCATCCGATGCATCAATTTATTTTCATAACTTCGGCACTGTTTAAATTTGAAAATGGAAATAGAAACTTAACAGACCTCGGTTGGAATATGTGGTTTATTTTATTGTATCGTAGATTTGGTATTACATAAATAATTCTTTAATAATTGGTGCTGTTGCTTTAACAATTCTAGCTTCCTCATCTCAAGATGAGCTTGCCAAATTCTATCAAATTTGGTTTAGAATGTTAAAGATGCAAATTCTCGAAGTAGAAGTCTCTGAACAAATTCAAATATCATTGGGACTAAATTTATTTAAGGTTTATTTTTTTTAGGTTATGTAATGTACTCGTAAATTGACATTGATTAATTTGATGTGACAGATTTTGTTTTCAGGTTTTTACTCTGGAAAAATTACCGGTCATTTTTTTTTTAAATTTGCTGTAGATTTGAAGATGATATCGCAGATTTTTGCTCTACCAATCAATTTCCGTGTATTCAAAATACTATTCAGTTTAATTCTGCTGGCGTACATTCTTAAAATCAATCTCGACTATTTCAAGAACAACCGTAGAGCTGCACAACTGGAAATTTAAAGTCAAATTACTCGGCAGTTGTTAACTGGCCCAATTCTTAATGTTATCAATTATTAAAAACATTTACACATCAATTAAATTTAATCCTTTTGGCAATTTAAAATGACAATAAAATTTTCCAATTTTATCGAAACTCAATTACGAATGTCATTTTGGAAATCTAATTAAAAATTTATCACACCTATTGGGAATGGGTACGGTATACATAGAGTGGTCACAATAAAATTCAATGACAACAATTATCGTTGTTGCACAAAATTGGTGAAAACACACAAAATAGGTTTTGTTAAGTTCTCAAAATTTATTGTTTAAGTTAAATTTGCATAAACAAATTCGAAATTCTGTTGAAATGTATTATCATCATGGGGTTTTGGTTTGGATACTCTCACACACCACACTCATACTTACACTAAAGGTGAAAATTTGCCATTTAAATTGTTTCACCATATTATATTTTAGACCATGTTTATGATGATGACGATGACGACAACGACGACAACGACGACTACGACAATAGGAAAATTCATTTAGTTTATGAATCATACATGAATAGTCAGATATAACAAGGATGTAGAGTTATATTCGAATGAACCAGATAGTGGAATGAATATAGATACAGGACACATTGTTTTATTTAAATTAAACGAGAAAATTAAAGAAAATTGTGGAAAAATATAAAACGTAATACAGGTGAGAGAAACAACATAGATTTATTGTGTTCTGTGTGTGAGTGTGTTTCTGATTTCGATGTATTCACATTTTTCTATGCGGAGGTCGATGTGAGATTTTTTGATCATTTATTTATCGTTTCGAAATTAAGGACGAGAAAATTTGTGTTTTTTGTGTGCAGGATTAAAAATTATGTATATAAATATGTTATATGTTGTAGGTAGTAATGATGGTAATTTCGGAGATAATTTTACGATATAATAACGATATAGTTGGTAAATGTGAAATATGGCGATGCTCATTAATTTTACTTTGAAACATTGGATTAGTTTTGTCATTATTTTAAATCACTCAGCGTTTCAAACGAATATTTCAAAACATCGGTTGTGGTTGCTCGCTTTGAATATTTTGGGGTCATCGCTGCCAAAACTCGGAATCTCGATAAGAACTTGCTAACTGTTAGTATATGTATGTAACTCCAATGAAATTTAAAAATGACAGAGAAAAAGCCCTGAAGTAAATAAAAGTAACGTAAATGTGTGAAAGTAATGGTGCATCTGGAAACTTGTTGGCTAATCTCGTTCTGGATTCTTATCTTGTAATCCTAAATAATGGAAGACCAGCAAGGATGAATGTTAGGACTAGAGCAGGCCAAGTGACTTGGAAGGAGAATTAGGGTGAAAATAAATAATTTAGGAGATTTTAATGAATGTATGATACCTGTTAATGGTAAAGAAAATTTGAATGACATGTGAGTAGATTTTGAATGGGAAGAATTCGTATGAGTTTTGGACACTTTAAAGTCTACAACCCAAGGAAGTAAGCGAGTGAGTTACAAAATGATTGCAAATTTGGATATGGAAGCAAAGGTAACTTTGATTATAATTCTCAATAAGGAAAATGAAAGAAGGCAGCGTGGTTCCTATGCCCAAAAGGGATCGGAATGGAAATATGGCAACAAATTACAGGAGAATAAGTTTGTCGAATGTGTTTTTGAAATTGGTTAATAGTATGCACTTCTGCCATCGAATATTTGGAAATGTTTAAAAGAAAGTGCGAAAGGAAAATAAGAAAATTATGTCGGTATTTTTGCACATTGAAAGGGCATATGATTTGGTAATTCCAAGGAAACTATATCAGGCTCGACGAAAAATTTGCAAGTTGATGTATGATTTTATAAAGACACTTAAATTTATTGTGAGTGGGAGGGATTACAGATTAAAGGGAGAAGTGAACCTTAAGCTTAAGTAAATGAGTCAAACTATTTTGGAGCATATAAATTATTTCAACAAAATTCAAAAAGTGGTTTCAGCTGTCCCCCTACAAATCTCAGTAAGGTTGAATTTTGGCAACACGAAAAAGCTTTGATGAATAGAACTATAAGTTTAGAGAATTTTAGAAGATTCAAATGCAATATTTTGCACATTTGGAAATTTAAACAGATGCTAGTGAGAGTGATAATATAGTGGATCTTTGCATTCCAGCACTTAAAAAAGAGAAAACGTTGCGAGTATAAATAATAGCATCTATATATTACCAACTTGAAGGAATCAAGTTGGCAATTAATTAAGGGAGAAGGAGAGTTATTTTACTTTCTGACTCTCTGAGTCGATTAACTGTGCAATAACTGACCATTCGATTTTTTGACGCGGCGTCAATGAAGCCGCAAATTGTTATTAATGACTCTATGCAAGATGAAGTCCATATCAGTTAACAGTCTCGTCGTAATATTCCATCACGAAGAGCAAAGATCAATCAACCGCACAACACCGAGCCAGGGATCTTTAAAAATGCCAGTTAATTAATTAACGATAAAATTTGATCACGTGGGCAGCTAAACAGTAGATCAAAAAGTATTGGGAAAAATTAATACAGCAAAAGCATCCAAGGTGCATCGTAATGTTAACCAACAAAACCCACCGCAGAATAGTTGTAATTGATTTTCTGCAAGGTTATCCTGTCCATATTTTGATATACCGTGTGTTTTACTTGTAGTAATGAGGCATTTACAACGAATGTGTTGAGGCACGCATCCCTTGTATGGTCCAACAAACATAGTTTATCGTATTCTGCTTCTCGTAAATCTAAAGAAGAGGGCAGAAAAAGAAATTATCTGTTTCATCGGTTTAAATTAGATATATAGATCTCAAATATTCAACAACCGATATTCAATTATTACCACGCTGCATCCCTCAGGTAATGAAGGACAATGGAAATATATTTTGGTTAGTAAAACGCAAGGTTATAGTGCACGTATAGAGTATTCCAATTGGGCTACTCCTATACTTCCACTGTGTAAAAGTGACGGGAAAACTGTGATGACTATAAGTCAACCCCCAAGGTATTGTTCTAGATTATTGACATCTCCTTCATGACTAAACAGGTTACAATGAAGATTTTATTTCGCCCCTAGAAACAACCAAAACTTAATCGATATCCTGCTGAGGGAAGTTTATGATATCATTACATAACAGTTCAAAGACATTGTGGTTACTGAATCGTGCAAATTTCGCCAACCATTTATATGAAGTTTTGTTAAAACACAATTGCACGTTAAGCGTTAACAACCTTTCAAGGTTTCAAAATATTAATTTTTTCAGTAGAAGATTTCAGAGATGCCGCAAATCAAGATTTCAGAGATGCCGCAGTATCAACCGACAAGAAACTACTTTTTTATGGGATTATTAAATTTTTACCATTCCTTTCTACCGCTGAAATTTCTCTCCCTGAACTACTTCTTTGTTTGCTAGAGAAAAACTTGAATATGACTCGAGGACTTTAACAACGGCTAGATTTTAAAACCAAAATTGGGATCTCGATGAATCGCCAGTTATTCAATTGTTGTGCTGACAGCAATCTCTAAAGCAGAAGACCGTTTTGGGCACCACCATGCGACATAAACTTTATAATAATTTTTTTTAATCGAATCGACCTAGGCCCTGACGTATTGACACTTTAAGCTTTTACTTATATGTAACCAATTTACTTTTTACATAAATCAAGTATTTAACTGTTATTGATTTGGATCGTATATAAAATTAAAAATATAACAAGTTTTGACGGGACTTCCATCCAGCATTATAAAAATTTTAAGAATTTATACGTTACACTACCTGAAATTAGGGATAGAATTCAAAATTTGAAACAATTTACAGACAATGATATTAAAACACAAAACACTTTTTTATTAATTTGTTAAAAAGCTTCCAAAAAGCTTTTATATATATTTCGCCAAAACTTGGTTGCCCAACAAATAACTGTCATCTTACGTGACATTTTAATTGCTTTCCAGAAGTAATACGGATGTGCGGACATTTATAAACCTCGTACCTCAGTCTGACTCTAATACAAATCTAATATTTGTATTATTTCCCCGGCAAATAAAATACAGTTGCGCGTCACAATTAACATCATTCCATTTACGATCAAAGCGTAACCGAATTTCGAGGCAGTGCTCATTTCGATTTACATTATCTGGTTGGCCAGGCGAAAAGTCGGTATATAAAATGGCGTGACCTGTCGATGCCCAATAAAAATGACCTTGATCACCAAGATCGGTACCACTAGTCCACACTGCTGGTAGTTGTTCAGTCGTAAGATTTGTACTTTTCACCGCTGCCAATACTCGATTATTTTCTTCTTGCGAATTTATAGCGATTAACGTGAGACCTTGATAAAGGCAATATCGAAATGCTTGATACCAGTTTTTCTAAAAAAAAAAATTAAGCATTAGTTCGAATGACTTAGCGGACGCACTTAAATCTTTATTTACCTTCATCGGGTGACTTATAAAGTATGTGTACCCCTCCGTATCAAAAAAAGTACCTGCACTTATTCCAACAAATAAACAAATACTAGCCACAACTATAAAAATTAATAATTTCATTTTATTTATTAGCGAACTGCGTTAGCATCCAACTTCAAAAAATAACTAAAATTATATACTGTTATAATAATTTATCAAGTACAATTAATGATTAAAACTGGCATCTCTGACCTGGTGTATAAGAAAATAATCATTTGTTATATGTCATTTTAAATACGAAGTGTATCGTCATAGTTTAAAATGCAAAGCAATGATAGTAAAAAAGAACCAAATTGCAGAGGTATTAAACGTAACAGTTAATCCCATAAATATAGCTCATACCTTGACCACTTTCCAATTATCAGACAAAGCTTCGTTTAGTCTTACTATTAGTATATATAAGTTGCTATATACTTTATTACATGATAAAAAAAGAGACAGCATTTTTACATACCTAGAGACACTTGTGCAGCACTGGGAGTTTCGTAATTTCCAAAACTCAATAGAGCGTTAACATCATCAGGCTCTGTAGCAAGGAACTTTTTAAAAGAATCGCAGCATTTATGCAACTCTATTTTATTGCTCTTCTTAAAAAAGATTCAACGTCGGATATATATTTCTTACCGGAGAGGCAGTGATTTTTTAAAGCCTTTCGAATTTGCTGATATATATAATGGAAGTTCCTCATCCTAAGAGACCTGCTAACCAGAGTTTTTGCAGAATAAGCATTGCTTAAATTGTTAATGGTGCCAGCCACCATAACAGACAACAATATAGCCCCTGAGGGATTCCAGTGCAGTCTAAGAGTTTGATGAGCAAAGTTTAGATTCCGATTAATGGTATTTTCTTTGATGTTCTGTTATATGATCCATTTTTGAAGGTAAACCCACCGCTTTTCCAGTTTATTTTGCCCAACAAACAGATAATCCACGTAAAATAATTTAAAACTTGGTTAGACGCCATTGAATAGTTTTATTGTTCATAGGTAGCAGGCTGTTTAATGACTTCACTACGCGAAATACGTAGATGTCTCTGCTCCATAATATGGTAGTAAGTTTCAACTTTGGAATATCTTGTTCTAAAAACTTAATAATTATAGATAGATAATAATAATAATAAGACGGTTTTTACAGTCTATTGCTGGCCCGTACCTTCAATCATTTTAAAACCAAAAAGTATGCTTGTTGATATTTATAGGGCTCGTCTTTAGCCATTGAACTACTAATACTTCCATTTTCTATTTCAAATACTACAAACTCTTGTGCCCCATTGTCCAAATTATGGGTGAGGCACTTGTCTAAGCCAAACTCCATTTAAATATTGGAAGAAAACATTTTAACTATTTAGAAAAGTTGTTGATTCTGATGCTGAAAAGTGAATTCCCTATTCTCCTCTACCGATTTTCCTTATAACGTGGAAGTCTATTTGATTGAGCCGAAAGCCTTTGTTTTATCGTATCTAGTTTAGTTGTACAACACTTTTGTTTGGTGGATTAAGGTGGCATATATTCGAACATTATTTAGTTCTTCGTAACTTATTCTAGTAGTTCCTCTGCTATGTTGCTTTGGGTTTATTGTTGCATGCGATTTATATCCCGTTGTAATAGTCTGATTTTGTTTTCTAGTCGTCATCATACAAACTTTATGATGAACGAGTCGATTATATACTTTTTGTGCTACTTAAGGTGTTAACACCACAAATCCGAATTTTCGGTTCAGCAGCACATTATATAATACATTGAGCGGATTCCAAAATGTATTTGCGTAACGGAAGTGATCTGCAACGGTATGTATTCATTAATAGTTTTATTAATATACCCAAAAGAGTTCAAGTACAAGGTCGTGGTTTTGTGCTGATATTGGAATTTTATGCTGATATTGGAACTGATTTGATACTTTGGGGTTTCGAGGGAAGTAAATTCAAAAAGTCTGTCGAAAGTGGTATTTTAGAAGGTGAGTGAGGTCAAATGTTTAGATCATCAGAGGTGTTTTCACGGTTTAGCCTTGGAGTGACAAGAACCAGAAACAGAAGCAGAACAGAAAATATTTTTTTCTGTAGTAAATTCTTTTTCTTTTTGCTTTGCTCGTGCAGCAACACAAAACAGAAACCGTATGCGCGAAAAACAGCTGTCGTGTCTATTCTGTTAAATCTTATTTCATTTGTATAGCAGGTGCACCGGTTGCTTTGTTTTATTTATTATGAACAAAACAAAAGAAATGTATAGTGACGAGGAATTGTACAAAGCAAATTGTCGAATCGTGGCGTACAATAGAGCAGAGCAGGAATTTGAAGAAGATTTAGATTTTTTCCTACATTTTTTTTCTGACTGAAAAGAAAAACAGAGTAGTTCACACGTGTTGTTCAGCCATCGGTTTATGGACGGTTTCACGTCTCGCTGTCAAGAAATTTGATACATTAAATAAAATTTCGTGCTTAAAATTTTGAAAAATATCAATTGAAAATGAATATTTTCATACTTTTGTTACTAACAGCATCAGAAACAACTCGTCCCGAGTTCTGTCGGTAAACAGCTCTTTTCTGTCAGTAGATTCTGTTGCAACAATGTTAAATTCTTTTGTTGATTCTGTTTCTGTTGCAAATGTACTGAAATCTTTTCCTGTTCCTGATTCTGGTTCTCGTCACTCCAAGGCTTGACAGGGGTGAAGTCTCTCAATAGAAATGTTATATCTTGTTCCATTCATTTTGATGTTAAAAGTGTTTTCTGTACGTTGTAAAACCAAATATGGGCCGCAAATATGGGCGTCTGTTCTAAGAAGTACGTGTTTACAGGAATTTAGTTGTTTACTAATAAAAAATTTGCTAGCATCATAAAATTTTGACAAAGTCGGAATTTCAGTACTGTTTGATTCGAAAAATAGTCCAGGAACTCTCAACGAAGTGCCAAAAACGAGTTCAGTTGGCGCAGTTTTGAGTTCTTCACTAAAAGACTTGAAAATTCGATACCATCGTTCAATTATGCCATTACATTTTGGATTGTAACTAGTCGTTCTCTTTCTCTCGAAACCCAACAAGGTGAAAGTTCGGAGAAAAAATATGATTCAAATTATACTCCTTGATCTGTTACTATAATATTTGGTACACCAAAACGGGAAATTCAAGTGGAGTACACGACGAATGAAACAGTGGCCGTAGTAACATCTGGTACAGAAATCGTCTCAGCCCATCTCATGTATCGATCAATTAATATTACGCAGTATCGCTGATTACCAGAAATCGGTAATGCACCAATGTCTAGATGTATTTTTGCCTCGAAACTTTTGACTTTTTACAAGCTAAACAATTTTGAGCCAAAGTTTTTGAATTTTTTTTATTAGGTGGCCAGATGATATTTTTTGTCATTAAATTAGTAGATGCCTTTATCACCGGGTGGCATAAGTTATGAAATGGTTTAAAAACTTTTTTTCGAAATTCAATTCAGACAAAAGGTCTTGGTATATCAGTCGATTTTAAAAAATTGTTGAGAAAGATTTGGCCATGAGCTGCGTTTAGGATGAAACGTCTGTAAAATTGTCATACCCAAAAATCGTGTGAGATGATTAACTCTTAAAGGACGCTCATAATTTTTAATAACTTTCGTATGTCCAAGAAATTGAATTATGTGATAAGCGAATGCACATTTGCTGGGATTAATAATTAAACCATATTCTGATAATTTTTTAAGAACAATCTCTAGATGTTCTAGTGTTTTTCGAAAGATTTAGACGCTATTAAGTAGACAAATGTAAAGTTTAGTCCCAATAGTACGGAATGCATAAATTTTTCAAAAATTTGATTAGCATTCCTGAGATCGAAATTCATTTTTGTGAACTGAAATAAACAAGAGGAGTTGAAATTGCCATTTTTGAGATATCAGATGGTTCAATAGGAATTTGGTGATATGCTTGAACTAAATCCAATGGAGCAAGTTCATATAAAAAATCTTAAAGGTGTGGGATTGGATATCGATCAGGAATAGTGACTCCATTTAAACCGCGGTAATCTGCACATGGTCTACATTCAAAAGGGTGGGTACATTCTTCCGTACCAAATGTAAAGGACTGGACCAGGCACTTTTGCTTGGCCTACTTTTGTTCATTGAGTGACTTCCGGAAATTTTGAAAATAAATTTTGAATTTCGACGGATAGTGCTGATTTGTCGATACTTGAAAGTGAGGGATCCTGGCTGGTTGATAAAGCACCGATTGCATACATAGAGGATAACGGATCAATGAACCTCGGTCTCTGTAAGTCAACAAGCAATCCAGATTCTTTAAGGAAATCCGCTTAAACAGACGTACCATTTGCCGCGACTTTTTAAATTTTTACGCGAAATTGTTAAATTGGAGCGAAAATAACTTTTAGATTTATGTCGAAAATTTGGGTAATTGTCAACTAATGTTGACACTTCCATTAATAATTTTGAACGCAAATTTTCTAGAACTGTTTCTTAATCGGTTGCTTAAAGTAAACTTTGAGATGGGTTTACTTGGGTCAATGTGCCCAGAAAACGCAGAGGCGTTAGTCTGCGGTTCGTTGCTACGTTTCCCCCGTGTTAGGGTATACTTGTAAAAATAATTGATGTAATCATTGTCCTTACGCTGTTGTATTGCTTTCAAGATTAGTTAATATGTATTTATAGTAAGTTCTCATGGTAAAATTGTTAATTCCTGGTGTCCATTTCCTAAAAGATATCCTAATAGTTTTTCAAGTAAAATAAAGTTATTTGGACGGTTTAATCAGAAACTTCTGGTTTGGTCACCATCACTTTAAAACTTGTTAAATTAAGTACCTCACGTCCTTTCGCATTTTAGTCTATTGAAACTTAAGTAAAATAGTTTCCTAAAAGTTAGTGTTCCTTTAGAACTAGCCAAATTCTAACCAATAAGTATTTTTACTTCAAATTCATTACTAAAACTAAATTCGGCTGAAACTTAATAACAATGGCTTAAGGCGACTTCACAGTTCAATTACTTCGTTTATTTATTCGTTCAAACATTTTTCAACCAACTGTATAGCTCAAAACAGTCATGTGACTTTCTTAAGAAAATTTTCACAAGCGTTGGTTTCATTTTATATTTTTGTTTGAACGAACATCGAGTAAAAAGAATTTCCTTTTCTCATGGTTACTTATAAAATCTCCCGAAGGATTATGAAATTAACAAACAAGTTTCAACAGTGTTCAATTATATTGAATATTTAGAAAATTCCACTTCACCTTTTACAAAAATTTAATTTCAATTTATCAGAATCATTAAATTCTAATACCAAATTTAAATCAATTAAAATTAAAATTATAATAATGAAAATTTACATTTTCATTAAAATAATACATTTTCCAAATAGACTTATACACAAACACATACACACACAGCTAAATCCACAACAAAAATTGCATAAAATAACAATTTAATTTATTTAATGAAATACACTCAAATTAAATTTATTTGATAAAAAAATTAATTTTTATTAAAATTAATTCATGTTTTATAATTATCTAATATTATTGTTTGTGTACGTGTGTGTTATTTGTGTGTGTGAATGTGTGTACACAAATATTTTTAAATAATTGATAAGGAAATTTAATTTTATCTAATTAACTATTATATGCATATATAAACATATAAATATTATGTATGTACGAGTATGTACATGTATCTAAAATACATACATTATGATAATGTATTTTTGTTAGAGTAGAGATAATACATATAATGAGTTGAATTTGTGTGTTATATGTTTATGCTTTTTAAGTTTTGGCATAAATATCTGTGTAAATATTTGTGGTTAAACTAATTAAATTTTTGAAATTAATATTGATGAGCTCAAATTAATTGGCTTTCTGTATTCAGAATTTGGTATTGATGTTAATTAATGAATCAAACTAAATTTAGCTATTCCGAAATTAGTCTACGCAAGATTATTTGACACATGTAACCATGGAACAAAAGGACAGTACAGAGTATGCAGGATTAGTCACGTTCTGCGAGATTTTAGAAGAATGATGCAGAGATAAGGACTTATCTTTTTCTGGTTTCCTAAAACAATACGAAGAACAAGCACGAGCTGCTATTTAATGTTGCCAGACTATTGATTCGGTACTGGCCAGCAAAGTCCTGTTAAACCCGTTTCCTTGTTATTATTATTCAGATTACAAATCCATCTTCAGATTACCTATATTTTTTTTTAAAATTTGATTGATTGATTGATGAGACTGTAAAACTAAGCGCTTGTCAAGTGTTTCGGTTAACGGTAGGATAGGAGGGATTTCCATATATTCATATTTCTATAAATATATTTCCATGCTTGATAGAAACGACCCGGTTTCAGATACCTCAGGATCATTGCGGCACAATTTTATTCTATTTTTGTGGTATATGGAAAAGGAACGTATGTCAGTAATGACAGAATTGGTTTGGTCTTCCGGTAGCCAATATTCAAACTACTGTTAGCAAAATATGAGCACAATTACATTGAACTATGCATTCGGTTTTCTGTATTCTGTCATCTCTTATCAGCAACTCCAGTGTGTCACCATTCAACTGTTATCTGCCAAAAAAATTCCCTAACACAAAATCTATTAATGGGTTAATTTTTCCAAGTAGTATGCTGTAATAAATTGGATTAGTTTTTGCATTAAATTTACAATCTATTAATTCATAACATTACTAAAAATATAAAATTATAAAATTTTTTATATAAATTAGATTTTAAAAAAATTAACTGTAAAATTAAACCGTACAATTAAATTGTTTTATGACCAATACGTCATGTAATCTTTGAAAATCTAATTTATATACATTTTATTTGACACAAAACTTTAAAATTAATACAAATTAGATTTAAAAAAATTGATTAAACATTACAAATCAATTGAATTAACCCTTCAAGCATAAAGACATATAGAGAGAGTGTAAAATTTAAAACGTATGAAAAGAAAAAAAAATCGTAGTCGCACTTCTGTCAACATATTTTTTTGTTTATTTTGTTATGTTTTGTTTTGTGTTGTCATTAAACACGTAGGCTGTACAAATTCCAGACTTGCTAAGATATTAGTGAGTATATATATATACATTTTGAAAACATTTCGGTAGAACCAAATTCAATGTTAAAACAATAATAAACCACCCATATTGTTACACAAGAAGAAAGAAACCAGTATCGTAGTGAGCCTAGCCAAAACAGCATAATTTCATTATAATGTCATTCCGACACTAAATTTTCTTGATTGGAAAAAAATATTTTATGTACATTTAATTACATATAAATAAACATACCTTAAATTTGGATAAAAATATAACACAATTTAAGTATGAATTAAATATTACAATTCAAATTAGAAAACAAACTTTTTGTAAAACTATGTAATATGAAATATGATGACAGATTGACAATATGTCTGTTTTTTAAAATAGATAGAGAATTATATGCTCACAGATTTAAACTAGTGTGTCATATGTGTTACTTTTTGAAAAATTTAGGAAAATTATGCTCAAATTTTTAAAGACATATTGTAGTGTGCGTTCTGTATTTATAAATATCTGTAATGGTGGTAGTAAGCAATGATTTTTTTTAAATTTTTTTCATATTGTTTTGAATGCTACTAACACCACAGCAGATCGAGAATTTTATTTATATATCGGCGTGTGCTACGCGATTAGTTTGGCTTTTATTACAGAGGGTTTTGGTTGTCATGTTTTACGTTGAATTAAATTTAAATATTATTAGTTAAATTATTAAAATAGTAAACAAAAATTAAGTGTATTGTTATTAATTGTGTTAATGCCAAACAAATAAATACAAAAAAAAAAGAATAATAAACCGTGTTTAATCAATTTTTTTTAGGTATAATCATGATAACCAAATAATAAGTGTTGAACAATTTAGTTTACTATAAAAAAAATTAAAATTAAAATATCTGTGTACCAAAATTAAAAAACAACCTGGTGGCCATTTTGGCAAATTGATATTGACATAAAAATGATCATAGCAGTAGAATTTTTTTTGGGATACTTTTTTTACCTAAAATTTGTGACAATTATATATTAGATCTTATTATTAGTTAAACTAACATTACTTTACATTTGTGTCTTGTGACTAAAAAGATTTCCTAAAAATAACACTTTGCGAAAAGAATGGCTTAAAGCAATTAAATTAAAGAATATTAAAAGTACGTTCCGAATTTGTTCGGACCACTTCAAATCCAAATTCATTTGGACATTTATTCCCACAGTATTTGCATCTTCATCTAGAGCAGAAAGGGGACCATTATTAGAAATTGACATAAATATGACAAATTCAAATTTGTGTGACCAAAGTTCTTTGTTACCGGATGTTGTAGCAAAGTGATTCGACCGATTTAAGCTTCAAAGAATCTTCTCAAGTAATTGAAGACATAGAAAAATCTAATCAGAGAAGTTAAAAATATTTAAACATAAAAAAGTAAGTTTTGTTGTGTATATTACTAATTTTCAAAATTTGTTCAATATAATTACTACTAATTTACCTTTAAAAAAAAAATAACTCTCAAAACTCCTTAAAAACATCAACGTCAAGAGATTCTCCCTCACCAAAAAAGAAAAAAAAATCGTCGTAAATTAAAATTAAAATTGTTAAGATCAGCAAATCAGAAAATGAAGCTAGACAGGAATCGGTTAAACCAGCAAATTATTCGGCGAAATAGAAAAATATCTAATTTAGAGTCGTTGTTAGAAGACCTTCGAAATAAAAATTTAATTCAGGAGGAGCATATGGTTAATTTGTTAGCTACATCGCAGCCTATTATAAAGAACTTCTAAAACGACAACTGCGACAATCTAATGGTTTGGCAGTTCCAAAAAAATATCCAATTGAAATAAGGTCGTTTGCGATGAATCTAAATTTCTATTTGCCAAAAGGATATGAATATGTGCGCAAAGTATTTAACTATTAAATCTCGCATGTGGAGACTTTTGCCGATTGGTATAAGTGCGTAAATGAAAAATTCGGTTTTACTGCTGAATCGTTCCATATGCTGCATCTGCAAATCAAAGTGTCTTTTGCAATCTGGTTTTTGATGAAATAAGTATTCGAAGCCAAGTAGAGTGGGATGGAAAAAAATCTGTAAGTTGTGTAGGGAAATAGCGAGGAAAATGAGAAACTGGCAACTCACATTTTATTTTTTATGGCTGTAGGGCTTAATAAGCGATGGAAGTTACCTCTACGGGTTTACCTATTGCTTCATTAAATAGCGAACAAAAAAACAATTTACTTAATATGTGCCTTAACAACCTTTTAGTACAAGTGTCAAAGTAATTGGAGTCACTTTTGATGGTTGTCCAGTAAATTTATCAGTAGGGAAGTTGTTAAGATGTAAAACTAACGTAATAAAAAATGTGCGTTTACGCTCAAAATATTTTATCCTACACGGTTGAATTAACCGTTTTATTACCAATGCCTCATTTAATCGCCGAAAATCTAATTTATATCAGATTTGCTATTTTTTTAAAAAATGTATCAAAATCACAAGTTACTAAAAAACTACAGCAAAAATAAAAGTAGCATCAATATATACAGGATACACATGATCTTGGCAACAAGCGATTGATTAAACCAAAGATAAAACAGTTACAGTCGCTCTTCTGACGGGAGTGGCATAAATGTAGGATTTTTGTTACATTTGAAAATATTGCAACAGAGTCGTGGTCATGAAGTATACGTAATATAGTTTTGTTAATACCAACCGATGATCCACCCTATATAGACGTTCGTTATTTTATTGTGTCGAAAGGTTTAAAAATAATTTGTTCAAAATCTGTTATAATTTAAGCGAACTCAATAAATTATATGGTAATCTGACCATTATTTACTTTAATTAAATTAGACCGCACACACACAACTGTTAACACGGTAATTTACTTTATAGTATGAATATCCGATGTAAAACTAAACGGCCCAGAAAAAAACTGATCCTATATATAAATATTCGTACATTAGAAAGGTATCCCATAAACAAGTATGAATTTTAAAACTTATCCAATGGAACTAATTTATATTTATACTCATGAATACATTACACACACACACACATATAGCTAGAAAAGGGTTTTCATATGATTTTTTATTTATTTTATCCACCCCACCAAACCCTTTGTACTCGGAAAATTTGAGACGAACGAAAATAATATTAAAATAAATAAATTAAAAACCATAATAAAATACATAATAAATATGTATATATGTATATAATATATGCTTTAGATATATGTTACACAACACAACCAAATGTACAATAATAAGACGAAAAAAGAAAAATCTAACCCTAACGTAAAAAAAAGGCTAAGGATTCAAATAAGGCTATCGTTAGCAGTTTTATTTATTTCAGCAAATATTTTAGATCATTAACAGTGGGGTTTTATATGGGAATTGTTTTTTTCCCTTCTTATCCTTCTTTCGGGTTAAAAATTATGTTTGGTTTGGATTTTATTCCTGAATTTTATTTACTAAGGTAATACATAAAATTTCTTTTATTTGTTAATGTTAACATGACTTTTGTGTTGAATACGAAGCAAAATGTTTTTTTTTTTTTTTGTGTTTAGCCACATTGAGGTTTCGCACTAAATGTTTTAACTTGAATCACATAAATCTAACATTTCAAGCTATTTATCGAATATGCTCTTAGAGCAGGTGTATTTGTGTATTCTTATGGTATACACTGGACCAAAGATTTGAGGTGGGACATACCAGATGACCAACAACATTGTCAAAAAAGGTTTGGCTAAAAGACTGCAGACAAAAAAAAATTAGGGAAAGTAAATCTGTTAAACCCGACCAAGAAACAATTAAACATTGACAAACTAGAAATGCTCCAGTTGCTTAGGCGAGTCAATAAAAATGTGACAAACAGACTACAGAATAATGAGAAAATACACTGGAATTTGTGAAAAATACCAGATCAAGTCACTCACAATTTTCTTCGCGATCCTAATCTGATTAAATTTCTCCGTTAATATGATTGAAAGATGCAGCTTAATCGACAAAATATTAAAAATTATGCCCTTCAGAGCTAGGGCATGTACCATTGTCAAATAGAGTGATAGTCGCTGCAACCCGTGTTCGAGATTTTGAAATGACTTGTTAAAATGCAAAAGATTTCGTGCTGGGCCGATAATTTACTATAACACTGATTCAGCCATTTCTAAAGAACTTGCCGATGTTCATCACTGTCAAATTTCTATATGAGGTGACACTATTCAGCATACCTCCTCATACACAGTTGTTTGAGAACAAACATAATTTTCCTGAAAAGGTAGTTAACACGAATATTATATATTTTTAAAACTTTTTTATTTCTTGAAATATTGAACAAATATTACACACCCTATTACTAATAACCTTTAATTTTATGGGCTTTTAAAGCATTTTAAATTTCCAAAAGATTTCATAATTTTGTCAAGTTAATCATTATACCTTTGCTATCTTTAAATCTTTCAAAATTCTCAAATATGTCTCAATTTTTACAGGCTAACCACAATAATTTGTTCAAAGGTTTGGAACTTTGAAATATTCTGCTATTGTCTACAAATCTGATGACATTTATACCGTCAAGCATTTTATGAACTTTTTGATACTAATATTTTAATGCTAAATATCAAATATTTATTAATTTTGACACATTTTTTTAAAATCTTGCAAAAAAATTTTAATTTTTCAATATTATCTAAAAATTTTATCAGCAAACCATCTTAAGTTTTCCTTTAATTTGAAGTTTTTAGTTTGCTGACCTTTGATCAACCAATGGCATTTAAGAAAATAAAGCTTTTTAATTTTTCGAAATATTAGTAAATTTTGTCATGGTCATAACAAATTTTTCGAATGTTTGGATCATTTTATCTTCCCGAAATTTTCTACAAAGGTTGCAGGTTAACCTTTAAGTATTTTCTAAATTTAAAAAAAAAAATTATTTTCCTTAATTTTCAACAATTTTTTAATTTGCCCTACTATTCCACAATTTTGACTGGGTTATTGATAGTAATTTTCTTTTAAATTTTTGAATTATGAAACTTTTAAATTTTTACCATAGCTTGGCAGGCTGAACATTAAGAATTTTTGGAGATTTTGGAATTTCTAAATTTTACAAAATATTTTACAATGGAGATGCAATCATGATTTTTTTAAATCTTTGAAACTTTTCAACTCCTCTATACATTCTACAGTTTCGACTGGCTAACCAATATAAATTTTATGAGTTATAGAAATATTTGAATATTTCAAAATATTACTCAACTTTGACCAAGTAATCATCATTCATAAACGGATTTTGAGAACTTTCTAAAATTGCTAAAGAATTTTATATTTTAACATTGATTATATCAGAAGTTTAAAAATTAAAAAATGTTTTTTAAAATGGTAAGCAATCAATAATTTTGGAATTTATAATTTGCCAAACTACTCCACAATTCTGACAAGCTAAATAATGATTCTTCGGAAATTTTGAAACTTTTCGTTTTCAGAAATATACCGCAACTAACATTTTCAGTATCTCTCAATTTTCCAAAACATTTCACCAGTTTAACATATATTTAAAAAAACATTTAAAATTTTGAATTTTGACTGGTGAAACATTAAAGATACTCCCACTATCAAATAGTTTATGGAAATTTGGAACGTTCTGGAATATTTCACAATTTTGACAGGCTGAAAAACTATATTTTTTGAATTTTTCGAAATTTTTATAATTCCAAAATTTTCTTCTGAATTTTTAATTTGCTGAACGATTCTACAATTTCAACTAACTAATCATAATGTAATTGTGAATTTTTGAAATTTTTGTATTTTACAAAATTTTTATTGGAAATTTTCAATTTTCTAAAATATTTAAAAATTTTGAAATGTTAAATCAAATATTTTTTGATAGGAAAACCACCATAACAGTTGTTGGAAATTTTTAATCATTCAAGTTTTCCAGTGTTAGGCGGTGTAGCAATAATTACCGTTTGAAGTGGATGCACCTCTGATGATAACCTCAAACAGATTGAATTTTGAAAAATTACCTAAAAGTTAAGATAATGTTCTAAACTATACTTTTCAGAACTTGAGAGGAGTAACCCGTAATTTTAAACGGAATCCACACTTTTTAAAATTATATTACCACTTTCTTCTCATGTAAGAGATATTTAAGTACTCGACTAAAATTCACCATGATCCAATAACAGCTAACCGGTTCTACTTACTTCACAATGATGTTTTTAAGTTATTCGATTCAAGAACAAACAAATAGTTATGAGGATGCTGAAAAAATGAATAGGCAGTTTGATATGCCACCAGACGATCCAATTGATTAAATAATTGTCTGGAATATCCTTTTTCGTCATTTTAATAAGAATCGCACGATTTTATCATTATATTTCCCCATTTTGGAAATTTTTTTCAATTTAATAACATTTTAACTGTTACATTTTTCGAAATATTTTTATTTTCAGAAATATTGCACAATTGTAACAGGCTGCACTGGATTGATGGATTAATAACTTTAACAAGCGACTTTTTCCAAATAAAAAAATTGACGTATACATACAGACACCATAGAGTTTCCATAAAAATTTGGCTAGGAAAATCAAAGCGTACCTCATATACAGCTCATTTGAAATGAAAAAAAGAAACTATAACGCCACTATACTATTCAAAATAAACACCTGACCAAAAACAAATACAATAAATTGTCTTTATCTCGCCTCGGGTTTGTTACTAGATACTGTTTTAGGATTGTCCTGCGAATGATATACTCAAGAATTGCATTCTTGAAATAGAAAAAAACTTTTAAATATCAAAAATTTTATGCATACATTAATCAGCATGACAGAAACAATTATAATTTTGACTGAATTTAGGAAGAGCTTCATTTTCTTTTGTTTTCAGTCGCTATCTAAACCTCCAATCAAGAACGGCTTTTGGTGTTGCGTGTTTCATATTGAAATAATTTTTTGGCTGCATTTCGGTATATAGAGTTATGAATAATGATTTAAACGAATGTCCGGAATCACTGAAACTTTTTTCCATAAAAAGACCATAAAAATGAATCATGACCACAAAAATGACTGCTCCACTATACCTCAAATTCATTGACTATAGTTTTAATTTATGTTGATATATCTCTTGAAATTATAACGGATCATTTTATCAATTAAATTTTCGAATTATTAATAAACTTACGGTATGCTGAATCCATCAGGTTACAAAATGTTCTTCCTGTTAATATTTGATATGTAAATACCATCAATATATCATATAATGCCTGATATTCTAAATTAGGCTATGTCCAAAACCCATGATAAATATTTGTGAATACATTTTTTGACATTTATTTGAAAAATATTTTTATTACGCTGTCCGAAAAGTATGATTGAAATATTTGCCTGCCTCATTTGTTTTTAAATTAATTTTTTGTGAGGTAAAAAAACTATGAAGAAAAATTACATTTATTTGTGTGATTGTTTATTGAATTGTCATAGCAACGAAAAAGTTCAAATTTTTCTTATATGGTTTTTGTTTAGTACTATTAGAAAATCAAGCAGTTAATTTTATATGTTTTATTGTATATCCGAGTGTGCTACACGATGAGTTTGGTTTTTATTATAGAAAGTTTTGGAGTTTGTCAAAAATTATCATAGCCACTGACCGTGATAATTTGGGTGTCTTCGTTTTTATCAAATAAATGTCAAAAATTTGTATTCACAAATATTGATCATGGGTTTTCGGACACAGTCTTAGTGTAGCATTACATTTTCTTTTACAGTTTATCTTCTGCACTATATTTTGTTAAACTTATTAGCTTACCGCAAAGCTCTTTTTTGAACAGTTGCACCAACACTTTGCTAGTAGCGACCCTGTGTCAAAAACTAAAGAGTTGCAGCATTTATATAATAATTGGTAGAATACAAATATCGTTCCTTTTTTGAAATTATCCATACCATTTTTCAAAACAACTTTAAATTTTCTCGGGTGTGTTCTTGATTCTGATCCGTTTGGTTTGTCTTTAGACTAATATTTCAATACCTTAAATGATAAATTGCCCATTGCAAGAATTATTTGGTAATCTAACAAATGATATGCATGTGTAACTAATTGCTGAGTTTGCTGTCAGTACTTTAGTTCTAGCTTCCAAAACTTTACATGCAGTTCATTTGGTATAAGAACCTGTTATGAAAAAGCAATAGAAAGGTCCGTTACCAATTTAAATGTATTCTCTTCTGTACACGGTGCTCTCTGCTTTAACTAACGAGGCTGTGGCGGCTTAATTGCAGTGTGATATGTGACTAGCAAGGACCTAGTAAATGAAATTATCAAGTATAACCCAATATCAAGAAGTGGTGTTGATATTGGATAGAAGATGTATTTAATCAGAAAATTTAGACGATGGATACAATAAAAAGAGTAGTTTATACCTCAATTATTACAGCAGCAGAGTTGCTGACAAAATGATTTTCTTAACTATTTCTTGATGATATTCCATGTTTAAGGTATTCTAAGCTTAAAGGACAATATCTTTAAATGAAAATATTTTAATCCAAAATGATAAACTTTGCAAAAAATTAAATGAGGTTGGGAAGTTTACCATACAGCTATAGGCAACGAAGTTATGCTGATAAAAGAAAAGAAAATGTTAAAATTACCTTACAAGCTAAGAAATCTGATGAGCATATTTAGACTAGCAATAAGGTCGAAACAATTAAAAAGTTTTTAGTTGATGTGGAATAAGTCTTATAAGAACCCGACTGGACCTTAAAAAAAAGAAAAGAAGAATCTTGAAAAAATACGAGTTTTCTTCGGAAAGTGGTAAAATACAGAAAACTGTGAAAACTCAAATACGGAGGAAAAGACAATAAAAATACTTTTTCGGAGTAATGTGTACCTTAGCATACCCTGAAATAGCTGTATTTTGTTTAAAGTTTGAGTATATCAAAGTACCGGGGTCGAAAGTCCTATTTACAAACGTTATCGAATATTTAAGCTACGTTCAGAAAGTCTGCGGAGCAAAATTGTTTTTCTCAAACGAGTCTTTCTCTACAAAGGTTATACAATGTTTCTGGTCAATTGTCGAGTGCTTATTTCTGAAGCCAAATTGGTGAAAAAATTAATTTCTCTAAACGTACAGCCAATAGCGATATGGGTCGATATGATTTCATCTCTGTGTTGGCTTTCCGGGCTTTAGCTATTACATTAGCTATTTTCCAGCAGGTGTTTAAAAAAACAAAAGCGACATCTAGCAATTATTTCATAACTGGGTGCTTTTTTCTTACTAAGATTATAACATGTTCTTCAGTGTTTTTAAAAATAATTTAATGTTCGTCCACTTTTCTATAAGAATTGTGTTGGCCTTAGATATGTTCTGTGGACAGCTTTTAAAAACATTCGTTAGGTGCTCTGCAAATATGTCAGCTTTCAGCTTTCAGCTTTGGGTTTCCAACTCCTTTTTTATTAATTGCCTAGGATACTCCTTTTTTATTAATTGCTTAAGTGACATTTGCCATGGTCCCCGTGTTTTTGTTTTCTCTTCTCTGGTTTCACTTCTAATTCATTTTTTGTTTTTAATGGAGACTTTGGATAATTAAAAAATTCAAGTTTTTCTCTAAATTTGTTCCAATTGATCCTTTTATTTGTGATTGTATTGGGTAGGTTTTTTCTCCATTACTTAATTTTACTTAATGTTATAGTATTACAATTTTATTGTCAGATGAGAGGTCTTCTGAATTTTTCAGGTACAAATAATTGTTTTATATTTCTTTAACTAAAAAAAGTCAATAAAATTGATTTCATCGTGTCACTAGACCAATATATTAGTTTACCAGATGAAAAAAACCACATCTTTTAATTAAGCCAACTTCATAGGGTTTTATGCCTCAAGAATTTGATAATCTTATAATTCAGGTTTATCCATTGCATTTGAAACTGCTGGCTTGTCATTATCTGAACTTGATGGTCCAGCCGAGATTTTGTTTGTCATCTTACTAAAACCAGCCTTAATTTCTTTTTGCGGTCATCTGTGTTGTCCTTCATTTGTTTTAGTTCGTTTGCAATCGACCATACTCTGTAGCTTGTAGGGTTATTCTTGATTAAAGTAATGATCACCTGCACATTTGGCACAGGCAAATATTCACTTTGAGGTATCTTTTTCCGAGGATGTTTAATCTTCACAATAATATATGCATTATTGATTTAATAGTTCACATCTTAAACAAAGGTAGACCTATTTTTTGTGTAGTAAAACTGCCGTTACTTTATTTTGATTTTTTCAGTTTTTCAAATATTTTTATCTTCCAGTATTTTATATTATTTTTCAGCAAGATCTTCAATTATTTCATTTTCATTGCAGGTATTGTGAAGTCCTTTAGCAAATTTCTTAGAATGTCATTGTATTTTATTTTTTGTAAATGACCTACAGTTCTGTAGGTTTCACGATCAATTACATTGCCTCTCCTAATATTATTGTTGCATGAAATATAATTACATTTCTTCTCTCTTATAAGTTTAGTGTTGCTCATTAGTTCACTAAATGAATTTACATCATGAACCATTAAATAAGGTGGTGGTACAAATTGCTTTTTAGTCTTGTTTTCACTTAATCCCTTTTTTGAGTTTATAGACTTTATCACTCTGCCTTGATATTGCGGAGAAGTTTTAGGTTTTTATTTCGCCTTTCAGTTTTTACCTTTAGGGCTTAAATTAACCTTACACCCTTTTAGCCTTACACCCTTTCTTTGGTTTTTTCTTTTTTTACAGGATTTAATCGGTGTACCGCGCTTGTTCTCCTTCATCTGTTAAATAATTGTCATTGACTACTTAAAGGTTGCCTGCCAAACTCAGTTCAGAAGTGCTATCATTGTCTAGCAATGTTACCTTTTGTTCCTGAGCTGGGATATGAAGTTGTACGATATTCATATTCGCTGTTTGCTTAAGAAACTTTTATGTTTTTACTTCTTCTTGCCTATGAAGAAATCCTAATTAGGCAACCTCTGATATTGAAGCTATTTATTATTCACTTCTTGAGTATCTTGATAGGTTCACAGATGGCCACAACAATAATTAAATGCCATTTGGTGGCTGTCGCAAGTGTTTATTAAAGAAGAGACTCCAAGACAGTATGTAGGTTATTTTCAATGTTATTCGCTGTGGATTTTCAGTATAACAATATATTTAAAAGAGAATTAAAGTGATTTGCCCGATTTAGGCATTTCAGTTTATTATTAGTGCTAAAAATAAGTTAGATCGTTTGGGAACAGTTCGTGAAGATTCGATGGTCATTAACCCACCCGATGCGCCTCATATTGGAGAAGCCTGGGAAATATTAAATCAAACAGAAACTACACAAATTTTTTTTTTAAATCAATTTAAAAACAGGAATAGTCCGGACCAACTTGTAATATATACACTAGGATACCACCATACATGAATAACTAATTCGAACTAATAAACAATTTAGAAAATTCAGTGATCTCGACGAAAACGTCTAAATGTGATTAAATTACATTATATAAATTTTTGACACACCCAGTGCACATGCTATTATTTAACATATGCTCCAATTTTGTTACAATTACATATTATTTACAATATATATTTTTATATGTTCCACATATCACATAATCATAAAGAGCAATCATGCATCCAATTCCATCGTCATCTTCATACATTTTGCTATATGCTCTCGTATATATATCTACAACATATAAATACATAAAAAAATGATTTAAATTAAATATAAGCATATACATAAATATGAAATATATTCAATCTATTTATATGTACATATTCGGAATATACCGCACTAAAGCATTAGACATTTATATATTCAGAATAGTGAAAATGTATATCAATCATAATAATGTTGTCATCTCAGGATGATTGATTAAGCGACAAAACATAAAATTCATTCAATAAATATACGCAAAATTCATTCAATAAATATAACGTTAAAAGATTTGGATAATTCATCATCTATAAATGTATATAGTGTAGCAAAAGGTGGAATGAATTTTGTACGTAAGTTTTGCATATTACCATATCGAAAATATTGTTGGTGGCTGTTCATCGGTCGATGAAAATTATTTACGTGTACCTACATTAAAATATTACCCCACATATATTATATAAATATCACGATTCGACTTATTTTTTGTTGTTGTTGTTGTATTCCGTTTATTTGTATTCCCCCGTTATTATATTATGTACCCACAGTTTTTTGTGTCGATTCGAACAAATTCGATTTATTTCGAAAAACGTTTAAAGCACAAACTTTTCTATCGAATAAATATACACTAAATCGATATTAAATTTATAAGTTTGGTTCAATAAAATTCAATTTTTCAATTTTCCGAGAAAAAAATGTTACTTCTTTATTTTTCCAGTGGAAATTATATTCCTTATGATCCAAATTACGTGAAACGAATCGAAAACTATTTTAGAGCAAATTTTCTACATATATAACGGAAATTTTTGTTATATAGTACTCATATACCTGTCGTTTATGGATTTTGATAAATACTTCACATATGGGAAAATTTATCCGTGCGTGAAAACACACAAAAATCCTGTAAAAAAAAAAAATAAAATGGTGGCGGAAATTTCTATTAAATTATTTAATTTCGTTTAAAAAAATTCAATGATTACAGGTTAAAGGAAGGAATTGCGGGGGTGCGGTAAATTGTGTTACATGCACCAGAACATACAAGGATAGGTTGAATGAACATAAAATTGAGAAGATTTTCAATTTCAGATTTAGATTTATTGCTTTCAAAATATATGTCTTTTGCTGAATGTAGGTCAACAGAAAGACTCAAAAATGAAGCAACAAATGCAAGAAATTGGTCGAGGCAAAATGAGGAGGGCTCATTTTGCCTCGACCAATTTCTTGCATTTGTTGCTTCATTTTTGAGTCTTTCTGTTCACAGGGTTTGACTACGAGTTGGAGGATAGACCAAGCTACCAAATGTTATCGAGAAACCCTGTAAAATTTTGAGGCTTCCGGATAGATTTCATGTTTGAATACAACACTATATAATTTTATAGTGAATGTCCAACCAACAAATGTAGTCTTTAGGATTATAAATAATTACAATTTTGTATAGTTCACGTCTTTTTGAGAGTTTGAGTTAATTATGTCTAAAAATAGTAGAGGAAGATATTACCTCAGCTGTCAAAACTGATGAGCACGAAAAAAGAACTCTAATCCGGTATAAAGTAAATTGGGAAATCAATAATTACCAATAATTTAGAAAGACTCTGAGGTATGACTTAATAACAGGTAAGATAGTTAAAGCCTTATCAGAAAAAGGGATGCAGTCATTTTTACACTTACTAAATGCAGCAATCCGATTAAGATACGTACCAAGTCAGCGAAAAGTTACTTCTAGAAAGGCTGTAACTACTATTAGCAGAAAGAAACGTTTTTGCTTCACATCAGTTTGGCTTAAGAAGTTCATAGAATTACAGATGTAATCGAAAAATCATTTGAATCCTACCAAAAATGCTTTGGAATATTCCTATATATGTCTAAAGCGTTTGTTAAGATATTTGATCAAGGGCTTCCATTCAAAATACAATCTATTTATATCGTGAAAAAAAATCATGTTCCTAAATCCTAATCAATCAGGTGGAAAGCTCTTCCTTAAATACCGATTCCAATTCTCGGATTACGTTCAATCTTGACCAACTTGCAAGCGTAATTGCCAAAACTGTCTCAGATCAGAACCGATTAATATTACACCAATTCAACAATTCCAGTCCAGCCTTAAAAAATGAAATAGACCAAATCATAGACGACAAATACCTTATGATCTGAATAAAGTATCAAATATTGTGAAAAGCATAAAATAATTTAGTACCTGGAATAAAATTGCTGACTGAATATGTGACATTTACGCCCACATAAATTAAAACGCATTTTAAATTTTCTAAATATTTATAGGCCTAAATATTAAGGCATTCTAAATTTTAGAAGAATGTAATCTTAAATATTGAAAGTAGGCCACGCGGATGTCTTGTTGGAATCTTACACGACACCTTAAATAGGTTAAAGAATGCGAAGTGTTTATAATTTTAGGAACCCTCAAGTATATACCAAATGGCAACTTTGATAAAAGGAAAATAATGCAATCTCCGAATTGTATTAAAGCGCGCTTATCAACATACGCGTCGAATACTTATCAATATACGCATATATCAACACTTATCGTTGATTCTAGATAAACTGTACTACATAACAATGGCACAGGAGTCAATAAATTATAGTGCTATTGTGAGAAGAAACTTGACACTTTTATTAGAAGCCTGAAAGGAGATCTGTCTTGTTTCTAAAGTACCAAAGAACCCTTTGACTTACCTCAAGCATTGCAATTCTGTTTAAAGCTAAAATTTACGCCTTTAGAAGGCAGTACGCTAATAAAGCAATCAGAATAATCCAAGAAGGCAATCAGTCTTACCACCTCCCTTCATTCGGTGAATCCATGTGCAGCCCTTTCAATAATTCAACTCACAACTTTTACAAATTGCACATAGTTCATTTGATCGCAAACAAATATACCAAAGTAACCAACCTCAGTTAAGAAACGCTAATCCACTTTACCAAGGACAATTCAACAAACACCAACCATGGTATACAAATCATCCACCTCGATATCCACCAAAACTGAACCCTATATCAGTTCCAATGGAATAGATGGTAGTGTTCATTCTAAAAAGGTTAATTACGTGGACTGCCCTGAAAACAATCAGCGTCCTACAAACAGTTAAAAATACTTATTTTATCCAATCACAACCAATTCATCACCCAAATATGACGCAATGTAATATACCACCAAGACCAAATCGTTAAAGTTACTCACCACACTATGCTAGTACTTTTCGGTTCAGACAGAAAATTAAAATTCTGTAATGGAATGATGTCTATGATAGTTTACAGCAACTTAGTTCCACTATCCATACTGACAAAGGGTTTATAACCGTCCACTCCAATATCACGATTCCCCTTAAACAATACAAATTCAATTCCGTGAATAACATAACTCTTTGAGTATCCCATCTTAATGATTCACAAAAACAACGGCTGTGCGAAATAATGGGTGCATGCCCACATCTTCTTCCCGATCCTGAAAATCCCTATAGATCCCTACAGTTCTTTTAGGTCGTACCCAAAAAGAAAGATGCTTCTGGAGAAAAAATATAGATATATTGGAAAACTTAGGCTACAATAAACTCTTCACTATAGAAGATATAAAAAATGGTTACCATCAGAATCCTTTAAGAGAATCGGATGTTGAAAAAAACGGCAACCTCAGTAAATCATGGCAAATATGAGGTCACTTGACTCTCGTTTGGACTGAGAAACGCGTTTTCTATCTTCCAATGTACCTTAGATGACTTGTATACAATATATTTATAGTTGGCACAAGCGAGCAAGGACTCTTCGAGTATTGAATGAAAGCAATACTCCAGGTCCTAGAGAAAGCGAACTTCAAAAGCCCTTTGAATAAGTGCGAATTCTTTCCAATTGCCAATTGAACAAAAGCGAAAGACAACTAAGAAGAAAGTAAAAGCAATACCGAATTTCCATAACCCCAAAACAGTAAAGGAGCTCAGATCCTTCCTGGGATGCACGGATTTTATCGCCGATCTATGCAATATTACACTAACCTTGCAAAGTCCATAATATAAATACACATAGTACTACCATGATATGTTAGCCCATTGACGTGCTAGATGTCACCACTGGTATCGTTTTACAATAATCAAAATATCGACCCGACATCTGGAACAACAATGGGTAAACTGTTTTTTTCTTATGATGGTAGTACTATGTGTATTTATATTATGCGAAGTCCTTGATCTCACTTTTGAGAGAAGGGATGACAGACATGTGTTCAAAACAAAACCAAACAAGTAATTTTCACTAAAGAAGAAATAATCACATTTCAAAAGATCAAAATTTCCCTCATTACCAATAAAGTACTGTTGTCATTTTCTATTTTCCAGAAATATTTCGTATTAAATTCAAATGCTTCTAACTTCGCACTAGTTGCAGTATTGTCTCAGGAAGGAAAGCCAATTACGTTCCTTTTAAAAATCCTAGATATAAGACCGAAGAAAATTATTCAGCAGACCAGAAAAACATTAGCAATAATTCTGTAACATCTTTAAGAAATTTCCTTTACGGAGCTAGGAAAGTAAATATTTACTGACCACCAACTGCTAATGTTTGCGCTCAGCCATAAGAACAATAATGCAAAAATGAAAAGGTGGTAAGCTATACTCGAGGAATATAGTTATGAGTTTAAGTATATTTCGGGTAGAACAAACGTCGTAGTAGAAACAAATGCAATGTTTGCAACACAACACAACGACGAAAATTCTTCACACGATCGGATACTTACCATAAAAACTCCACTGAATATCTATCGGGACCAACTCCCCTAAACATAGGTAATACAATTTCTTATAAAATACTGAACCCTTTTCTAAATTATCATAACCAGAGCAGATTTAGCTACAACCAATATTATACAAATAGTTAAAAAATATTTTAATCCAAAAACACTTCACAAATTTTAGAATACGCTATACTCAGAAGATAGTACAAGACATTATGAATGAAGACAAACATTAGGATGGACAAATTCTAATTACCCATCGACGAGCCCATCGTAATGCAGAAAAGAATAGGGAACAAATAAAGGTATTATTTTTCCAGAATAAGCAAAAAGGTAATATGATCTGTTAATGAGTACAATCACTCAATACACTCAACAAGAAATAAAAGACCAATCTGAACCCATTAAACTATATCATCCCGGTCAATGCATATATGTGAAGCATAATATAAAACAAGGGTCAAAACTATAACTGCTAGATATGAGCATGAGATTGAAAAAGAAAAAAGGAACAATACAGTGTTGACAGAGTCACAAAGAATAGTGCACAATACCAACATTAAATCTAAAACACACATAAGTAATGCATTCGCGGAAGTTCAAATACTCAACTAATCAAATTGCAAAATAGTTTCCATTAGCACCGGTAGGGTGAAAATACTAAGACATGTATTTTAAACTAATTCATTTAATTGAGTTAGATAACCACCAGATCTTTATAAACAGAATGAATACCTTACTGACACAATTAAAGATTACGATAATACATCCTCTGTACGCCTGTTTGCACCATGAGCTAATCCTATTACAAACGTTATAAGATGGACTGAAAACACACAAGAGGAAACGATCATTAGACCTTATTGGCACAATTTCGAAAATCTAATTTAAATTCACTTTATTTGACACAAAACTTTAAAATTAACATAAATTAGATTTTAAAAAATTTACTTAACTTTACAAATCAATTAAATTAACCGTTTTATGTCCAATACGTCATGTAACCGCCGAAAATCGTATACCACGGAAATATAATAACGGAAATGCACATATTTTCTTCCAATTTAACTACCACCAACACATAATTGTATGTTAATTTAGAATTGTCAACAATAAATTCATCAAGCAATTTCTTGTTTGTGTATAATTAATTGAAAAGAAGATTTTATTAATTAAAATAAATATAGAAATTATAAAATGTTTCCTTCCCTTTCTTACTTTACTAACACAATGACAAAACCACATCAATTTGGTTGTGCGTTCTTTCGTGCCAACCGAAATTTGACTTTTTTGCAAAACCCGAAAAAACTCGACGTAAGTCTACATAACTGTATATATAACCAAAGTTCATTTCTATATTTTCGAATCAACACAAGCAACCCTTGTTTACGTCAACCGACATAAGTGGAATATTCTCATATGGTTTGATCTTAGTACGGTAAAATGTAACAGTATTATTTTCATTCTTAGTTGTACAGATAACACGAAACGACCTACCAATCAACTCCACATTTTTTTTTTACAAAAATACTATAGCATTACATAATCCTATATACCCCCAGATGCAAATAAATCTCTTGTGATAATTTACAAATCCTCCTACTTGAATTCATCGGTTCGATTTTTTATTTACTCGTATACAACTGGGATAAAGTATTACATCGGTATACTACATATGGTTCGGATAAGACTATCATTTTTGGTACATCGTCGATGATGATGGTGATGTTGATAATGTTCTCTTATTTCTAACAAAGACTTTCAATACAAACAAATTAGATGGTATCGATATTGATCCCAAAATCAGAATTTCATTTTTTGTTCAACATGAAATAGTTTTGAACTTTATAGCATTCTGTTATATACATGGAAAACTCTTTTTAACAAAACATTTTTTTTTTTGTATAGTTCGATCTGAATTTTTCCATTCCGTTGAAATTTCTCAAGCTTCGTAATATAATGCACTATATTTAGTAGTGGTATACGAGTAGTTTTTAATATATTTGTATGGAAAATATAAATTGTTTTGTATGGCACAGTAAATTTCTGTGATGATCAAACTATTTAAGATACGTTTCAATTTGTGTTGAAAACTTTTTATATTTTTTTTTAGTTTCTAGTTGAAATCTGCAAGAAACTAAACATAAAAAATAAAAAAAATTTTACATTTCGAATTACGATACTACTATTTAAATCTCATTCTTAAAGTTTGAAATAAACTACATGTTTTTGTTGTACTTTACATTTTCAATTTCAAAAGAACGTAACAACAACAACAGCAACGAAATTTGTAATGGAAATTTATCTCGTATACTATTCAAATTGGAAAAATAAATATTTGTATGGAAAATATGATAGCACAAAATTTTTTTATTTTTTTTTTAATTATTCGTTAAATGAATGCAAGATTACGTTGGTAGGAGTATGCAAATGGGTAAAAGGTAGAGGATGATTGTGTAAACGCCAGTCGTACAAAAAAAATTTAGCGTTGGATAACTCTCAAGGTACGAGTATATAATATATATAGTACAGTAGTTTTCATTAATTGCAATTACTTTGTACTTTTCATCTTTATATATATATATATATATATATATATATATATATATATATATATATATATATATATATATATATATATATATATATATATATATATATATATATATTTAATGTTTTTAATTAGCATGAAAATGGGAACGATTATGTAATTCGGCACAATGAAGATATGCCCTATCACGTTTGATTATCTTGTAAAATTGTTTACATTTATAAAGCACTCCCGCATTTTGATATATAATAAAAACTTATAAATATATTATGTATAAATATATAATATTATACAAGTTAAGATATCACAGTTCTCAATGTAGTCTCATTTTATAAGTAGATTGTCTCATGACATCAAAATGTAACATGCCAACAAAATGTCACCTATAAAAAGCATCGCAAAACGTATTACCGCGAATAAATCGTAAAAAACCTATCCAACAAATGCCTATTTTGTTGAAAACTTTAAAAGTCTAAATAAGCCTACAATAAAGAATACCAAATTTTTTTTTATAAAAGCTTGTTTAATATTAGTCCAAAGAACCGAACAAATGTGAAATATTTTTAAGAAAATCTATACTAATAATTCTATTAGTTATTAAAATTTTTAAATAAATAACTCACAGATCATTAGTAGACCATCTAGAATTTAATCAACTTGTTAACCAGAATTGGGCTACTTGAAATCTTGTTGAAAGTATATAAAGCTCTATTGATAATAAATTTGCTACCTTATGTCTATTTTTGGTTTTGAAAAAAGCTTTTGACTGTTTTTATCTAGAGCCTCCAATATAACAAAGCCGCAATGATCAGACAAATTTTTAACTCAGGTTAATATAAGGGTCATACATTTTACGATATTGGATAAGAACACATGTAAAATATGGTTTTTTTGATATACATTCTCGGATTGAAAGTCATTCATAACCTCAATTTTTTTTATATTTATATTTAACCCAAATATTTAAGTTTTCACATAATGGGTTTTCCAATAAGAGGTTTCATTCTGATATTAAAAAAAAACGAAAAAAATTTCTGTTTTTACCATTTTTTTTATATTTTCATGTTTTGGGCACCACGGACTATAGATGTGTTTGTAAATAGAGGTTTCTTATGACCCCTATAATTGAACTTTGAAATAAGTTTTAAAGACAACTCTTTCTGTCATACGATTTGTATGAGAAGTAGAGCTTTTTTCGTCTTGCTACTATCATTATTTTAAGTTCGATTTTGATCATTGCAGCTTTGTATATATAGGAGGCTTTGGTTTATCATACTAAATTATTATTTATTTTATTTTATTTTTTATTATTTTTTTATTTTTATTTTTTTAATCCCTACAATCTTTTCTGGGGCGGATGCTCACCCAACTCTTTCGCGGTTATTTAAATGTCCTACTTTACACCAACGAGAGCCAAATCGAGTCGCCGAGTTAGTATATTGTAACGATTCCTCTAGAGTTATATCTAGAGACATCTATGAAGTAACATTATTTTAAAAAAAATTGAGCAAATATGATTTAAAGAAAATAAAAGAATATCTGAATGACATCTCAAAAAGTAGAACGAAATAATATAAAAATAGAATATTCGAGATGCAAGTAGTCTTGGTATATAAGCGATTTGCAGTCGTGAGTTGAGTGAAGTTGTATTTCAAACGCAAAAGAGTTTTAATTAGTGTCATAGTCTTCAGTAGTGGCGGGCGTCTAATCTTGTGAAATTAAAAAATGTTATAATAAGTGAATTATTATAGTTAAAATAAAGAAAAATTGTGTTATTATTATGGGATTTTGGTTAGAAATCTAAACTGTTATGTTTTGTGTATTCATTTGTAGATTGTTGTAAACTTATTTGGGGGCAGTAAGTATTAGTTGAATTTATTCAAAATCCATCTTATCTGATTCAGGTGTGGAGTCCTTCAAGTAAAATTAATTTAAATAACTTATAAAATTCTACAACATAAAGCATTGAAATTTATTATAAATTTACAAAAGCAAACTTCAAATAGTTTGCTTCAAGTAAACTTGAAACTATAATATTGAATATAGTAAAAAAAATCAATGGTTATAGGCCGGAAGTTATAACGATAATCACTTCTGTTATAATACGGTTAAAAAACTCTTAGCACCTTAAATACATACAAATGATGCAATGGCAGAATTCAAGTGGACTTGTATAAAGACCAAAATCATTTATTGATAAATATACAATGGTTTCATGGTGGTTAGATAACAGATGCTCCAGCAAGATAAAAAATACCTCATTTTAGCTATAACCAGAGCATGAAAGGTATAGTAATCAACACAGACATAAGAAAGAGCCCACAAAGCAGTTAGAATATACGAGACGCTGACGTAATATACTTCTTTAGCTTGGAAACATGTTTTTTCCAATTGAGATTATAATTCAAATGAATTTCCAAATACTCCGGATACTTGTGGTACCCCAACATCTACGGTACTAAGATCACTAAAAGTTTCATTATTTTCGACTTTTACTACCCTATTATTAAGACATGATGCAAACTGTTCATTTGATTTTCCTCTAAAACTGTTATCAGATAACATTGAAAGTATAGGAGTCTATTGTCAATAAAATGTTTTGGAATCATCAATAAACAACCCAGCACATACATTTCCTCTATTTAGACCAAGATAAATTAAATTCATGCTGATGGACGCTTACTATGATAAGCCGATCTAGAAAAATAGTGATTTTATTTTTGGCTGTTTTTTCAAGGTCTTTCAGAATAACAGATTGAAGTGCACTAATTTTTTAGTTACTCTTTATGATCAATATGTTTATAAAAAGAAATAATAGTAATGAAATTGAGCATTTGAGAAATCACACCCAACTTGAAGAAACAATTAAAAATGAGAACTAAAACAGGTTTGGCCAAACTATACATCGTCTTTATTACTCTTAATATCAGCTATGACTTTTTTACAAATACTATCGTAGTTAACCCGAATGTTTGCGAAATTAGTATGTTTTCTCAACTTTTTGTGAATCTGGTTTCTCTTTTTAACAGACTGGCAAGTCTGACCATAAACTGACTTCTATATTAGAAACATACGAAGTCGGGGAGATAAAATACACCCAAATGAAACAAATTTAGGTCTAACCGGACCCAAATTTAGAAAAGTAGTCATTGCAAAAAACTGTCGTGGAGAGAACTTTTTAAAAGAATAAAAGAAAGAGAGGTGGTGACATTTTGTCTCGCTCATGTGTATTCTGTATCTCCAGGGTAGATTTTTTTTATTTGTTACAATATGCTAAAGGTCTTAAATCATTTGAATACGTCATGACATACAACGGAATTGTACACAGTGGTTTTGTTGCAGCGTATTATGCTTGCAGCATAGCTTCAAATGACAATGAGTGGAGATAATGTTTAAATTAAGCAAAAAATGTTCATTCATCAAAAAAATTGCGTGGTTTGTTTGCTTTTGTTTCGTCAGGGAACGCGATAGCATTGTGGAATGTTTTTAAAGGTTTTTCATCTAAATTTTTTTAAGAGAATTTGATAAAGATGCATCATTTAATCATGGAAAAATTGTTACTGCAAAGCTTACATAATAAAATTATATAGTTAATGATATTTTTGGCAATATTGCTGAAAAAATTGTACCAGAACGCATTTTAAATTCTGTTGTTTTAGCACCAACCAATGAGTCTTGTTCTATTCCAATAACGATGTTGCAGGTCTAACCCTGGAGACCAAAATCCATTTTTCAGCTAAGACAAAAGAATTTGTGATGCCATTAATAATGCCATTGTGAAATAAATATTGAAACCATTAATGTCAGTTGCCACCACATAAGCTAGCATTGGCTATTAGTACAATAATGCATGACAAATAAGGTTTGATTTTGGTATGATACCATTTTTAAATAATGTGAAAGATAGTTGAGGCTGAATGCAAGGCAAGACTGGTAGAACACCCACAAAATGTTTTTAAAACGTAGGTCATTGAATGGCCTTTTTAAGTTTCGAATTAACTATCCGGCTCCAATGGTTTTGGTGCTGAGCTTGCTCTTCGTATTGTTCGATGCGATCAGAAGAAAACAAGTTTTTTCTACCTCAAGGAGCCATCGTCGCCAATAGCACTTTGCGCCTGTCAATTGGTGGCACTCGTCTTAAAGATTGCTGTATCATTCGTTTAGGTTCTGCTCGTAGGACATGATCAAGTCAGTGTATTCGCTTCATTTTTAATTTATGAATGAAATTTCGTATGGTTGAAGAGAACTCGTTAAGTGTCGTGAAAGTCGCGTTTGCTGCTATATATCATGCATATGACTCTTTGCTCAAGTAAAGATATGACTCTTTGCTCAGTCATTTTTTAAACTTATCCATCAGGGTCTATGTTTTACACTTATACATATGGATCTGATGTGTAAGCCTTGAGCTTGTCGGAATTTACGAGATATTATAACTTAAACAGTGGACATAGGACATACAAAGCACAATTGCACAACTTGCTTTTATATCCCCTCCCGCACAGTTATCATGCGTGACAAGACCACCCATATCATGCGTGACCACAGTTATCATGCGTGACCCAAGACACCCGTAGCCATTTTGTCCAATTACACAGATATCATCTGAATATGTCAGAACCTGTTTATAGATTGACGGTATAAAATGTCCATAGAAAAGGTTTCACTTCTCCGAAAGATAAATTCTCACTTAAGATTAAAGAGTTTCGGGGACAGAGTATTTCCTTCATTAATAAGAAAATATGATAAAAGTATGTAAAGTGACGTTCTTGAATATACTTTATATAACCAACACTAATTTACAATTGACATCTGGATAAAACCCGTTGTGTTAACTTCGATATGGTTTTCGACACTTGCAAGGAAATTTGTTGGTTTACTTAATGATACAAATTTAAGTTGTGCCAAGAAAAGACCATCACACAAACTATTCTAAGGAGTCCTAGGATGTCAGAATGATTAGGAAAATATAAACCGATGGGTGGTCATTTTCCATAAAAACATAAAAGTTACAAAAAACAAAATGTACACACGTGTATGTAAAATAATTTGTCACCCTACATTCCCTACATCTGCCTTATGCTGACACAAAAAAGTTATGTCCTCGAAAGATGTAATATATGTTTTTGAAGCTGATAATTAGTAGTAAATCAATCACTTTATATGTAAGTGTGTATCTGGCTACAACAATCTAGAATACGAGGGAAAAACTTTGATTAATTTTTTTTTCTATGAATTTGAATTAACGACGATAGAAACTTGTACTGCTGCCGGTTATATCTATCGTATATCTAGTAAATAGCCCAAAATTGAACCAAAAAACATCCATTTATTTTCGTATAGTATATATAGAGTTTGACAATGAATAATGAGCTTTTTTACTGAGGGGTGGGCACCAACAATTTATTTATTTAGATATTTAATTCTCGGGTTTGATCTAGTAAAAGCTGTATCGAAAAGTTTTTTTTGTTGTGATTTTGGTTTATGAAATATTTATTTGGTAACCCAACATCCGTATCGATACCGCATCAATATATTTAAATTTTTAAAAAACTAATCTTGAGATTTTTCATAAGTATGCTGTGTTTGGGATATATTACATTATTAGAATCCAAATTGGAAATTTAAAAAAAAATCCAAAAAAAAAAAGTTTTAGCAACACATGTGACAAATTTGTTTTTTTTTTGTTCGATGAATAGATGGATTTCGTGACATCGATTTGAAATTTTATTTATGTGTATCGGTCTTCTATATACGTGAGCGATGATGATGTGGTAATATTTAATGGTGAATCGTTTTGTGACGTTAACGTCAAACAATTATATATATATATATATATATATATATATATATATATATATATATATATATATATATATATATATATATATAATGCAAAAGCCGCAGTTCGAACGAGTGTAGGATACCAACAAATTTTATAACTGACTTAGTAATTCTCATCATGTTTTGGAATGTAGAGTACACTTGCGATGCCGAACATGTCATAGAAAGCATCAATTTCTTCTGCACGAAGCCAATCGAAGAAAAGGTTTGGAGAATAAAAAAAACTTCAAAAGTTCTATCACTACTACTGTAAATGTGGAAACTATTAGATGCTGGCAGAATTACAAATTTGTTCAAAGATGCTAGTCAACGCTAATCCAGCTTTACTACCGACTGCAGATATCCAAATTAAAGATGTTAATTGACAATTTCACAAATTTAGAATATTACTGAACTCTGCATCTCAAAAACTGAAGCTACTTTCATTTCAGAGAGCTGTTTGCTAATTTTAAAGTTTAGTTGGGTGGTAGCTGAGCATCCAGTAGATGAAAATGCAGCTGTCCAAAATTTCAATATTCTTCTTCATATAGAGCCAGTTCCCATTCTGGGAAGTCGAAGAGATGCCAAAAGCGCAACTAAAATAAATTAATCACATTGCCAGATTTGTGGTCCATTTCGTCAATCACATACAAACTAAGGATCTTCATACAATCTTGCAATCACTTGACTGACATCTATGGAGAGATGTTTTTGAAAGGAGCCACATTTTCGGAGCACTAAGGCTTATGCAGTTAGTTAAATAATGGTTAAATTAGAATAAATATTATCTACCGCATCATGGAGTGATTAAAGCATCCAGCAAAACAACAAAATAAAGAGTTGTATTTGCTAGACACCATCCAAAATCTAAAATCGACCACAAAAAGGCACTTCTTTCAAAAGTGAGCAAAAAATTTGATCCACTAGGACAGTTGTTGCCAATCACAGTCAGAGTCAAAATATTATTCCAAATCTTATGGGCAGAAAACATCGATTTGGATGATAATTTACCAAATCATGTACCACGGAGTTGGTACACATTATAAAAGGAGTTAAACAATCTTAATATTATCAAAATTTGTAGATGGATTGGCACAATCCAAGAAAGTTGTAATTTGTGGGAAATCGAACAAGCGCATTTTTGGCGAAATATCATCGTAATGATTGGAGACATGTACCTTCGCAGGAAACCCCTGCTGATTTAGCGAATCAATCTTGCTTGTTAGAAACCTTATTTTGCAATAATTTATTGTGGAAGGGACCCCAATAGATCAGATAAGAAGAAGAAAATGGCCAAAACAAATGAAGACAAATGCAAATGAGTTATTAGTCACAGAAAGGAAACCCTTCATTTCCAGTGGTTTCATTAAAAGCACTAACAATTTTACTACGGAGTTTTGAGAAAGATTTTCTAACGCATATAAAACATTCAAGGTGTTTTCTATGGTATAGGGTTACGCAATAAGAAGTTTCATTTTGAATATCCTGCTATTTGGGCAGCTGCCTATTTTGGAGCTATCATCTTTTGACATTTGGCAAGTAAAAACTACCCCATTACTAAAAATGGTACGATACACGCTTCAACAACGTATTGAAATTGTTAAAATTCACTACAAAAATGGTGATTATTTTTCAGTTCCAGTTCGCAAAACTAAAGCACTTTTTGGTCGTCGTGAAACACCTTCTCGGTCGGCAATAGTGAAACTGGGGAAAAATTTAAGCTGTTGGGAGAAATTAGTGATGTGAAGAATCGAAACCGTGTGCGTTCTTCAAGATCAACTGAAAATATTGCTACTGTAGCCCGTAGTGTTGAAAAAAACCCAGGCTTGTCGATTCCTCGTCGATCTTTGGAATTAGACATTCCACAAACGATATTACATAGTATTTTGCATAAAGACTTAGGTCTTAAGGCTTTTAAAGTTCAGTTATCACAAGAACTCAAGGCAGTGGAATGATCCGGATTTTCATCGAAAAATCATCTTTAGTGATTAGGCCCATTTTCACCTCGGAGGCTACGTTAATAAGCAGAATTGTCGCATTTGGGGCTCAGAAAATCCAAAAATGATTATTGAAAAGCCTCTCCATCCTCAACTTATCACTATTTGGTGTGGTTCTTGGGTTGGCGGTGGGATTAGACCTTACATTTTCAAAAATGAGGCTGATGCAACTGTTACAAGATATTGATGTTGATGATGTTTATTTTCAGCAAGGCTGCGCTACGTTCCTTACAAACAACGAAACCATCGCAATTTTGCAAGAAATGTTTCCTGACCGTGTTTTTTCTCGAAGAGGTGATCACAATTGGCCACCAAGATCTTGTGATTTAATACCTTTAAACTTTCTTCTTTGGGGGCACGTGAAAGATAAGGTTTTTGTCAATGCTCCACAATCGGTTCAAGACCTTAAAGATGGAATTCGTGAAGTTATCGAGGACATACAGCCGCAAATGTGTGAATTGGTCATGGAAAATTCATGAAAAGGTTATGGTGCTGCAAGCGTAGCTGTGGCGGCCATTTGGCTGATATCGTTTTTAAATGTTTTTGGCATACTTTCCTCTTTACAATGAAATAAACATTCATTAATTTCTTTTAATAAATACTCGTTTTTTTTAATATTAAAATGAAACTTCTTTTTGGAAAACCCATTACCAAGATACTTACTTAATTAAAAACAAAAAATATACAAGATTTTATTTGCTTAAGCACAAATAAAGTGCATATTGAAGTAACCGGCTCTCTGTCAAATGAAAGATTTTATAAAGCATTTAAAAATTGAAAAGGTTAATCAAAAGACGGGGAGTATATCAAGTGATAATGGAATTAATTTTGTGGGACCAAAAATAAACTAAGAGGATGCTTTCACCGGCGATCGAATATTATCAAACAAAAGATGGAAGTTAAAACAAATTAAACAACACTTTTTGATTCGGTGGCTACCAAATATAATAATATAATAATATAATAATATAATAATATAATAATATAATAATATAATAATATAATAATATAATAATATAATAATATAATAATATAATAATATAATAATATAATAATATAATAATATAATAATATAATAATATAATAATATAATAATATAATAATATAATAATATAATAATATAATAATATAATAATATAATAATATAATAATATAATAATATAATAATATAATAATATAATAATATAATAATATAATAATATAATAATATAATAATATAATAATATAATAATATAATAATATAATAATATAATAATATAATAATATAATAATATAATAATATAATAATATAATAATATAATAATATAATAATATAATAATATAATAATATAATAATATAATAATATAATAATATAATAATATAATAATATAATAATATAATAATATAATAATATAATAATATAATAATATAATAATATAATAATATAATAATATAATAATATAATAATATAATAATATAATAATATAATAATATAATAATATAATAATATAATAATATAATAATATAATAATATAATAATATAATAATATAATAATATAATAATATAATAATATAATAATATAATAATATAATAATATAATAATATAATAATATAATAATATAATAATATAATAATATAATAATATAATAATATAATAATATAATAATATAATAATATAATAATATAATAATATAATAATATAATAATATAATAATATAATAATATAATAATATAATAATATAATAATATAATAATATAATAATATAATAATATAATAATATAATAATATAATAATATAATAATATAATAATATAATAATATAATAATATAATAATATAATAATATAATAATATAATAATATAATAATATAATAATATAATAATATAATAATATAATAATATAATAATATAATAATATAATAATATAATAATATAATAATATAATAATATAATAATATAATAATATAATAATATAATAATATAATAATATAATAATATAATAATATAATAATATAATAATATAATAATATAATAATATAATAATATAATAATATAATAATATAATAATATAATAATATAATAATATAATAATATAATAATATAATAATATAATAATATAATAATATAATAATATAATAATATAATAATATAATAATATAATAATATAATAATATAATAATATAATAATATAATAATATAATAATATAATAATATAATAATATAATAATATAATAATATAATAATATAATAATATAATAATATAATAATATAATAATATAATAATATAATAATATAATAATATAATAATATAATAATATAATAATATAATAATATAATAATATAATAATATAATAATATAATAATATAATAATATAATAATATAATAATATAATAATATAATAATATAATAATATAATAATATAATAATATAATAATATAATAATATAATAATATAATAATATAATAATATAATAATATAATAATATAATAATATAATAATATAATAATATAATAATATAATAATATAATAATATAATAATATAATAATATAATAATATAATAATATAATAATATAATAATATAATAATATAATAATATAATAATATAATAATATAATAATATAATAATATAATAATATAATAATATAATAATATAATAATATAATAATATAATAATATAATAATATAATAATATAATAATATAATAATATAATAATATAATAATATAATAATATAATAATATAATAATATAATAATATAATAATATAATAATATAATAATATAATAATATAATAATATAATAATATAATAATATAATAATATAATAATATAATAATATAATAATATAATAATATAATAATATAATAATATAATAATATAATAATATAATAATATAATAATATAATAATATAATAATATAATAATATAATAATATAATAATATAATAATATAATAATATAATAATATAATAATATAATAATATAATAATATAATAATATAATAATATAATAATATAATAATATAATAATATAATAATATAATAATATAATAATATAATAATATAATAATATAATAATATAATAATATAATAATATAATAATATAATAATATAATAATATAATAATATAATAATATAATAATATAATAATATAATAATATAATAATATAATAATATAATAATATAATAATATAATAATATAATAATATAATAATATAATAATATAATAATATAATAATATAATAATATAATAATATAATAATATAATAATATAATAATATAATAATATAATAATATAATAATATAATAATATAATAATATAATAATATAATAATATAATAATATAATAATATAATAATATAATAATATAATAATATAATAATATAATAATATAATAATATAATAATATAATAATATAATAATATAATAATATAATAATATAATAATATAATAATATAATAATATAATAATATAATAATATAATAATATAATAATATAATAATATAATAATATAATAATATAATAATATAATAATATAATAATATAATAATATAATAATATAATAATATAATAATATAATAATATAATAATATAATAATATAATAATATAATAATATAATAATATAATAATATAATAATATAATAATATAATAATATAATAATATAATAATATAATAATATAATAATATAATAATATAATAATATAATAATATAATAATATAATAATATAATAATATAATAATATAATAATATAATAATATAATAATATAATAATATAATAATATAATAATATAATAATATAATAATATAATAATATAATAATATAATAATATAATAATATAATAATATAATAATATAATAATATAATAATATAATAATATAATAATATAATAATATAATAATATAATAATATAATAATATAATAATATAATAATATAATAATATAATAATATAATAATATAATAATATAATAATATAATAATATAATAATATAATAATATAATAATATAATAATATAATAATATAATAATATAATAATATAATAATATAATAATATAATAATATAATAATATAATAATATAATAATATAATAATATAATAATATAATAATATAATAATATAATAATATAATAATATAATAATATAATAATATAATAATATAATAATATAATAATATAATAATATAATAATATAATAATATAATAATATAATAATATAATAATATAATAATATAATAATATAATAATATAATAATATAATAATATAATAATATAATAATATAATAATATAATAATATAATAATATAATAATATAATAATATAATAATATAATAATATAATAATATAATAATATAATAATATAATAATATAATAATATAATAATATAATAATATAATAATATAATAATATAATAATATAATAATATAATAATATAATAATATAATAATATAATAATATAATAATATAATAATATAATAATATAATAATATAATAATATAATAATATAATAATATAATAATATAATAATATAATAATATAATAATATAATAATATAATAATATAATAATATAATAATATAATAATATAATAATATAATAATATAATAATATAATAATATAATAATATAATAATATAATAATATAATAATATAATAATATAATAATATAATAATATAATAATATAATAATATAATAATATAATAATATAATAATATAATAATATAATAATATAATAATATAATAATATAATAATATAATAATATAATAATATAATAATATAATAATATAATAATATAATAATATAATAATATAATAATATAATAATATAATAATATAATAATATAATAATATAATAATATAATAATATAATAATATAATAATATAATAATATAATAATATAATAATATAATAATATAATAATATAATAATATAATAATATAATAATATAATAATATAATAATATAATAATATAATAATATAATAATATAATAATATAATAATATAATAATATAATAATATAATAATATAATAATATAATAATATAATAATATAATAATATAATAATATAATAATATAATAATATAATAATATAATAATATAATAATATAATAATATAATAATATAATAATATAATAATATAATAATATAATAATATAATAATATAATAATATAATAATATAATAATATAATAATATAATAATATAATAATATAATAATATAATAATATAATAATATAATAATATAATAATATAATAATATAATAATATAATAATATAATAATATAATAATATAATAATATAATAATATAATAATATAATAATATAATAATATAATAATATAATAATATAATAATATAATAATATAATAATATAATAATATAATAATATAATAATATAATAATATAATAATATAATAATATAATAATATAATAATATAATAATATAATAATATAATAATATAATAATATAATAATATAATAATATAATAATATAATAATATAATAATATAATAATATAATAATATAATAATATAATAATATAATAATATAATAATATAATAATATAATAATATAATAATATAATAATATAATAATATAATAATATAATAATATAATAATATAATAATATAATAATATAATAATATAATAATATAATAATATAATAATATAATAATATAATAATATAATAATATAATAATATAATAATATAATAATATAATAATATAATAATATAATAATATAATAATATAATAATATAATAATATAATAATATAATAATATAATAATATAATAATATAATAATATAATAATATAATAATATAATAATATAATAATATAATAATATAATAATATAATAATATAATAATATAATAATATAATAATATAATAATATAATAATATAATAATATAATAATATAATAATATAATAATATAATAATATAATAATATAATAATATAATAATATAATAATATAATAATATAATAATATAATAATATAATAATATAATAATATAATAATATAATAATATAATAATATAATAATATAATAATATAATAATATAATAATATAATAATATAATAATATAATAATATAATAATATAATAATATAATAATATAATAATATAATAATATAATAATATAATAATATAATAATATAATAATATAATAATATAATAATATAATAATATAATAATATAATAATATAATAATATAATAATATAATAATATAATAATATAATAATATAATAATATAATAATATAATAATATAATAATATAATAATATAATAATATAATAATATAATAATATAATAATATAATAATATAATAATATAATAATATAATAATATAATAATATAATAATATAATAATATAATAATATAATAATATAATAATATAATAATATAATAATATAATAATATAATAATATAATAATATAATAATATAATAATATAATAATATAATAATATAATAATATAATAATATAATAATATAATAATATAATAATATAATAATATAATAATATAATAATATAATAATATAATAATATAATAATATAATAATATAATAATATAATAATATAATAATATAATAATATAATAATATAATAATATAATAATATAATAATATAATAATATAATAATATAATAATATAATAATATAATAATATAATAATATAATAATATAATAATATAATAATATAATAATATAATAATATAATAATATAATAATATAATAATATAATAATATAATAATATAATAATATAATAATATAATAATATAATAATATAATAATATAATAATATAATAATATAATAATATAATAATATAATAATATAATAATATAATAATATAATAATATAATAATATAATAATATAATAATATAATAATATAATAATATAATAATATAATAATATAATAATATAATAATATAATAATATAATAATATAATAATATAATAATATAATAATATAATAATATAATAATATAATAATATAATAATATAATAATATAATAATATAATAATATAATAATATAATAATATAATAATATAATAATATAATAATATAATAATATAATAATATAATAATATAATAATATAATAATATAATAATATAATAATATAATAATATAATAATATAATAATATAATAATATAATAATATAATAATATAATAATATAATAATATAATAATATAATAATATAATAATATAATAATATAATAATATAATAATATAATAATATAATAATATAATAATATAATAATATAATAATATAATAATATAATAATATAATAATATAATAATATAATAATATAATAATATAATAATATAATAATATAATAATATAATAATATAATAATATAATAATATAATAATATAATAATATAATAATATAATAATATAATAATATAATAATATAATAATATAATAATATAATAATATAATAATATAATAATATAATAATATAATAATATAATAATATAATAATATAATAATATAATAATATAATAATATAATAATATAATAATATAATAATATAATAATATAATAATATAATAATATAATAATATAATAATATAATAATATAATAATATAATAATATAATAATATAATAATATAATAATATAATAATATAATAATATAATAATATAATAATATAATAATATAATAATATAATAATATAATAATATAATAATATAATAATATAATAATATAATAATATAATAATATAATAATATAATAATATAATAATATAATAATATAATAATATAATAATATAATAATATAATAATATAATAATATAATAATATAATAATATAATAATATAATAATATAATAATATAATAATATAATAATATAATAATATAATAATATAATAATATAATAATATAATAATATAATAATATAATAATATAATAATATAATAATATAATAATATAATAATATAATAATATAATAATATAATAATATAATAATATAATAATATAATAATATAATAATATAATAATATAATAATATAATAATATAATAATATAATAATATAATAATATAATAATATAATAATATAATAATATAATAATATAATAATATAATAATATAATAATATAATAATATAATAATATAATAATATAATAATATAATAATATAATAATATAATAATATAATAATATAATAATATAATAATATAATAATATAATAATATAATAATATAATAATATAATAATATAATAATATAATAATATAATAATATAATAATATAATAATATAATAATATAATAATATAATAATATAATAATATAATAATATAATAATATAATAATATAATAATATAATAATATAATAATATAATAATATAATAATATAATAATATAATAATATAATAATATAATAATATAATAATATAATAATATAATAATATAATAATATAATAATATAATAATATAATAATATAATAATATAATAATATAATAATATAATAATATAATAATATAATAATATAATAATATAATAATATAATAATATAATAATATAATAATATAATAATATAATAATATAATAATATAATAATATAATAATATAATAATATAATAATATAATAATATAATAATATAATAATATAATAATATAATAATATAATAATATAATAATATAATAATATAATAATATAATAATATAATAATATAATAATATAATAATATAATAATATAATAATATAATAATATAATAATATAATAATATAATAATATAATAATATAATAATATAATAATATAATAATATAATAATATAATAATATAATAATATAATAATATAATAATATAATAATATAATAATATAATAATATAATAATATAATAATATAATAATATAATAATATAATAATATAATAATATAATAATATAATAATATAATAATATAATAATATAATAATATAATAATATAATAATATAATAATATAATAATATAATAATATAATAATATAATAATATAATAGTATAATAATATAATAAAGTTTTAACATTCGACAAGACTATTGCCGTAGTAAAATCGAGGAAGCACTATCCATTTTCAGTTCTCACCTGCTATAAATGTTCTTGCCAGTTTGTATTACTCAGTTTTCAAACTCTTTTCAAAGAGTCAGCTACGTCTTTAAAAAAATATAATCGATACAGTTCCTTTATGTGCTTTTGGTCAAAATGTACCATCAAAACCTACCAGTCTTAGTAAATCACAAACCAATATTTAATATGAAAAGTTAGCCCCAAAATGATAAAATGAATTTTCTTGGGTTACTTTTGTAATACTCACCATTTGACCTCATTTTTAAAAGCACATGTTTCAATAAATTTAAAAGTTTATGAATCCCAAAACTATGATAGAATTTTTTTTTTCATATACCAAAAGTGCATTTATTTTTAGGAAATTATTTTGATATAAAATTTTTTGCCAAAACTTTAAAAAAGGAAAACCTAAGTTGTTTTTACTTCAGTAAGTTTTTGTTTTTAGCAACAAACTATTAATGTGAAAAGTTTTTTTTAGTTTGGTTTTAGCAGAAAACTTTAAATGCATACATAATGTTTTGGTTTATATTTCGAAAAAGTTTTATGCTCAAAATCATAATGAAATTTTTGAATATTAATAAGAGCGTGGGTGCACCACCATCTCCTTCCTTCAAAATTCAATATGTTCAATTTGAGAATCCAGTTTTTCGTACACGCAACAACGTTGATTAGCTGGAAAATTTATATTACATGCGAATTATATACGAGATACATTTTCGAGTTAATTTAAATTTTTTTTTATTTCGACTAAACGTATCCCATGGGAACATACGATTTTTTTTTTGGTACATGAATTTGAAAAAGGTGTAGATGGTTTTCAAGGTTATACATATGCCGTGGTTTTTATACCATGCGGTTAATACGGTGATATACCCATGAATTCGTAATGAATAAACGAGAACATGGTACAAATTTATATTGGGAGTGGTTTAGATTTTTAATTTTTATATTTTTGCCATATTTCGCATCGTACATATAATAAAAAATTTAACGAACATGAATGTGGGTTGGCGTGGTGAATCGATTAATGACACATACGGTCGTACATTGTGTTTGGCTTTCGGTAGTTTAAAAAACTCACCATCATTCATCAAAACATCACTTGCGTGTGACGCAATCCAAATTCATGTCATTTTAAATTTTTTAATGGCCACCTAATTATCCATAAAGTTTTTTCTTCGTATAAGACATATTTTAATGTCTTTATGCGGTACTCAGGCCAATTTTTCGTTTCAAAACCGTCAAATTGATAAAGTAACATTTTTTATTTGTATGGTGGGTCTTTTGTTTCGCACAGTGATTTCATTTTTCGTCCCAATTATGATGTTGGAACGAACTTTAAAAAAAAAAAATGTTACATTGTTTCTTCACAGAAGTAGAAGCAAACAATGACGAAATAAAAATAAAGGATAAAGGATTTTACCTTTCTATGTTGTTGGTACATTTGGGGATATCAAATGAATAATTAAATTTGATTTTGACAACATCGGACATAAATAAAAAGAAAATGAAGGTAGGAATTGCTATGGCCGATTAAATATTTTATATGCTATATCGTTTTACATGGAAAATATTCTTTTATATGTACATATTATTTCGGCAAGTATATATACTGAGAACCAAAATAAGGTCAAATGCCATAACATGGTAGCTAGCTCAAATAATTTTTTGGAAAGGAAAATCAGAAAAGTTTTCTGAACCCAGAAAAATTTATTGAAAAGCGCAAACAGCTAGAAGACTTAAACGAATTTGTTTACTTTCAAAAACTGATCTCATCTGTGAATCTATTAAGATTCATGGTTATATGCAATCAACACCAAGAGCACACAACTTTGGTCCTTTCTACGATGAACCTTCCAGTTTACAAATCAAGCAATGTAATAAATTAATACAGCTTGACCCTAAAATCAAGAGAGAAAAAGTGCACTCATAGCTAAATAACTTAGTTCATCGACTTCATCCGTAGTAATCAAAGAAGAGAATCCGACAAATCCGCGTTATCATAGGAAAATTATTGTTCTATTTTATTTTATTTTTATTTAAATCCTTCGTCTGAGGCCATCAATTTTCTGTTATCTTGTTTTGACTCATCCGAGATACAATGAAAATTTTCATCTTTGCTGGATAAGTCGAAAGCCAAACAATCACAATGACGAAATCTTTCAACGCACAATACTTTGCTGTATACGGCATGTAGTCTTCGAAATGATTGTCTTGAAATATTTACCTGTATATAAAAGCCATTGGTAGATGGCTTATTATAAATTGTAGAACGAACCCAATTAACTATTGTCCTGGTATTAACAATCAATTCAAATTCGGTGTTTTGCTCGCTAAAATAATCAGGCCGAATGCAACAGGAAACTTGAATCTTATTTGCACAATTCATATCGACAGTAAATGGTATTTTCCCCCGAAGCTTCTAACTTTTGTGGATGGTTTTTAATTAACAAACTTATTTTTCGTTCTCGAGACCATTCCATAAATAAAAAGTTTTATATTTTTACAAGTTTATGGTTCATGTAAAAAGTTAACCGGGCCAGTTGGTCCGATTGATTGCCCCGTTGGGGCATTATAATATCTAATTCAATTTCACAGTCAAATAAATTTAATGTTTTGAATAATAAACATAATTTGCAACATGTATCGGAGCGCTGAACAAAATCGAAATAAATTTCCATTATGTCAGTTTTGGGTAAAGTTGTGCAATAATAACGGGACATAACTTTATTTCAAAATTGTAATAATAATTTTTTTTGAAAGAAAAACTTTTTTCCGTAATAAAAAAATATTTTTTATTATTATTATTTTTAATTTTCCAGGTTTCTGCCGAGTTTCCAAACAAAGTTTTTGTTTTTTTCAGTGTCCCGCACAAAAAATCGTTTTTTTTTTATATTTGTATTTTGTTGTCAGTTAGTTTACTGGTAAACAACCAAATTTACGGTAAAAAGTTTTTTTGTTGGTGGTAGATGTGAACGGTACGAATAAAAAAATGGTGACAAAGTTAGTATACATTTTAATATTGTTATCAGACCTAATGAATCGGTCGAAAAAATAAAAAAGTTTTCCCGTTTTTTTTTATGGATAATAATGATGTGAAATGATGAAGGCGTTAATGATTATGTAATACGATAAACAGGAAAATTTGAGAAGAAAAAGTTGAGTTTTTTGTTGGTCCTGCAACTTTCGTTTTTTTTTCGTATTAACAATTTGAATTTAATTCGCGTATGAAGCCGTTAATTTATATTAAATTTTTTATGGATGGTGATGATAAAATTTAACGACGTGTACCAATTCTGATCATTAAAAAAAATTGTTTCTAAATGTCCTAAATATATAATAACAAAACGATTTTATTATTGGTAGTATCTTAACCGCATCTTGGTTCTGCTTTTTGGTTCTGCTCTTGGAATTGAATATGAATTGAATATGAATTGAATATGAATTGAATATGAATTGAATATGAATTGAATATGAATTGAATATGAATTGAATATGAATTGAATATGAATTGAATATGAATTGAATATGAATTGAATATGAATTGAATATGAATTGAATATGAATTGAATATGAATTGAATATGAATTGAATATGAATTGAATATGAATTGAATATGAATTGAATATGAATTGAATATGAATTGAATATGAATTGAATATGAATTGAATATGAATTGAATATGAATTGAATATGAATTGAATATGAATTGAATATGAATTGAATATGAATTGAATATGAATTGAATATGAATTGAATATGAATTGAATATGAATTGAATATGAATTGAATATGAATTGAATATGAATTGAATATGAATTGAATATGAATTGAATATGAATTGAATATGAATTGAATATGAATTGAATATGAATTGAATATGAATTGAATATGAATTGAATATGAATTGAATATGAATTGAATATGAATTGAATATGAATTGAATATGAATTGAATATGAATTGAATATGAATTGAATATGAATTGAATATGAATTGAATATGAATTGAATATGAATTGAATATGAATAGAATACGAATTCAATATCAATTAAAAAAGCGAAGTCTTACGTCGTACCACTTTTACTTCTTCCAATAAAGTTTATCCCCATAAATTCATTTGTTTCGAAGAAAAGTATTAACATCTCTAACAAAATCTACATAAAAATTATTTTAGTGTACATTAGAAATTATATCGTTTCCATTTCTCTCTCATCTATCTATGAACATTTCAAATGATAAATAAATTAATTGATTTAACATTTTGTCTGATATTTCCATTTATTTATCTTAGGAAAAGAAATTTTTAAATTTAATTTTTAAAATAATAATAAAATTTAATTTCGAAATAATTTTTTTTTATTATATTCAAATATTTGTCGACTAAGATAAATTTAAAGATAAAGACTGGAAATTGTAGAAGACAAATATTTCATTGTTAAATGAATATTGCTTTTGTACTGAAAAGAACCTATTGAAATGTAAATTTATCTGTGATCAATTAAATTTTCAATATAAAGTCTAATATATAAGTTAATTAAATTATTAGTTTGTGTATCACCAGTGTCAAGGATTAAATGAAGATGTAGTACATTTATCGAATTAGTTTATTTTCAAATTACAAAAGATTAGATTAATTATGCTCAAGTTGCAATATAATTTAAGTTTTTTGTAGCAAGAGTCAGAGTCTTATTATCGGAGAAGTGTACAAATTTGTTTTACTTTAAAAGCACATCTATATAATAACACTCAACATTGATTTCTCGTAAAATAAAATGTCAGACACCACGTTTTCAATTCCAAAACTCATTGAACGGGAGAATTATGGTTCCTAAAAAGTTGTTCTAAAAGCATATCTTCAGCATTTTAGGATTGCATTTATCAACGATCAACGACAGTTGTAATCGATTAAATTATTGACATCGTTCTTATTCAAGTTATATTCCTGCTCGTGGTCGCAATTCTACAAATTCAATCAACATTTTTGCATCATCAGTATTTATCACTAACGGTACTTTTAATAAAATTTGGATTGGTTTTATTAGAAAATTTAGAAATCCAAAATGCACACATACTAATACACTCCCTCGGACACTCCTTCACAATTAAAGGTATGTTAACTGTTAAAGTATCTTATAAGAATATTTATACAACTGTACTGCTTATTGTTGTTGAACAAGAAAATATTTCAAACATTATGGATCTCATACAATTCAGGTTTCACATGGCAAGGATACAGTATATTCAAATATGGCAGATGAGTCTAATCGCGAATTAAAAACAAAGATTGAAAAATTGGGCTGCAGTAGCAAAGCCTGTTTTAACCTACTCTACGCCATTGCAATTCCTTTATAGCTCACATAAAGATGAAATCTAAAACTTCAACCCTAGAGTACTGCCATATGCTACTCAAGCTGCTGTTAAGAAAGAATTATATCGACATATATTCAGCAACATATATGCTTCCTGTGCAAAAGCCCTGTGGCGATATACGAGTGTATGGTGATTTTAAGGAAACTGTTGAAGTTGACCGACGCTGTATTTTCCAAATTGATGAATTATTTTACAGTCTTCAGGAGGTCAATTTAATAAATTTGATTTTAGGAGATTAAATAATTCATCACTAAAAGTGAACAACTGACACTTTGTAGAATTTTTTTAAAGATTATCTGGAAATTTTGAGAGCTGCAAATGGGGGATAAATTTTCTGTGGTTTCTAATAAGCCCTAGGAATGATTTAATATCCTTGGTTGCTTTAGGAAGTGGATAATCTTGGATATAGCTATAACTTTTAAAGGATCTGGTTTTATTTCCTCTGCAGAAAAAATGTTACCTATATAGACTAGTTGGTTTCTAAGGAAATGGCATTTGGAAGCGTTTAGTTTAAGATTATTTTGTATTCAATAATATTTTTACCATTTGCCAAGTTAATCGAATATTTCCGTTATATTAGGAAGCGAAAATATCTCCAATGGTCACATCATTCAGTTTCATGAACTCAATAACAATACTCCAATTCTTTTTTCCAACTATAGATTTTTTGGGAACTACCAATAATAGACAATTCCATGGGCTAGAACTCGGTTCTATTATTTCTTCTTTCAACATTCCTTCAAATTGTGAAGAAATCTTACAATTTAGATTTCTGGCATTCTATACGGTTTTTGATATATTGCTGGAATATTCGGCATAATTTTAATTTTATGTTAAATACGCACCAAATGTTAACTTGTCTCCCATTAAATGAAATGTGTCATTAAACTTTTCGTGTCCTGCCTACACAAATGTGTAGGTAAATTTTTATTATTCTAGTAAGGGATATCAAAAGTAATTTATAGATGAAATTAAAACCAACTTACACATTTGTGTATGCATTTCAAACCAATTCGCTCGAAACAAAAGTAATAATATTTATAAGCCAACTGACACATTTGTGTAAGTAGTCACTTTTTGTTAGGTTAAAAAACTACAATTAAATATTACTTTACCATATTTGTTTTGACATTCTAGATTATAATTTTTTTTTCTAATAGATGGCACTATTAATAAAAAATGTATTAAACGAATTAAAAACATTCTATTTAAAAAAAAACCGTAAAATATTATATCAGACTTCCAAAAGGTTACACAGTTGTGTAAGTTGGATTTTTGTCACTAAGATATTTTATAAAATAAACCAAAGTTTTGACATTTTTTTTACCAACACATTTGTGTGAGTTGTGCTTAAGAGAAAGTTATTTTTTTTTTAGTAGATACGAAGGGGTTAAACCTTCGACATAATTTTAAAATTGAATATTCTTCTTCGGAATTTAATTCAGAAAGATTTAACTGGGTTTCAAGCAGCTGTAGACGGTTGAATAAGTTATTATCAATCTCCTGTATTTGAAAAACTTTATAGTTAGATAACATTTCAGGATTAAAAGTTTTTGAATTTCGACTAATTTTTTATTCGTGTTCAGGATCGTAGCTAAACTAAAGTAAACCTAAACCTCACGTTGGAACTTTTAAGGCCAGAAAAAAAAGGATGAGAATATCCAATACCAAAATTTTACTGCAAAACAATTACTGTAATTCTGATGATATGAATTTAAGGTACAGAAAACTTCATCAGTACCAACCAGGTGATCCTTCCGGGTCTTTTGCCATTCGATACTAGGATGGAAACTTCTGTGCATAATATAAATACACATCGTACTACCATGATATGTTAGCCCATTGATGTGCTAGATGTCGCTACTGGTATCGTTTTAAAATAATCAAAATATTTTTATATGTATAATCGCCTAAATGTCATATATTTATACTAAATTTTGACGATATCCTGTCGACCCGACATCTGGAACGCCAATAGGTAAACTGTTTTTTTGTCAACTCTGTGTCAACATTGATACAATACTCGACACTTGGAAGGAACATTCCTCTGTTTTACTCAATGTCGAACAAGAGGGAAATGCTGTATTTTGAAGTTGACAAATAAAGAATTCCGAGATCGATCAGTAACTGATCAAGTTATTTCGGCAATGAAATCAGGTGTTCTTTTCTAGTAAGCATTTCACTCGATCCATCGGAACTAAAAAACTACTGGGTTAACTCCTTTGACGTACAAAATGAAGAATAAGCTTGGAATCGAATTTGTTGGAGCCAGATTGTTGAAACGTTAACAGATATCTTGTGTAAATAATGAAGTAATATTTTAGCAGTTGATTTTTCCCTAAGTGTCAATTTATTATCATGACTTCCCCCTAAACTTTAAGTACCGCATTAATGTTATCATACTTAAAATAACTGACTTCCATTATGATAGTAAAAAAAAATGACAACTTCTGCTTAGGATAGATTACAGAATTTGTTCATTTCATGACAAGCACAAAAAAAAACCAACAACAACAACGAATAAATCTTCTTAATAAACGTCAAGTCAATGTTTTTGAAACTTTCGTTCTATTAAAATAAATTATTTACATATATAACTATAAGAAAAACTACTTAAATTTTAAGACGTAAACATAATTAAATTGTGCTTTTGTGCTTTTATTATTATTTTTGATCATAACTAATTCAAGATAATAAATTTATAAGATTTATAATAATAATAATCTCATAAACATTATAATAAGTACATATCGTTGTAATTATTTATGGATAGACGAGTAGTTTATGGTACGTCTAATGTATTATGTTATGGTAATACAAAGTTTTTTTTTGCTGTATTAAAACTTTTAAGTGGATTATATCAGTCTGTATGTATACAACTAAAAAAAAAAATATATCTTAAATATTATTATGTCTTATCAACAACTGGATAGATATGGTATATCTATATTACAAAAACAGATCCATAACTCTGCTCTCTGTTCGTCTCGAAATTTAAGTATGGAACATTTTTTATGTAACGACTTTTTTTTTGTCATCATGTTCATCGATTCAATGTTCATTGAATTCCTGTTTTTATATCATTTTCATTCACAATGTACACACATATTACATATATACACATATATAGGTTCTTCAATTTTTAAGGATAAAACATAATAATCTCTAATCCTATATATTGACTATATTCATGTTTAAAATTTTAATCTCTTATTTATATTTATGTTCATGTAAATACAGACAGATCGAACAGACAGATAGTTCGATAAGATATTTTTCATATATGTATGTTTCTATAATCTTTTAGATCCATGTAAAGAATATTAGTCTTAATTCGTAGTAAAATCAAATGGACATAATCCGATTTTGGTTTATAACTAAAAAAAGGACGCGTTTCATCTAGGATTTCTTCTGTCCGCATATTATGGTATATTGATAAAGTTATGTATAATAAAACGCAGGATAGAGTTACTATAGATTATGTTTAATGTAATATAGTGTTGGTACTTTGTGAGCTAATAAAAGCTAGATTGCATACGTATGTGGCGGGCCTTAAAAATCATCATCGGGTCGGTTTAGATGGCTCAAATTCCAAAACGAGTTTATTAGAGTAGTGTATTGATTTGTGAAAATGTATATGAATATTCTATAGCCTTACAGCAAAGCGTAAAATATTTCCGCCTAGTGCTGTTATCCTCAAACTGAGCTTGTTCGCGCCTTAAAGTTCTTTCAATAGTTAAAGTTATAGAAAATAGTGTCTTCTTCTCTTTCTCAGACATGGATATTTCGTTTTCAATTGTTTTTTGCATTTGGCTTTTGATTGAGTCAGCTGCCTGTTCAACTTCTACTACTTCTTGGTCTTCAACATCTGCGTTATTAATTATGTCTTGCTGATTCTCGTCATTAATTGAACCAAACAATCGCTTTACTGTTGCTAACAAAAGTTTTTGACAAGTCCTTTTTACAAAGGATCAAACACGTCAGAGGAATCAGAAGTATTATTTACTTTACCATTATGCAAATATTGCAATAGTCCTGATAAATTATTGCGACTATCTTTGATTCCTAGTTCTAATGTGTACTTGATGTCCGTAGCAAGGTCGCCGTCTATTTTTGCCAGGATATTAAGCAAGAATTAGAATGCTGCATCTGCAGTTAATAGATTGGCGTCTTGATAACATAGTGCTTCGACTCCATATTGGCATCAATACAGAAATGATTTCTGTAAGCAGGATAAATTCGTCGTTCGAAAATTTAATGTCTGATTTCATAATAATTACTACTTTTTGAATAGACAGTCGCAATTCGTTGAACCTAAGTTGGAGTTCTTGAATCCAATATCAGCATTAACTCTTTTCCAAGGGTTTCCTAACATGTTTATGCAATATTTCATGAATCCTTGTTGGCGAAAACTGAAAAAATTTGATTACTTTGCGTATTTTAGCTATTAATGGCACGAGGCGTTCATGTGATATGGCGATCGGTTTCTCGATGTTATCAGGGGCAATCGAAAAATCAAAATCCACCGTATTAATTGTAATCTGCGTCGGTGCATAGTATAAATACAAATAGTACTACCATCATAAGAAATAAACAGTTTACCCATTTATGTACCAGATATCGGGTCGATAGAATATCATCAACATTTAGTATAAATATATGACATTTAGGCGATTATACATATAAACATATTTTGATTATTTTAAAACGATACCAGTAGCGACATCTATCACTTCAATGGGCTAACATACCATGATAGTACTATGTGTATTTATATTATGGTCGGTGTCATCGGATGAATCAAATTCTTCAATGTTCGATAGTTGCAGAAGTTCCACTTAAACGACAGGCATGTTCTTGCTATACAAAATACTCAGCACGGCCTATTGGATCGCAAAACATAACTGCTGTGAAGCTGGAATTAAGTTGCCGACTTTTTTATGAAAGCTCCCCATCTGTGGTTATGGCTACCACGTCGTTTTAAAAAGGAATGTTATATATTTTAATATTTTTTTAAGTCGATGATTCGATTAATCGATTTTGCAATCACCATAGATAGCGTCAGTCATCAAAATGAGAACACTATTACGAGTGCTATTTGACGAACCATTCATTTTCGTTAATTTGTAAAGGCTTACCCCTTTCTGATTTTTTAAGCTTAAAATGATATGTGGAAATTTATAAATATTTTGTAGCAGTATTACTACTGGTGTCAAAAGCTGTTCAGAAGAGAGAGTTTTCACATAATTTCTGCATAGTTTTCAAGTTAAGACTTTTATTTATTTTTTTCGTGCTTATGGCTTTGATGAAAAAGGTAATTGAGTAAGATGCAAAGAATTACAACTGCGTTGTTTGAAAACTGTCGTTTTGAAAACTTATTGAGAAAGCATAAGTAAGGCATTACTGAGTTCCATGCGACAACAACAGCATTCATGGTATCAACGAATGAAGCAATAAACCAACTCGAAATAATCCTAAAATCAAAGTGCGAAATGAAGATATTTTCGAGGGCTGAGATGGTGTACAAATGCAATACTTTTAGAAACAACTTTACAATATTGCATTGTAACATGTATTTATATACACGTCTTGCAAGAAAGCTTTCAAAAACTGTTTATTGGCTTAGATATGTGTACCGAGCGACTTAGACCGCTTTTGATATTTGTTAGGTTATAAAAGTTCAGCTGACACAGTAACCTTGAATTAAGTACAACATCTTTTTCTTTTGCCATTGATCAACATGTTAGATTATTGTGAGATTAGATATGCCTTGATAGGTTTGACTCCAAATTTTCGAAGTCATTATAGCTCAGTAGTACTAGCGGGATGAACTTCCCGCTAGTTTTACTAAATATTATTGATAAGCAAATAATCTAAAATGATACAGTTTCGTAATCCTATCTGAAAGACTAGTCTCAATGTCCGAATTGACTTCTACCATTACATTTCTTTATTTACAATTTATTTACACGAAACGATCTACCTTTTTATTGGGTACCGGTCGTAACTGGATATTTTACAACTGGATTTGACGAAACAGGATAATTCAAAACTGGATATTTTAAAACGGGATAAGGTATAAAACGAGATATGGTACAACACTGAATATTTCAAAATAGGATATTTCGACATGTGATTTAAACTTAAAATGACTTTTTAGGAAAGTTCTGGAATATTATTTTAATAAGATGAGAAAAGCAGCAATTAAAGAAAAAAAAACATTAAGTGAAGGAAAATTCTATTTCTCTCCTTAGAAATATTCAAGTATGGAACCTTACTGGCCTTATTCCAGAACTTCCCCAACAAATCATTTTAAAACCGTATTTTCATCCTACATATCGAATTTCATCATAATCGGTTAAGAACTCGCCGAGCTCCTTCCTAACTGGCCATATTCCAGAACTTTCCCAAAAAATCATTTTAAAATCCTATTTTCATCTTACATATAGAATTTCATCAAAATCGGTTAACAAATCAACGAGTTCCTTCCTAATTGGCCTGATTCTAGAACTTTTCCAAAAAATCATTTTAAAATCTCATTTTCTTCTTACGTATTGTATTTCAAAAAATCATTTTAAGTTTAAATCACATGTCGAAATATCCTATTTTGAAATATTCAGTGTTGTACTATATTTCGTTATGTACCTTATCTCGTATTGAAATATTCAATTTTGAAATATCCAGTTTTAAAATGTCCAGTTCTGTGCGGTTCCCTTTTTACTCAAACATTTCATGTATGTACAATAGATTTTAATAGCTTAAAGTATTAGATATGAATATTCTCTAGAATTATTTGATGATGGAGCATTTTTGGTTGAGGTTGAATTACAATATTAATTAAAGCAAAATCAGCTTATATTATCGAATTAAAATTTAGGAAAGTCGCTACGGCTGAAAAGAAGAATTTCGATGTATTAGTTCTATTGCTATTACTTACCATTATCATTTTGGAATTTGATGGTAAATGTTAACTTCTTGAATATAACTTTTTTAAGAATTTCAAAGTTCCAATTAAATATTGGGATTAATATTTAGTCTATCACATTTACAATACTCATGTTATCAACAATGTAAAAGACAATTTGTTCTTATTCCAAAACCAAACCTATGTGACCTCCAAGCGTGGATATCGAATATATTAGATGTTGGCGTTAAAATGTTGACTCCCGTTAAGGAATTGATTCCTTAACCTCGATAACCATGACGATTTTGACTAGTGGTCTGTCCATGGTTGACGTTGCTGTTTTAAGCGTTATGACTCGGACTATACCGTCCTCTCCAGGGACTTTGACGATTCGAGCAAGTGACCACAATAATGGTGGTAGATTTTTATCTTTGATATTCGAGCTTGCAGAATATATGAACTCGCTTTTGAACTTCTTCCCTTAACGTCAAGTGGTTATCTGTGATTTCCGAATCCCACCTCTGGGATTGCTAGCAGCAGAGCAGTGGTTAGGAAATGTGCTGGCGTGAGTGCCAAAACATTGTCAATGTCTTCAATTACTGAAGTGAGTGATCTAGAGTTGAAAATAGTCTCAATTTGACTCAGCACTGTAGTGAATTCCTCGAATGTTAACTTTGATGACCGTATAGTTCGTGCGAGGTGATGTTTAACTGACCGTACCACCGTTTCCAAAAGTCAACCAAATTGGGAGGCGCAAGAAGATTAAACTTATTAATTCCTTGCTCTGTGGTAAAATTCAACATCATACTGCCTGCCGTGTTTGCGTAAAGATGACATTGATTTTGATTGAGCTTATGTTTTGCTCCTATAAAATTAGATCCATTGTCGCAGGATATAGTACTGGCTACTCCTCTCATCCTGACAAATCTTTTGAGTGCGGCCAGAAAAGCATCCGCGTTTAAATTTCCAGTCAGTTCTAAGTAGAGTGCCTTAACTTACATGCAAATGAATACGACAATAAGGGCTTTGACAAATGTTGCTCCTCTACCGGTTTTTGTTACAATTTCGATCAGCTCAGCCATATCTAGTCTAGTGTATATGAAATGTTTTGTAAGTGTAACCCTTTCGGCCGGTAAATTTCTCATGACCTGCAACAGATTACAATAAAGATGACAACAAGATGGCAGTAAAGATGACAACGCGCTCTTCTTTATATGATGTTCTAGTTTTAGTAGCCGAATTTCTTCTTTGATGTGTTGAGTTTGTATCAATTTGCATAATTGAGCTTCTGCCCACTCACTTATATTTGTCTAGTGTTACTGAAGCTCTTGGCACCAAAGCAATTGTATACTGTAGAAACTTGCTTTTGCAAAATGAAGTAAATCTCCGAAATTAGACTGCACTCTTTTTAATCGTGATAAAAGATGAGGTGTGGCTGGTAAACATAGCAACCAAATCTAGCTACAGGCAGCATTGTGGACATGCATTACACGTTCCTCTAACCATTCAATGACTTGAAGCTGTGTATCATTACTGAATTTTAGGGGCCCTCCTACCAGAGAGGACAATACAGTAGATTGGTTGGTGTGCACCGACGGGAGGAGCAATTAATTGGATTGTTAGATGAAGAATGATTTTGGCAAGAGCTCGAGAATTTGAGTAGCCCGGTTAGAAAGGTTTACTTTTCATTTAATGATGTGACAACCAATGTAACACGATTTCTGAAGCCGTCCAACAGTATAGACATATCCTGGAGATTAATTTATCCGATAAATTGATTAATTCGTCTTTGCAGCAATAAGAGGGACGTGTACATTTGCGAACTCATCAAGTGACCTGCAATATAATTCGGCGGCATAGGCAGTTGTACTTGCATCTGTGAATCCATGAAGTTTGCTCATCGACCATGCCACTTTAATTACAAAACGAATACTAAGTTTCTCTAGCTATTTAAGGTCTGTTAGAGGTATTGACCAAGCATCTGCTGTTCTGCGGGGTAGTGAATCATCCCATTCAAGATGCAGTAGCTTTAGTTGCTGGAATAGTGATTTTACGGATATTATTGCTGGAGCCAAGTGGGCCATAAAGCTGGGTTCCCCAAAGGCGCTAACCTGGAATTTGAAGCTATCTGTTTTTGTGTCCCAATGCAGACTCAAAATTTTGTGTTCGCTTTATTCATCGAAGCATACTGTTGATTTCTCTTGATTTACCATTGTTAATGAGGACGATATCATCTGTGAATTCGAAGCGAATTTATGAAGCGGAAGCCCTCTATTTGAAGAACCTTGGTAATATCGTTTGCTAGTGTAATTGCTGAAGGAATGTAGTCGCTTCCGGTAAGCAGGTCGTCCACATAAAAGGCATTGAGAATCGCTTTTGACGTCAGAGGAAATTTGGTTTGTGATGCCCAGCTATTTGAGACTCCTGTTTGAGGCTAGGAATGGAGTGGCAGATATCTCTTACGTGTTGTCACGCCATACAATACGCTGGTAGTCGCAGTCTTGGCTATCGGTACGAATTTGACGATACATTCGTCCGATATCGGCAGTGAAGCCTATTGGATGGAGACGAAAACACGTCAGAATGCTGTGAAGATCAGGTATCACCATTTGGCTCACTAATAACTTATAGTTTAGTGATATTTGAGATGATGTATAATAGCTGATCCATCGAATACCACGCGAACCTTCGTAAACGCAGTGCTCGTTTGAAAAGATAAGTTCTTCTGGTTGCATTTGTTCCATTTGGTTTAGCTTTTGTCTGGAAGAAAACATAGTGTGGTATAGTGAAGCATAGTAAAGCAACATTTAAAAAGACTATTGGGAAAGTTTATTTGCACAATTAAAGAATTGAATACATTAATGAAATAAATAGGGGCTTGTCTTAATTCTTTGTCTTTATCAGACATGTCTGAGAATTCATCTTAATATTCACCGTTGATTCCAGGGACTTTATTATTGGTGAACAATTGAACCTTCTCAGAACCAACGCAAACTTTAAATTGTCCATAGACACACTGATATACTCTATCATGAATGGAAGCGTTCTGAATTTAAATTATCCTAATTTATTTTGTACTGACCGTTTCTATTGTGTAAACAATTTTTTTAGCAACAAAACCATTTTCAATGCCAGAGTTGATTTACTGTACATGCGCCAAAACTGTTTGGAAATTCATCCATGCAAATTCTTTGCTATCCGCGTGTAATAATTCATCTCTTGTTTTACGAAAAAGTTTAGCATCCTATAAACCTCCAAATTTGGATGGATTGAAAAGCCAATGTTTATTATTTAATGTAGTCATCAAATGTTCCTTTTATGTGCCTATGAAATTAGAGCCTTTATCACTGTGGATATGTTCACATTTCCTCTTCATGCATGTACCGGAAAACTGCCAAAAATGCATCGATTTTATTGTCGCTTACCAATTTAAAAAGTACAGCCTTTGTTGCAATCCATAAGAGATTTTAAAGTACCAAATACGACTTGATAATTTTGATCCGTCGAAATATGAACATATTTATGAATAGAACCTCGCATAGTCCACTCTAGTAATGCACCATCCAGTGTCAGATCGACATGTCTGCTTCGTTAAATGTGACAACTTCTACTCAATGTTGATTATAAATGTGATGGGCCTGGGTGCTAATGGATGGTTAACTTATCCTTGAAAACCCTTTACAGTTATATCATTAATATACACTTAAAGAATTGATTGGCGCAACCTTGTTCAATTTTGATGTGGCCAACAATCACACAAAAGTTGCTTTTCGTATTATTGTTTTGTCAATCTGCTTTGGTAACAGCAAAAAAAAATCTCGTTGTTTAGAATTTTAAATCTCGTTGTTTAGAATTTTTGCCTACTTAAAAAGTGTTTGCTCATTAAATTCTTTTCAGATACTTAAGTACTCGAAAACTTAACCAAAATTCTATTAAAATCCGCAACACATTAAAACTAAATTTTAAATCCTTCACCATCCATGAATTCGTTCTTATATTTTTTGACAAAATTACAAAAAAAAGTGTTAATACCAACATAAGAAAAACTTTTTAATTTCATTATGACATTTTCCAAAAATTTATTTACTTTTAAGAATTTAATTTTAACCCCATCATAGTCCCCCATATTACTATATGCTTTAGAAAATTATGCAAAAAACTTTGTCATAATAACGGTGAAACCATTGTAATAAGATTTACGTATATGTATCATCATAGCCTAGCTTAAAATTGCATTTCATATAATTTTATTGCCTAGAAAACTCTAATTCTTCCACAACATAAATTTTCTATGTATGAATTCATAAATTTATTAACATTTTAATTTCAGCAATTTTTTTTTTTGTTATGTTATGTTAGGCTGCCATTTGATTTATGTTTCTACATACATACATATAAAGTTGTTGCAACATAACATAATTTTTTTTTGCTATGGCTATAATTAACGATTCCATACCCATCGTTGTCCGAGTATATAATATGAATGGATTTTTGCCTCATTTCACATGGCTTCGAGTTTTCCCAGTATAAATTGAACATGCAAAATAAATTTATCCATTGTGACAGCGTACGAGTAACCGAAACATATGAATTTACATATATGTATGTGCAATATATAGGTGTAACAGTTTTAACAATTTGAGCTTTTGTTTTATTAATTCAGATCATTGTTATTTTAAAAATAATTATTTTAGTTTAGTTAACTATAACTAGATATTATTTTATGGAAAGTATAGCTCGACTCTATGTATTTGTCCGTTAAAACAAAAAACGGAAAAGTTTTCTACAAAAACTAATTAAAATATTGAACTGATTTGTATGCAGCTAATATTATGTAGATTATATTTCAGTTTTGCTCCAGTATTTGCTACAACTAGCAATTTTGATTAGGTTAGTGGCATTCTAACATATACTTGTACAATTTAAAAAATTTCAAATGACCTAATGGAAAAAAAAACTCCGATATTGACGAGGATATGGAGATAAAAGATGTACTTGGTGTATATTTGATGAGCCGAAGATATTGAACCATTGAAAACCGAAAGTTTATCCGAAGACCATGCTGAGCTTGAGATTGAGTTTTGAAACGAGAAACCACTTTCATGAACATCAAAGGTAGATATTAAACGGCGAAAACATCAATTGTTGATAATTAAACTTATATTAACCGAGGAATAGTTGGATTGATTTAAATAGTTTCTTCTAACTAGTCTTTTCAAAATCCATTAATATTTCACTACTCGAATGTGTCAGCACATTATATTATGGTGGGCATCTTAAAATTTCCTTGTCAAAGAGGAAACCGTTTCTAAAAAGGATCAAATTCTTTTTCCACTGCGGAAAAAACAGAATTGATGCATGATTTTATTGTCTACCAAGTTCGATAACGTTCGATATTGATTTACCAACCTTCGGTTATCAAATAACAAAATGAACAAAAGATGGCACTAATAAGAAATTAATAATCTGGTAACTATTACTTATTTTATAATCTCCTTTTTTTTCAAAAAGAACTTCCAAATCTACAATAAATGTTGTCTTTATGTTAAGGTCAAATAATATTCGACTTGGTCTACAAGCCTGGACAGAAAACTTAGGTCGATAATTGTTGTCTTTCAAACTATTTATTAAACGAATTTACACATTTTAGCTGGACCTAAATAGTTTTGAAGTCGAAACGATGAAACTTATCTATAGTCTATATCCAAAACCGCCAGCTTAATTCTGTTCGCCCAAAACACTTTTGATTTTCTACTATTATAGCCTGCCAATCTGACGCAGTGATCCCGTGGACCAATTTCATCTTTGCTTAGAGTGTTAATTGAATCCATCCAATGAACCTTTTTAGTAATTCCTAAATTTTTTTTACCTTAACCAAATCTTAGTCACAAACTCTGTACTATTTGCATGGATGTCGTACCGTGTCTTCATTCGATCACTGATTTTTCCTATATTGTTATCACTGCAGCGTTAATATCGCGAATAACATGGACGTTTTTTGTTTCAGATGTGTCACGCACACTTTTTTTATGACTTGTGCTTAATAATTATTTCATGCTTTCTATCAGATACGTTCAATATTCAATATACTCATTACCTTTAACTGAAGTTTTACCATAGGTATGCCACACTGTTGCAACACGTTTTATAATGGTTGGTTTTTTCAAATCCAGTGGCATTTTTTTATCGATTACAATTTCTAAGCCTCTAATGTGCTTGATCAATTTTTTGTAACAATAATAAATCGATGTTAAAACTGTATTATACCGGCCATGACTGAAAAAATATATTTACTCCTGTTTCACAAGCTGTTTTCTTCACTTGTTCTTGTGAAGTCATTTCAGGAATAATCTGAAAATGCAATAAAATTAATTAAATAATGTCTTATAAGTCAAGCAATATGAATAGAAACCTTGAAGCATCTAAAATTTTTTAACTGATTTTCACAAAGCTAATGGCACGTAGGTAGTGCATTACTTTTCTAATGCCTATTCATTCTTATGCAAGATAAGAAATCTTGAATGTTTATTTATAGGAATTAGGCTCTAGCTTTTTTATTTTTAAAAGCTATTGCATAGACGTGAAGAATGGACAGGAGTATAAGCTCGAAACAGAACAAGTGCGTCAACGGCGAGCATTATCGCCTGTCAAATAAAAATATACAAAAAGCATACTATGTTAACAGAACCAACGACGGTAACGACGACGATTTGTTCATAGAAATATTTCTAATTTTATCGCCGGCGGAACTTACCAACTGTTTTTAATTTTTTTAAGTTGGCTTTTTAATAAAACTTGGTTACTAAGCAGCCATGTTTTAATAATTGTTATTTTTATTTTTATATCGCGATACGCTGATGCTTTTGTTTGTTATGTTTACTACAGCGATATAGCTGTCGAAATGTGTATTTATACGTTGATGCTCGCTGTTGATGCAATTGTTCTGTTTCTATATTATCTCATAGAAATTTGTATATTTTTCGTTTCAAATCTTTAAGAAATTTGTTTTTGCTGCTGTCTTCGATTAAGCAGGTTAACTTTGCACAGTTGCTCGACACAGGACTGATGCTTAATTTAATTTCTGGAAGAGTATTTCAACTTCTGCCTGTTTTAGCTGCCAAATTTTTTGTAACCCTGAAAACATAACCACGTGTTCCTTTTGGACAGCATACTTATAGTCCCTCCAATTCCTCTTTATTCTGTTAAGACGTGTAAGTATTTAAGTTTGTACCGGATGTTAATATAACTTAAGAAAGAGTTTATGCTCAGATTAACAAACAATAAAACTAATTGGATACTTCTCCAGAAATTAGTCAGTGACAATGTGAAGCTTACGAATTCGGCACAACTGAAACACCAATCAGAACCACTTAACAATAATAAGTTTAACAAAAAACAGCTTGTAATAACATACCTTAAAACCATATAGTCAAAATAAACGCAAACACATCCCAACTGTACTCTTTAGTAGTTAAAAAATTGGTTAAATTTAAATTGAAAGCACTAAAATCTTGGCAGATAAATTGGGATCCCTAAAGTAAAACTATATACTCAACTATCTAAGTCCAAGCAATAAACTCAGACTTTCAAATAAAGATATTAAAAATTAATTTAATGGGCTGAAAAGCAAAAATAAATGTTCAAGTATTCTGCTGGATGTAGCAAAAGCCTTTTAAAAAGTCTGCTGTTTTCAAGGACTGAAATATAAACCAAATTAAAATCTAGCAATAAATCAGCAGGAATGCCCAAGGTAGTGTCCTGGGGCAAATTCTGTGTATCATATTTACAAGAGATAAAAATACAAATTAAGTCGTACATATTAACATTTGCTGATGACATTATAAGCCTTGCCGTTAGTAAAAATATCGAAGAAGTATCTAGTAAATTAGAAAAAGACCCACCAATTTTATATATACTGAGTTTAATTGGTTAAATATGCGTTTAGTAATAATTTGACTTTGATATTGCTAACGACTTCTTGAAAATTATCCAAATTTTTGTTTAATGTACATCCTAGCACCATCATGCCGTTAAACGTGCTTTTTAATGAAGACCTTGCATGCCTTTTCTAGAAAATAATACAAAACAGTTCCTATTGTAAGACCAGTTTTTTTCATTCTCATGAGTTGCTTCCTGCCAATAAAAGCTGGTGTGATCTATAGCATGCTGAATATTTAGGCTTCTGATAATGTATCCAAAGTGTCGTCAATCCGTGGAAATGGGTAATTATCCGGTTTTGTCATATTGTTCAACATGCAATAGCCCATATGATATCAGGGACGAAGCGTTCATGGAAGCATGGGAAGCACTGCTTCCTTTAACAAATCAATCTGTTTACGAAAATTCCTTACTATAAGCAAAAACCAAAAATAAAATGGCTGACACATAATTTTAAAATCATTCAATTAATAAATCTGTAGTTGAATTTTACCATTAAAATTGCCGCATATGAAAGTGAATCCAACATGAAAAAAAAATATAATTGTATATTCCAATTGGCAAAAGCAGAAATCGAATATGTTTATTTGCTGCAGAAGTTGAGTACACAATATTTCAATTTTTTCTCCTAATTTTTTGTTGCGTTGGTTTTATGTCATACGATTTCCCCTTTTCAATAAACACTGATTATTTCCTAACGCATATTAAAACGTAAATTATGAAACAAAAACGAAATAGACTCTTCTGTATTTTAAAGGGCGTTAATTAAAAACAAAAGAATATCAACAATATATTTAACTAAAATTTCTTTTGTTTGAAAATTAGAAAGCTTCCGAGGGCGCTGCAGTTTCAGACAGTACATCTCAAATAAACCAGCCAAATGAGGAATCAAAACATTTTCGGCAGTAGATTCCACAACGTTCTATACTTCAAAGAGGGAGGTTTATTGCGGTCAACAACCACCTGGGCCATGTAACGTTTGTAATAAATCTGAACAAATTGTGAACCATCAGAAAAAATAAAAGAGTATTGCCTCCAGAATTTACTACCGGTAAATATCGTGAAGTTCAATAAACAATTTTCGGATATAAAAAGAATGCTACAATACTATCCTACGTTCCAAAGAAGAACAAGTGTGTATTACTGCTTTCCACACTTCATTTTGATGACAATATAATCAGTGATAGAAAAAATTTACCAGAAATTATAAGTTTTTACAATAAAACAAAAGGTGGTGTGAATACTACTGACCAACTATGTGCAACATATAATGTAGCTAGAAATGCTCGAAGATGGTCTTTGATAGTTTTTTAGTACACAGTTTACTAAATATAGCAGGCATAAATGCTCGAAAAGTATTGCTGTCCACAAATATTGCACCACTTCTTTATAAAAAAAGATCATTGTTTATAAAGGATCTTGCTTTGAGCCCTTCCTCAAAAAAGCGGAAGGCAGCAAAACCAAATCGGTGCCAGGTTTGTAGCTACAAAAGTGACCGTAAAACAAAATCAAATTGTTTCAAGTGTAAAAAATATATTTGTGAAGCCATATAACATCACTCTATACAAAATGCAATGAACGAGAGGATCAAACGATAACAGAACCTCCTCCATCATGTGATGAATTGTTAAATTGATGACGACAAAAGCAAGGTAAATTGTTCAACTTTTAGGGTATTTTACTCAACATTTTTATACTAACCAAAAAAAATTTTGTTCTAATACATTTTTGTTTATACTTTCAGCTTTCCATAAACATATAATAATTATAATGTAATGAGTTTATTGAACTATTGTGATAGGCTTAACAAAACCATTTAATTTATTTATAATATTTTTGTGCTGATATGGAGTTTATTGTTGGTCGTTAAACAGTTTTTTGTATGCATAAATTAAATTTTTAATTTTTAATGTTATTGTATTATTATTAAATTGGCGAAAAATAACAAATTTTATTAACTGGATGGAAAGATTTCTTGCATAAGAGACTTTTCTGTTATGGGTGGATTACACCCTTGGTTAGTAGTTCTGTACTAAAAATAGAGGTTAGCAATGGAGGGATATATATATATATATATATATATATATATATATATATATATATATATATATGTAAATATATATATATATATATATATATATATATATGTATATATATATATATATATATATATATATATATATATATATATATATATATATATATATATTTATATATATATATATATATATATATATATATATATTTATATATATATATATATATATATATATATATATATATATATATATATATATATATATATATATATATATATATATCTTTATATATATATATATATATATATATATATATATATATATATATATATATATATATATATATATATATATATATATATATATATATATATATATATATATATATATATATATATATATATATATATATATATATATATATATATATATATATATATATATATATATATGTACAGCCACCCACAAAACATTACTAATTCTAAAAAGCACAAAATCAACTATACAGGAAGCACAAAAAATTATTTTCTAATTTAGATTCAAATTTAATTAAAATGATAACGAATAAATTCATAAATATATTGTGCACAGTCATATCTATAGGCAAACGCACGTATCTATAGATTTTCAATTTTCAAATATTTGGAAAATCTAAAAAAAAAAATTTAATAAAAATTCGAAATCGTACATGAGTAGTGTATATATATTTAGTACATATGCAATTTTTTTTTTTATTTTTAGAACAAGTCGAAAGTAGTAATAACTGTACTATAAATAAATGAATGATGTATATGTTTAACATTTTCCTGAAAAATCGTAATGCATAAATATTCATCTTACATACCTTACCTATGTACGAGTCTAACATGCATAAATTAACTTTTTCTAAATATAAAATTTCACTGTAAACATTTAAGATAATTAAACATGAAAAACTTCTTTTTTGGTTGTTGTTGTCAATTTCTTTCGTTTGTTTTCAATTTTCTTATCATTAACATAATATAGAAATTATTTTTTTAGTTTTTCACGAGGAAATGATTTTAAAATGAATAAATTTAAAATTTAAATATTTTAAGTTTGTCATCCTTTTCCGATAAAATCCGGCAGTAAAATTGAAAAGAAACCGAGAAACTTTATGCAATTCAGGATATTATAAGTTTCCAAGTTGAAAAGTAATGGGAAAAATTGGTAAAATTTATATTTGAAAAAATTAGGTATGACTTTATATGTTAATATTAGAATGTATTTTAAGCCATGAGGAGGGAAATGGATTTTTTAACAATTTAGGCTAGAATACTGAAAATCTAATACAAAGCATTATAAATATTAAGTGCTATGAAGAGCCGCGTCACTATTTTTTAGCTCTCCTTTGCAATACATACAAATTACAGTCTTACATAATATTGGATAATATTCACTCCTCAGAGGAAGTAAATTGTAGGTGACTACCAAGAAAGATTTCGTCCGAATCGGTTGGTAGTGGTTTCTTAAGGATATCAAACTCGTTTAGTAATTCTTTTGGAGACATGGAATCGCTCTCTGATCATAAAAGCCATTCTAAAAGTAATACGTTTATAGGAAAACCTACCTTTTCTTAAAAAGAACCTTTATTGAAGAGTGTTAACCCGTAGAAAACTTATATATTCTTCAAAGATTTACACGATATGCAAAGTGTAATAAATATTCAATTTACTCTAGACGTATTTCCTTTTTGGAATCAAACCATATTGTTTCGTCCATATTTCATGTTCTTATGCTCCATATACTATCAAACACGAATATCCTTTGTGTATCCTCATTTCTATAATGTCTATATACATCACTATACTTATCTTTCTTTTACTCCCGAGTATTAAATTTCTTACGAATTTCCCATATAGTTTTTTTCCCGTCCACCACCACATTTACCTGTTTCTTGTTCTTGTCTACATACAAAAAAAAATGTGGTGAATAGGAAACAAAAACGAAAAAATTTCCACTTTCCTGTGAATGAATCAAAATTTTATTTGCTTGTAAATGGAAAATTGAAAAATTATTTTTCTCTTATACGGTAATTCTTCTTGTCTTTGTCTTCTTTTCGTCTTACCAAATATTATATCCGTAATTGAATTATAAAATTATATTCGTTGTAGAAAAATAGAAAGTCTTTGGAAATTCAAGTGAAAATGTATTTTCAAAATGAATTCAACTGTATGTAGAAGATACAAAGGATGTTGATCGATGCGCAAATTTAACTGACGTACATCTTAAGTTTTTTAATTGTATATTTAATTCGGATCGGACAGATTTGTGTTGGTTTATGGTGAGTAAAAGTTACCCTATTATCCAATATATATATGTATGTATAAGTATATTATGTATAGTTATATTCGGTGTGTACAGTCCATTCAAGTCTTGAACAGTATTAAACCATTTTATACATCCGACCAGAAACAAACAAGTTGTTTACTGTTTTGAGTAGCCATAGTTGTCGAATGGGCATCTAAACTTTAAAAATGGTGCCTTTTTACAAGATTATTTTAAATCTTTCATGTAGGGTCACCTCTTTAATATCTCCTACAATCCTTCCTACGGATGTGTTACCTTAATTTAGGGCATCTACTTTGTTTTGTAAACATGAATTACAAATTTTTCTATTCATTGGGAATAACATCACTCCGCCATATAAAACGAATGCTTTGAAATTGAAATTAATTAAAAATATTTCTGTGACTCTGGAATAAGTAAAATTCGTAGAGTGGATTTTAAGAATTGAGTATCAGCTTAAAAACGATGGTCAAAAATCATGATTTCTCGAATTACACAAAGATTTGGTAATAATAATATTAACAGCATCATCTACGTTAACCTTGCATCCCAAGCTATCCTCTTGTCCAAAGAATGGTGTTATAATTAAGATTAATGAGTACATCTTTGCTAAACTTTACGGAAAAGAGCAGTCTATTGGTTTTCTGAAGCTTCCAAGTGAATAAAAATTGAGATCTTATTTCGATGATGACTGTGAAGACACAGTTGAGATGCAAAAAAGCTGAGAAAGATAAGTTTATAGTTATTATAAAGTGCTGGTGGACCGTGAGACAATTGAAACTAAACTGCTAGGTCTTTATTAAAATGCATACAATGACATCTTCTATTTTCAAGCAACACTAGAGACCTAACTAACGATAATAAAATGCCAGATTTTGTGTAAAGCTTAAAGAATCTAAATCAAAGCTATAAGCCCAAACTGAAGATGGCAGCTTTTGAAACACATGTCGCTACATTTTTAGAAAGCGGTGGTTGAAAAAGTATTTACGTATATAATCCATATTACAGACGTAACATATTAAGTAGAAAAATCTCTTAAGCTCTTCAAATCTTCAAAATCTTGTTTTTCCTTTTAAAAAATACAAAATCTGTTTTTCAATTCTATTTCAAAAAACAGTTCAACCAAAAAAATAAAAAGTTGTATTATAGAAAATCGGTTCATGAAAAAATATTGTTTACCCAACTCTAACATAACAGCAGCAGCAGCAACAACAACATCAACAGTGAACTTTTGACTTTGTGTCTAACGAATATTACATACATGTACTAGATATTATAGTAGAACAGCACTATTTTCGTGTAGAGTGAGAACCTAAAGTGGTCCACAAAATAGGAAAACACTTTTTCATTTGTTTTTTGCTTAGTTTACTCATGAACAATAACCATACAGCGTGTACCGTAGTTTAAACTACTATAGTTTGAAAACAAAATAGGAAATTAAATTTTTTTTTGTTCGGTTTTTACTCCCCACCCATCTAAATATTTTGTTTTCATGTACCCAATATAATAATATAGTTGTTGTTTTGTGAAAATGAACTTATGTTGCTGTTTTGTACTTCTCCCGTTGGCAACAAAAAAAATGTTGTATCACTATATTTTCCATCAAAAAACATAAACATCAAAAAGCGAATGGAAAACCGAATGTTAAAAATTACGTTTGATGTTTTAACACGGTAACAGTACAACAACTATCGAATGTGGGATTTTCCATTAAAGATTTAAAAAATTTGTAACAGGTGGATCTATGAGTTAGCCTCTAAGTTATCGTATATAGAAGATATAAGTTCTTAAGGTAATCACTTAAACGTTAATGGATATCATTTTTTAGTTGGTGGATCTTTCATTTAAAAATCTCGTTTAGCATCTAATATCAGTGCCCGACACAACGCATTTCTAATCTGCAAATAGTTAGTCAATTGCGTCATGGGTGAGTTTTGTAACTGTGAAATTCATTGGAATAGATAGCCTGTAAGATGAGTTTTTGCAAATTTCTCCAAATTTTCGATGATTTGCATCAGCTGGTTGATTATAGTATAACTATAGTATAACGGGTAGAGTGCATTCATCTAAGAACCAGTTTGCAAGTTTTCAGTTATATTTCTGTACCAGAGCCTTTGGAAATATTACTTGCTTCAGCCAATTATAAATTTAATTGCAATTTAAGTACCTAATGTGCTTTTTGCTTATCATTGAATGACATAGCTGCATTGCATGATGACGCAGACATCAGTTGGTCGTTTTCGAGTCATTTACGCGTTTAGCAAACTTTTCTGTATGTTTCTATAAGCCATTGATGGCGCTCAAATTTGCAAATATAGCTCGACCTATGAAATTAGTCAGTAGCATTCAAAAGCCAAATCCGTCAGACGAATGCAGATTTTGACAGAATTTATCTGGTTTAGAATACATTGTTTGTGCATTTTTTATCTAAATAGCACTAATGACCATGCACTATATTTTGGTGACAATATCGAACAACAGTCGTTTATTTCAGGATCTAGTATTTCTGCACAAATGACATCATCAACTTCTCCCATCAAGATATTTCGTCCCAGGCTAATTTTATGGCTCTATACGATGCACGGTTGCTATGCTGGGTTTTAGCCCTATTTTTGCTTAATCGACCGAGTAGAATTCAAAGCTTTTCTTATAATGATCCGTCGGTCATGAACTGTCGTAGCCATGCTCTCACGATCTTTACTGATTTATCCATAGCTTTTCATATTACTATCGATCCATATATCGCTCACCAATTTTACAATAAAGTGAAACAAACGTTCGAGGAAACAAAAAAAGTACCATTATAGAATCCAGATAAAAGGTAGCTAGAAAGAAGGTGGAATTCGAAAAAACTACTAGACTGAAATATCTCACTCTTTTGGGGGCTTTTCCTTTTAACTCACTTTGCTTCAGTTAGTATAGTAATTGTCCATGTCATCGTTGGTCTTCCGATGCTCCTCCTTCCTTGCTAGTTCTAATGATCATTCTAATGATATCCTGCCAATGTCTTTTCTTAATTTATTTTTCTATATCGATTCCCTTTGTTTGCCAGAAGAGTTCCTCGTTCGTGATTTTATAGAAGCATCTTATTAATCGCCTGAGGCATTTATTTACAAAACCTGGACTGTGTGTGTGTGTGTGAGTGTGTGTGTATGTGTGTGGTTTTCTGCGTGTTTTTTATGTTTCACAATTATACAGTAAAGTACTGATTTTACACCGACATTGAACATGCGTAGCTTTGTGTTTCTTGATAGTGCGGATATGTTTCAGATCTTGTGGCTCATTTTGAAAGTATTTCTGGCTTTGTTAATCCTTTATTGATGTGAATTGGTGAATCAATGCTTTTTTCATTTTTGAGACCAACTTTTTGTGCCAACTCTTTAAACACTTCAGTTTTCTCCTGAATATTGAATTTGTGTGTTTGCAGGAATATATCTTCTGCGCAATTAAGACTATTTACCGACTTGATGTGAGGTCACTTTGTATTTTACTTAGGCTTACTACTTCTAATCTACATTACATTTTATAATATTACTGAGAGTAACCGTGGGGATAGTACACATCCTTGCCCAACTCTTCATGTGTTATATTTCATTACTGGGTTCTACCATTTTTTTTTGAAATGCCGATTTCACTAAGTGCCTTTAAATTTCGCTCATATTAATCGAGTTCGACGCTCGAATTGTATTGGAGTAATCGTTGCAGCTCCTTCCATGTCTAAAAACAGTCTCCCCATTTCGTATGGGATTGTAGGTTACAGGTGAGATACTCTCCAAATAGTGGTGCATTAGAAACCACTGCTGCTGTAGATATATCATCATTTAGTAGATCAGCTGGGATGTTGTCCGAATCAGCAACTTTGTTGTTCTATTAATTCCTTATGGTAGTTTCCATTGGAAGCGCGTAATTTTCTTTAGTATTTATGTAGTTAATTTCGAAGAATTGTTTCAAACTGTTTGGTTGTTGATTTTCTGAGGTTAGAGTTTTCCCGATGACTCTTCTGATGCATTGATGTATCGTGTACATATTTCTGTTGGGTGCTGGTTCTTCAGCTGTTTCGAAAATGGCCTCAGTGTATTTCCTCAATCATTCTATGCTATTTTCTTGACCTGTTGAGCTGTATCTTTGTATTGCCTTCTTATTTCTGCCGTATTTTGATGACATAACTGTTTGGTATCAGGTATCATCTCTTATCCACGATTTCCTTGTATTATCTTGGCATCCAATTATATTAGTAGCTGTCTAGGCGTAGGTTTCATCTATTTGTGGACATGTTTCAACAAATGTGCTAGTTTCGTAAGGCTTCACTGAAGGTAATTTTGATGTCGGCATTTCTAAACCTTTCTATATATAACTAGTTTCTGACAGATTCTTAAATGAGCATGATATATTTTAAGGGGTCCAAATTATGCGTCGCTTGATAAATTGACTAATTGACGACCTCGGTATATGCGGCCTTACCTCGCTCTTTTGATAGATGTATGTAGATAAGACTGCTGGCATATATGACAACCATTTTATAAAGGAGAATTTTAGTTCGACTTAAGACCTTGGTAAGTTGCAAACTAACTGCTGAGAGGGGGCTTTGAATTTGTTGCAATAGAGGTATTTTTTTGTTTTGTCTGTTGGGAATCCAGTATTCTTAAATTAATGGTTTTAATGGTGGTTCTTGCGAAGAATTAATCTTCTTAATTAGCCTCACTATCAGTGGTTAATAGAAACCAATAAAGCTTTGCTTTTGAGATGGCCAACACTCTGACGGTTAAAATAGCCACGGTGGTACGTTTTACCATAACATAAAGGAATTAAATTCGCCCAGTTTTTATATGCACATTTTTTTTTTGGTTCGGATAAATCGCCTATACTTAAATTATCTGGGAATGACTTCAAACATTTATTTGTTTTATGGATAGTCTTAATTGTATTTTGACTCTTCTTGTAAGATCAGTAACAATAAAGCTTAACTGGTTTCACTTTACATTTTACGGTTATGAGTCTTACGGACACCCTTTTATCGATGATTATCTTGAAAAGGATCAGTGTTGCATAGGCCTGATGACTCGCAGCGCTAAATCCATGCTGTTCGATTAAATAGAAGATTTGGGTTCGCAATTTTTCCCACATTAAATACTTAACTGGTGGTAGTGGCTCACCCCATTTGAGATTGTCACCCAAAAGAGTTTGTAAGAAACCATTAAAAGACCACTGGGGCGAGCCAACTCAGTTGAACAAACAGGCGAATTTTTATCAATGTGATGCCATCAGATTCAGAGTTTCATTCAATTCCCAATACCTTGACATGATTGACAAGTTAGTTGGCTTGGTCATTTATGGCTTTGCTTTTGGCTTTGCTTCTTAACATTTATGATGAATCTATTTCACACAATTATAGTGGTTTTTAGTTCCCAAAACGAGTAACAATATCTTCTGGATTGGTAGGGATTAAAATGGAAATTACATAATTGTCGGTTGATTCACCAATTTTCCCGTGACTTCACAATCTTAAACGTTATGTATTTGGCCGTCAGCAGATCTTGACTGTATAGAAATACAAGGTTCGTTTTTCTGTGATCTCTAACAAGTATGAAATCTGCCATCTTAGCTTTGCAGTAATCAATAATTGAACAATGCCTTTACTTATTTGCAAACCGCCAGATATAAGATTTCACTTTTTTGATGGCTCTAAAGTTTTCCTTAGAAATATATAATTGGTCAATTGGTCGCTAGATCATGTTAAAATAACACACCTTTGTTTTTACACAAGTCAGTCTGATTTGTGCCAACTCTAGCATTATAATTATCAATCAAGTCAAGTTATCTGTCTTTTTGGCTACCTTATCTTATCCTCTTTTTGGCTACCGAATTTCTTCGTGAGACACGAGTTCCAAGCAATACGTTTTTAAGGCTCATATAAAGTGCCATCAAACGCGCCTGTCTATTACTAGTAAATTTTTTAACGATAATCAGCTAACTGATTCAATCTTGCTTATTCGCCTCCTACGGCTAGCTAAGGATATACTGTGGTGGAATTATAAAGATAACATGCTCGTTTAGAAGTTTTCTTTGAAGACCTGGGAGTGCCCCCAACTACATGGGGTAATATCAATTACACTACGTTTTTTACGGATTGAATTTAAAAAATGTTCTTTTTGGTGGTGAACGTAAAAAAAATTGTTAAAAGTTAAGCTCAATAAATAGCACACAAAGCGTTAGATTTATATACTGAATTAACAAACTTATAACCGACTTTTACCCACTGTATGAGTATAAATCTCACCACAAGTGTTATTTTAACCACACTCAACATTTTATAAAGCCGTTAATCCGTTATTTGTGTACTTAAAAAGACCACACATAATATCTTGCAAGATTTAGAAAATACGAGTATAAACATATTTTTAGTCTACCATCCACCCTAACAAAATGTAAAAAAAAAAAAATGGGAATACATATTTCAAAAGCACAGTCGTTTCCCTATAGAGTAACTTCTCATCGCGCACAATTTAAAAATGTTAATACACAACGTAAATCTTAATTTATTCATTGAATATCTTTGTATATACAGCAAACGCAACACTCGATGTACTGTTGATAAAAAAAATCTTATACGTACACTTCAAACCATATTGACTTAATAAATTCATTTTCCGGACATTTTTCATTCTCATCCGATGATCGTTCTCGTCGACTGTGTAAAGATGGGTGATGAAGCTGAAATTTTTATTTATAAACCATTACGTTCGAAAAAAAAGATTTTTTTTTTAATAATGTCCCAGTCCATCATCTCTTCTTAACTATTCGGTACATCCTAGTATCTCATATATAGTTTCATTTCAACATTTTAATCAAATGGCATAGACGAATATTTAACCGAACAAAACAAACCGAAAAGCACACAAAAAGGTCCCAGTTTTTATTTATATTTTTTTTGGGTTTTTATTTGAAAACTTTTTGTCTAACGATTTCTTGTGCTTTTTAAAATAAAAACTTTTTTTTTTTTATTAGTTGTTGGAACTTTGTTTCATCCTCGTTTCTCGTTTTCCGTATTATATACTGTTGCCAGTTTGTTTGTTAGTGCTTTTGAAGAAGATTAACATTAACAGATAAGGTATTAGATAACAAAAGAAAATTTTTATTGTTCGTTATGCTTCTTAGTTGAGAAGGAGTGGAGGAGGATGGGAAGATTGAAAACACACATTTTCATATAGATAAAGCAGCTAAGCACAATGAAATGAAAACGTGTGTTTTGTAATAATTTTCCATGAATAATAAATTATGATTAGAATTTTTTTTTATGTATGTACTCTATATGTACTTTGTATACGTATACATCTGTCATATTTCTTTCATTGTTTTTGGTAATATTATAACAATATATAAGTACGGGGTGGAACAATTCGCCTGGTACTATTGAACCTATATGATGTAAATTAAAATGTGTAATGTGAAAATTTGAAATGGCATTACCGTCGTTAATTAAAGGAAATTGTAATCAATTTGTAATCAATTAGGAAAAATTGGCACTTCGCATAATATAAATACAAATAGTCGTACCATGATATATTAGCCCAATGACGGGCTAGATGTCGCTACTGGTATCATTCTAAAATAATAAAAATATTTTTATATGTATAATCGCTTAAATGTCATATATTTATATTAAATTTTAACTATATTCTAACGGCCCGACATCTGGAACATCAATGGGTAAAGTGTTTTTTCTTATGATGATAGTACTATGTGTATTTATATTATGCACTTCGTGAGCCCGTTTTGAATCGTAGAGACGACTGGATTCATTGATAGGAATGAGTTAGACATCCACTTTTGGATCCAATTTCCAATTGGATATCCCCTAACCAATCAATGTTCTAGCTCCATTGGATTCGATCCGAACTTGTTTTTTTTATTGTTCTAGACAACTCAAAGAAGAAGATATGTCATTCTCTACCCCGAGGGGCGATGGTCACTGATGGTGACTTCTACTCCTGCCAAACGGCGGCTTTCCTCTCAGAGATCGTTGAACCATTGTTTAAAACGAGATCAAGAATTTTCATTAAATTCCTGATCTCGTGGTTGAATAAAACTAGGTAAATGTCCTAATCATTGCATTTGGGGCCATAAATCATACTCATCAGACAGGGTCCAACTCTTACACCCATACAGGATAACTGGTCTAATAAACACCTTGCACAACTTCAGCTTGTCGTTATTTGCAACTTCTTTTGTGGTTAGCAGTGGACGTAAGGCATACAAAGTACAGTTGCCAGCGACACGACGTGCTTTAATATCCTTTCCTACACAGTTATCATGAGCGACAAGGGACCCAAAGTATCGGAAACTTGTCATGCTTTCAAATGTGTGATCACCACTACTGCGATCACATTTTTTATGAAAAGGGCACAATGCGGCCACTTTCCATTTATCAGGCATAACTTCGCTTTGCCACACTAATAGTATAAGGACGAAAAGATGGTTCCACAAAGTATCCCCTCCGAGTATTAAGAGCTCCAAATTAATTCAATAAAACCAAAGAGAACGGTTTCTTTTAGTCACTGGCATGGCCAATGTCCTCTATAGGTCCTCTATACACATCTTCGCAGTCGGTATTTGACAACTTTCAAACACATCATTTGACAGTTGTTGAACAAATTTGAGTAAATCAGAGAAATCCTCCTTCTAAGTGTCAAGCATTGATCCCGTTGGCGGCTCTCTTAGCAAGGGTCGTTTTGTTCTTTGGTGCTATTGAAAAATTCATTGACACTTCTTTATGACTTTATTCTGTTACTCGACAGCAAGATGGTTCTCCTTATCTTACCAATCATTTTTAAGTTTAATTTTTACCATACCTAGAGACGCCTGGGCACCACTTACAACCAAGGTTTTCAATACCTCACATAGAGCGTTCACATCATCAGAAAAGTTTGGTTTTTATAATGCTACTGCTGACAAGATTCTGATATAGTCCTTTCTTATCTTCGTTTATCAGACCTTCGTAGCTAAAAAGGTAAGTTATATTTAGCTGTGACCCCTGACTTGTTTACAAATTGCCATCTTAGCTTTGTAGTAACCAATTGATGGACACTATGTTTTTGCATAAGTCAGTATGTTTTTTGAAAGTTCGAACATTGAAGTCACCTATCACTATTCTAATATCGTGCTTCGGTAAAGCTCTCATCAGATCATCCAAAGTGTTGTAAACTGATTCTTTATCTTCTTGGGTTAACTAACATCAGTGGGCGCATAAATACACATGATTGTCAGGTTGGCTAGTAGCATGCTTAATTGTAGCTTAGTCATATGTGATTATCAACTAACTGTATTGAAATCCAAATCAGCCTTTTTCACCTTGGGCCCAAGAATAAAACCAACACCAAGATTGCCATCAAGTCATCTCCACTGTAAAGCAATGCATAGTCTTGAGACATATGATCTTCACTTTTTGGCCATTGGTTATTCGTACCTACCAATATTTACACTTGATGTTCTCGGAATCTTAAAATTATTGAATATAAAGTTGCTTGTATATACTGGTGGTCCAAACGCTAAGCAGCCGTTCAGTAATATTCCAGGAGTTGTCTTGCCAGATTCGTCAAAGACGAATCCCAATAAAATGGATCTCACAATATGTTTCTTCTGCGGGAACAACCTGGTTTTAGAGTTTGGAACCGATTCTATTTCCCATATAAGCTATGGAGCGTTTTATCCAAATTAAGATTTATACTGTTACTTGTAGACAGCATTGACACCAAATTGTGTTGCATCTTTCAGATTCAATAGATAAAATCGGTTTTTGAAATAATGGTCCATTCGTCTTTGTCTTAAACTGCCCAGATCTCAGTAGATTGAAAAATTGATCGGCTCCAATCAAGCCACTTATTTAAGCTAATTTGTATAATTGTGGACCAGCCAGCTGGATTAGGAAAATATTTGAGCTTTAGTCCAGTGATTGTTTGCCGTAGTAAACCAACCGTAAGTGATTTTTGACATGATCAGAGCTTCTTTACAAATCTTAGGTTGGTGATTAGGTTTTACAGTAGGCTTTTTATATTAAATGTGTAAGATGGTTTTTAACTAATTACCTAAATCAGTAACGGTTTTTACCTACAATGACCTTGATTTTTCGTCCAATTTTGGTACTATAATTGAAAAATCAACCATGGATGCATTGTAACGTGTCAACCTGTCAATGTGGATCATTTTCGTCCTGGGGCTGTTTATCCAGTTTATTACATTGAATGATCCTTCTCTACTCTGCTGCAACTTCGAAAATATTTTCATACCTTTTTTGGATTAAACATCCAATTAAAATCTCCCTCCCTCCGTAAATGCATTACTATTTAACCGCAAGTTACACCGTGTCTACTTTAAATCGCTGGCCTTCACTTTATTGTCTCTTAATGAAGCTTGAACATTGATGACGTAATTCTATTTGGTGGCTGGTTCTGCTTATGGACAAATGGAAATACACTGTCACAAATAGAGGAGTGCATCTCTACCAATTATCCTGATAGCTGTTTACTTATTTTTGTAGATGCACCTCTCGTTTTCCACCATTATGTCTCACGGTGGGTATAATGGTGCATTCCTTTTTTATGTTGATAATTTTACACATCTTATGGAACACAGATGAATAGAAATTTCATACCTGATCGGAATATACCCTCAATGGTACGCAAAAAATACATACCCAGTTTTCCAGAGCTCATTGATTATTGATCGGATATTATTCTATCATTTACTAAAATTTTTGTTTGAAGTCGTTCGCTGGCACTGCAAAACTCGCACTTACTACATCACTCTTCAAAATCTCTTCGGCAACTGACCCAATATATAAATAGTAAGAGACTAATATTTTGACCAATGTTTTATTGATGCCCAAATGTGATTCAGAATTACCATTATTTATCTTCCACATGACCTATTTGACCCAGTTTGCTAGTAGCACGATTTTCTGTTTGGTGATCTTACCGTCAGTCGACGGTAACGACTGCTACCATGTCTAATAGTTTTGGACGTTTGCACTTAGGGTCCCAATTTCTTGACATGTGGACTTCTGAATTTCACCACACAGTATCATATTAGGGCAATTGACACATCATGTTGTTGATTTTCCGCTAGCTGCTCTTTTATCCAACGATCTTTTACGTCTACTCTGAATCGTGTAATTCATGCCGGATAAATCCTCTCCTTCTGTACTACACTGAATAGCACACAACCTCCTTGGCATTCTATCGGTGTTATGTGCAATAACCCTCTACTTTATTATGTTTTAAACAAGTAGGCCTCCAATCATTCGAACCATTTCGATATTTGCCTATCTGCTCGTAGATATATATAAATTGGAGTGCTACTGAATTTTTCCTTTAGTTGATGTTACTTCCTCCAGTTAAACTTTAAAGTTAATCTTTTCAGTTAATCGCTGTAGGCTTCATGCAAAATCTACAAAGCTGGGTACATATTATCGATAGTACAAGCCTAGTCTTAGAAAACTACTCAAATCGTAGACATCCCTTGGGGGTGAGCAATTCTTCAAAGGCTGTTAGCTTTTTGGAATTACTTCGTATTCCTTCACTCAAAGTTTAGATCTACACTCGTGCCTTATAAACCAAGTAAATTTTAAAGTGACTTACCTAAAAGTATGACCTTAAATAGAATAAATTTAACTTGTCTTATGTGTTTTTGCAATCGTTTCAACGAATGTCATTTACCCGGTACTATACTCAACAGAAGATCTAATGTTGTCTCTCAGCTGATTTAGAAAAATAAAATAAAAATATGACATTAAGTTGCTAAGAGTGTTGAAATATAATATGCCATCTTGTTTCTTTGTTGTTGTTGTTGTTGTTGTTGAAAAGTATAAAATAAAGATGTTTTTAAAAATATTATTATTAAAACTTTTTTTCTTCTTGTTTGCAAAATGACATCGTCATTTAAAAGTGACTGAATTTAATAAGTAATTTTTGTTATATTTTAAAAGACGAAAATTTAATTATATAATGGTATTAAATATCCAAAAAATGTCTTAGATGTTTAATTATTTTGTATACAGGTATAGCGGGAACCGGAAATATGATTTCAAAGGATTTCGTTTTTTTGAGAAGGAGCAACAATTTTACTTTATTTACTAATTGTTTAGTAAGGTAAATAATCTAATTGTAAACTGTAAGGTAATATTATGCCTTTGGCATAATATTACCATCTTCTTAATGCATTTCTGCAGCCATCCTGTACTAGAGAGAATGATCGTTCGGTCCAACAAGTAACTTAGAAATGTTTATGGTAATCATCTTGATTTTTTTCATCTATTTTATCTAATCCTGCGATCCATAATGCCGAATATTTCAATTTGATGAGGTTACACTTCGTTTATGACGTATTTTTCGGTGAAGTTGGGTAATGTGTCGTAAGAACCATTCAAATTTATTTGTCAATCTAAAATGTGCACGAATAGTTTAGATGCAATAATAGAAGACTCACTGCAAACTTCTGAACTCATCCATCAACACTTTTCTACCATCACTTTTCCCTTGGTGTCATTCTAAGTAATTCTCTCGAACTGTGGTTCATTTTCGTTTGTAATTGAGATCTAACTCATTCATTTTAAACCATTGAGCTAAGATTGTTATGATCAACTTTAGAAGATGTTAAGGCTGCACATCGCAAAATAATAGAGTTGATGTTTTGCCGCTTTGTTGTGACAACACTCATTTAATCACTTCCCATGACCCTAGTGGTCCTAGTGGAAACTTTTCTTCTTCTGTCAGAAGTTTTTCGGTAAATACTTTTTCCAATTCTCAGAATTTCTTTAGTTAACTGTCAAGGCCGACAAACGTAACCATTGACTGAATGTTGGAAGGTCTCTACTTTGCTATGCAACTAAAAATAATCCATTCTAGCTAAGCCTCTTTCCCGATTGGCTTTTCTTGATTCTTCATTATTTATTTGGCTTATTAAAATGTGATGGAAATAATCTACACCTAAAAAGATGTCCACCTTGGTTGGTTGGTTGGTTGTTATTTGTATTAGCTCATTGAAGAATATTAAAATGGCTACATGGTCTGCTATCCAAGCGTTGCTCGGGTAGAGCCGTAGAGGCTGTGTGATATTTGGTAATATTAAGGCCTCTGTTTTCATTGATGAATCGGATGCACTTCCATTTATGCCTCCAACCTCTAAATTTATTTTTATCGTCTTTTCAGAACTCGAAGCTGTTCTGGATAATTGTTCCTAATTTTTTGCTGGTTGGTATGTAAACCATTGCCGCGGCTAGAAGTGTTCTGGTTGGGGTTTCCAATTTGGTTTTTAGATGAGTTATTCTTGAGAATGCGTTTTATACTGACGGGCTCCTTTAATTACTACAAACTGTAGGTTTTGAAAGTTGCACGAGAAAGTTTTTCAAAAAAATCTTACACAGATTATGTTATGTAGTACTGACCCTCTTAGTTTTTACATGGACGGTCTCAACGTCCATTGGTGATAGAGCCAATGCTCTAGTACCGGTTCCCGGGGGTGTTTGTCAAGGGTCTTGATTCTTGCTGTTTGTGGAGCGATTGTTTCAGTGATGCGGGAAGTGATTAATTATGGCTTGAATGCCTGACTTACCACTCCAGATAAGACGAGGAATTCATGTATTATTGGCATTTCTCGTGAAATGACAATGTTCATCCCGTATGCTCTTAATGTTTTAACTTTTAAGGTCATTAGTTAAGTTTTTTGCTTACAACTGGAATTACTATATATATCCATGATGGTGTGCGGGTATGTCAAAATTTTAGTTTATATTGCGCCTTCTGACTCTGAATGCATGGTTTGCGAAATGCATTAATTTCGTGTTCACTTAATGTCGTTTGCGTTTGTTCGATCCATTTTCAATATTATATTCATAATATTGTCCTTTTTAATAAGCATTTTATTGTAAAGAAGAATTAGAACAACAAACAATCAATTTCATTGAATACACTCGTATGGCCGCCAGTCTAGCTACCCCAGAATTAAAGGACAAAGCGGAGATTGAAGTCAAATACTCGGCTGAAATCAGGGAACAATTCAAGGAAAGCTTTCTTCTTTCCTAGGCAAGGAGAATATGGCATCTCACCAGAAATCCCGCTGACAAGTTGCTTTGACAACTACTTAAGTGGGCTAGGCCCAGAAATGGATAAGGACTACTCGTTATGGAAAGCAACCAGAAAATTTAATCGACCTACAGTTCGAGTACCACCTACAAGAAATGCTCAAGGCAGTTGGGTTCGACAAGACAAATTAACAGTGGAACTTTTTGCTCAACACCTCGCAACAGTGTTTCAACTACATGACAACATTCAATCCAACTTTGCCGTAACACCTGTTTACCAACCAAATTAGGATTTTAAAAGGGTTACGCTAAGAGGAATTGCTAAAGAAATCCTTCAAAACTGCACAAATAATTACGCTGAAGAAACCAGATGAAGAAGTAACATCATACAGACCAATTTTACTGCGCTTCCTACCTTATCAATTCTGTTTGAAAAACTACTACTAAAACGTCTAAAGCCAATGGTAAAGATTCCTGTTTGTCAGTTTGGATTTAGGAATAACCACTTCACAATGGATCAAGTCCATCGAATAACTACGGTAATTGAGCAAGCGTTTGAAGAAAAGAAATATATGCAGAAAACTATGCCAGCTGCAATCAAACTTCTCTGATCGCCGATTCAGATACATCCATGAAGAAACATGTTCTGGCTTTTATCCAGAGCTTGGTAGAAGTTCCGCAGAGAAGCGTATTGTCGCTCATCCTTTACCTTCTCTACACTGCAGATATACCTGCAACGAATAAAATTTTTATCGGCACGATCGTTGACAACACTGTAATTATGTCAGTAGACGAATCACAACCAATTGCAGTGGAAAATCTTCAAGGAGCAATGAACAATGTTTTTAAATGGACAATTGACTGGAAAATCATGTTTAATGAGCTCAACGCAACTAAATGTGGTTGCCCCACACAAGTTTATGCTTAACTCATAAGTACTAATATTAACACTACTAATGAATTAATAATGTTTAAGATTGGAGTAGCCATAACCAATAATGGTGTTAAAAAAATTTATCGCACTGGCCTTGCCTTCCACATTCGTAGTCCTAGTTATTCTCCAGCAATTAAGCCATATATCAGAACCCTGAATGAGGTTTAAAACTGGATTTTCCTTGCATAAATATTCATACATTCCCTCATTTACTTATGAGCCCCAAAAAAAACATATCAAACTTGGTTTGAAACCACAAATAAACACATCAAACTTTTTCCTCTAGCCCAAAAACACAACGGATAAATTTAAACCGACCAGTACCGGATTCCTTTTGAAATACGCATTTTTACCACATACTGCTTCGTCAACCTTAAAATAATTTGAGTAATGTTGTTAAGTGGAGTGTCAAATTGGTCAGATAAAAAATGTGTCATTCTCGACTGACAGCATGTTTCAAATTCAAATTCCAGCGCAGCAAACTATCTAAATGTTGCATGTGTTTAGTATACCCCCACGGGGTCACCCTGACTACGATATGGCTAAAGCAGAATCTAGACAAAAGAACAAAATACTAAATGTCACCAGGAAATGGATGCATAACTTATCGAGAGAGAAGTAGAAAAAAACTAAAAGAAAACGCAAAAATGGACTACCAACTTGATCAAGAAGTTTTACAAAAATGTCGTTTAACTAAGAACGAGGTCGAGTAAGCCAAAGAAACTGAGTTAAGAAATTGCAAAATTTTGTTTTAATATTGGATTTGGTGGAACAAATTTTGAGTTTTTCAAGAGAACTATGGGTCTGAAAATGCACAAGTCAACAGGAAAAGAGGAACGAAAACTCACAAATCTCACAGAAAATCTTATAACTAAGGAACTATGAAAGTTCAGTTGTAGCTGACAGATTCTCATTACAAACGGTGCTATGAATATAGATCATCAGGATAATTAGCAAGTATTCGCTACCACCAAAGCAAAATCGGTAACATTTTATCAAGTTAAAGACACCTTCAATCAAGCCTCCTTGTACTGACCTAAATCAATCTTTTGTCGTGGCAAATAAATCAATACAGCTTACGAAATTGAAATTTCCTTAATTATTTAGAAATTTTGAACTCAAATACCGCCATTAAGTGGGAAGAGTCTACAACAAAGAATATACCAAAATAGGAAAAATATTGTAAATTTTTGGAAAAACCGTCCTCCACTTTAAAATTTTTTTACTATAATAAAAACCAACCTGGCCGATTTCCTGTACAGTTATCATCTGCACATTCATCTTACCAAAATTCACGTGGCCATTTAGTTTTGGTCACATTGAATCCAATTAAGTCATTTCTCTGAATAAAGGGCAACTCTTTGGATCATGTATTGGTTGCTTGTTTCAGTTTTTCTGCACTCTCTCCCGTTGAGCGATATCAATATGCAAGCAGAAATCGGATTTGCGTTTTGTGTCTTGGAGAAAAGCATTCTGCGAGAAACTGTCGGGTTTTCGTGTGTCAAAGATGCCACAAACGTGACCATACAATGCTAATTTTGAAGCAGAAAATACGGTGGGTATTCTAATTTCTTCAGCGAGTTCGGTTTTGTCGAATCTAATGCAGAAATTACAAAATGCTCAAACTCGAAGGAAGCTTTTGTTGCATCAGGTGATTTCCAAGATAATTCAGCTATACCGCCATCAACAATGTGCTTAATGAGAATGGTTCACCGATCCCATGTCGTACATTGCTAGATAGTAAGAGGCATCAGCGAATTTCCTTTCCTAGAGGTTTGCCCAAATATTAAACGTATAGAAAGTTTTTGTCAATTTATTATTGTACCCAGATTTGACATGCAGTTATTTTTGTAAGAAAAGAGTTTCTAATTCCATCTGAAATACAACTTGCTGACACATTATATTTAAACCAAATTTGGCTAGATGATTACCAGTCAACATAATTTATTCCCTCGATCTGCCAAACCGCCCTGACATCTATCTGGCAAGATATACTTCTTCGGTTTCCCTGCGGATAAATAAAACAAATTGAAAAAATTGGTCCATTTTTTGGGAGATCAAAGCATATTATACTGTTGCAGGTTTGCAAATAAGTCCAAAACCGCAAAAATGTGAGGACCATTATGTTTTTAATACTCACCGAACTAATGATGGATGTTAGATTATCTGATTGCCGTTTTTTTTAAAATTCAGCGTGTTTCGGCCAATCTTATAATATTGCAATGCGCTTCTTTCTGAACCTGGAGAAAAGGCTATTCCGCTTACCAGAAGTCGTAAACGATTTGGATCGCTGTATAATATATTAAAGTTGACCAGTTCGAGCACAAAATTGAAGTTCGTTTTCGACGCTTCATGCCGTCAATTTTGCTGAATAAAATTAAATAATACTTATAATCATTTTTTGCTGCATTTTGAACTAAAAACTGAAGAAGATCTTGATTCTTTTGTGATTCAATTTGTTTTGGTATGATTTATCCAAAAGATGTATTGTCAAATTCATGTTGCTAAAATTGATCGTAATTTTCTGCCATTTTTTCTACTATTTATCATCTGTGGCCATGGTGATGCAATTCAATTGTTTCGTCTGTGCACCGTAACATATAGAACCACATCTGGGATATTTTGTCTTTATATGGTCTTAATTGTGCTATAAAGACACTACTTCACTTAACGACGGATAAAGAAGAATGTTTCCCGATCGACACTCGAGTGCTCCGTCAGAAATGTTATGTGGATGATATCATGGTGAACGTAAACAAAATCGAGAAGCTTTTGAAGAATAGAAAAAAGACCACCATGTTGCTGGAGGTAGAAGGCTTTTCACTAACCAAACTTAGTTTTAATAAAGTGACGATTATTCAAACAATTGACACCCAGCATCGAGAAAAGTTCCCAAAATATACGAACATGATGGAATAAAGGCGCTTGGACTAATTTGGCAACCAATAAGTGATATTTTTCGATATTTCTTTCGTCCAAAGATTACTTCGAATAAAATTTCGAAAAGAATTTCTTTTTCAGAGTGGCTTAAACGAACTGAACCTTTTGAATTAATTGACTATAATATTAAGCTAGAATTTAATTATTGATTAGTCCTCATATAATACTTTACATTTAATATTTTGTGTTATGGTAATTATTCTTCAAATATAAATTCAAATGAATTAAAAATTTGACAACCTCAACAATTTTAGTAAATGTCAGAGAGTAACGAATCTTATTAGGTATTAAAACGACTTACGAAATAAAGAATTTTATATAGATTCTTGACTTCGATCATAAATTAGAACAACATCGAGTAGAGTGCGCTAACTCCTTTGAGTGAAAAATGACTTACTCTCAACCATAATTGCTACGCTTCCTAATCGATTACTAAATAATTCGTCTTCCACTGTATAATTCGTCTTTCAAAGGCCGGTTTGTCATATTTTTGTATTCACAACATGTTAGAAACTTGTTAACATTTATACATTTTAAAATTATACAATTTACATTTTTAAGCTAGCTTTTAAGTTAGTTTGTCGATTTGTCTCCAAATATTATGTTATGTTCTACACCACTGCATACATTTTATTGATTATCAAAAACTCTCGCTTGCTCTTCAACTTGAAATACTAAAGATCGTTTCGTTGAAAATAAAACTTGATAAAACCAAATTATCTGATTTTGGGGATTTTGTTGACCTATAAAATTACAGTCCAATTCCAAGAACGATCTTGTTATTGCCTTTGATTACACAAGTGGCAGCATCTTAAATCAATATTTGATCACATGTTGTACTTTTTATTGCTTTGTACGTTGTTTTTGACTGTGGTGCAGTGTCGTCTCTAAATTCATAATAATATGATGGATCAACTATTTCAATTAGATGACTATCGGTGTCTAACTGTAATATTTTGGCTGGTTCTTTGTAACCTCAAACATGTAATTTGAGTTTATTTGTTTACAAAAAGTCGTGTGACATGGATCTAATTGGTTATCTTGTAACTCTTCTATTTTACACCGTTGCGGCGGGCATTGATTCTGGTAAATTCATAAGTATTGGAAAACATGAATACTTTATAAGCCATCCGATTAAGGTAATTTTGATCATGTAGAATAGAAGACCTATCGAATTTTTAATTTTATTATTTCGTTACAGAAAAATTGGTTTGAAGCGGCTCGATACTGCACGTTTAACTGTCTAGTGCTAGTCGATATCAACGACGAAGAAGAAAATCGTCGCATTTTATCGATCATCACCGGTTCAGAATATGTTAAAGATCCGTCGCCACAATATTGGACGAGTGGCACGGACCTTGGTTCGGAGGGTCACTTTTATTGGGCAACTTCTGCAAAAGAAGTATTTTTTTCCGACTATGCAGACAACCAACCCGACAATGCAGGCAATGAAAATTGTTTAGAAATTCGAGGCGATTTTGGCTGGAAATGGAATGATCATCAGTGTGAAGTGGAAAAATATTTTATTTGTCGCAATGTCGTACCCGATTCGATACCCGATAGAAGGAAACCAGTTCGGGTAGCAAACGCATCGATGGGTTATACATATGTTTAGTTTTACGTGTTAAAGTGTTAAGCTTTACTCTCATAATTCTCGTATTGTAATTTTTATAATGCATGAGGTGAATGCATGCACATCATCAATGAGCAGAACAAGTTGTGAAAGACAGATGCATCGATCAGATTGTATAAAGATAAACACAAATTAATAAATTTTATATAATTCACAAATAATGGCGTACAAATTTATTTGATCGTTAAAATGTTTCTTACTGATTTAAACAGATACAATTATTCAATGGATATGACACGCTATTCCGGCATATATAAAACAATTCGGTATTGCACTTTTCATCATTCCACTTGAAATCATAATTATTCGTAATCTCTACACAATTTTCATCGTCATCCCTATTATCCGGCTGAGTGGGATGGAAATTATTAAATAATATTCCATGGCCAGACGAAGCCCAATAGAATGAATCTTCACTACCTAAATCAGTACCACTCGTCCAATATCGAGATTCTGCTATCCCTTTAAACGGCTTAAGTAAACTTAAAATTCGATCATTTTCTTGTTCAGTGACTATATCGACCAGAACCATTCCGTATTCAGCTTTACATATTCGGCTTGCCTCGAACCAATTGGCCTAAAAAAAATGTATAGAAGTTGTTAAGTTATATGTCAACATATCAATGGTTTTATTGTGCAAACCTTTGTTTCACTAATATAATATTTCACGTTGTCAACGGTGAAAAATTCTGCGGACACGATATACGCGCTTGCCAACAATAAACACAGCACAACTATCACCTTAGCCATGATTGTATTAAACTGATTTGTTAACTTCTCATTTATGCTTTTAACAGCCGTGTTTGATGTTTTTTTTTGTTTTTTATTTCTGTCGTACGTCTGTATTTGTATTACTCTCAGTTAAATGCAAACATTATCTGAGAATACATTAAAGGCGCAACAAAATGTATAAACAACTTTAAAAGATAGTAAACAAGAGATGGTACACCTTTTTGTGGTGACGCATTTTATGATAATAAAAATTATGGAGTTTCCAAATACCATCACATCAATTCAAGGTCACATTGTATTATATTATTTTTTAGAGTTTTTTTATTATTTTAGTAGGTAGTAAAAAAACAGTTACTACTCTGTAAAGATCTGTTAAAAGTTTTACTTGATATGTTTGACCTTACTCTTCGCAAATTATATGACAATCCAGAATCAACAACTATACAAACGAGATTCTGGGTATAACACATTTTAAATCTGCTACCGATTCAATTAACACTTTCAGAATGGGCAATTTACCATATTAATCGATTATTTTGTGCTAAAAGTTATCTAATTGGTACACCCCTGAATAACTAAGAGTGTGTTGTTCTTTAATTGCAGTTTGCTAAAGCTGATGGCATTGGTGAATTAGAGTTGGTGCGAGATTTTAGTTATGTTTTACCAGTAACTGCGAATAACTGGTATTGGGACTTTATCCAACGTAATCCAAATGTTTTCTGGCTTTTTTTGTAAGAAGAATTGCGGAACAGATTTCAAGACAGAAGAGCGGATCTGGACACCTTGATAGTCGGAAACATAAAGCTGGTGAGAATTTTTTGGATTATTATCAGGAAATTATATCTATTTCTTTACAAGCTGAATCCGCGCAGGTCTTCAAGATCGTGTGTTAGAAGAACAAGTAAACAGCTTGCATACATTAGTAAGACGAAGTATTGCCTATAAAGACGCATGGCACAGAACAAGTATATTACTAGAACTTATGTGCCAACCACGAAGAGTGGTGTATGAAACCTCAACCGGTGAGCACGTTACTATAACTATAACCATCAAATAACAGCCATACCAGATAATCGTAACCAATAAACGTATTTCACCCTAACGTGATAATAGAAACATTTTATGGTGAAATTGTAGTCAGTACGACCATTTATAAAGAAAGTCCTAATCCACCATGCCACATATTTTGCTTCGGGTGTGGCGCACACGGAGTATTATATCCACATTGTACACGGTGTCTAACTAATCCGGAAAACTCGCGAAAGGGAGTGAGAGGCCCCTAGATGCAATAGATGTAGGAGATGGAGTTCATAAGCCGAATGGCAAAATACGACTGTGCCTTGATGCACGGAAGGTAAACGAGGTCAGGGTTGAAGACGCCTATTCCCTATTGACAGTTATGCCATTTGGCTTATGCAACTCTCCAGCAAACAATGTGCAGGTTAATGCATAAAGTGATACCCTGGACGATTTAATACCTGGACGATTTAATAATTACAAGTTAATCTTTTGATGAACGTATACACTTATTGGTTCTGGTTGCTGGATTTTAGGAATCTGCCAATTTGACTATTAATTTAGAAAAAAGTAAGTTCCTTCTAAAGCAAATCAGTTATTTAGGTTATATTGTTGCAGATGGTATATATTGAAAGTTGATGAAGAAAATATGTAGGCAATCACAAACTATAATCGACCTAAAACGATTAAACAAGTTCGATAATACCTCGGTGTTACAGGCTAGTATCGCCAATTTATTACCCACTATGCTGATATTCCAGAACCCATTACTAGACTCTTAAAAAAGAACCAAAAGTCCCAATGGATGGAAGATGTTGAACGATCCGTCCATAAACTGACTACATCGAATGTGATGCTTCAAAAATTGGAGTTGGCGGAGTGCTTTACTAAAAATCTGATGGTGGTGAGAACAAGCCAATTGTTTTCTTCTCAAAAAAGCTCAATGGTTCGCAATGTAACTATAGTGAAACAGAATTAGAGTGTCTCGAAACAGTTTTAAGCGTAAAAATTAAAGCAGTATGTGTTCCAGTTTTCCAAATTTTCGTTGGGTCCACATTTTCGCTAAAAATGTGTGCTAAGAATTCCTGGAAAATCAAGTCTTTCCTGTTCCCGAAACTATTGTAAGTGACAATGATCGACAATTTATCTCAAAAAAGTTCAATGATCGTTTACATAATCACCGTGACTAGAACAGACATTTACCCGCTATTGGGCCTGCTTATGTTTGACAAGTTTGTTTAGAGTATATTGCAGTTTTGTTATCCTTTTCCATCATTTATTTAAAAAGTCGGCTAGTGAAAAAAGATCATAATTAATATTAACCGTGAGGAAAAACTTGAAACCCCATCGGGTGCATCTCTGGCTGCCCAATGTGTGTATTCTCACCAGCTACACTTGGAGATAATTCAGATACTTTTCGTGGACAAACAAGACTATAGGCAATGTAACCAACAACAAAATTTTATTACCCCACGTGGTATTCCAATCAATCGAATGGACAAAAAGTGAGGTAAGCTTAAATTTTACAAATTCCAGTTACAAATTTATAAAACCAAAGTCTTATTAAAATAGATGCAGTTAATATTGTTAAAAAAGAGAGAATAAAAAACAAAAGAAGATACCATACTAATAGACTTTAATATAACAAGAAGTATATTTTAGTACTACATTCACATGGAAAACAGCGAGTCTCTAGTATTGAATCATCACGACACAGCCAGTAAAAGGATAGTCAAAAGGAGCAAGTGCATAGAAACTAACAAATACAAATACAAAAATCTTTTATCTCTTCCGCAAATCAATGGAGGAAAAAATAAATCTTCAGGTGCTTATAAGAAATTCTCTGCGGTTGGAAGATGAATTGAAACATTTTGATAAAAAATACACTATTCTGCAATGGCTAGTATCTCCTGTATACAAAATAAGTGCTTAACATAACCTATCCAATAGCAAGGGCACGTCAAACCTGGCCACTCAAACACGGGAAAATATAACAATTCTTTACCTCTTATGTAACAGTTTTAATTCCCTTCTAAAAGAGTTAGTAATTAATGAATCAACAGATATTTAGGTAGTCTTACTGATGAAAAAAAAATCTGACTCCCTGTAAAAGGCGACAAAAGGACTCAAAAGACGCAACATTCCAGTACCTTTAGTTAAAAATAATGCCGGACCCTGGGCAAGAAATCCCAAAGAGAAGGCCAATCTGTTTGCGAATCATCTCGAAGAGACTTTTCTACCATTACCAAGGCAGACTGCCAACAAAAAAGAAATAACAATTCATAAGCCAGATAAACTTAACAAATTACCAGTATATTGATGTCTCTTCAAGAATTAAAAGAAAAAGTAACTGAATGATAAAAAACTGAGTGTAGGACTTATTAGTTATTTGATTAATTATTTAATTTCTACCTGATAAAGAATTCCTATGTTTTTATCCACTATCGGACTTCTTAAATTTTTTTTTAAACATGAGTTGAAACAGTGGGTTGAAACGCGACCAACTCCAATGGAAGGTAGTGAAAGTAATCTTGAAAGCAAAACATCATAAACCACCTAACGACAAAAAATCATACAGGCCCATTTTCTTGCTAGCAATGATATCAACATTTTTTAAAAATTACTTCCTCCACATCAATTTGGATTCAGAGAAAAGCCTTTTTCTATAGAACAGTTCTAAGACATACTAAAATCTTTTATTTGTCAAACAGACATTTTTGAGTGAACTATGTATGATTAAGAATACACAGAATTTAAGAAAATTTTATTAATATGTTAAAGGGTAGTGTCTTGAGACCATCCCTGTATTGACTAGAGATATACCAATTGCAAATGAAGAAACCAAAGCCATCTTTGCAGATGATACTGCAATTATGTCAGTTGGAAATAATGAGGCCGACTTATCGAGCATACTCCAGAGGATGACCAATGCGGTTTATAACTGAATAACGTGTTGGAAAATTAATCTTTTCAGACCAACCAAAAGACTGGCGGAAAAGACTATTGTCTTAGCTTACACAAACATATACATATAACAGCCACATAAAACAACAGTTAAAATAGAAAACTTTCATTTAGTCAGGAGGGGCTTGAGGCTCAAAAGGAAAGAAGTAATAGAACTCGATAGTAATATTTACACTCACCAAACCACATTACATTCTTTTGTTGACAGTAATGGCTTATTATGGCTCCGTGAACGTTTTATTAACTCTCAAATATCCTTGACTCAGAAGCTACCCATCATATCATCCATCCAAAATAGAGGAGGCAAATATTTGAAGATATACATAGTACAACACTTCATGGTGGAATACAATTTTCACTGGCCCGTGTCAGAAAAAAATTCTGGATTATTGGCGAGATTTAAAAAGAAAACCCTCAACAAACTAATGGGAAATCTACCATAAGAGGAGTCACATAAGAGGATTCATTTTCATCAAACTTTCAACTTGCATCTTTTAAGTTGGCATCATTATTTAAATAGATGTCAATGCTGTCACTTCAACATTCAAAAAATATTCACAATGTACCTCTAAGCATCTCTAAGTGAATTACTTTTGAACACTAAAGCATATGATACGTGGTGAACGAGTAAAAAAGCAGACATCTGCCTTATCATATACTTTAGAAGGCAGATGCCTGCTTCGTTCATTTCATGCCTGCCGTATATTGATTCGAATTATCCGCTAATATATATAGTTAACGCCATTCACAAGTTCATTTCCAAGTTGCCTGCAACATTCGAATCATCTTATTATAACTGTAATACCTGCTGGTAATTTCTTATATGAGTATAAGTGGTTTTGATTCTTCGTACTGGATGAAAGTCATAATTTGCGCTTTGTTTCTTCGTTCTAATTGGAGAGTGGATTTATGAGGATGAGCAATTAGCAGGTGATTTTCAGCTTAGCTTTTAAATTCTGGCATGTTCTGCCAGTGTTGTTGAGCTTTTAACTCGGTTGGATTTAAACTGGTGGTCACGCATACTGCTGGTCGGTGTAAGGCAATTTTTAGCTCTACATCAGAGTAGCGAGATATTTTTGATGGGTAAAATTTTATTTCAAGCTATCAAATTGGTTGATATTTGTTGGTTACTTGTAACATCAATAATTTTTCTTGTGACAAGGTTCTGATCTACTTTGCTTTGAATATTGATTTTCTAGGTCCTGCGTCTCAACCTTCTTAGTTTCTGAACCAATGTATCTTGTTTTCCCACAATGGGTAGTTCGTATGGCTGAATTTATGATATTGCTGGGTTGAACACTTACTGACTTCGGCGAATAATCAGATTGCATATTGCAATGATTCCCACTGGTATGCTCTTCAAATTCAAACGACTACGTTTTCTTATGTGGGTTTTGCTTTCCCTATGACAATCAATAAAACTAAACGGCACTCATTGCACTTCTCTGGTTTGTAATCCATAAATAACATTCATGATGTTTGCATTTAAGAACAAATTCAGTATTTACACAACAAATTATCAGATCTGACATTTTACTTCACAATTTTAACATTAAATTAAATATTGGTTTGTTCCTCCTGATCTCGATCGCACGTTAAGTTATTAAAAACTGGAATCTTCATTGCAAAAATTTTATGGAGTTGGGTTTTTCCATCGTATTTGATTAGAAGACAAGATAAATAAATTTTAAATCAGTAAACCTAACCATTAGTGATCGTTATTAACAGAGATGTACTGTATTGTTGTTTGTTGAGGCATTGATATAAAATTACTAAATTGCATTTGTAATCGAAGAGTCGTGTAAAATGGATGGTAAAATTGTATTTATGGTGATTGGGTTGTTCACCTATATGGTAGTCAGTGAAGCGGGTGAACATTTTAAAATCGACAATGATCAATATTATTTAAGCCACCCGCTTAAGGTAAATAGCTCGAAGCATGTATTCATTGTGTTAATCAAAGATCTATTAATTTAATTTTTTCAATAGAAAAATTGGTATGAAGCGCTTCGCCACTGTATCTATCACAGCATGGTGTTGGTCGATATCAATGACGAAGCAGAAAATAATCGAATTTTATCGATCATAACCAATCCAAAATATGTCAATGATTCATCACCACAATATTGGACAAGCGGTACTGATCTTGGTTCGGAGGGACAATTTTACTGGGCATCGTCCGCTCATAGTATGATATATTCTGATTTTCATGCTACCAATCCAGACAATGCAGGAAATGAAAATTGTGTAGAAATTCGTGGCGACTATGACTGGAAATGGAACGATCATGTGTGTGAGCAGAAAAAATATTTCATCTGTCGCAAATCGGTTTCGTATCCAGTCATCAATCAAAGTTGTATTACAAGTTTAGGAGACCTTTAATTAAAATTAAATATAGTTTTGGTACTACACATAGTTTTTGTTGTATTTTAATTTGTATCAAGTGTTTTCGCAATTGGGATTTCCCTGATTTGTCTTCAAAAAATATTAATAGGAGGAATAACACCTACAGTAAAGAGCACCGCCTATTTAAATGTTATTCACCTTGATTGATTTTACATTTTTTTTGATATTTGCTTTCAATCTCACCAAAGCTTAATTTTACCCGATATTAACAAAAGTTCAATGATGGTCGTCAGTTGATGGTCGTAGTTTAGTGTACTGTTCTTATAACACAGCTTGGCCTCTGGTGGTTTCGGGATCGAAATATTAGTATCAGTATCTAATGTTATAAATACATACTTAAAAGGTCAAAATATGAATTGAAGTTTTATATCATAATACCACTTTATGCTTGTCCGCCCGCTATTTGAGCGATATAATGTTACCTTCTGACGAAAAAAGACTTTCAAATTTAACCTGGTCGGATTAATCCGGCCATTGAATATGAAAGAATCTTATTCAATTCATATTTAATTCATATTCAATTCATATTCAGTTCATATTCAATTCATATTCAATTCATATTCAATTCATATTCAATTCATTTTCAATTCATATTCAATTCATATTCAATTCATATTCAATTCATATTCAATTCATATTCAATTCATATTCAATTCATATTCAATTCATATTCAATTCATATTCAATTCATATTCAATTCATATTCAATTCATATTCAATTCATATTCAATTCACATTCAATTCATATTCAATTCATATTCAATTCATATTCAATTCATATTTAATTCATATTCAATTCATATTCAATTCATATTCAATTCATATTCAATTCATATTCAATTCATATTCAATTCATATTCAATTCATATTCAATTCATATTCAATTTATATTCAATTCATACGCAATTCATATTCAATTCATATTCAATTCATATTCAATTCATATTCAATTCATATTCAATTCATATTCAATTCATATTCAATTCATATTCAATTCATATTCAATTCATATTCAATTCATATTCAATTCATATTCAATTCATATTCAATTCATATTCTATTCATATTCTATTCATATTCAATTCATATTCAATTCATATTCAATTCATATTCAATTCATATTCAATTCATATTCAATTCATATTCAATTCATATTCAATTCATATTCAATTCATATTCAATTCATATTCAATTCACATTCAATTCATATTCAATTCATATTCAATTCATATTAAATTCATATTTAATTCATATTAAATTCATATTCAATTCATATTCAATTCATATTCAATTCATATTCAATTCATATTCAATTCATATTCAATTCATATTCAATTCATATTCAATTCATATTCAATTCATATTCAATTCATATTCAATTCATATTCAATTCATATTCAATTCATATTCAATTCATATTCAATTCATATTCAATTCATATTCAATTCATATTCAATTCATATTCAATTCATATTCAATTCATATTCAATTCATATTCAATTCATATTCAATTCATATTCAATTCATATTCAATTCATATTCAATTCATATTCAATTCATATTCAATTCATATTCAATTCATATTCAATTCATATTCAATTCATATTCAATTCATATTCAATTCATATTCAATTCATATTCAATTCATATTCAATTCATATTCAATTCATATTCAATTCATATTCAATTCATATTCAATTCATATTCAATTCATATTCAATTCATATTCAATTCATATTCAATTCATATTCAATTCATATTCAATTCATATTCAATTCATATTCAATTCATATTCAATTCATATTCAATTCATATTCAATTCATATTCAATTCATATTCAATTCATATTCAATTCATATTCAATTCATATTCAATTCATATTCAATTCATATTCAATTCATATTCAATTCATATTCAATTCATATTCAATTCATATTCAATTCATATTCAATTCATATTCAATTCATATTCAATTCATATTCAATTCATATTCAATTCATATTCAATTCATATTCAATTCATATTCAATTCATATTCAATTCATATTCAATTCATATTCAATTCATATTCAATTCATATTCAATTCATATTCAATTCATATTCAATTCATATTCAATTCATATTCAATTCATATTCAATTCATATTCAATTCATATTCAATTCATATTCAATTCATATTCAATTCATATTCAATTCATATTCAATTCATATTCAATTCATATTCAATTCATATTCAATTCATATTCAATTCATATTCAATTCATATTCAATTCATATTCAATTCATATTCAATTCATATTCAATTCATATTCAATTCATATTCAATTCATATTCAATTCATATTCAATTCATATTCAATTCATATTCAATTCATATTCAATTCATATTCAATTCATATTCAATTCATATTCAATTCATATTCAATTCATATTCAATTCATATTCAATTCATATTCAATTCATATTCAAATCCTAGTTAAAATGTTAACTACCTCTTTTTCATTTTCTTATTCAGATAGTACTCATAGTACATTGATTATACTTGTTACAGTTAATCTTAAGGTTATCACTCCGCTTCATACACACACACAAACAATGTATGTATAAGAAACTACACAAATTGTTAAAATCATAAATTTTGTTAAGAACTTATCAGTTCAACAATGACTAGGGCGGCAATCGCTATTTTTGTTACATTTTCAATTGGTTGCTTCGTATCTGCAGAAATTGTAACTGTGGACAATGTGAAGTATTATATTAGTGACATAAAGGTACCTCCAAATGTTTATATTTCCGTACTATTGCTAACATAATTCATACATTTCTTAGGCCAATTGGTTCGAAGCGGGACGGATATGCAAATCTGAATATGGAATGGTTCTAGTCGATATAGTAACAGAACAAGAGAATACGCGAATAATGAACTTGATAAAACCGTTCATGGGTAATGCAGATGCTCGATTTTGGACGAGTGGCACCGATTTAGGAAGTGAAGGTACATTTTACTGGGCTTCATCTGGCCATAGTGTGTTATTTAATAACTTTCATCCCACTCAGCCGGATAACTGGGAAAATGCTGAACATTGTGTGGTAATAACAAAAGATTATGGTTTCAAGTGGAACGATGAAAAGTGCAATGAGCAGATATATTTTATCTGCCGTAACAGTGTGTCTTACCCATTGAATAATTGTATCTGTTTAAATGCCTAAAAATATTGAGAAATAAAATTTATGTTGGTCGTAATGGTTCTAATTTAATTAGGCGAGGTAGTGGGGTTTTAAGAGCTTTCAATTATTTGCGGTCACACCTATTACACTTTGCATCCCAATATTAAATTATATTTTAGTTCGTAATCATCAACAACTGCGTTCGATTTTTTTCGGTCAGATAAAGGTGATCAAAGGTGATATTGCATATCTGCATGTTCGACACTCCTGCTTAATAAAATTCAAAAAACATTTAATAACAAATCTTGTTTTGATTTTGCTCTCACTCTCACTTTTTAATCTTGAACTTTTGAAGGGCATTACTAAGAAATGATATAGTTTTTTTTTGTTTACGTCTCAGAGAAGAAAACTTGTTAATTTTGGAATTTTTACTTATAACTGATAACTTGGTTGCTCCAATCATACGGTCAGTGTGTGTGTCATTACACAAGAAGCAAGATGTTCAGTCAACATTTAACGTGTGCAGTATTTTTCTTCACAATATTTACGATAATAGTTGTGGTAGATAACAAAACGGTGAATAGTGGTGGCCTTGACTACTTTATAAGTACACCGATAAAGGTATGTGAACCAATTTTATGATATATTTCAATGAATTTCGTATAATTTACATTGATTTTCCATATCTATAGAAAAATTGGTATGAAGCGCAACGATACTGTACATCGCTCGGTATGGACTTGGTTGACATTACGTCATCTGTCGAAAATAATCGGATTGTTCAAATCATTAGGAATCCGCGTAATGTAAACGTGACGGAACCGCGTTTTTGGACAAGTGGTACCGATAACGGTAGTGAGGGTTCATTCTATTGGACAACAACTGGTCGACCATTGAATTTTACTGATTACTATCGTGTTTGGACGCAACCTGATAATTATGGTGGCAATGAAAACTGTATCGAAATACAAGGTCTGTGGGACTGGAAATGGAATGATGAACAATGCCTCGTCGAATTATATTTTATATGTCGCCAAGTTGATCGATTACCATTGGACAATTGTATTTGTTTGGAAGGTTTGAAAACTATTTATTGAATGTTGAATGGGAAATAAATAAAAATTTAATTAAATTCATTTTAAAATGTTTTTGGTGATGTTTCATTTATAATTTTCTGCAAAATGCTATATGCAGCGTTTGTTTTTACTTTAAAAGTTTGTGACGTATTGTAACCATAACGTATATGTGACCATAAATACACTTAAACTGTCTTATACTTGAATCGTCATCACCAGTCCAAGATCATGTCAAAACGCGACTCTTAATTGTAGCTTTAAGCATTTTAGTATTATTTTGACGAGAAAAGAAAAGAAGCAAATACTGTTTTCAATTCGGATCAAATATGAAGAATCTCTTAGTTTCTCTTGTTGTAGACGAATACTCATGTATTCGAGAATAGTCGAAAGGTCCACAGTGGTACAATGAAGATTGCTTGAAAATGAAACGATCCTGGAAAATAGAAGAAATTACGTGGACTATCGAAGCAGGTTCAAGAGAAGACTCGGCATGTAAACAAATCTTCCAGAACTCTACCAGGAGTGAATCAACTGGATGATATGAGGGGCAACTACCGTTCAAGGTCTAACAACTTGATCAGCTAGGTAGTTCCAACTAACGAGCCTTGTAGCGATACCTCCAACTGGAATATAACCATGAATTGTGAGAACTGTATAACCAGTTCATATCGGAATACCAAACTATGAGTCACATGAAGTTAGTAGCACCATACACCAAAGGAAATTATCGACCCCGTATACAGAATTCTGTATCGACCCCGTATACAGAAAATACCAGAATCAACAAAAATCTGATTAGTTTTCTAATCTGGAAGTCAGCCATATCCCAAAAAACGTCTTCTACGTTGATGATGTACTAAACGATGCCAACCCAGTAGAAGAAAGTCAACATCTATACAGACATAAAAAAGCCACTTACTGCTTAAAGGCGTAACAGGGCTGAAAATGGGCCAGTAATCATCTAATTATCCTACAAGGAATCATGAGACCAAGAATTAGATCAGTGGTTTGAGTTTAAGGAATAAAGAGTCATTAAAAGAAAATCACAAAAGATCATCTTTTATCTCAAGTAAACCGCTACCACAAAACACAATCCAACTGACCAAGCATCGCAGGAGTACAACATTCGGGATTCAAAGAAGAACCAACTACACTTGACAAAACCACCGGGAAAAATAGCCAGTTGCATTCAATACGTTGGTTGGCTAAATAATTCACTGTGTCCTGCAAAAAGCGACATCCAATTATTATACACGAGTTAGCTTACGATATGGTGTTGGATTGGGGTCATTAAGAAACATTTTAATGTGATAATGCATTATCATTGGCATCTATCAGCAAATAATTTTGGATAGTCAAAGGGGTACAAGTATAGTAAAGGAGCATAATTGCTAGTATATACGATGTCAACGCTTTAATGTAAGAAGGTCGAAACAACTGATGGGAGGCCTTCCAAGCTTTCGAGTTACTACATCAAGACCATTTACACGTACACGTAGTTTCAACTCCCGGCAAAGAAATATCGCACATATGTGCGGCGATAGTGGCACCAATTTTATAGAGGCTAATAAAGCCTTACAATCACTTGGCTGAGAAAATGCATATGCGACACCAAACTAAAATTCGAGATGATCACAACTATACTCACCCAGATTGAGGCCTGCTTTAAGTCTAGACCACCCTCCCTACTAACGGAAGATCTTGAATTACTAGAGGTGTTAAACCCGGGCACTTTTTAATTTAAGATGCAATAACCGCTCCTCAAGTTCTTGGGTGAAAACAGGCCTCATTTTACGATGAAAAGTGGTGCAAAACAATCGAACACAATTTTTAGCAAAAATAAATGTCAGATTATTTACATCGTCTACAACATCTTTCGCAATTGCATCAAGAGGCAGCAAGCCTAACACATTGGGATATTGTTCTATTCCTGGAGGAATTACAAACACCAACAAGAAGGAAGTTAGGTCGGGCCATCCACCTAAGAGACGTTGAGTTGACTCGCATGGTAACCATTAAAACCACCAAAAATTTTAATTTCAAGAGATCTATCACCTACAAAACCCTACTATCGACAAAGATGAGATTTATTCTATCATACCACCTCCACGAAGGCAACTACCTGGTCGGTACTCGAATGCAAGGCTGCCCAGGAACTCATCATTCACTAGTGATTAACCAGCCGCATCTAGCCAGATAGATTTCGCGACGGTCACCGTAACCATATGGAAAAACTCATAGGCATGTATTTCGACTAAGTCACTAAACAATTTCTAGAACTTCTTGCCCCCAAATGGAAGCTGATAATTCTACACAACTAGTTTAGCAATTGCCAGAAGATGCAGAAAGTAGAAAGAGGACTTGAGATACTCGAGCAGGTCTTCAGTATAGGAAATTTATTTCAAACAGATTGCGAGATAATAAACCTAAATTTTTTCACTGAAAAGCTTCAGCTAATTTTCATTCAAATAAAGCTACTAGTAAATTGATCAACGATATAACCAAATTAAAGAAATCGACATTAAGACTGCTTCCGACGGGCCTGGCTACCAACATTACAATTGGAAAGATTGGTTTAGTGAGGATATATGAAACTAGATGAAAGTTGAATCCACTTTTTACTAACTAACCCCAATAAAACAAAGGTTTAAAATTCTTGAAAATTTCCTTAAAAACGAAAAGGAGGATCGTTTTTGACTGCATCTCGTCTATAATCAAAACAAAATTAAGAAACGTCCTCAATTTAAATCATCACTGACAAAAATGTTATTTAATAAATTTACCTCTGGACCTGTTATTCAACTATTTTGAAAGTTAACACGATAAATAAAGCAGCGCTAGTAACTTTGTGAAAAAGAACAGGCGTCTCTAAAATGGCTGTTACGTAGTCAAATCCTTTCACATTGAGTTGTATTTTGCGAATCCATTTGGTTGCTCAAAAAATTAATCTATTTTCTATACTATTAAGATGGCTGAAAAATTAATACGTTCATACGCTGGCATTGAAGTGTATAGACAAATTTCCGTTGATGAAGATGATCAGAACTACCAACGCATTTTGTGGTGATAGTCTTCAGGAATAGATAATATGGAATATAAACTAACAATTGTCACGTATGGTACAGCAGCAGCTACTTATTTAGCGGTCATTTACGCGAATGATACAATTTCTGGGCAAAAGACACTAGTAGACGTCTTATTCCTCCAAAAACAAACCATTGACTTACCAAACAGCAGAGGATTGACCTTAAGAAAATCGGTAACAAATTATACTGTTCATTTGGAAGCCATACCACTAACGTATAGGACTTCTCACGTCAAAAACAAAAGTTGCTCCGGTTAAAAACTTACTTACTTGCTACCTCGACTTGAGCTCTGTGGAACGCTGCTATACTCACTAAACTAATGCATCAAGTTATAGAAGCAATGCAAATTTCCGAAATAATTTCGTTCTTTGGACTGATTCGATGATCACATTATGTTGGATTCGAGGATGTCCTCATAAATATACAACATTTGTGCCCAAAGGAATATAAGAAGTTTAAACACATTCAAGTTCAACTCAATGGCATCGTGTGGAATCAACTGATTAGTAGGCGTAACATACGCTCCAGCAATAATAGCAAGTTTGTCAAAGATTTATCACAGATTTACGAAGCAAGTCGTAGATTTATCTTTCGAAGAGGCCTGAGTCAACGGATTTACATCAATAATGAAAACAATTTTGTGGGAGCCAAAACGCAGCTGACTAAAGAAAAACCTGAGAAGCTGCATCAAGCAACCTCTAAACTGTTGTTGTAAACTGCATGTTTTAATTCACGGCCTCTCCAACAATTTGTCCTGATTCACTAATTTCTGCCAACCATCGGCAAAGGCTACTCTAAATGATAGTTCAAGGTTTCAAGAAATATTGGTCATATAACTGGCTTACAACAAAAAAATAAATGAAAGTCTTAATGAAATTTCTTAAAAAATTTAAAAGTGAAATATTTGCAAACCTGCAGTCTTTAATATTGCAAATCAGAAATTTGGCAACTCTTTTTTGAAATTTTAACTGCCACCTTCGTTGTCGGTAGCAACATCACTTAGAAATGTATCATTTATGTAATTTACTTTCCGAATTTAGACGTATGAGAAAACTACTGTTTTGATTTACACAGAAAAAGAAGGCATACATTTAAAAATACTATATGGTGGCCTTTTTTGGCCTAAACAAAGAGAATGGGAAGAAATAAAATTATTGCATATAAATAGATTCAGCTTATTTTTATTAGGGAAGATGAGACTTTGTTCAATGCAACATCTTTCAAAAGCTTAAAAAATCTTTAATTATAGAAATTCGTAAGTCTAAATGGACATCAACAATTCTTAACGGTAAGTTGGTGAATGCTAAAAAGCAAGATAACTCACAAGGGAAAATCATATATAACAGGATTCAAACGCAATGTGCTGGTCACGAGTAGATATAGAAGGATATTTAAAATAAATCATCTTCAGTGAAAAGATTTGATCAGTTACTGACCAATAAGAAGGTAACTCACCAAGAAACAATTCTCTAACCCCTTTGCTAATTTTTGGCATGGAATTCGGCCAGTACTAATACAATAATTGTTTGCCGTATGAAAATCTTCCAAATTTTAAAAGCTCTGCTTGACGTAGATGAGTTCAGGTTAGATTAAAAATCAAAATTTTATATAAAAAAATTACCGAAATTATCGAAAATGTTTTCTTATAACATTTAACCTCTCCGTTAAATAAAAAGTAGAATCTTTCAGAGTAAACAGTTCGAAGAAATATTATAATTAAGATAATTATGTTTACAAAAAATCTAATTGAAAGCCAACATTTGGTTATGGGGATTTTTAGCTTATTTCGATAACTTCGTGGCCTCTATAAATATACAGTCGGTGCTTGCTTTTTATTATCGTGTTAGACTCAAATACTAGAAAATTTTGCAATGCTTTTTTTTATTTCTCGAAATCTATCCCGCGGATCTAAGTTTGACATGCGCTAATGTGCTAAAACAAAGTTCGTTGGACTGACCAACGATATGGTGTGCATAACACATGGTTCAAAAGGTCTCAATTTTTTTTTTGCCAAATCATAATGTTTTTTAGATTTATTAGTGCGATTTACAAAAATCTATGATGACTATGAACGTTCTACTGTAATATATATAATGTAATATTGATATAAAATTAGCAAACAGATCTCATTTTTAGTCAACGTGTTGTGTAAAATGGATGCAAAAATTCTATTTGTGGTGCTTGGGTTTTTTACATTTGTGGCACTTAGTCAAGCGGGGAAATTTGTTAATATAAATGATCATCGCTACTATATAAGTCATCCGCTTAAGGTATATTTGTAAACAGGTTTTAAATGTCCTATCAATATTGCATATGTTATAAAATTTTTTTTTTTCAACAGAAAAATTGGTACGAAGCGCAACGTTACTGTATTTACCATGGCATGGTGCTTGTCGACATAAACACAGAAGATGAAAATAATCGAATTTTATCGATAATTAAAGATCCGGAATATATCAACGATGCAACGCCACATTTTTGGACGAGTGGAACCGATCTTGGTTCAGAGGGTCAATTTTATTGGGCCTCGTCTGGACATAGCCTAATCTTTACAGATTTTCCAGATCCAGGCCAACCAGACAATGCCGGTGGAAATGAAAATTGTTTAGAAATTCGCGGTGAGTTTGGTTGGAAATGGAACGACCATGTGTGCACAGAGAAAAAATATTTCGTATGTCGTGATTCAGTCGCATATCCATTCGCCAGTTCAAATTGTATAACTCGTTTGGGTGAGCATTGATTAAGACGAAATATATAAAAAAAAATGTGTCATCTACAAGATTTTGTTTAATTCTCAATTTTTTTAATTAAAATAATTCTCTGTTGTGTTCGTGTGTGTGCACGTACATGGAATTCCCCAATATGAGTGTTTGCGACAAAACAAAGTAACAAACAAGTAACTGATAGTAAAACGAAAGCAAATAAAAAAAAATGTATTATCGTGTGAGCGGTTGACCTCGAGTTAAGAGATTGAATCTCTTAAATGTAAATAGTTGGACAGATACAATACAAAACAAATTTACCAATCAGTATCTTCACTGCATTTGAGATGTCGCAAAGTTTTGTGTTGTGTTTGTTTACGCTTGCGCTTGTTGCACGTACAGTGGTGTGCGGTGGATATTATGTGGTTTCAAATAATCGATATTACGTTAGCTACCCACAAATGGTAAATATATTATCCGTCTATTAGCCAATATTAAATTAAATTACAACTATGACGCTTCTATATACATAACACAGGCAAATTGGTATCAAGCCAGTTCGATTTGTACCGCATTTGGCATGAAACTCATTGATGTTACATCGAGTGTGGAGAACAATAATGTTATCAGCGTAATACAACAAATTGAATTTGAAAGTGGCAATGTGCGTCGCATATGGACAAGTGGTACAGATTTGGGACAGGATGGTCGTTTTCATTGGGATTCGACAGGACATATTTTTAGTTTTGAAGATTTTCGATTTGGCCAGCCTGATAACACGAACAATATTGATAATTGTGTGGATATTAATGCTGATGATGAATTTAAATGGTACGACGAAGATTGTCTCCTAAAAAAATATTTTATTTGCGTTAAGCCAAAACAGCCAATCGTAAAAGGTTGTAAATGTATCAACAACTAATTAAAGGATGAAGGTTTAGTGTATACAACTCGTAAATGAAATGAATCTTAAAATTGAAATAAAGTTACAAGTTTTTTGGAAATTTTTGTGCTTTTTAGAATCGTGTAGATAGAATTAGCCATACACGTAGAGGATCCCTTTAGTTAAAATCATCTAAGCTCAAAAGAGGCTTTCGACCTTGATGTAGCTTTTGGACAAACCTCTCATCCATGCGCGCATATCGTTGGATATGATGAGCCCCAAATATTGCTTGTAAAATATTAACTTGTTTTTAGGTGAAAAGCTTCTATTTCGGTTGAGAACGCGGTGTAGTAGGCTGCCTACTCAACAGTCCCAACAGTCTAGCGAGAATATCCTGTTTTTATAATTCCATTGACGATCTCGGTGAGCTGTGTGGTACTTTTATCTGGCAAATTTCTTAGTACAGCGTTGCTATCGTAACCTGGAGCTTTTCTTTGTTATGATGCTGAAGAATGTTTTTACATAGTGAGAAGCGATTTCTTCTGCCATATTTGATTAGGATATTTAAAGAAGTTTCTGTATAGTTAGATGGCGCGCTAAATTGTTTACGATAACATGATGGCTTTGAAAACAAATTGAAGATTCATCTGAAATATTTTGTTAACATGAGCTTCAAATTTCAGCCAGTCAACTTGGGAGCAAACTATGTGTAAAACTCGAGGAGAATTGATCAACAAGATATTTTTTGGTAGGTTCCAATTTCTCATCGAGAAATCATTGTTCCTCTGACAATTTAGGCATTGAGGCCAGTTACCTAGGCCCGACCTTTTTTATTCTCTCAGGTGATACTGTGATAGCTCGTGTTTCACATTCAGCATATTTTTGAGTGAAGTGTCCTTATCAAATAACTCTTAAACGAGGGTATAATTAAAATTGCACTCGTTCCTTTATGAATTCATCATTTTGAAAAATATTACTAACACCTAGGTAAGTATTTTATATTTTCCCGTAGAGTCATCTCGATACCCTCTGCTATGAAAGTGGAGTATGCCCTCACATAACGTATGACAATTGGTTTTCCTCCGCGTGATAACCGTGATTGATTTACCACCACATTTAATCGACTTTCCGCAGTAGGTACCACATTCTTGATGTTAGGGCTCCCTCACCAGATTTATGCCTTCGCTTGCTTTGTTGCACTGACAGAAAGCAGAATACTGGTAAAATCATTTTCGAGCTTAAAACTTAGGCAAAAAGAAAGCCCACATTATTCTGAATATGCATAAAAAATGCTATAAAACACGTTACAGTGGTCCAATTTTGATGACCGATACCTTAATCAAAAGGTCACGATATCAGAAAATGCTGTTGCAAAATGCAGAAAGGCTTTATACGATAATGTTAATTTTTTATCAGTTATTACGTGCCTTGCCTTTGTTACTAAGCTTACAAAGATTGCCAAATTATTTTTTTTGCTGTCCTCTCGCACGCTTATAAATTATGCTAATAACTGCGCCAACATAATCAACTAGAACTAGAATTGCTGTTTAGTAAAAGCAGCTAGGTAGGTAAAACTAAGATTTCTTTAGTAGTTGTGGTTTTGTTCCTCTTGAAAGTAAGTCAAGTCTGTCAGGTTGTCGATTAACTATACGAGACTCCACAATTGCGACTTAAATTATCCAATATTAAAGCTGTTCTTTTATATGATGACAACCAGTCTAGGATTTTGGTTTGTCATGATGTGATTGAGTGTATTCATAATATGAATACATATAGTACTACCATCATAACAAAAAAAAAACAGTTTGCCCATTAATGTTCCAGATGTCCAGATTTGGCATGACTCAGATCGACCAGATGTCGATAGAATAGCGACATCTAGCACGTCAATGAGTTAACATACCATGGTAGTACTATGTGTATTTATATTATGGTGTATTTCAACAGTAGGTAAATAAAACAGATGAACACATTTCTAGTTTTGAAATAGTAAGTGACTTTAACGGTGCTACTTTAGACTTGTTGGTCGAAAATGACACCTGGATGCTATAGTTAATGACTTTTAAGATGCGTCAATGTTCCATATATATGCCTGATTGCTTGCATTACAGAAACCATGAATTTCTAATGGCTTATTCGTGACTTTTATCCATTTTTCAACCATTTGCTACCTTTAGCACTCCGTAATGTGGTATAGCAGCCATGTTATTGACTTTGTTGACTTGATAATTTTCGCATATGGCCCAGAGTAAAATTCTCTTCCATGGATTTTACCACGTGATTTTAGGTAAGCAAAATGCCCTATACAAAATAGACACAGTATGACTTTGATCTAATCTGTCACCGATTGAAGAGCCCTAAGCGCCTTAAACTTTTGCTACTTCTGGATATAAATATCAAAAAAAAAGTTATAGAACGTGATTTAAACCGAGGCCACTTTTTTAAAGGAAAAACCATTTCATGTTTATCCGCTAAAAGTTGGTTTAAACCAGACACATTTTATACGAATATATTGTGATTACGTATTCCTATTTTTAGCTGCATTCGTTCTAATCGTTACGCGAACATCGTTTTAAAAAATTGAGCTGATTGCAAAAGAAATAATAATAACCTTTACAAGAATTTCATACCGTTAGATCATAAATATAAGAATGTAAAACAGTTGCGGCAACCGTAATGAATAGTAGCCTTGTTGTTAACTTTATTGTTGACTTGATAATTCTCGCATTTAGTGGGATTGCTTTGGTTTGAAGCTGGAAGCATGACCAGCTTACCTGTGGAACGCTCTAATCTCCCGGCTTTAGTTATTAGAGTAACAACGCGATGTCAATTTGGTTTTGGGTTGTAAGGACGCGATATTTAACATATGAGCGATTCCAAAAGTGTTGAGTCAATTGTTGTACCATCTACCATCTGGTTAGATATGAGGGATTAAGATGAGTAATGGTAATCTAGCGGGTATTTTTGCCACTGAATGACTGATCAGGAAGTGAAACGGGGTTCTAACATAGATATCTGAAGTTTGTAGTGTATATATTAGTCGGTAATTCAGCGTGAATATGGTTTTGACGGTAACCCACTTAAGATGCAACTTTGCAAATTTGAACCCCGTTTCTCAAATACCACCAAAATGTGGTGCTTTGGGAAGATTGCTTGTCATAAAATATTAATTGATTGTTGGTGCCTATAAAATTTTTGCCATTGTCAGTATAAATTCCTTGACAAATGCCAAGTGCGGCTTTGGATGCAGAACTACTGGATACTGTGTTCATAATGGCACCTCAGAATTGTATAAATGCGCCCGCTAACTCACACGGGAGCAAATTAATCGATGAAAGGAATCAAAGACTTAAGTGTGCTGGTTTTGCTTATGTTTCCTTTTGTTATAATTTGCATTATAACGCCTTGATTGAATTTCAGTTGAAACTGTTGAACTGTTTTGTATCTTGTGTGGAATAATTCTTCCCTCTTCAGTTGTAACGTTTACTCAAAATTTACCGGATAAAGCACAAAATGAAGGCTATATATGTTCATTGAAATTTTGTTATCAAAGAATATTTAGGCAGTAGTTCATCAAACCATAAAGTCTTGGTCATACTGGTAAATGTGAAGATCTTGCTGTTGGATTCTGTGATCGATCTGTAATTATATGATTATGCCATCTTTCGACTGATTGATGAAGCCAATGGGATGACAGACACTATTTGGGTCAATCCATCATGAATAGAGTTCAAGCCGAGGTATATATAGTGTTCTGACTAACCTTAACCAAATGAGTCCGGATTGTTTGCAATTATTTAGCTATTTTTTCAGAAAAAGGCTGACCCCATTCCAGAATGATAGCTTATAGTTGTTGGTTAAACATTTGATTATTGGAATCGTAACATCCATTTGAGGAGATTAAAGCCATGCTAAGATAGAAATACACCAATGGAATTGCTGAACATGATGAGATCAATAAATCGTCAATATAAAAAACATAGTGAGCAATCGCATTAGAAGCCCTGGAAAATCTGACTGGCTGTCAGCATGTCACCATATTTTTTTATGAACTCTCGTAGCTAAAAATTAGGTCGAAACCAAACTATATAGAAGCTATGGCAAAATTCATCATTTTTTAAATATAAGGTTTGCATTACAGTGTTATCAAATTAATCATCAAAGTACAAGCAGGTAGTAGAAGGATTCAGTAATTAGGATCTCGCACAGACCATCCAGTAGCTCAAAAAACTGAACTCTTATGAGAATGACACAAATGCAACCTACTTCAAAATTCATTTCTTTCATTATTATATCTCTAGATAATCTTGATTTAGAACAGTGCAAATTCTGACGAGGAATTAAGATCATAAAAAACAGATGGAAAATATAAAGTAAAAATTTTTAGGAGATAGCAGGAGTCAATCCATCGCAAGATTGGTACAAGTGGAGTGGAGATTAGAAAACTAATTGCAAGGAGTTTACAAATTGAAATTTTATTACTCAGTTGCTCCAGCAGTTCGGCACTGCATTGAATTTGAATTCATTAGCTCTTTTGTTTGTAGGCAAACCCGGTATCTTTCGATTTGAACGCTGCAACTGTATCCTCCGCCCAAAATGTTTAGTACTTTAATTATTTGTGAAAGCTCTCATAAAAACCCAAGATTTCATTTTCAACTGAGCTTTCCATTTAAGACATTTTTTAGAGCCCTTTCATAAACATGTCACATTATTTTTTATACCGTATTCCGAAGAAGGAAGTAAAATCATTTCTTATATTATCATTCACTCTTCTGAACTTAATAAAAATTTGCATTGTGACGCTAAATATAAGTAGAAAAAATTGTCTAACTTTTTTTAGCTTATTGCCAGCGGGTCAAAGCTCAAAATTACTGGATCAGAATCAATACCGTCTATATAAGGCATCGACATTTTAGGCGAGCACAAGTGTGTGAGTGTGTGTTGTTGCTAAATATTTACTTTATTGTTGTGGAAGATACGGCAAAAGCAATTACTGCCCGTAGATCTGTCTTCACCATATAGACCAATGACTTTGTTGGGTGTGAACCAGTGAAAGTGCCTATCTAATTGGGTGACGCTATCTCGTTAAATACGCTACTGTAGAAAATTTCGAATGTTAATGGCACTGACGACCACCATTAGTAATGATTAACGCTTGAACTTAATGGGTTTATATATTGTGATAAATTGACAAGATGCTAGGCTAATGAATATCCGACTGACAAATTTGACAAATCATTTTCTACTGGTGGCCTAGCTATATGGCAATTATGATGAACTCTCGACCTTATCATTGATAAGACTCATATTTAACTTATTTAAAAAAAATTATTTTAGAAAATGTTTTAGTCTTTTTAAACATACGCGCCATGAAGGTATTAATAATATGTGTTTTTGTTATCGTGTCACTGGAGTATGGAGTTTCCGCCAAGTACCAGACAGTTCAAGATAATCTTTATTATATAAGCGTCCCGATGAAGGTAAATTAGATCATGTTCTTATAACTCTATGTTGACACACTTGTATGTTTCTAGAAAAATTGGTACCAAGCACAAAGATACTGTCTACAAAACGGAATGTTTCTTGTGAGTCCGCAAACGGAATGGGAAAATGATATTTTAGTGCGCTTTATAAATTCAGACAACAACTACAATAATAAAACGTCAAACTTTTGGACGAGCGGTACAGATTTGGGTAGTAATGGTCATTATTATTGGGCGACAACTGGTGATGAGTTCGATTTTCAATATTTCCCTAGTGGATATCCTGATGGACATGGTCGTGAACATTGTATTGAATTTCGAGGAAATTTTCTATTCCAATGGAATGATGCAACTTGTGAATCGCATAATTATTTTATATGTCGGTCGACCAATTATCCCGTCAAAGCGCAAGATGACAGCGGACAACTTAATAATATTGGAATGACGACCCGCACTACTTTGGTTAATTAAGCTCAAATGTTTTGAAATGTTTTAAATGAATGGTATTTGTGTTTAATAAAAGATGCATTTTAGATGCGTATATTTACGTATGGTCACAGATCAATGCATTTTTGATAAGACTTGAATGTGTTTAATGTTTTGATCTTCTTTAAAAACTCTAGAAAATGCATTTGTATTTAATTCAATATCCAATCTATATGTCACCTCAAAAAGTTTGTGTTGCTCAATTTATTTTTCCTGTAAAAGGGTTTGCTTGCAAAGATTAACAATTCTAATGATACGCTTTTTGTGCATCAGTTAGTAGTTGGTCAATTGCTTACTATACGCCATAATTATACTACTTATATCAATGCGTAAATGTGAGTTGCTCAATATTTATATACTACTGTACAAAGATGTATGTCACGCAACATGTTCATTATAATAAAAATTTTGGGACCACATTCCAAAATTTAATAATAATTAATATTTATTTGGGAATTTGGTTTTTTAATGATTTTGTACTTTGGTATTTGTTGATTCCCATCTGATAAATAAATCATACATTTTTAACCTATTAATAAATTGCATTACATAAATATACTGAAATGGTCAAAAGGTAGGCGCACCAACTGTGGAAAATGTATTTACACGAAAAAGCAAATACATAAATGTAGGGCGGGAATAGGACAATAGAATAGAATTGATGATAAAAATATTGATTTTTATTAATAATGCGCTATGTATGACCTGAAATTTAACAGTGAATAACTGATTTTTTCCATTTAGTTTTAACCATAATAATACTAAATTAAGATCAGTATAGAGCTTTTTGTATAAATCCAATTAGAATATTAGAGTTCGTAAGTTTTTTACGAAAAAGCTTTACGTTGTGCAACATTTTTAAAAACCACCCTTGAAACCTGACGTTGGTTTATTAAACCAAAAATTTCATAACAGGAGAACTAGTGGCAATTGTTAACTTTTTAATAAAACTGTTTTCTTTGAGAAGCTTCAAAAGTTCAAAAGCGAAACTATTTCAAGTTTAAAAAGCTTCTACATAAACTGCTTAACGTTACTTGCTAATGAAAGTTTAACTCATCAAAATTTCTCTACAGTAGAAATTTTCTGGAAAAGATTTATTTTGTTTTGAATTTAAAGATTCCCTAATATATTCCCTGTAATATATTCAAAACAAGCTTATTTTTTCAGAAGCTTCATTTAAATCTTAATTAAAATTTAAAATTATTTTCAACGCATTATGAAAAGCTTTCAATTAAGCTCAAAGCTTTCAAATAAATTAAGTGAAGTTTGCTTTTAATAAAAAGCTCTGTGTAACTTTCTATTAGAAAAGTTTGAATTTCACTACAGTAGAAATGGGAAGTAGAAAACAGCTTAAAAATACGAAAATAATAAATTTTTCCGTATCAAAAAGCTAAAATCATGAATCCTAGTCGATTTCAAAAGCTTTCATAGATGCAATTGCTAAAAAATAAAACAATTTTTTTTAATACTGCATAAACCATTTTCCAAGGTAATCTTTATAATGAAATTTTGCACAAGCTTATAAAACAGTTAACTTTTAGAAACCTTTCGACTTAGCTATTATTGAAATTTTGGAAACTCTCTTAAGTTTAGAGTCATATCTTTCCTAGCAAGTTCGTCTTTCCTGTCCCTTTGACGTCCGTGTGACCAGTAGTACAGATGATCTAGATGTAGAAATTCTCACTCATCTTGTTAAAAGATGATCGGAAACCAAACGTCACCTTTGACGCCAAAGAAACTGCTTCCAGCGGGTTGCTTGAATTCCCAAATATATTGCAATATAATTTGTGGACATCAAATTATGCCTTAGCCAAATCAGGACTTCTTCAATCACAATCACTTAAATTGGTACACGCATTCAATAAATTACAGAATGCTTCGGCTTTCAGTGAAGAACTGCATATCTCCAGTTTTCAATGTTTATTCATTCTGCCAAGTTTTTCTTGAAAAGAATAAGGTTTGAAAACTGTTTTCAAAGCATAATAGTGCTTCGAAGAAATTTCTTTTGAGGCACATCAATGAATCAAGTGGCTATATAAGCTGCTATCTGCTTACCAAAAATATTGAAGAAGATAGAACATAACCTTAAAGACACCCATAGAGGTCTTTGCGTCTCGTTTATGACTATGCAAACTATTCTTTGCTGTTTCTCTATACTTTGTTTGGTAGTTGGCTTCTCCAGAGTTGACCGCCAAATGCTCACTCCATATATACATCGCTTTAGTACCTAATTCTTTGACTGTTTAATTGGGCTTATAACAGGTAGAACAAAATCTTAGGGAGTAAACATTTTAGATTTTAAATTTATTCGGACGTAGTACCAGATCTGACTTAGATGGGTTTATTCCCAGTTCACACTAGCTGGCCTACATTGTAATAATTAGGAGTGCATTCATCATTACCTGCTTAATTTGAATAGATATTTACTAGAGATAGTGATTTCCGGCTCATCAGTTTTCGTTATTCTTCCTAAACCTTTTTCCTTTAGTTCCAAAAATAATCAATTTGTCACTATGTTTTATAAAAGGAAGACATCACACATCCTTAGGGGGACTTCTAAATGCCAACCTCTTCAAAAAGTATTCAATAGAAGGAATGAGAGTGTTAGAGGTCATAGGTCCTTAAGATTACTATGCAAGCCTTTTCTCGCTTGCTAAATAAAGACTAGGATTTCAATGAGAATTTCCAAAAATACCTCACTGGAAGCTGTTCATTAACCATTAGGCTTCATTAAATGCTTTATACTAGTTGGATTAGTAGAAGAATCTTACTAAGGTAAACAATTTTGGAAACCTCCTCCATTTTCTCACAAAGGAGTCACCAATTTCTTTGTGCCTTCTTTTATTCCTCCTATTTTAGTCTCAAGCCTCAGGGCAGATTCCGAGACTCCTTAATTTTCTTAGCTTTATTAAAAGGCAAGCAGAATAAAAGGGTCTCATCCAGAGCCTTCCTTCTGTTCCTTGTGATAAATGAGGGTTTTTGCTCAATATATCAAATAAATTGGATCATTTTGAGTAAGTTATTAAAAACTAACTCAACCTATTCTTTAATGTCGGTGCTTCTCCAGGTTGTGTGATTTGCGTTGACATCAGTTCCAAGTTGTATTGCAAATAGGAACCTCCTTTACGTAATTCGAGTTCCAGGTTGACTGCAATTATATTGATTAATATAGAGATCTATTAATGTCTAGAGAAAGAAGTAAATGATTTAGATAACTTTTCCAAAGAATAAAATATTATATTTTTTCATCCCGCGGCTGCAGATCCTGATATTACGTATACCGTTATTATGAGGAATTAACTTGAAACTTCCTACTCTTGGAAATTCAAGAAAGGGTTTTCTTACAAAGCTCAATTATTTCAAAAGCTTTTGAAATCCTTTATTGAAATTATGTGTTTCTCCATTTATTTAATTTCCTAATACTCTTTCTGAAGCCAACCCAAGCTAGTGATGTAGCGTAAAATGTCTTGCTCCTTGATACCCTCAAGATATGAAAGGTTATCCATTAAATTTTGCTGACGTCTTTGTGTCTTCTTAGTGCCAAACCCGACATGAGCATTGGAAGTGAATCGGTGTCCCCTCTTCCTCTTTGTATATACAGCCTTTTTAGAAGTCAGTGCTTTCCAGACTCATCCTTTTCACTTGTTCACTGAAAATGCAGTTTCTAGTGAGTTTACTAACGAGGGTTTCAGAGATATAAGTGTCCTGGAATGATCTAACTCCAGTCAACGGCACACTTGTCTTGCTCTCTCACATATGAGGTTGTTGTTCCACAATTGTTCACCTGCTCTGTAGCTTTCTTTGACTGCAGATTTCCGAGTAACTGGAGACTCAGATGATCTTAATATTGAATTTTTCCAGCGACCTGATTATGGCTTGAAATTCCTTGTGTATTGCACATATCGAATTATGACTTAACCAAGCCCTAAAACTTAATCGATATTATTTTAACTTGGTACACGTTGCATTATTCAGGTAGACTATCAGAAACTTCCATATTCAATATATTGCAGAATGCTTCAGCTTCAATTGTACCGTCTAGCTTGGAATCGTTCGTAAAGAACTGCATAGCTCTGGTTTTCAACCCATTCTTCAAAGACCCTCTGGAAGGGGATAAGTTTTGAAAATTTTTTTTGAAGGGTTACACTGCTTCTAATTCATTTCTACTAGCAAACATCAATGAGAATCCATACTGTTTTAGCTGCTATCTACTTACCAAAAATATCGAAGAAGCACGCGTAGGTGTTTTCCTAACACCTCGCTTAAGAACATTCATCTTCTTAGCTTCTTCTTTATCCTTATTTTTAGCCATTCTTAGCTTCTCCTTTATCCTATTTGGTGAGCTGCTTTGTTTAGCCATGAGAGACTAACTTTCGAGTTCTTCTGGATTTTTGTTGGTATGATCTAATCAGGGCTATCCGATTTAAATGGCTGAATCACTTTTATTACCAACAAAACTTGTTTTTACTGTGTTGTAGGTTTCAATGAGAAGTTTCAGAAATTAGTTATTGGAAGATGACCATGGACCGTCAGGTTTACGTAAATGACTTACACTAGTTGGATTAGTTAAGAATTTTCTTAAGACAGGAAATCTCTGAAACCTCATATATTTTTTTAAAGAAGAGTTTCCAAGAATTACTTTGGGTCTTTCTCAATCCCTTCGTTTATGGTGACTCATATACAAGTTCGAGTCCCGACACTCCAGATTTCAAGCGTTTGTGATAAAATCCACCATCAATTCAGATTCTCAAAGTATACTGATGATTTCTGCCCCCAGCGGCAAAAGTATTCTTTATACTTCCCAATATTTACATTATTTTGTACTTCTAGCGTTTCTGAACACTTTCTAGATAGTAGAGAAAACTTTTGTTGTAGATTTCATACTGGTTGTCGAAGAAGGAATAGTCCTTCATCACCGTCAACTTCTCAACCATATGAATAATGTTTTCTGAAGTGAATATCATCTAGAACTTTCCTGCTTTATCAAAACTTTCTGATAAATGAGGGTTCTTGCCCAATATTACAAATATAGAAGTTCGTTCTTAGCAAGTAATCAAACAATGAATTACCTCTTTTGTTAATGATGGTGATTCTATAGATTTTGTAATGTGATCCAAGTAGTCTTTCGTTGCTTCGTTTCGAAGTCTAGTTTTTGTAGATAATTCAGTAGAACCTCATTCTTCTGATTCATATAAGCTACACCCAACTTTCCCAGAGAAAGTAGGATTTGATTTACTTGGACCTAATTGAGTTTACGATATTTTATCCTTTCAACCTAAAGCCACATATTTTGTTATTATGTATATTAAGGTTCCTAGATTAGAATTACATCCTTATCGTTTTTAGTCAGTCTGCGGAGGTTAATCTGAATAACATTTTCCTGATTAATCACATTTAAATTTCTACATGGTGCAAAGGAAGTTGCTGGCCTCCTGTCCACCACTGGAACTCCAGTAATGCTCGAAAGGATGCTCAAATCTTTGTTTTAATATGTAAGTCCCATAAAAGCTTAAACATTTATTTTTATAAATTCTAAATAGTTCTAATGTTTTCAGGTGAGTAACAAACAAAATAATAATTCGCAATAAAGGGATATTTTCAGCATTCTGTGCTTATTATTTCACAGAGCTTTTAGAAAAAAATTTATGTTAAAATATTTCGATATCTTTTTTTAATTTTTTTACAATATCATTTTTTTACCAATATTAGATTTTTAAAAATCTTATTTAAAACTAAATTACTAGTTCAAAAAAGGATTAGTTGGTAGATTAGATTTTCACTAAAATAGATTGGATAACTAACCAAAATAAAAGCCGAGAGGCAAAGCCCTAATTTCAAAGTTTTTGTTAAATGTTACTTCAAGTTTTTTTTCTGGAAAACTTAGATTCCTCCTATGAAATAATCAAGTTTTGCTTATAATTTGGAACCGATCTAATCTCAATAATTTTTTTTATTAACTAGTTCTGACTAGTAACTAGTACTGGCAGTAACTGGCAAATCAAAATAGAGATGCACTTATAGTCTTGCTTTTAGCATATGAAAATGATTATTTATTTAAACTTTTAAGAAAAGCTTTATGTTCAAATCATATTTTTATTTCCTAATTATTTATTTCCCTTTATGTAAAGCTTTATAATGTATTTAATACTACTTCAGAAAGTTACATTTTCAAAAGTTTCACAAAAGTCTTAAACAGGTTTAACTTTAAATAAGTTTTAGAAGAATCTTTATTTTTATATACTGCCATTATAGTTTTGAATTTAAGCTTTATATTTTTTAAAGCGTTTCAATTAAAAAGTTCAACTGTCAAAAGGCTTCATGTTTAAAATTGTCATTTTTCTGACTTACATCTAAAATGACAATTTACATCTAAATACTTTTTAAAAAAAAAAGCTCATGTTTAAAATTGTCATTTTTCTGACTTACATCTAAAGTGACAATTTACATCTAAATACTTTTTAAAAAAAAAAGCTCTACTGTTTCTACTGAAACAAAGCTTGAAAAAAGCTTTCAAATAATCTTCTTAGTGCTTTTGCTAAAATTATTAATTTAAAATAATTATTAGACAACAACGCAGCACACACAGGCACGAATGGTGATAATTATGATGATCACAATTTGTCTTGAGCTTTTTTTCTTTCATTTTTGCTTGCTATGTTGGATGACAGGAAAATCATAAAAAATAAATTTCTTCGTACTCGTAATGGCTTGACACTATTTTTGTTTCCACTACAACGGGAAATTTTGTCATGATAAATTAGTTTTTTTTTTTGGGTAGTTTTCAAGACAAATATGAAAATTAGTTTTTTCTGTATGTATAACAAATGATAACAGAGATATTACTGTCGTAGAATAAATTTAATTTGAAACTTTATACTAATGAATTTTTTGTGTTGATGTACACCCCCCTAACCACTAAGTGGAGGTAATAATAAAATTATTTGTTTGTCTAATGGCTATGATGGAAACAATGGAAATATTCTGGATCACGGTGCGAATATCGGCTTACATCTAGATCGGCTTACATCTACCCAAACCTAACTGATTGTTAAGTCCTCTGATTGAATAATCAACTGAAAAATGATTCTACAGAAAGTTTAAGGTCTAGTGTTACTCTAGGTAAATGTTCTAAGCTTGGGAAATCGTAAATATAATTTCGCAATACTTAGGTAACCTATGTTTAGATGTAAACCCATGTATGTAGATCATCTTTGATATAAACCTTTAAAAATAAAGTCGGCTTAACACGCTCAGTGACATTGGCTTGAAGCAATTATTTTGCCGAGAAATTTCGATTCAAATTGTTTACCATTCTATTAAACTATACGATATGTCTTCCAGAGCTATAGCCTGAGGAATGCCAGTGTTACTATCATGAGAACGGAAAAACAGTCCCAAAAAATTCACATTTGTTGAAATGGGCGATAAGTAAAGGGTAGCTTTGCAAGTGGTTGCCATAGCTTTGCTACTTTTACACGTATCGCAAATAGAAACGAAATTCCTGCATTCCTAGAGCTATGGTCAAAAATAATATCGGCGCAACATCTTACAGATCTTACAAAAACATTTCCTGTTGTAGGCCACGGAAAACTCAAGTTTTCATTATGGAAGATTTTGCTCGGTTAGTTACTGATGGTTAGAAATGCAAGTTCACTGAATTTGGTCTGGTTGGTTTTTGAGCAAAGTTGCGGAACTGAGTCGGTCCAGGAATTCTTATCCTCAAATACGACGTTTACCGACTTCTTTGCGCATTTTACACAATTATGCTTTACGATATTATTATTTCCACATCCATAACATAAGATATGTTGAGAAGGTTTGTGACGGTCCTTAAATGCGTGAACAGGGTCATGAGTTCTAACGAGTATGACTAGTTTTCTTATCTGGAGTTAATTTGTTATTCTAGAGTTAAAGAGTATCGATTGAGGATGTAATGTTGATGACGGATATCTTTCCCGTATAGAGTTTTTGATCGCCTTGGATTTGAAAGTGGATTGTGGTCCTCATATAACGTATGCCACTGACTGATTTACCACCACATTTTTTTCGACCTTCCACAGTAGGTACCACATTCTCTGTCATTTTTGCTACCTTCTCAGCGGGAATGTTGTGCAGTACTATCGTAAAACCACCACGCATATAAAAAATTCTTAAGGTCTTATATGCAAATAAATGCCGCAATAGAAGAATTGATTCTAGCTTAAAAAAAGGAAAACTACAAGTTGCAATATCTTTGAATTTCATAATTCTTATGGCACATTTCTGAACTCTAATCTAGATGTCTAGAAAAAGCCCTAAACCAATTTTATTTTAATTAAATCCGTGATAAATAGGCGACAAAAAATGTATTAAGGGACCTTCTTGGTTTAAATTAGGAAGAAATCCACATTGGCTTTTACAAAAAAAATTTTAACTTCCAGTATCTAAGCAAAAACAGACAAACCAAGGTATTACGATGGCTTGTTTCAGACTAAAAAGAAAAATTCATAACGATAAGCTAAGATTAAAAAAATATGCCAGAGAATATAGACAGATATAGACAGAAATTTTCTTCAATAATACCTTAGAAATACCATCAACTCTGGTGGAATTCGAATTCTTTAAGGATTTAATAATATTAAAAATTTCAAATCCTGTTGTTGGAGTTAAGAAAAACTTGCACACTGGTTCCCGTTGGAAATAACAGGTTTTCCTTTAAACAATAATCATGCCCGTTTTCAATATTTTCATTACGTAATTGCATAGGTATCGAAGAAAAATGTTCGGCAAAAGCATTTGCAATGCTTCCATCAGTAAGGCAAGTTTTACCTGTGGATTTTTGGCTCTATATCCTCAAATATCATTAACGGGTTTCCATTGAGCTCTAATATCTCTTCCACAACTTTCAAATTTATTTTGGTAAAATAATCTAACTGTTTTTTTAATGCATTGGCTCACTTTCTTTTTTAGGCCACTATACCTTTTTTTAAAATTGTAATCATTCATTAGTACATAGTATATATATATATATATATATATATATATATATATATATATATATATATATATATATATATATATATATATATATATATATATATATATATATATATATATATATATATATATATATATATATATATATATATATATATATATATATATATATATATATATATATATATATATATATATATATATATATATATATATATATATATATATATATATATATATATATATATATATATATATATATATATATATATATATATATATATATATATATATATATATATATATATATATATATATATATATATATATATATATATATATATATATATATATATATATATATATATATATATATATATATATAACAATACACATATAGAGCATCCATAACAATTTGAAAGCTTTCACAAATTAAAAAGCTCTTTTTGTTGTATAAAATAAAAAATAATAAAAATCCTTTGAAAAATTGTCTTCATATCATAGATATTATCAACATAACAATGTTTGTTACAGTAAACTATATTCACAATGTTCAATGGCACTGTTTCTAAATTGCGGAGTTTCGAAGGCTTTAGAAAAATCCGATTTGGTCTGATTTAGGTCTTATTTGAGTCTAACCGTATTTAAGAGGGTAATAGTAAAAAGTAGTTCCAGGAATGTCACTTTTTTATATCGTACATGATCTACATATTATATGTAAATATTAAACAGGTTAAAAAAGAAAATGCAGAAAATTTTCATTCATATCGAGATAACAATACCTGTTTTGTCAGTGTCACAATATCATAATATCTTTGATGTGCAATGATATCGTTGATGAGTTCATTTAGGATGATTTTTAATTAGCTAATTTGAAAATCTATATTTAATGTCAGTTTTACTGGCATAATGGAAATTTCAGATTGGTTAATAATGGTAAAAGCAGCGCAGCTGGGAGCGGAAGGTAAAATTTCGAACCTAAATATAAGTACACTCAGTGGATTGCTTGATTGCTATCGGTAAATAGAACTATGACTCCACTTTGACAGTGGTTATAAAAGTAGTGCTAGAAGCAAAAGGGTCATCTAAGAGGTAGTAGATTCTTAATAATTAGGATCTCCAAATTTCCGATGGCAACATGTACTGTTGTTTTTATCCATTTGTGACGAAGTTAAAGTCAACGTAAATATTTTGTTGAACGAAGTCAATTCATCCCAGTTGGTTGCCGAATTGCAATTGATGACGTTAGTCCTATTACCTAAACACATTTACATAGATCTTGTGTACACACAAAACGCTTAAATCAACCCGTAAATGCGTTTTGTAATAAGGTCAGAAGGCAATTCGTACTCTATTACTTATGTAAAAAACAAATACAAAAGCACAAATATCGTTGTGTCTGTGGCTTGAAAATTGGTCCTCCTGTTTGGTCCCTGACTGTATAGATTGGTGATCGAAAAGAGCACGCGAAAACACTCTCTGCATTGGCTGCTTAACTACGAATTATTTCCTCTCCAAACCTTTATATTCCACCGGAAACGTCGTCCTCAGAAAAATATTCATCGTTACACGATCTTCACAATGTGTTAGCCAGAATGATACTTAAAAGCAGAACCATGAATACAGATTAGTGATCCAACGAATTTGTCGGGCACTTGTACTCCAGACATAAGATCACCTGGATTAGTATCAGTAGGTATGTGCTGCCAACTTTTTAATGATAACCTTTCATGTTTTGTAAACACTCGAAGTGAAAAGAAAACGCAACATTTAAAATGGCCAAAAACATTGTTGCTCATATTTTTAGGGGTGGTATTGTAAAATGCATGGCAACTGAGAGCAAATTAAGCTGTACTATACTTGATTCTTTATCATTATATCGTTACGGTATCAACAACAAAAGAAATCGATGAACAATTGAAAAAATTTTGGGACTAGAAATAGTAGACAATAAAACGCAATTGACCAAACAAAAAATGAAATGCGACAGTTTTTAGGGCAAAAGTTATACGCGCCAACTACTTTTGATCAATCTCCTTTCGAACTCTTTTTGGCTTCTCTAAACCTTTAGGTTCGACTACTTTAAATCAAAAAAGAGATTTTAAAAAAATCAGAAGTGTTTCTTTTCTCGATAGAGGGGAGAACTATGAAACAACATGCTCAATTAATATTCATGGATTTTGCAACTCCTATGAAAAAGTGTATGCTGCAGTTCTCTAAGCGAACTAATAAGCCAACGTAGCAAACCCAAGCCAGCTCTAATTTCATCAAATAAAAAAGTAGTTCCTTTTATATTCGTGGTAAATAGAATTTAAGAAATTCAAGCAAGACCAAGTCCAGTACCGTGGAGACATATAAGTTTTAACAAAAATCCTGCTGATTCTGCTACTAGAAAAGGTTCTCCAAGTGAATTAAAGAAACACACGTTATGGTGGATTGAATACTCAAAACTGACTGCAATAACCGTTTATAAATAAGAACAGTTTACGTCCAATATTGAAGCATGTGACTTCAGCCACAAGCTCCACTATAGTAAGTCACTTTGAATAGTTGATAGAAAGTATATACAAGGTAAAAAAAATATTTCGCATTGCTATTATTGGCACTTCATTAAAAAATGTATAAAAATGAAACCAGACAGCTATTGAGAAAGTGTCATACAATCAGGAAGAGAACTCCGTGATGGCCGTGATGCGGAAAAATTCAACGTAAATTATGTACATTGTGAGCATACGAAAATACGGATTAGTATCAGTAAAAAGTAATAAACTGTAACTTATCTTTTCATGTACAAACAAAAGATACTTTGAGAAGGAGAGGTTGCAAAGCCAAGAGTTAATTTGGAAATCTACAAATGCACAGTATGTATTCGTTTCCTGGCTAACACCAAGCTATAGTTGATGTATATACTACCAAAACATATGATAGATCCTTCACGTTCTTTCACACACTCGGAGAAAGACTTTGCAGGCCCTCTTCAAGTTAGAAACTTCGTAAAAATTACTCACATAAAAAAATGTTAATTCTGTTAAGCAACAGAGTTTATTATCGTTGAACCAGCGAAAGGACATCCTCATTCCACCAAGCCCAACCCTTAGAGTCAATGATGCCAGATCTGTCATAATTTGATTCCAAATCACCCTTTTTTGGTGCGCTTAGTCAAAATGACTATTATTACTCAAAATGACTATCACATTCAAATTTTGGGAAGACATTTTCTTGGTGGAATGAGGATGACTTTCAACAGTCTACATAAGAATATCTCAATTTAATCGATTAGATAGGTAGAACCTTGGATACCCACATGACAGTCACAATTAAATTCTGAGTGAGGATTCTACCGGAAATGATTCGTACCAATACGGGTTTTCATATCATAATTGACATATGGTTAGTCAACTTAATTTGTCCAACAGTCAGCAATACTAAGTTAGATCTCTACATTTAACAGTATATCAATATTTTCTAAATTGAAGAAATTCTAATCTCCTAGTGGAACAAGTGATTGAATACACGGTTCATTGGATATAACACCAAATCTATTATTTTAATTGCATAATTTTGATGTTCACTCTTCTTTGATATTACAGGATGAGACCTCATCGGACAAATTGTTGACAAGTTCAAATATTAGTATTGGTTTGCCAACAATATTAAACATAACATACATTGATTCGGCAACAAGTTTTCCCCCGTATACAAATTCAAGTTCACCACACTTTAATTTTGAATTCGAAATATTTTGTTCACATTTTAATTACATAAAAAAAAAAGATTAAATTTTTAATAATGCAAAACCACACACAGAGCATAATTATGCTTTTAATTTGTGAAAATTTAATTATAGAGTTACATCGGTGAAAAACGAAAATCGAGCTAATTAACAAAATGTAATATTAAATTATAAAATTATTTTTTTCGGTTTTTTCCTGCAAATTTTTTAATTGGACTTAATCAACTGAAGTATAGTAATAACAAGCCAATATTTAAATAAAAAAAGGGTTATCTATGGTAACATGCTATGCATGTAGGAGTGGGCTGGTTTAAAACAAATGTACAGCTCATTCCATGTTTGGTCGTTTCAACTATTATACAAAAACTATTTGCGATGTAATTATAGTTTAAGATTTTTGTTTAACCAATTTTTACCATCTCCCACCATCATCATCACTGCCGAGAAACTTGGGTGAACACAAAAGCCACGATGAAAAATTACGATGATCAAGATAATTATTCGGATGTTGATGATGATGACTCATTTAAATATTTTCATTCATTTCGAAATTCCAGGGAAATTAAAGATTAAACTCATTTATTTTAAATTACTGACGGATTTGTATTTTTGTTTTGTTTTGTATTTTGTTGGGTAATCAATCTTTTTCGCCTCCGCTTTTCCGCACACTCAAATGTGTTAATTATGATGGATATACAAGTTTTTTAAAGTAATGAATGGTGAAAACCGATATAATCAACATGGTGGCAGACTTTTTGTCATGTTGGTAGCATTTTTTGATTCATTTTAGCTCCATCTTAATGAAGGATGTTAGGGTTCCCTTATGGAGATGCGTTGAGACAGGTTTTGCAACCAAAACAATATAACACCATATTTAAAGAGATACTTCTTTTATCGTTAGTTCAATGTTATCATCACTACATGCACTTTTTTTAGGACTGGACATTCAAGGTTTACTATTAAATTCATACAGCAGATAATACAATCGATTATCATTTTTGACAATGATTGAGTCATCAATAAAGATAATGTAGAAAAGCAAATGTCATGACTAGTGATTTTGCTTTCTTTTTAAGGGCAAATAATAAATTTGATAACTGGGAGCTCATTGCTTTGTAGCAATCTATATTACAAAATATTCTAATTGATTGATTCATTCAGATGTACGGCCAAGAATTAACTAGAAACTCTTGGAATGTTAGGCACCACCGTGCACCGGTGTAACATATAACAATATTGCAGAATCGGATTATAATATAATAATATAATAATATAATAATATAATAATATAATAATATAATAATATAATAATATAATAATATAATAATATAATAATATAATAATATAATAATATAATAATATAATAATATAATAATATAATAATATAATAATATAATAATATAATAATATAATAATATAATAATATAATAATATAATAATATAATAATATAATAATATAATAATATAATAATATAATAATATAATAATATAATAATATAATAATATAATAATATAATAATATAATAATATAATAATATAATAATATAATAATATAATAATATAATAATATAATAATATAATAATATAATAATATAATAATATAATAATATAATAATATAATAATATAATAATATAATAATATAATAATATAATAATATAATAATATAATAATATAATAATATAATAATATAATAATATAATAATATAATAATATAATAATATAATAATATAATAATATAATAATATAATAATATAATAATATAATAATATAATAATATAATAATATAATAATATAATAATATAATAATATAATAATATAATAATATAATAATATAATAATATAATAATATAATAATATAATAATATAATAATATAATAATATAATAATATAATAATATAATAATATAATAATATAATAATATAATAATATAATAATATAATAATATAATAATATAATAATATAATAATATAATAATATAATAATATAATAATATAATAATATAATAATATAATAATATAATAATATAATAATATAATAATATAATAATATAATAATATAATAATATAATAATATAATAATATAATAATATAATAATATAATAATATAATAATATAATAATATAATAATATAATAATATAATAATATAATAATATAATAATATAATAATATAATAATATAATAATATAATAATATAATAATATAATAATATAATAATATAATAATATAATAATATAATAATATAATAATATAATAATATAATAATATAATAATATAATAATATAATAATATAATAATATAATAATATAATAATATAATAATATAATAATATAATAATATAATAATATAATAATATAATAATATAATAATATAATAATATAATAATATAATAATATAATAATATAATAATATAATAATATAATAATATAATAATATAATAATATAATAATATAATAATATAATAATATAATAATATAATAATATAATAATATAATAATATAATAATATAATAATATAATAATATAATAATATAATAATATAATAATATAATAATATAATAATATAATAATATAATAATATAATAATATAATAATATAATAATATAATAATATAATAATATAATAATATAATAATATAATAATATAATAATATAATAATATAATAATATAATAATATAATAATATAATAATATAATAATATAATAATATAATAATATAATAATATAATAATATAATAATATAATAATATAATAATATAATAATATAATAATATAATAATATAATAATATAATAATATAATAATATAATAATATAATAATATAATAATATAATAATATAATAATATAATAATATAATAATATAATAATATAATAATATAATAATATAATAATATAATAATATAATAATATAATAATATAATAATATAATAATATAATAATATAATAATATAATAATATAATAATATAATAATATAATAATATAATAATATAATAATATAATAATATAATAATATAATAATATAATAATATAATAATATAATAATATAATAATATAATAATATAATAATATAATAATATAATAATATAATAATATAATAATATAATAATATAATAATATAATAATATAATAATATAATAATATAATAATATAATAATATAATAATATAATAATATAATAATATAATAATATAATAATATAATAATATAATAATATAATAATATAATAATATAATAATATAATAATATAATAATATAATAATATAATAATATAATAATATAATAATATAATAATATAATAATATAATAATATAATAATATAATAATATAATAATATAATAATATAATAATATAATAATATAATAATATAATAATATAATAATATAATAATATAATAATATAATAATATAATAATATAATAATATAATAATATAATAATATAATAATATAATAATATAATAATATAATAATATAATAATATAATAATATAATAATATAATAATATAATAATATAATAATATAATAATATAATAATATAATAATATAATAATATAATAATATAATAATATAATAATATAATAATATAATAATATAATAATATAATAATATAATAATATAATAATATAATAATATAATAATATAATAATATAATAATATAATAATATAATAATATAATAATATAATAATATAATAATATAATAATATAATAATATAATAATATAATAATATAATAATATAATAATATAATAATATAATAATATAATAATATAATAATATAATAATATAATAATATAATAATATAATAATATAATAATATAATAATATAATAATATAATAATATAATAATATAATAATATAATAATATAATAATATAATAATATAATAATATAATAATATAATAATATAATAATATAATAATATAATAATATAATAATATAATAATATAATAATATAATAATATAATAATATAATAATATAATAATATAATAATATAATAATATAATAATATAATAATATAATAATATAATAATATAATAATATAATAATATAATAATATAATAATATAATAATATAATAATATAATAATATAATAATATAATAATATAATAATATAATAATATAATAATATAATAATATAATAATATAATAATATAATAATATAATAATATAATAATATAATAATATAATAATATAATAATATAATAATATAATAATATAATAATATAATAATATAATAATATAATAATATAATAATATAATAATATAATAATATAATAATATAATAATATAATAATATAATAATATAATAATATAATAATATAATAATATAATAATATAATAATATAATAATATAATAATATAATAATATAATAATATAATAATATAATAATATAATAATATAATAATATAATAATATAATAATATAATAATATAATAATATAATAATATAATAATATAATAATATAATAATATAATAATATAATAATATAATAATATAATAATATAATAATATAATAATATAATAATATAATAATATAATAATATAATAATATAATAATATAATAATATAATAATATAATAATATAATAATATAATAATATAATAATATAATAATATAATAATATAATAATATAATAATATAATAATATAATAATATAATAATATAATAATATAATAATATAATAATATAATAATATAATAATATAATAATATAATAATATAATAATATAATAATATAATAATATAATAATATAATAATATAATAATATAATAATATAATAATATAATAATATAATAATATAATAATATAATAATATAATAATATAATAATATAATAATATAATAATATAATAATATAATAATATAATAATATAATAATATAATAATATAATAATATAATAATATAATAATATAATAATATAATAATATAATAATATAATAATATAATAATATAATAATATAATAATATAATAATATAATAATATAATAATATAATAATATAATAATATAATAATATAATAATATAATAATATAATAATATAATAATATAATAATATAATAATATAATAATATAATAATATAATAATATAATAATATAATAATATAATAATATAATAATATAATAATATAATAATATAATAATATAATAATATAATAATATAATAATATAATAATATAATAATATAATAATATAATAATATAATAATATAATAATATAATAATATAATAATATAATAATATAATAATATAATAATATAATAATATAATAATATAATAATATAATAATATAATAATATAATAATATAATAATATAATAATATAATAATATAATAATATAATAATATAATAATATAATAATATAATAATATAATAATATAATAATATAATAATATAATAATATAATAATATAATAATATAATAATATAATAATATAATAATATAATAATATAATAATATAATAATATAATAATATAATAATATAATAATATAATAATATAATAATATAATAATATAATAATATAATAATATAATAATATAATAATATAATAATATAATAATATAATAATATAATAATATAATAATATAATAATATAATAATATAATAATATAATAATATAATAATATAATAATATAATAATATAATAATATAATAATATAATAATATAATAATATAATAATATAATAATATAATAATATAATAATATAATAATATAATAATATAATAATATAATAATATAATAATATAATAATATAATAATATAATAATATAATAATATAATAATATAATAATATAATAATATAATAATATAATAATATAATAATATAATAATATAATAATATAATAATATAATAATATAATAATATAATAATATAATAATATAATAATATAATAATATAATAATATAATAATATAATAATATAATAATATAATAATATAATAATATAATAATATAATAATATAATAATATAATAATATAATAATATAATAATATAATAATATAATAATATAATAATATAATAATATAATAATATAATAATATAATAATATAATAATATAATAATATAATAATATAATAATATAATAATATAATAATATAATAATATAATAATATAATAATATAATAATATAATAATATAATAATATAATAATATAATAATATAATAATATAATAATATAATAATATAATAATATAATAATATAATAATATAATAATATAATAATATAATAATATAATAATATAATAATATAATAATATAATAATATAATAATATAATAATATAATAATATAATAATATAATAATATAATAATATAATAATATAATAATATAATAATATAATAATATAATAATATAATAATATAATAATATAATAATATAATAATATAATAATATAATAATATAATAATATAATAATATAATAATATAATAATATAATAATATAATAATATAATAATATAATAATATAATAATATAATAATATAATAATATAATAATATAATAATATAATAATATAATAATATAATAATATAATAATATAATAATATAATAATATAATAATATAATAATATAATAATATAATAATATAATAATATAATAATATAATAATATAATAATATAATAATATAATAATATAATAATATAATAATATAATAATATAATAATATAATAATATAATAATATAATAATATAATAATATAATAATATAATAATATAATAATATAATAATATAATAATATAATAATATAATAATATAATAATATAATAATATAATAATATAATAATATAATAATATAATAATATAATAATATAATAATATAATAATATAATAATATAATAATATAATAATATAATAATATAATAATATAATAATATAATAATATAATAATATAATAATATAATAATATAATAATATAATAATATAATAATATAATAATATAATAATATAATAATATAATAATATAATAATATAATAATATAATAATATAATAATATAATAATATAATAATATAATAATATAATAATATAATAATATAATAATATAATAATATAATAATATAATAATATAATAATATAATAATATAATAATATAATAATATAATAATATAATAATATAATAATATAATAATATAATAATATAATAATATAATAATATAATAATATAATAATATAATAATATAATAATATAATAATATAATAATATAATAATATAATAATATAATAATATAATAATATAATAATATAATAATATAATAATATAATAATATAATAATATAATAATATAATAATATAATAATATAATAATATAATAATATAATAATATAATAATATAATAATATAATAATATAATAATATAATAATATAATAATATAATAATATAATAATATAATAATATAATAATATAATAATATAATAATATAATAATATAATAATATAATAATATAATAATATAATAATATAATAATATAATAATATAATAATATAATAATATAATAATATAATAATATAATAATATAATAATATAATAATATAATAATATAATAATATAATAATATAATAATATAATAATATAATAATATAATAATATAATAATATAATAATATAATAATATAATAATATAATAATATAATAATATAATAATATAATAATATAATAATATAATAATATAATAATATAATAATATAATAATATAATAATATAATAATATAATAATATAATAATATAATAATATAATAATATAATAATATAATAATATAATAATATAATAATATAATAATATAATAATATAATAATATAATAATATAATAATATAATAATATAATAATATAATAATATAATAATATAATAATATAATAATATAATAATATAATAATATAATAATATAATAATATAATAATATAATAATATAATAATATAATAATATAATAATATAATAATATAATAATATAATAATATAATAATATAATAATATAATAATATAATAATATAATAATATAATAATATAATAATATAATAATATAATAATATAATAATATAATAATATAATAATATAATAATATAATAATATAATAATATAATAATATAATAATATAATAATATAATAATATAATAATATAATAATATAATAATATAATAATATAATAATATAATAATATAATAATATAATAATATAATAATATAATAATAATATAATAATATAATAATATAATAATATAATAATATAATAATATAATAATATAATAATATAATAATATAATAATATAATAATATAATAATATAATAATATAATAATATAATAATATAATAATATAATAATATAATAATATAATAATATAATAATATAATAATATAATAATATAATAATATAATAATATAATAATATAATAATATAATAATATAATAATATAATAATATAATAATATAATAATATAATAATATAATAATATAATAATATAATAATATAATAATATAATAATATAATAATATAATAATATAATAATATAATAATATAATAATATAATAATATAATAATATAATAATATAATAATATAATAATATAATAATATAATAATATAATAATATAATAATATAATAATATAATAATATAATAATATAATAATATAATAATATAATAATATAATAATATAATAATATAATAATATAATAATATAATAATATAATAATATAATAATATAATAATATAATAATATAATAATATAATAATATAATAATATAATAATATAATAATATAATAATATAATAATATAATAATATAATAATATAATAATATAATAATATAATAATATAATAATATAATAATATAATAATATAATAATATAATAATATAATAATATAATAATATAATAATATAATAATATAATAATATAATAATATAATAATATAATAATATAATAATATAATAATATAATAATATAATAATATAATAATATAATAATATAATAATATAATAATATAATAATATAATAATATAATAATATAATAATATAATAATATAATAATATAATAATATAATAATATAATAATATAATAATATAATAATATAATAATATAATAATATAATAATATAATAATATAATAATATAATAATATAATAATATAATAATATAATAATATAATAATATAATAATATAATAATATAATAATATAATAATATAATAATATAATAATATAATAATATAATAATATAATAATATAATAATATAATAATATAATAATATAATAATATAATAATATAATAATATAATAATATAATAATATAATAATATAATAATATAATAATATAATAATATAATAATATAATAATATAATAATATAATAATATAATAATATAATAATATAATAATATAATAATATAATAATATAATAATATAATAATATAATAATATAATAATATAATAATATAATAATATAATAATATAATAATATAATAATATAATAATATAATAATATAATAATATAATAATATAATAATATAATAATATAATAATATAATAATATAATAATATAATAATATAATAATATAATAATATAATAATATAATAATATAATAATATAATAATATAATAATATAATAATATAATAATATAATAATATAATAATATAATAATATAATAATATAATAATATAATAATATAATAATATAATAATATAATAATATAATAATATAATAATATAATAATATAATAATATAATAATATAATAATATAATAATATAATAATATAATAATATAATAATATAATAATATAATAATATAATAATATAATAGTATAATAATATAATAATATAATAATATAATAATATAATAATATAATAATATAATAATATAATAATATAATAATATAATAATATAATAATATAATAATATAATAATATAATAATATAATAATATAATAATATAATAATATAATAATATAATAATATAATAATATAATAATATAATAATATAATAATATAATAATATAATAATATAATAATATAATAATATAATAATATAATAATATAATAATATAATAATATAATAATATAATAATATAATAATATAATAATATAATAATATAATAATATAATAATATAATAATATAATAATATAATAATATAATAATATAATAATATAATAATATAATAATATAATAATATAATAATATAGTAATATAATAATATAATAATATAATAATATAATAATATAATAATATAATAATATAATAATATAATAATATAATAATATAATAATATAATAATATAATAATATAATAATATAATAATATAATAATATAATAATATAATAATATAATAATATAATAATATAATAATATAATAATATAATAATATAATAATATAATAATATAATAATATAATAATATAATAATATAATAATATAATAATATAATAATATAATAATATAATAATATAATAATATAATAATATAATAATATAATAATATAATAATATAATAATATAATAATATAATAATATAATAATATAATAATATAATAATATAATAATATAATAATATAATAATATAATAATATAATAATATAATAATATAATAATATAATAATATAATAATATAATAATATAATAATATAATAATATAATAATATAATAATATAATAATATAATAATATAATAATATAATAATATAATAATATAATAATATAATAATATAATAATATAATAATATAATAATATAATAATATAATAATATAATAATATAATAATATAATAATATAATAATATAATAATATAATAATATAATAATACAATAATGTAAAAAAAATAAAAAGTAAAAATAAAATAAAATTTAACATTAAAATCAAATGAAACAACCGTTAAACTAACAAAATACGCTATTTAACTACACAAAAAACAAATTGTGAAATTTTTAATCGAAATGAATATAAATTTTTATAAATTTTGAATTATAAATGTTGCAAAAATCTCAAAGTCATATAGATTTCAAAATATTGTGTTTTAAAATTTGAATTCGAGCTGTCCAAGATTCAAAAATGTGAATTTTTAATGTCTCAAGTCTGCCTAATAATGTGACCGATTGGAATTGTTGAAACTAATAACTGTAGATTTTGAAAAGTAAATATATATTCTGTACCAAAATTAATTTCAATAGCTTAAATTTTGGAAAGAATACTATTTGATCAATACAATCTTTCTTAACTGCAATAAGGCTTCTTGAATGAAATATAATTTTTAAAACATACAACCTAAATTATACAGAAATTGGAAGGCAATACCTATAGATTCCAAAGAAAAAGCAAAAAATCTAATTCTATAATTGAGCACGAGAATTTGACGCCACTGGGAAGTTTATTAAAAACATTAAAGCTCCAATTATTTTGTTGCTTTTCGGAATAGGTTAAAAGGTTATATTTTATAGATCAGACCCGTTGTTACTTAACAGATATTACACTCGTTTTAATTGATTTTAGTGCATTCCTCTACGTTGGTACCATGGCGTTATGCTAACAGTCCGACAAATATATAAATGTATTATCTGCTTCATAAATATTTGTTATCCATACACACACACGTATATATACATAAGATAAACATTCACAAAATAATGTAGCACACAATGCTAATGTAAGGAAAAATCGGCACAACAATACAAAAAATATCAAATTCTCGATAATCCGCATTACCTTTGTTAAGCATTTCAATCTTTTTACTATATATAGGCACACAACAATATTTTCCAAATTGATTTTGATTTTCTTTGTTTCGCATTTTCCTAGAAATCAAATTTTTGCCGTAACACACAACCTAAATAAAAAAATCTATTACCTAACCCAATACCCCATCTTTCATCATCCTGAACACGAAAAATACATAACATTTCAGGTACGAATGTGTAGGGAAGATTCAATCCTATATCTCTCCGTTTCCTACATCGACATAGTGGAAAAAATTTATGATTTTTTATTCAAATAGTTGTGTTGTGAAAATGGTACATTTTATTTTCTACCTTTTCAATTTCCTTTCAATTTTATCCCTATACACATATTACATAAATATACATATCGGTAACTGGAAAAAATACCGACACGAATTCTAACGTTTAGTCTTTTCTATAGAGGGACAAATAAATTTTGGCAAATTTAAATAAAAACTGCGGATCTGCAAGGACTTTACCTTTTAATAACAAGTTACCGTTATTGGTCGAAAAAAGTGGCTTGGTCACACATACATACATAAAAAATATTATTTTAAATGGCGCACAAAAATAAATCGACGAGTTAGACAACAAGAAATGATGTGAAAAAAATTACTTATGCTTATATATTTGTGCCTTCGTGACGAAAAAGATGAATTTTGTTTATCTCTTCGTTTTTTCGATAGTATCACGTGATATTCGTGAAGGAAAAAAAGTCAGATATCTAAATTCACCTTAAACTACTCGTATGTCTGAATTTATTCAAGGTGGCGATATATACATAAATATCCGTATATCCGTTACTATCATTTCTGTTTATGCTTAGAAAACGTCGGAAAACGAGTTGTATGGAAAAGCACATTTAAGTACACCGAGGAAAAGGATATATGAAGTGAAATAATAAAAACTGTAATAATTCGATATTGGTAATACAACTATACTTTGTGAAAATTTTAGAAAAATAAATCCTTCGAGGATATTTAAATAGTCTTAAAAGTATAACAAAAGGAAAACACTAAAAATCTACTTTGGTTTGGTTAAGAAACGTTTCAGCAATTTACTATTGATTCCGTGTTATTGATCGAGAAAAAACAAAGTGGAAAACATTTTATTGGTAAGCGCTTGCCATCGTTATTATCTATTATATGATCGAAGTTCAGAGAAGATTTATTTTACCGTTCTTCCTCTTATTACGTACATCCAAAGGTATTACATGGGTCATTAACTTTCTAAACACACATACACTACATCTATACATAATATAGAGAATTTTCTAATACTTTCTCCAATCTATTTGAAAAGATAATTTTTTTATGGTAGATTAGGAAATATCAATTTATGAAAAATTGATACATATGTATTATGTACGGTCTTCTGCCTCCTTATATTATTTGTGTATAGAATACAAAACAGGATTATCGAGATGTGTTCAGTGAGCGTGCTTTGTGTTATGAACAAGAAATCGAAAAATAGTTCATTAAAAATTTTGTTTTAGTTGTAAAATGATTGTTTGGCTCGATTACGAGGATTACATCTAAAAATGACAGTAAATAATTTTCATTTAGTATCGAGTGGTTATCCGGCAGAAACCAATTTACTCCATGATATTTCCGTATATTTCTTTCCATTGCAAACAATCCATATTACAATTTTCACTTTTCATTTTTATAAATTTTTTGCATTGCAATTTTCCTACTCCAGAAATTATGTTTTTTATTTACTAGTTTTCTTTAATAAATTCAAATTGAAAATCATGGAAAATTGTAAACAAACTATAGATACTAATGTAGAAAAATAATCAGTTTTATCGGCCACAGTTGGCCTTTACTGTATCACCTGTTTCAAAATTGTTGGCACAGTTCAATCATTTTTTGTGAATCTGTAAAGGCTTACTATTTTACAAAAAATTAATTTGTGAAAATGTATGAATATTTTATAGCAGCATTAATACTGATGTCAATAGCTATCAATTAAGGTATATCAGGCATCAAAATCGGACCACTATTTGGCTATCAATATTTGGCACTTTTGGCCATCAATATTTGTCGAACTAGGAATTTTATAATTTTTCTGACACCCAAAATTTTCAACGTATCAACCGTTACAGCAACATTGGTAAAATTTTACAAATAAGCTCATGGTGTCAACATTTTTATACATTTGGGTATCTCGAAATAAGTTGACAAAAAAAAATGCAGTGGATACTAGTCAATTTATCCTATAGGTGTGAATGTAACGGTCATAGCATTAAACTATGAATTTAAATACCTCAAAATTTTTGGATTGTTAATGGCTGACGATTGATGACAAAAATATTTCACGCATGAATTCCGCTTCAGAAAGTGAATGGTAAAAATATTTCGCAGATAATTGGCCTTCAAGTCGTGAGCAATTCATTGGTCCATTCCACACAACGGGTTGGGATTTATGTGGATCACATTCGGTCATAAAAATTAGCGAAAGGAGACGTATGTCAAGGTTCGAAACAGTGAATCTTGAAGTAGTTAAAGATGCCACTTCCGATACGTTCATAGCTTATTTTAAATTTTTTTACAGTGGAGGTTTATTTCACCACGGACATCAAGTTGACGATGACTCTGAGAATCTGGTGTCAACTTACCTAAAAATAATTTTTGGTTCTCAAATTTTATCACTAAAACTACTATAAACATTAGAAGTTCAAATTTATTTAGTGATGAACTCAAGGCTTATGTTTGGACTGTCATGCGATCCTAATGATCAGTAACTCACATCCGGCAATTCTTAAGGATGGCAGAAGTGATCCAGGCCTCTGCATAAGTCACTGGCTGATAATGCTTCATTTAGTTTGTTACTATTGTATTTTAGCTTGCCTTAAGCAATAACATCACTATTTTACTGCAGGAAGTGTTCGTTTTATACTAATGAATGCATGGTGTTCATAATTTTAACTACTTCACTCGGTTCCTTTGTGTACTAATCTGCGTAGTGGATCAGTTAGATCATATTTCCCAAAGTACTTCACTTACCAAATACACACTGCATTTCCTTAATACTATAGTTAGCCGTTCCTTACTCTGGTTTGTTTCTTTAATTTTTTCATGATCAGTTCTGTATCCATAAAAAAATTATAAAGTAACTTGATAGTTGTTTTTAATATGACAAAACAAATAGGATTTGTTAAAATAGGATTTGTCTCAATTTTACATACACCCTCTCTTTTGTTAATCGTTTGGTAACAGTTCTTGTACTTTTCTTTAGTCATTAATTCACAGATGCATGAATAAATCATCCAATGCTTCTTGGCAATTATATTATATTATTATATTATTATATTATTATATTATTATATTATTATATTATTATATTATTATATTATTATATTATTATATTATTATATTATTATATTATTATATTATTATATTATTATATTATTATATTATTATATTATTATATTATTATATTATTATATTATTATTTTATTATATTATTATATTATTATATTATTATATTATTATATTATTATATTATTATATTATTATATTATTATATTATTATATTATTATATTATTATATCATTATATTATTATATTATTATATTATTATATTATTATATTATTATATTATTATATTATTATATTATTATATTATTATATTATTATATTATTATATTATTATATTATTATATTATTATATTATTATATTATTATATTATTATATTATTATATTATTATATTATTATATTATTATATTATTATATTATTATATTATTATATTATTATTTTATTATATTATTATATTATTATATTATTATATTATTATATTATTATATTATTATATTATTATATTATTATATTATTATATTATTATATTATTATATCATTATATTATTATATTATTATATTATTATATTATTATATTATTATATTATTATATTATTATATTATTATACTATTATATTATTATATTATTATATTATTATATTATTATATTATTATATTATTATATTATTATATTATTATATTATTATATTATTATATTATTATATTATTATATTATTATATTATTATATTATTATATTATTATATTATTATATTATTATATTATTATATTATTATATTATTATATTATTATATTATTATATTATTATATTATTATATTATTATATTATTATATTATTATATTATTATATTATTATATTATTATATTATTATATTATTATATTATTATATTATTATATTATTATATTATTATATTATTATATTATTATATTATTATATTATTATATTATTATATTATTATATTATTATATTATTATATTATTATATTATTATATTATTATATTATTATATTATTATATTATTATATTATTATATTATTATATTATTATATTATTATATTATTATATTATTATATTATTATATTATTATATTATTATATTATTATATTATTATATTATTATATTATTATATTATTATATTATTATATTATTATATTATTATATTATTATATTATTATATTATTATATTATTATATTATTATATTATTATATTATTATATTATTATATTATTATATTATTATATTATTATATTATTATATTATTATATTATTATATTATTATATTATTATATTATTATATTATTATATTATTATATTATTATATTATTATATTATTATATTATTATATTATTATATTATTATATTATTATATTATTATATTATTATATTATTATATTATTATATTATTATATTATTATATTATTATATTATTATATTATTATATTATTATATTATTATATTATTATATTATTATATTATTATATTATTATATTATTATATTATTATATTATTATATTATTATATTATTATATTATTATATTATTATATTATTATATTATTATATTATTATATTATTATATTATTATATTATTATATTATTATATTATTATATTATTATATTATTATATTATTATATTATTATATTATTATATTATTATATTATTATATTATTATATTATTATATTATTATATTATTATATTATTATATTATTATATTATTATATTATTATATTATTATATTATTATATTATTATATTATTATATTATTATATTATTATATTATTATATTATTATATTATTATATTATTATATTATTATATTATTATATTATTATATTATTATATTATTATATTATTATATTATTATATTATTATATTATTATATTATTATATTATTATATTATATTTTTTATTTTCAGATGAAAACTAATTCAACTTATATTAGCGTACGACTTGGAACAATTAGTTCATTAATATATTTTGCAGAGAAATTTTGCAGACTACAGATTAATGGTCTTGGGCTAATAGTAGTATGAATATTGGTCACCAGGAAATCAATAAAAGCATTCCGAAATGTTCTACTTAATCCTTCGACGTTATCTCTAATCAATCAATAGAGATTCTGAAAGAATAATTTTGCTCGTTCATATGTACTTTAAATATAATGTGAATATCCCCCGATCACAGTGACTGCACAGTTCTAATTTATAGGTACAAATAAATTCGAAAATCAAACTGGAATTAAAAAAAAGAAACATTTTTCCCGTTTCTCTATTATAAAATTGAAAATTGTTGGTTTATCTTCCTGTGTATACAAACTTTCCACAATTTTCAATTTTTTATATTATTTTGTAATTTTCTATTTTTGCTGTAAATTAAATTACAAAAAAAAACTTACACAAAACTTTAAAAAAAAATTAATTTAATTCAATTTGTTTTTTTTTTAAATTTTATTGTTGGAAAATTTAATTCAATGAAACAAAAGAAAATTTGTTGCAAACGAGTAATAATTATAATTTGATTATGTTTCGCTGATGCTTAAAAATAATTAAAAGTTTATAAAAAAGAAAATTATTTGTTAACGCTAAAAAGTGTTAGGTGGATTAATTTAAATTTTGTCCTTGTTTGATTACGATGGTTAATTTACTCTGAGATGTTTGCTACCTGCGAATACTTCCGACAGTGTTTCCTTATTATATTTTTAAAGTGGATATTCGCGTTAATTAGTCACGACAACTTTATAAATGTACCTCTCCTAGGCTTAACCGCAAACACTTCTTAAACTGGAGTCTGTACAAATAATCAAATGTTACTATATTTGTCATTCAATGCGCTTCTTATTTTACTGAATTGCTTACATACATAATATGCACGACTTTTGCAAGTGATCTAAAACAAATGATGCATTCCTAGCAAACATAAAAATCGTCAATTTTAATCCAACAACGAGAATCATCGTTAACAATATTAAATTATCTTTTAAATAACATTACTATGTTTCAGCATATAAATTACATAATTTTTTATTTTTTTTAACCATAAGCAAGATGAACACGAGCATCATTTTTTATTTTTTTTTTTTGTAAATTTCAAAAATTCTAAATATTTATTTTCCTAACCATATCTCAACTATTTGCTGGTTCTAGTAGTACATAAAATATACTCGTTTCTAAGTAAAAAAAAATTTTTTAAGAATGCAGGTATCCCATCAAAACATAAAAATATTCCATTTTTTTACATTTTACCTGAACATTTTATTCTATTTTTTTTTTTTTTTTTGTAAACAAGCACATAAGACGAACAAAATGAAAAATTGAAAATTTATTTCAATTTATTCTATTTTCTAACTCATTCAAAATAAATAAAAAAAATATTATAAAATCAAGATGTTATGTCTTCGTCTACTCGTCTTCGTCGTTTTCATACGTTTCGTTGTATATTATAACTTTGTCGAAAAAAAACCCAGGTAAAATGGATAAATTTTGCATAACTAAATTTTACTTATTTGAATTTTCATTATTACTTTACCATGGTAAAATAAAATTGTGTATAAATATCTTGGAGCTGGGTTGTAGAGTACAGAGAAATATACATACCTAAACGAAGACAAGAAGTTGAAATGTTGAATTCGTTTGCCTTTAATAATATTATATAGTTAGTCAATGTTGTTATCTCTTTATCATTTATGTAATTTTATCGCTCTATCTCTGTCTCGTTTTTTTTAAAAAAGAAAAATAATAATTTTCCGGTTCCAGAATATTTTGCTCGTTGCTTTATTATTGTTTAACTCGGAAAATTTTATTTGTGCTGTAAGATGCAAACCACACTTTGGAGAGATTTTGAATTATAATATTATTCCTTTTATCTATCATTTATATATACAAAATAGTTTGGGGAATTATCCATTTCTCGTATTGTGTTACCAAGAGGATGGAAGAATACCATCGCATTGATGGTAATCTCAAAGAAAATAAAAAAAAAAAAATAATAATTTTTGTTGATGACAATTGGCATTCTATTCGAATTTTTCTTGTAGTGGTTATTATAATATTGTATAAGAAAATTAAAAATTCTGAATATATTGTTGGAAATTGGCAATTAAAACATTGGGAATTATCCAAAGAGACTCAACAAATTATATAATAGTTAGCAGATATATTTTAATTTACAAACTTTAATTGTAATTACAAAATAGTCTAGGATTTTTATTCATTATTCTGAATTATTTCTTAGACATGGGTTTGAGAAATTTTGAAAGGTTTAGCTCTCGAAGTAATATGACTTTTCAAATTAAAAAGTCAGATCTCCGTTAATTTTTCAACCTTTTCAAACAATTTAGTTAACAACTGCTTTCTTACAAAGATATCGTTATCTAAACGAAATTTCCAGATGGTTCTTTAATGTGTTTTCTTTTTTTTTATTTGAAAGATATACCAACGTCTTTTTACTACCATAAAGTAAATTAATTTTGTTAAATTTTAGCGGTGTAATTCTTTTTTCAATTACACAACTCTCAATTCGTAGTGAGTCATTATTCTTATATTATTCACAATCCCACCGCTGTCACCAATTGTTACGTTTTTGCCTTTTTTTGATTTGTTTCACTGAATTAAGAAAAAAGTCTACTATTTATTATTTAATATCAGACCGGCCAGTCCCAACGACTGGGTGTGAAGAACCACTCAACGAATGTTATTACACTGGTCGTATTAGAGGACACAAAGGGTTAACTTGTTCTGAGCCACAACAAACTCAAACTATTTATATTTAAAACAAAATTACTCAGTTTTTGGATCAGTTAGCAACATGACAATTTGACATATTTCAAATTTCTTTGAATTATGATAATAATGATCCCATTCATAAATCAAGCTTATGAAGTGGCATTCCTAAAGGAGTTTGGCTGTGCAGAGACTCAATGAAATAATTTCGATTATCCTCATTAATTTCGTATTTCATAATGTAAACGCTCAAATACGATCAATTGTCGTTGAGTGGGGAGGTAGTCTTGCTAACCGGATTACAAGTGATCAAAATCTTAGCTGTTCCTTGGATAGAGTGATTTAAAAAAAAAATGAAATTAACAACTAAAATGTAAATTTTACTGGTCCAGAACCAGCCTTAATATCGTAGAAAGTTTTCTTGCTCGCATAGAGTGTCTCACGGGAACGGCCCAAATACCACTCGATGATCTAGTTGGAGAGTTTGATTTATGTTTGGTGGACGACGCGCTAGATGGGTTCTGAGCGATAGTGAATGGTATAATGGTTGAGTTCGAACCGAATTACAATTCCTGTGAAGGAGACAATAATTAAGAATTTAATGAATAAAGCTGCGAGGTAAACCCTAGCATCGTGTGACCATTAGCATAATACCTGATGTGTTCAGTAAAGAATTATTAATAATAGAAGAAGCAATGCACTAAAATTAATAAATATAAAGAGAAAAGTGTGGAGAGGAGACAAAGTATAAAGCACCTCGTGGAAGACCACCGAAAACAACTGCAATTACCATTGAAGGACGTAGCAACATGGAATTTATTCAAAAAGTAGACAAATAAATTTAGAATGTAGTAACATATCAGAAAATTGGCGTATCTGGAAGCAAAACTATGAAATATTTTTAAGGGCAATAAAGGCATCAAAAAAAGCGAAGCCAATCCAGGTTGGTATATTTTTAAATGCAATTGGATCGGATGCAGTCGAAATTTTTAATACTTTCAACTTATCAGAAGAAGATAAGGTGGACTATGATTAAGTGGTTGTAACTTGAAACTTATTGTCAGCCACGTAAGAATGGAATATTTGAAAGTTTTGTCTTTCGAAATCGAATACCATCTTCCGAAGAATTTGGTACGCGTTTGGCTAACAAGAAAATATTTTCTGTATTAGACCTAAAAGACGGATATTGACGGACAAATAAAATTAGATGATAATTCATCAAAATTATGTACATTTAATACTTCTTTTAGCTGCTATCGGTTTAAAAGACTCCTTTTTGGTATTAAAATCGCTCTGGAAGTTTCCCAAAAATATAACCAAAGAAATTTGCATGATATACCAGGTGTATTAGTTTATATTGACGATCTGTTAATTTTTGCGGAAACAGAACAAGAGCATGACAAAATAGTAGACAAGGTCATGAAAAGGGCAAAAGAATTAAATATTAAATTTAACAGCAATAAATTACAGTACAAAATAAATCAAGTAAAATTTTTGGGACATATTATATCTACGCGATCCCAATAGAACGCCGAAATAGGAACTCCTCGAACTAAAAAAGATTTACAGAAACTAGAAAAACGTTATATATAAATGGCTAGCAGCTCACAAAGAATGTTTGAATAAAATAAAAAATTTAATTATGAATGCCCCCACTTTAAAAACTTTTGAAGCAAGCAAAGAAATAACGATTCATAGTGATGAACTATTAGGAAAATTGAAAAATATTTTAATCGATGGGTGGCCCCAGGAAAGACGAAAACTACCTGAAAATCTTAAACGCTATTGGAAGTTTAGGGACAATTTATTACTAGGAAATCAGATAATTTTCTATAATGAAAAAATAGTGGTTCCGATGTCATTAAGACAATCCATGTTAACTCAAATTCTTAAGGGCCATTTAGGGATTGAAAAGTCGAGAGCTCTTGCTAGAACTCTAATATACTGGCCAGGGATTAATCAAGATATTGAGAAAAAAGTAGCTTCATGTGATATTTGCCAAAAGTTCAGGAACGCAGATATAAAAGAAACTAATCCCTCATGATATACCCCGAATTCCGTTTAATAAAATTCAAATTTAATAAACTTAAAAAATAAGACAGCTACATGGAATACCACGAGAAATTGAAGCCGATAATATGCCGGATCGTACAAGTTTAGAAAATTTGGGAAATAGTTAGGTATAGTAATAACCACATCAAGCCCTCAGTATCCACAATCAAACGGCATGGCCGAAAGAGCTGTGCAAACCGCTAAAAACTTATTGCGAAAATCAGTGGAAACAAAACAGGATATTCGGATTGCTTTACTTGAGTTTCGAAATACTCCCATTCAAAAGTTGGGTTTGTCCCCAAATGAATTGCTTATAGGGAGGATGACGCGCACTAATGCGAGATGTACATTTCATCGTTTTTGCAAGAGTTAGAAAACCAATTTAGGTTTAAGACGAAAAAAAATAAGAGTTATTACGATCGAAATAAAACAATTGGCCAAGAGTTTAAAGAAGGAGAAATTGTGTGGGTGCTTGCTGGAAAGCAATGGATTAGAGCGAGAGTTAACAAAAAACACTTTACTCAGAAATCATATTGGATTGAATTAGACGATGGAAGAATTCTACGACGTAACTCTTTTTAAGGCATGTCAAATGAGTATGCCAAAGGTTCAAGGAATTCCACAATCAAACTTATTTGTAGATTTCATTTTGATTCTTGGGATTATTATTAAAGAAAAGTAAATGATTGATATAAAAAAAAACAATTTATTAGAAATATAGTATCAGATACTATAACATTACTAATTATTAATAAAAAAATAAAAAAAATAAATATATATATATATATATATATATATATATATATATATATATATATATATATATATATATATATATATATATATATATATATATATATATATATATATATATATATATATATATATATATATATGTATATATACGTATAGAGTTTCCTAACGATAAAGATCTTAACTAACTTTCTTGAGATTATACCACTTGCTTTTCGAACGCAGACCCATCTTTTCAAGAAGCTTTATTAAAAGACTTTCGCTAGCCCACATCTTATAATATAAGGTTTATTTACTGTCAAAATGTAAATATCAAAATTATTATGTTGATTAAAAGAGACCAAGTACCATTCAACAATATCATATTTATTCAGCAAGTAGCAATGTAGCTGGGAAATTCATTTGCACTTTGAGAAAATATTTCTTTGCCAGAACACATTTATGTCATTACTTGTTTTTTGTTCTTAGGCAAACTTGATTTAAAAAAAATAAGAAGAAACTATGATGATTCAATCCACCGATCACAAAAAATTTCATTTTTTTTAAGCCGGAAAACTAAGAAAACCAGTATAACATTTAAATATAGAATCTACATGGCACTAAAATCAGCTCAATTATGGTCAAGAGGAAGTGATTTTATTCAAAATCAATAAATTCCAACTAATAAATCAGCATGGATATAAATAAAAGTCTTAACAATTTATTTAGTACCTGTTTGGCATATTTCAAAAAAAAAATATAACCTTGGAGCACCTATAAATGCCATATAAAAGCATTTGTGACTAGACAGGTGGCCGATCATATTTTAATTTAAAACAAAAACTTTCTCGTACAACAAAACATTGTTTCCATAACTTTTTAGCGCCTGAAGCCATGTCTATATATTTACCATTTTATAAATATCCGGATTCATCCATGAAGGATTCATAACATTATTTAGAATCATAAAATCATTATATTATTTACTGTTCCATACCAACAACATGAAAAACAAAAAAACATAAATAAATTGAAAAGAAAATAATAAAATGGAAATTATTATTTTCTCGGAAAATTAAATTAAATTTTTGAAATGAAAATATTTGTCAAAATTAAAAATAATAATGTAAAATATCTATATATAGGTAACATGCACAGGTATGTACGTATATACATGTACCAAAATTTAATTTTCCACCTCATCCAAATTAAATGTCAAGAAATTACATTTGTCGCGCACCGAACACGACTAAGAATATTTTTTTTTTTTTTGAAAATTTAATAAATTTTTTAATAATGTGGATATATATAGAGAGATCGTATATTATATACTTACCTGCCTGATAAACTCGCACTTACACAATATATCTCACGCGTTAAGTACATGTACGTATCTACATGAAAATTTGATAATTTTATCTATTAATCTCTAACAAACAACTTAATTTTCATGTTATTAATACGCCCGCCCGCCCGCTTGCGGTATATATCACTCATTCTTGCTTCTCCGTTTTTCATATCAATTTTCCAGTTTTAATTTTCTTCAAATATACAAATTTTATGAAGTGAATTTTTCACTTGTGATAACAAATAATAATGACAGCAACAACAACTTGCTCGACATACACATACACACACACAAAAAAATATAACGGGGAATAATGAAAAAAAATACAGATAAATTTTCCATCATATATCTACTCTACCTACCTACCTTAGTTCCGTGTGTCGCGTGTACTTTGTGCTTAGACAAATAAACCCAGCCCCAGAAATGACAAACGGGTAGGTAGATGAACAGAAAGTTTTTGCTTAATATTTGCTCTAACATTTAACGTATATATATACCATTGTTGTTGTTGTTGTAATTTATGGTATCTCGGAAATCTAATCAAAACTCAATGATGTAGAAATCGTTTTTCGAATGCGATGTTCGATGGTGATGGTGGGCGCCAAGACGGAAAAATATTTTCAAAGAAAACAGGAAGTGAAATTTTGTGATTTTCGGTTTTGTTTTTATTTTTCGTATTGTTTCGCATTGTAATACGATTTACGTTATTAATGTGTAGGTGTTCTGGTGTGGATGTGTAGGTGTTCCATTATATATTTGGTACACAACGAAATGAATTAAGGATGTTGAAATTATTGAGAATTTTGTTTGTTTCTTGTACCATCTTTTGTGTTGCGGAAATATTTTGATTTGTTGTTTGTTTTATTGACGAATTGAATTCTTCAAAAATTTATTTTCAAATCTGACAGTGTAATACGAACCCAAAAAGGCATAAACGTAATAATTGGTGAGATCTGTGGAATTTTTAATAATAAAATAATAATGATTCTCTCCAAACTTAAAGTTGTGGAATTGAAAAGGGAAATGAAGTGGCAAAATGTATAAACTAACGGTAATGAAAAATCTTTTCAAGGCGGTGAAATTTCTGGTTTTTTATCAATTTGTTGAAACTGCCATAATTTCAGTTTTAAATCTTTCTTGTTATTTCTTTAATTCGCTTTGGATAGTCATTTAAATTCCTTTTTTAATTCCACAATTTTTAATTCGTAGAGAATTATTATTATTTAAATATTCAAAATCCCACAGGTGTCACCAATTGTTACGTTTTGCGTATTTATCAAATTGGAAACATGACTTGATGAAGACTCGTGAAAATGGAAGATGAACTAGAGCTAATGACGCATGACAAAGTTATTTTCAGTATGACTATGTTTAGCCTCACATTGAAACGCTTGTCAAAACACACTTAAAAATGCTAAATTTAGACTCCACCTAACGTATTCTCCTGACATTGCTTTTCTATCATAACTATTGGTTGCTATCTGTGACTCATCAATGATTTAAAATCTGTCTGAGCAATAATTTACATGTTATGGATTGATTTAAAATACAACTCGTTTTCCGACATGGTATGAGTATGCTGCAAGAAAAATGAGAAAAGTTAGTGGCTAGTGTAACTATACCCAAAATTTAATGCACGGTGCCAAAAAAAAAATGCTTACCTCTCATTGGTTTTAATTTCGATAACTTTTATTTTAAGTCACGAACTCAGAATGAAAAATCCTAATATTTACAGCCCTATACTGAAATATTTGGTGGCAAGATATCTGAATATTTCCAGTAAAGTTAAACCAAGTACTCAGAATAATTTAGAAATGATAACCGAAAATTTCCACCAAAGAATATTGTTTCTTATTTCAAGAATTTACCAGATATTTCTTATTTCTTAAGAAAGGTTTCAGGCTTCTTGCCAGGAAATTGTAACCTCTAAAATTTCTTTGATGAGCTGCGTGTTGCCTATAAAAGAACTAATAATTCTCACAAACCCAAGACGACGCTTTTTGAAGTGGTTTTGTAAACGTTATTCGGTTAGGGTGGTGACCCGAAGTTATGGAAAGTGACCAAAACTAAATGCGTCAACTATTGGAAACTAGTAAGGACAGCTTTTGTAGAGACCTACTAAGAAAAACTTAGTTTCTTCTTATCACTCATCGTTTTGATTCTTAATCACTTTTTTAAAAATCTAAATTATATTAATTTTAAAATTTTGTGTCAAATAAAGTGTATATAAATTAGATTTTCGTCGATTGTTTGTAAGCAATTAATTTATTAAAAGGTTTTGTTTTCAGGGAACCATTGTGGATTACAGATGAATGGTAGCACACTGGAGCTACTGATAACTTAAAAGAGATAATAGAATGCAGAGTAGTTCAGTAAAATTGTAATTGTCTTATGCTAACAGTGGTTGGAGAATTGGCTACCGGGAAACCGGACCAATTCTGTCATTACTGATAAGACTTTCATTTTCTTACCTTACAAAACTTTACTAGCAATTGGCCACCAAGGTGTCTGTAATCGGGTTGTTCAAAATAATTTAACTAATATCTTGCCTTATCCTTCCAAGTATATGTAAAAGCGGGTGTACGGTGGCACACCAATATTTTTTAAAGATTCCACTAAAGATTAGATTAAAAGCAAGTGCATTAAAGGATATTATTTCAACGACGAAGAATATTGACTATAGAGGTTGTAGTTAAACACAAAAAAAAATAATGGTCAGAAACGAAAGACTAAATGTAGGCAACATTTACGGAACTTTAAAGTTGAAATGATTTTGACAATCTAGGTGTCAAATTTCTCTAAGGTCAAAGTTAAAAAGTTAATAATTTTGCATGTAACCTATCTTTAATCTGTTTCTAAGGTTTAACGAAAATCATAGCAAAACTAAACTGAACTGATATACCTGCTCAAAAAATAGACTGACGTATAGGTAAAAATATAAGTTAGGGGAATTAACTTATATTTTCACCTGGCGTTTAAAACTAGCGACCGATAAGTGCAAACAATAACTTCCGCATTACAATAAATGCATGAAAACCGAGCCACATTCACTTTAAACTCCTTGAAGAGGCCCAACTAAACATTTAAGTCTAAGAATCGAGTATATGAATTATTCAAAAAATAAAATCATATCGGTCAGCTTTCTATATTTCTCCCAAAATGATGTACCAAGAAAAATTGAGAATTGCTACATGGAATGCTATCGGTATTAAAAATAAAAAACATGAACTTGAAGTCTTTTTAAAAATGCAAAATATCGATGTGTGTCTGATATCTGAGACCCACTCAACAAGATAATCTTACTTAAAAATTCAGGGTTACCAACTTTACGAAACAATTCATCCGGATAACCAAGCAAGAGATGGAAGCGCTGTTATAATTAAAAATTATATTAAACTCCATGAATGCCAGCATTATCAATCACCTGAAACCCAGCTTACCGTAGTAGAAATTACATCTACCAAGCAACGCCTTCAGATAGGAGCGGTATATTTTCCACCTAGATACAACCTGAAGAAATAAAACTACTTGAATATCCTACAACATTTCAATAGTAGATATATTAGGAGGTGATTTTAATGCAAAACATGTTGACTTTGGATCTAGGCTTACAGCAACCAAAGGTAACGAACTAAAAAATGCAATAATGGAAATGGGATGTAACATACATTTCACTGGCAAGCTGACATATTGGCTTACGGACACAGTTCAAACTCCTGATCTACTAAATTTCTTTATATCAAAACAAGTTTCATTAAATTTTATTGAAGTAGAGGATAATTCAGATATGGTCTCTGATCATTTTGCAGTGGTACTTACCATTTGCAACAAGATATTTAGGAAGAAAACAAGACCATCTCTTGTCAATAAAACAACTGACTGGGTTAGCTTCAGATCTGAATTAGAAAGCAATATTAACAATAGAAAGCAATATTAAGAGGTTGAAAACTTCACAAATATCATTCAATTAGCCGCGTGGAATAACACTAAACAAACAGCATCCAAAACTACTGGTAAAAGCTACCCAAGAGAAATTAGGAACCTGGTCTTAGAAAAAAGAAAAGTTGCCAAAAAATGGCAACAAACGAAGAGTCTATCTGACAAAACGATCCTACATAACAAATCACAGCAGCTTAAGTGAGAAATTCAGAAGTTAAATGAAAAATCGTTTTCTTCGTTTCTCGGAAAGTTGACGGCTGATGAAAATACAGACTACTCATTATGGAAGGCAACCAAAAGAATGAAAACCCCAATCGTGCAGGTCCCTCCTATTAAGCGAAGTAATGGCTCGTAGGCCAGGGATAACAAATCAAAAGCTGAAGTGTTTGCTGATCACCTGGCTGGTATTTTCTAACCGAATGAGACCGAATCGGATATTATAATCGAAAATGGAAGCAACGACTATGGGGGCAGAATCCCTCTAATAACCCAGAAAGAAGTTAATAGGGAAATAAAATTCAATCTCAAGACCGGAAAAGCTCCTGGATATGATCTTTTAACAGGAGAAGTTCTAAAGCAACTACCAAAGAGAGCTATTGTTCAACTAACCCATTTGTTTAATGCTGTTATTAGATTACGGCATGTTCCTTCCACCGGGAAAGTTGCTGAAGTTATTATGCAACCAAAACCAGGTAAACCACCAAATGAAGCTCAATCATATCGTCCGATATCCCTGCTTCCTATCATCTCAAAGCTAATGGAGAGACTTCTTCTGAGAAGAATGACACCAATAATAGAAAGTAGAAACCTAATACCGGATCACCAATTTGGATTCAGATGTAAACATTCAACAATTGGCCAGGTTCACAGAATTACAGACATTATAGAAAAGGCGTTAGAAGATAAACAAATTTGTTCTACATTATTTCTGGACGTGGCAGCAGCTTTCGATAAGGTATGGCATGAGGGATTAATACATAAACTAAAAGTTATGCTTCCGGGACCATATAGCTGACGACACCGCTATACTAGTAACACCGAAAACTGTCGAAATGGTGGCGAATAAACTTCAATATGCAAGTGAAGAAATTCACCAGTGCACAGTTAAAAATCTTCTGTTAAAATGGAATAGAAGCCTTGTATTAAATTTTATACAATACAATATTCTATTATAATTTAATGCAAACCACCGATAAACAATTGTTTAATACAATACTATTAAAAAATAATGATATTGTATTAAATATTTGTGTTAAAAATGACTGCAGCGGTAAATCCATTATTTTACTCTTATTTTTACTCAATTTGACTCTCATCGACAGTTATCATAAGCAAAAAAAAAAGAGAATATGTACTTTTATATAATATGTATAGGATAGCTATATATTTTTTGTTTCGTTTCTCGATCGGTAAATTTTTATATTCTCTACTTATCCTGAATATTTCAATTATATTTGTGTATCGTTTAGTGCAGATCCATTTTTAAATGATATTTTTTGTTTTTTTTTGTTTTGTGTTTTTTTTTAATCAAGAGAAGAGTAAAGATATTTAGGTTTGTGATAAAAAATAAAATATAATATGTGGCCGTGAATCGTTTTATTTATTTTAATTTAATCGTAATTTTTTGTTTGTTATTTTTGTATTAAATAAAAATGGCCAATTTAAATAATTAGAATTTTTTAAAAAACTTAATTAAACTAATAAAAATTATTAAACATAGTGATAGCGAGTTTAAATATAAAGATTTCGTAATTTCAGGTAAGTCGCACGTTAAATTTATTGATTATATAGTTTTTATTATGTAATATTAGAAGTATTAGTTTTAATATGTAATATTGGAAGTATTAGTTTATATTATACTAAGGTCACATGACAGTTTCTAGTGATTTTATTGGCTTATTTACTTAATAGAATTAGTATTAAAAATTTAACACTTAATAATATTTAATTAAAAAATAATTTATTAAATAATAATTATAAAAAATTTTGATATTATAGTTCTTACTAAATATACTAACATAAGTTTTTTTCAAACTTCAATATTTTAGATGACACATCTCATTTTGTGGATTGCGAAGAAACGCTTGTTCCAGCCCATATGTTTATAGAAATAATAAAATGATGAGTATAATCCATAATTTCACCTGAATTAAAAGAACCTACATCAGCTTTACAAAGGAGTGGTATTAATAATTCCAAAAAATTAATAAAAACAAGTTGCCAACTTATAATAATAATTTGATTAATTTTAATTTTTAATCAAATAAAACAAATAATCTGTAATATTAGTATGAAAATAAAAAATGTATTATAAAGAATGATATCTATTGAAAAATAAAAACCAGTTTTATAAAAATACAATAAAATATTGCATTATTACTTTTAAATAGAGGCTGCATTTAAATATAATGGTTCCATCCATTATACTAATAAAATAGTGGCACCATTGAAAGTTAATAGAAACAAAAACACACATTTTAATAGATCTTGTTTTTAAAAAAAATAATGGTGTCTGTATTAAAATCTAATAATTCAAAATTGATATTTTTTAATACAACTTGCATTAAAAAAATGTAATGATTTTCTTCTATTAAAATGTAATAGAAAATTGCGTTGGACTTATATACAATAGAAGTAGTATTGTATTTACGTAATTTTTTTTTACTGTGTGGACCAAGCGATGAAAAATCAAACTAAATTAATTAAAATCTATTGGTTAATCCGCCGCCAATCAGCATAAACGATGTCATGGTGCCATACGAGAACTCCGCCAAATACTTGGGTATGGCACTGGACGTTAAGCTCAAATGGAAAGAGCATGTGAAGAAGAAAAAAAAGGAGCTTGATTTTAAATAAAGACAATTGTACTGGCTAATTGGACGAAGGTCAAAATTAGGCACAGACAACAAAATATTGATTTACAATCAAATCCTAAAACCGGTTTGGCTATATGGTATTCAACTTTGGGGCTGTACTAAAAATGCTAACATCAAACCTATACAAAATTCCAGAATAAGGTACTTCGGAGTATAGTCAATGCATCCTGGTACATTCGTAATAAGGATTTGCATCGAGATTTGAGGATACCGGATGTAAAACATGAAATAAAAAGATTTGCAACGAAGCATGAATCGAGGCTATTGCAACATGTTAAGGCGGAACCCTCTCGGCTACTGGATAATGAACACTTGGTAAGAAGACTAAAGAGAACCAAACCCTTCGAGCTCGTCAGTATGTGAGCAGCTACCTATTAACGAATAGGCATTGGAGCATTACAGGATCAACAGTGACCTCATTATAGTTTAGTTTTTAAGAATTCAGATGTAAATTGACGGTTAGTCTGAAAAGACTAGTTTCAATAAAATAAAAAAAAATAAAAATATCGGTCAGCTTCTAAATTTGTTTAACGTCATCATTAAGTGATGATGATAATGCCTCATAATTATCTTGTAACTCATAACTCGTTACTAAAAATAACTGGAAATAAAAAACGAGGATGGATAAGCCTCATAACTTATTTGGAAACTTATGTTCTATGACATAAAAGAGCTACTAATTTCATTAAATATTTCAACCCAAAACCTCAAGTTCTAATTTGCTTTACGCTATAAATGACGGTTATATGACACATTTCAATTTTAGACGGTAACACTTTTTCTAATAAATATTTCATTTACCCCTTATCAGAACTAAATCGGATGTAATTCCTATAAACGTACGAGTATCCACATCTGGCCCATAACTTGAAGTAAGGATCTAACATTTTTTTATTTAATAAAAACAAAAGGCCACACCAAAATTTGACCATAACATAATGTAACGTGTGTATCTACACATAAGCTCATGATTAAAGTTATAATTTATCTAAACGTAATAATATCGTACAGATATTTTTTGTCGTTCTTGGTCTTTTTTTGTTATACCATTATACGTACATATGTATGTATTAAGAATATTGCGAGGACAAATTATTTGATCCTTTTGTAACAAGTTAAGTAGTTATTATCCCATTTAGATTTAGTTTTTTTGTGAGCTTTGTGAAAATTCAATTTTGGGGTGTATTTCCGACATAAATTATAATTTATGTGCGGTTGCCTTATTCGATTGTATCGACACGTACCAATCAACTTAACTATCAAACTATATTGAATTGTGCACAAAACGATAGTTGAAATTATTTAAAAGTCAAGAGGTTAATGGCATTTCTCTTTGTATAACGAGAACTAAAGAAATTTTTATGTACCATGCAATTAATTCTAAAAGCTTTCGTCTATATGGAAAAATGAATTTTGAATTGCAAGTATCGATTTTCAATGAACATAGAATGTAGTTTATCTTGATTGTCTCATAAGTTTGGTCACTAATACAGAACCAATATTGATTAAAAAAAATCTACTTTGTGTATTTGATAAATATTCATCCACCAAACTATTTTCGAACTAATTAAAAAAAATACAGGACGCTATTTATTTATCCGAAATATAACAACCATCATCCATGCACAGAAAAAAAACAACAAAAAGTTGGAAATTTACAAAATAAAAATCAGATTTCATCGTTACTCCCCATTATCTCGAATTTCCATTGCAATAAATTCGCTTGGAGTTTTTTTTCCGAAATTTATTTATTTTGCCTGCGATTCTAAACAACAACACCCAACATGGAAATGATAACACAAAACGCGAGTAGTTGGTACACATGCAAAAAAAAAAAAAACGAGGAAAATTCCAATTCTATTGATAAAACAATAACTAATTCTGGAAAATCCCAAACAATGAAATGTGCAAATATATACACGAGTAGAAGAACACTAGTACCCAGTCAGTGTACACTGTGCTCGGGTCTTTTGTTCATGCAAATTTTTAATTAATAAAAATGAAAATATATTCTGGATGTTGGAAAATGGTTACATCCCGTATCACTACATACATATTATACATAAAAAGGATGTATCCATACCTAGTAAATTATTGCTTTCCTACTGAGAGATTGGATATAACAATTTCACATTGTTGTTCGGTACTATAGATAGTTAATTTGCATGCATCGAATGTATATAGTACGTATATGGGTTATTAGCAATACCATGCATTATAATTATTTTTTATTACTTGATCGTATACCGAATATACCATGTGCGCAGCACTAGACTTAATTATACTTGGCTCGGTAAAAAGTGTTTGTTAATTAAATTGTGACACAAGTGTGTTAGATGGAATGGAATCGAATGTAAAAATATTTTTGAATATCTTGGCATTATACAAACGACAGATGTTCATTTAAACGTTTTTGAATTCCTAGAACTAATTTTAGATTTCTCGGAGTTGCAATTATTCCTCGACGGAAAGGCGAACATTCTCGTCATTAAAAAATGGTTACTGAAAGTGTTGAGTCTTAAAATCAAAATTTTTCTGATAAGTTATGACTTATGACTTATGACGTATGACTTATGACTTATGACTTATGACTTATGACTTATGACTTATGACTTATGACTTATGACTTATGACTTATGACTTATGACTTATGACTTATGACTTATGACTTATGACTTATGACTTATGACTTATGACTTATGACTTATGACTTATGACTTATGACTTATGACTTATGACTTATGACTTATGACTTATGACTTATGACTTATGACTTATGACTTATGACTTATGACTTATGACTTATGACTTATGACTTATGACTTATGACTTATGACTTATGACTTATGACTTATGACTTATGAATTATGACTTATGACTTATGACTTATGACTTATGACTTATGACTTATGACTTATGACTTATGACTTATGACTTATGACTTATGACTTATGACTTATGACTTATGACTTATGACTTATGACTTATGACTTATGACTTATGACTTATGACTTATGACTTATGACTTATGACTTATGACTTATGACTTATGACTTATGACTTATGACTTATGACTTATGACTTATGACTTATGACTTATGACTTATGACTTATGACTTATGACTTAGTGCTCTGATTCATTTTAGAGTAGATGATGCTTATTATTTAGAAGCCCGAAGCTGAAGAGTAATTCCTTGCAAATTTATTTAGCACTTCAAAAGTTGGTTTCTGAAACTCAGCAAATGTGGCGAGTTCAAACGGTGGAAAAGGATTTTCCTAAAATTCAATAATTCTTTGACTTCTATATTATTCGAATGGACAAACCAAAGGTGTCAAACCAAAACAACAATCTGGAAGAACAATCTAGTAGTGTAGTGGCAATTTTATAGGCTGAATGTGGCTTTAGAACACAAGCCATATGATTGCCCAAATTTTTGAGATTTTTTGTATCGCGTCGTAGACACATGGTTAAAAGTAATGGAATCAGTTTTATTGGCCTTAGTTTTAATGTCTATCAAAAAGAAAACGTGCTGAAAGCATGAAGAGAGATAATACGCGACTGTACATTAAGAAACGCAGAACGTATGCGCTTTAATTGATGAAGACGGTATTAAACCTAATGTCAGCAAAGATTTGACAGTTGGAATAACTTTGCATTAGGCTCATCAAAGTATATGACATTAAAGAGGCTAAAGTCTTTGGAAATAAAATTTTCTAGAAATCACAACTTGGACCAGGAATTTCAATTATTTCTGAAAAAATCTGAAGAACTGGATCACATGACAGAAGATTTAAATCCAAGTAACCAAAAATACTTTTAAAGCATCATTTTTAACAGATCGGCTGTGAAAATAAATGGAAAGTCTCTGAACAATGAATTGCTTGTTGGACCAATGATTCAACAGTCACTATTTTGTATTATGATTCGCTTCAGAAAACACAAGATTGTTTTACAGCCAAAATTAAGAAGATGTTTCGGCAAATTTTAGTTATAAAATAAGACTCTGTCAGAAATAAGCTTCTGAAATAGAGAAAATGTAAGAACTTCTTACAGTGACATATGGCATATAATCCACACTTTTTTAACTACTCAAAAGCCAAAGAATCGATGAAACTTTTCACGATTAATACTCACCTTGGCTTGTTTCGATTCACTAGATTGACTTATGGGATCTCAAGCGCTCCGACAATCTTTCAACAGTTGATGGATGAAATGCTGGGATGGCTAAAAACCATGTGCTATTTGGACAATATACTGGTAGCCGGTGTGGATCTAGAGGAGTGTCGGACTAACATGAAAGCTGTTTTTGAACGACTCGTCAGTTATAACGTGCATGTTAATAAAAAAATGTTTGTTTTTCAGACGGAAGGTTGAATACCACATCATGGGGGTGATGGAATTACACTTAGTTCTGATAAAATTGCTGCCATTCAAAATGCCCCGATTCCATCCAATATCAGGCAGCTGAAGGCATGCTTTGGGTTGGTAAATTTGTATCGGAAGTTTATGCCAATGATGGCTTCGGAGTTGGCACCGCTCTACAATATAAAAGAAGGACGTTCAACTGGATATGGAGTTGCAATAATGCATTTTTGAAATGCAATCTACTGTGACATTACGACCTGAAGAAGGAGCTGTACCTGTTATGTGATGCGAGTTCGGTTGGTGTTGGTACTGTGTTGAGCCAGTTGGTCGACGGGCTAGACCATCCATTAATGTTTGCATCAGCGAGTTTGTCGTCAGCGGAAAAGAATTACTCCCAATTGGACAAGGAACCACTTACAATTATCTTCGGAGTTAATAAATTTCATAAATTTTTATTTGGCCGGTCTTTTATCTTAGTAACGGACCAACAACCATTGGTATTATTTTTTGAAATCAAAAAGGGGATACCAATTACTACTGCTCATATAGACTCCAAATATTGGCCATAATTCGGTCTAAGTACAATTATTCGATAAAAATTCGGAAAGGCCAAGACATGGTAGTTCCGGATGCCTTGTTGCGTCTGTCACTTGAGAAGTGGGGACCCTCTCATTTGTGTCGTAAATGCCTCCTCGTAGGTGGACGGAATACCCTTGTGTTATGAAGATATGGAACGAGAAACAAAATCAGATTTGGTTCTAACTAAAGTGATGGAAAATGTTAAAAAGGGATGGCCAGTGTTAACGACCGATGCATAAATGTTACCTATTTTTGTACGTAACCATGAATTATCACATGAAGCCGGTTGTGTCATTTGGGGAAGCCAAATCATCATTCCATTGTCATTGCGTGGATATGTGCTCAATCTGTTGCATGAAGATCATCCGGGTGTAGTACGAAAAAAGATGTTGGCCAGGTGATTGTGTTGGTGGCCTAAAATTGATGAGGAATTTTTAAAAAACGGTTTCATCATGTGGAATTTGTCAAAAGTACCAGTGAGCTAAGCCCGATGGTTTTAAAGAAGATCCATCGCCGTCAGCTGCTGTCGTAATTGGCAAATTCGAAAAACTATTTGTGAACTTTGGTTTTCCTAAAGAACTGGTTACAGACAATGGCCCGCCATTTAACTCAGCTGTCCAGCATATGTTCCCCAAGCCAATGGGTTGACTAAACGAGCAGTCTAGTCAGTAAAGCGGAGTGTAATCAAATTGATTGGGGAGGAGAGAAGATTTGGCGAATCGCAGAAAGCTTTATTAAACGTGCTGTTTAGTTTTTGCACCACCCCAAATGTTGTGAATTCTGAGACGCCTACTAGCTGTATGCTGAAGTTTGAGCCAATGACGTTATTATCGTAATTTGGTCTGGGAGCCTGGTGTGGTGGTAAAAGTCTTGGGGTTAAGGCTATATGTTGCGAACGTGAGGGAACAAACTCAAGTTTTTCACCAAAGTCAGGCTCGGTCAAGGGAGTCTGAAGCTGATACTACCAATAAGTTCACAGTTAAGATGATGGAAAATCTTGGTGATCCAGCTACTCAACCATGAATTGAAGAACCATTATGATCGTGTTCAACACCGAAGGCAAATAAGTCAACTGTTCCAGCTGCACTACCACCCGTGGATATCAGGGCAGACACTGAATCAGAGAAAATTAAAACACCTAATCCGTTAAGGAGATCGGCGCGTAAAACCAAGATGCCAGATTGTTTTAAATTTTGAAGTATTTTTGAATTTAAGAAGAGAGACATTGTTATGTATTTACAAATATAAGATATATATATATATATATATATATATATATATATATATATATATCATTTTATCATGTTCTCATTCCAACCTTTGTATAAATGCGAACACAAATCTAAATATATTGATTTTCACTTTTGATCTTAACTCGGACACTTGTTTTATTTCGATTTCGTACATAATAATGCCGAGTTACATTTTCTAGGCTATTTCTGGAAAGTGACGTTGATTATGCTGGTCTATATTGGATAAAAGCATCCAGTCGCAGACAAAGAATTATCTGGTGGTGTTTGTATGTATGGAGAACAAAGCGGTACATTTAGAGCTGCCCACTGATTTATCAACAGAATATTTCCAGGCAGTATTAAGACGTTTCCAGCCCAGACGTAATATTTGTTAAATGATTTTAGCGATACTTTTGAATTTACAAGGTATGAGGGTGCTCTACCCCACAGGGATATTAAGAAAAGTTTCCAAATTACAGTGACTTTTATGATTCCAAACACCACAGTATAACTTATAACAGTTATTTTGAATTTTAAGAACGTAAGGTGCCCCGTGATACATAAATATGTTGTAAAAATGTAAATTGTCATTCGTTTCCGGACTACAAGTATTTATAAAAAAGTGTATATTTATTAATGTGTCTCTGCATAATTTATGGCATCACCCGCGAGGCACCCCATCCTATTTTGAAAACAATGAAAAATGAATATACTTTCAAGGAGTATTTATTACGTTTTATTGGAATAAATAAATAAAATGGAATTAAATTATATTTTTTTTTGTTTTTACTGTCATGTCTCCATAAAAAATACGAAATTTTTATAATTAATTCAATTTTTTTTTTTGTTTTGTTGTTTAATAATAAAATATTGATTTTATTTGTTATTATTTTTATTTATTCGAACGCACACCATATATATACACACACACACACATACCCACACACACATATATTTAAATATAAAAAAAAAGTTTTTATTGTTTTTATTTTTTATGAATGAATAATAAATTATAAAATAAAGTTTAATTTTTATTTTCACACACCATTGTATAGGTATTGTATAGGTAGTACAGTATTGTATAGGTTTTTATTTTTGGGGTTCCACAGTGGTTTGAGTCTTAGGGTATATGATTTATATAAAATAATTTTATTTTTGGCAATTCATTGTTTAAATAATATCAATACTAACATGAATAAAATTAAAAAAAAAAGAAAAAGCTTTCAAGGGTGAAGCTTTTTATGTTTTACCCGTATCAATATACCCACATACATACAGTAAAATTCACGTAATGTATAAGGATGTCTAGTATACGTAACAAATAATTATTTCAATTAATTTAAAATTAAATAAAAATTTCGAATACGATGAAATGAACTTTTTATTTTTAATGTTCTGTAGTTTAAATATTTAAATCATTCCCTGGTGCCGGCATCAATCAATTTTCGACTTTTTGTGTTTATTTTTAGTGTTCAGGTTTTGTTGTGTACATGGTGTGTGAAAAATTAAATAAAAGGCGAATGGTTTTATAGTGTTTTTATGTAATATACAAAGACTGGAAAGTTAAAATGATTTTTTATAGAGCTTTTGTTCTATAATTTATAATTTCAAATTAATTTAGTTTATTGTAAAATTAATTTGGGATTCAATAAACGTTGAAAATGAAAATATATATTTATTTATGCCCGAAATTGAAAATTTGCAAAGTTCAGAAAATTCATGATCGATAGCTAATTAAAAATGTTAAAATTATGCCCGAAATCGAAAATTTTCAAATTCCATCAAATGCATGACGGTTAGCCTATCAAATTTTATAAGTTTCTGCTTAAAATGAAAAATTTACATATTCCAGAAAATGTATGACGGTTTGCCTATCAAAACAGATAAATAAATAACCAAAATTAAAAATTCCAAAAATCTAGACAATGCATTTCGATAAGCCTATCAAAACAGTTAAATTTATTATCCGAAATGGAAAATTTTCGAAAATCAAAAATTTACAAAATCCAGAAAATGCATATCGATAAGCTTATCAAAACTGATACATTTTTTACCCCAAATTGAAAATTTTTAAAATCAAGAAAATCCTAATTTTCTAAATTCAAGAAAAAGTCTATCAAAATAGTGAAAATTATTCCCAAAATTCAAAATATCCAATATTTGAAGGTCAGCTTATTAAAACTCTCAAAATTATGACCGAAAACCAAAATTTCTAAAATCCGAAAAGCATGAAGGTCAGCTTACTAAAACTGTCAAAATTATGTCCGAAACCGAAAAATTCAAAAATTCAAAAATTCAATGATTCAAAAAATATCTGATAGCCTATTAAAACTGATAATTTTTTACCCAAAATCGAAATTTCCAAAATCCAGAAAATGCATGATGGTTGTTAATCTATCAAAACTGTGAAAATAATGCACGGAATCAAAAATGTCCAAAATCAAGAAAATACATGATGATTAGACTATCAAAATTGTAAAAAATTTGGAAATTTTGTAAATTCAGAAAATACGTGATGCCAATCAAAACTGTGAAAATTATGCCCGCAATCGACAATTTCCAAAATCCAGAAAATTCATGATGGTACCAAAACTGATAAATTTATTCCCGAAATCGAAAATTTTTAAAAACCAGAAAAAATTTAATTGGCCTATCAAAACTGATAAATTTTTACCCGAAATCGAAAATTTCTAAAATTCAGAAATTATAAAATTTCAATTATAAAATTTTAAAAAATTTAACAATTTTAAAATTCAGAAAATACGTGATGCCAATCAAAACTATCAAAATTATGCCAAAAAATGGAAATTTTCAAAATTCAGAAAATACATGATGAAAATTCCTATCAGAACTGTTAAAATAACGACCAGAATCAGAAATTTCTAAAAACCAGAAAATGCATGATGGTTAATAACAAAATTTTAATATCAAAATTATCAAAATTCGAAAAAACGTAAAAATTCATGATGGTAATCCTATCAAAACTGTTAAAATTATTTCCGAAGTCCAGAAAATGTATGATGAGCCTTTCAAAACTGATAAATGTATGCCCGAAATCGAAAATTTTCAAAATCATGAAAATGCATGATGGTTATTTGCCTATCAAGACTGTAAAAATTATGCTCAAAAGATAAAATTCCCAAAATACAGAAAATGCGTGATGGAAATCAAAAAAATTAAGCTCGAAATTAGAAATTTCTAAATCCAGAAAAAGTATAATAAGCCTATCAAAACTGTGAAAATTACGCCCAAAATCCAGAAAATTCAAGATGGCCAGTAAAAACTGTAAAAGTTATGCCTGAAAACGAACATTTCTAAAATCTATAAAATTCGTGATGGTTAGCCCATCAGAACTGACCGATCTTTAGCCGACAGTTTTATACCCGAAATTGAAAATTTCTAAAATCAACAAAATTTATGATAGTAAGCCTATCAAAACATTGAAAATTATTCCCAAGATTCAAAACTTCCCAAATTTGTAGGTCAGCTTATTAAAACTCTCAAAATTATGACCGAAACTTAAAATTGCTAAAATCCAAAAAGCATGAAGGTCAGCTTACTAAAACTGTCAAAATTATGCCCGAATTCGAAAATTACCAAAATTCAAAAAATCATTGATGGCATATTAAAACTGATAATTTTTTACCTTAACTCGAAAGTTCCACAATCCAGAAAATGCATAATGGTTATTAGCCTATCAAAACTGTGAAAATAATGCAAAAATCAAAAATTTCCAAAATCCAGAAAATGCACAACGGTTTGCCTAACTTATAAATTTATGACCGAAATCAAAAATTCTCAAAATCCAGAAAATGCATATCGATAAGCCTATAAGAACTGATAAATGTTTTACCCGAAAATGAAAATTCCTAAAATCAAGAAAATTCATGATGGTAAATAAGCCTTTCAAAACAGTGAAAATTATTTCCAAGATTCAAAATTTCCAAAATTTGAAGGTCAGCTTACTAAAACTGTCAAAATTATGTCCGAAACCGAAAAATTCAAAAATTCAAAAATTCAATGATTCAAAAAATATCTGATAGCCTATTAAAACTGATAATTTTTTACCCAAAATCGAAATTTCCAAAATCCAGAAAATGCATGATGGTTGTTAATCTATCAAAACTGTGAAAATAATGCACGGAATCAAAAATGTCCAAAATCAAGAAAATACATGATGATTAGACTATCAAAATTGTAAAAAATTTGGAAATTTTGTAAATTCAGAAAATACGTGATGCCAATCAAAACTGTGAAAATTATGCCCGCAATCGACAATTTCCAAAATCCAGAAAATTCATGATGGTACCAAAACTGATAAATTTATTCCCGAAATCGAAAATTTTTAAAAACCAGAAAAAATTTAATTGGCCTATCAAAACTGATAAATTTTTACCCGAAATCGAAAATTTCTAAAATTCAGAAATTATAAAATTTCAATTATAAAATTTTAAAAAATTTAACAATTTTAAAATTCAGAAAATACGTGATGCCAATCAAAACTATCAAAATTATGCCAAAAAATGGAAATTTTCAAAATTCAGAAAATACATGATGAAAATTCCTATCAGAACTGTTAAAATAACGACCAGAATCAGAAATTTCTAAAAACCAGAAAATGCATGATGGTTAATAACAAAATTTTAATATCAAAATTATCAAAATTCGAAAAAACGTAAAAATTCATGATGGTAATCCTATCAAAACTGTTAAAATTATTTCCGAAGTCCAGAAAATGTATGATGAGCCTTTCAAAACTGATAAATGTATGCCCGAAATCGAAAATTTTCAAAATCATGAAAATGCATGATGGTTATTTGCCTATCAAGACTGTAAAAATTATGCTCAAAAGATAAAATTCCCAAAATACAGAAAATGCGTGATGGAAATCAAAAAAATTAAGCTCGAAATTAGAAATTTCTAAATCCAGAAAAAGTATAATAAGCCTATCAAAACTGTGAAAATTACGCCCAAAATCCAGAAAATTCAAGATGGCCAGTAAAAACTGTAAAAGTTATGCCTGAAAACGAACATTTCTAAAATCTATAAAATTCGTGATGGTTAGCCCATCAGAACTGACCGATCTTTAGCCGACAGTTTTATACCCGAAATTGAAAATTTCTAAAATCAACAAAATTTATGATAGTAAGCCTATCAAAACATTGAAAATTATTCCCAAGATTCAAAACTTCCCAAATTTGTAGGTCAGCTTATTAAAACTCTCAAAATTATGACCGAAACTTAAAATTGCTAAAATCCAAAAAGCATGAAGGTCAGCTTACTAAAACTGTCAAAATTATGCCCGAATTCGAAAATTACCAAAATTCAAAAAATCATTGATGGCATATTAAAACTGATAATTTTTTACCTTAACTCGAAAGTTCCACAATCCAGAAAATGCATAATGGTTATTAGCCTATCAAAACTGTGAAAATAATGCAAAAATCAAAAATTTCCAAAATCCAGAAAATGCACAACGGTTTGCCTAACTTATAAATTTATGACCGAAATCAAAAATTCTCAAAATCCAGAAAATGCATATCGATAAGCCTATAAGAACTGATAAATGTTTTACCCGAAAATGAAAATTCCTAAAATCAAGAAAATTCATGATGGTAAATAAGCCTTTCAAAACAGTGAAAATTATTTCCAAGATTCAAAATTTCCAAAATTTGAAGGTCAGCTTACTAAAACTGTCAAAATTATGCCCGAAATCGAAAATTTCCAAAATCCAAAAAATACATGACGCTCTATCAAAACTGATAATTTTTAACCCAAAATCAAAAGTTCCAAAATCCAGAAAATGCATGATGGTTATTAGGCTATCAAAACTAAGAAATTTATTCTTAAATCATCAAATTTCATAATCCCCAAAATGCATGATAACTAGCCTATCAAAACTGTAAAATTTATGTTAAAAATTGAAAATTTCCTAAATTCAGAAAATTCATGATGGATAGCTAATCAAAGATGTTCAAATTATGCCCGAAATAGAAAATTGCCAAAATCCAGGAAATGCATGATGGTAAGCCTATCAAAATTGTAAAAATTTTAAAATTTTTACAATTCAGAAAATACGTGATGCCAATCAAAACTGTGAAAATTATGCCCGAAATCGAAAATTTCCAAAATCTTGAAAATTCATGATGGTATTAAGCCTATCAAAACTGATAAATTTATTCCCGAAACCGAAAATTTCTAAAATCCAGAAAAAGCACGATGCTAAGCCTATTAATATCTGAGAAATTTTAGCCCAAAATCAAAAATTGGCAAAATACGGAAAATGCATGATGATTAAACCTTTCACAATTGATAAATTTATGACCGAAATCGAAAATTTCTAAAATCTAAAAAAGGCATGATTGAAAGCCCATCAAAACTGATAAATTTATGACCGAAATCTTAAAATTCCAAAATCCAGAAAATGTCTGATGTAAATAAAGCTTATCAAAACTTTGAAATTTGTGCCAAAATCGAAAAATTTCATAATCTCCAAAAAACAATATGATTAGCCTATCAAAACTGTTAAAATTATGTCCGAAATCCAGAAATTATGCTCAAAATCGAAAATCTACAAAATTTAGAAAATGCATGATGGTAAGCCTTTCAAAACTGAGAAAATTTTACCCGAAATTTGAACATCTCCAAAAACTAGAAAATGTATGATGGTTATTAAAACTGTAAATAATATGCCCAAAACCGAAAATTTTCAAACTCCAAAAAATGCATGATGGTGAGCCTATCAAAACTGTGAACAATTATGTCCGAACTCATAGGACTTTGACACTAATCTTTTATACTGTTACGTATTTAAAATACATCTCATCAAAATGAACAACAATACGCCACTTATATTTCTACACCTATTTTTTTACGCTTATCTTTTGTTTTTCTGTAATACGATTGCTCATTTCTTTCTTATGCTAATACTTCTTCATAGAGGTATCTAGTATACCTTTACAAAAATCATAATAGTATTAAATAAATATTCGTTTGAGTAAAGCAACTATTGCAGTGTTCTAGAATTTCTAGTTAAACAAAGTGGTTGTTGATCCGTCCAAAAAAACATGACTCTGCCTTAGAGTAAATAAATTAAAGAAAACACAACAAAAGTCATTGAACTGTCATTATTAAATTTAAATAAAAAAAAAACTTGCTCAATTGAATTATATCGTTCAATATGTACAAACATGTCTTCGTACCCTCCACAAAACCAATTTTTATATAAAAAGAGTCCGAGCCGATTATTTTTACAGTTATTGCATACTAGAATTTAACTTCCTGAAACGCATTACTATAATTAAATCGATATTCGGGGCCCCTTCAAATACTATATCATTCAGCTTATGAATTTTCATTTCAAATATATACATAAGAAAATGCAAATTTCCCAAGGAAAAGAAAATGTTTTTTTTTTGTTCCATATTACGATACCAAGTATTTATAACAAATATTTGCCCTTTCAGCTTATTTGTTGTTCGACCAATAAATCATTTTTCATTTAAAATATCCATAAAGTAATAAAGTTGAATGTTCTACGATACGTACAAAGTATACGTTGGGATAGAATATCCTTTTTTCGTAAGTTTCCAAATACATAGTAGGGAAAGTATAATGATACTCTTGCTAAAAGTATCATATCGTATGGTCCGCAAATTATTTTAGCATTCGAAAAGTAACGGAAAAGTCATGTACAGTCGTACATCAGACTATTTTCTTTTTCCGCTACTTATGTATTTATGAGTATGTGGGAAATGGAAAAGAGGTATAATAAAGTCAAAGAAATTTTCTTTCGATTTATTTCAATTTATTTAAAATAACATTTTTTTTTATACCAAATGATTTTTACTAGTTTTCCATTTCAACGATTTTTCAATTGGCTGAGTTTTCAGAAATAAATTTTTTATTTGTATATCATAAAAATTAGCCAAATCGATAACATTTCAAAATTATATTTTCCAATCTACACAAAATAATTATAATATTGCTGGAATATGGTTTTAACCTGTAAATTATTTTGTTAAAGTAAAGACATCGTAAATTCTTATAAAAGTTTGAAAAAACGGTTTTGCGCTGCTTCATGTCTCTAAAAAAAGCTTTAGTTTATAAATAATTGATAAACAGAAACTTTATAAACATCGTGTCATCGTTGTTAGAAACCAACATCTTAGAACACAAATTTTCTGCTTCTTGTACCATGTTAAATTATGTTAAATTTTAATTATGCCCCATTTTGACTTATTTTGAAAGTACTATGACTATACTATTATTTTAGCTTGTAGGTACTGCAATCCACCTTAGGGGAATGGTTTTTTTGTCTCTCGGTAGCCAGTAGGAACTCCTTGTAGGATGAGACCACTATGTACATCTCCGCAGGAATTCTGTTAGGAATTCTGTTGATCATACTATTATGTGCAGCTGACCCTTATCGAGTTTTGGGATTGGCATTATATCAAATATTTGATACCAAAGTCAGTTGTATGAGATTTTATTTTCGTTTGCCGCCTGCTTGCATCTGGAGTCCAAATGTTACCGTTGTCTGCTAGTATGAATATTGCTCGCCTTAGCTGAATTTGGATAATAATTGGCATCCATTAGAATGACGGGTGACAATTTTGTTGGAAATTTGTGAACGGACTCAATTAACGTCCGTAGCAGTTTTGATTGTTGGTTTCCAATTTGGACTTGAACCATTGCTGTGGCCAATAATGTCCCGAAACTGCTCGAACTGATTCAGTATATTCATTTCATTTTGTCAGTTTTGAAGTGTCATCGATCTTTATTGTGGGAGTTGTATAGCGAGGATTGTTCGAGTGCAGAAATGAGTTGTTCTTTCTCTGGCATATAATGAGCTGTTGTTGAAGTTGTCCACCGTCCTTTAAACCATGTTCCCGTTTACATCATATTTTCTTTTCCTTTATTTATAATTTAAGAGCATAGGGCGTCCACTATTCTGAACCATCTTACTCTATTTGGGGCTATTGCTTTTATTTCCGCCCATGATTTTCCCAGGAGTTTTGCCTCTGCTAGTATCCTTCTCTTCCATATCATTGCTGGCTTTCCAACCTTTCTTTTTCCTTGTGGATTCCAGTCTAATGACATCTTCGTTATATCACTTGATGCCTTCCTCAGTGTGTGGCCAATCCATCTCCATTTCGTCGCTTTATTTCGGTCTCAATGTCTGACTGACATGTTGTTATGTGCAGATTGATGTTACTAATCGTGTTGCATTAGTTTACGAATACCTGTAGCTTCTGTATGATTTTTACTGTATGCTTCCATGTCTCACACCCATACAGTAGTACCGATTTCACACATGAGTTGAACATTCGTATCTTGGTCTTGCGCGACAGGACAGAAGTATTCCAGACTTTGTGTAGCATGTTGAATGTTTATCTGGCTTTATTTATACGTTTGTGTATGTCTTCTTCTGTTCCACCTGTTTTCGTTACTGTGCAACGAAGGTATACGAATTCATTTACCTCTTTAGTCTTGGTTTTCCTGATATTAATTTTGAGACCAACTTCATTAGCTAGATCTGATAGCTGTTGCACTTTCTGCTGCATGTCGGAGTGTTTGTGTGTGAGCAAGCATATGTCGTCTGCATAGTCCAAATCAGTGAGTTTATCAGTTAACCCCCATTAAATGCCATTAGGGGACTTGGTGTCTAGTTTCCGCATTACTCTGTATGATACGATTAGGAACAGCATTGGTGAGAGTACGCAACCTTGCCTTACTCCTCGAGTGTTGTAGTATGTTTCACTATGTTTGCCTTTGTATTGAATTTGGTTCCCAGCATCCCGATACATTTCTTGTATGAGTTCAATTAATTTCTTTGGGATGCCCATTTCACAAAGTGTCTGCCATATTGCGTTCCTGTTTATCGTATCGAATTCGCGTTCGAAATCGACGAAGAGCATATACAATGGTGAATTCTATTTATTGGATTGCTCAATGATGATACGGATTGTGTTGATGTGATTAGTGCATCTACTTCCTGGTCTAAATCCAGCTTGTTCGTTTCTTAATTTTGCATTGATCGTAGGTGAGATTCTGATGATCATTGCGAGTACCTTTATTGTTGTGTTGAGGAGAGAGCTACCTCGCCAGTTCCGACATTCTTAGGTCTCTTAGGTCACCTTTCTTGGGTATCGTAATTATCAAGCCTTATTTCCATTTCAGTGGGATTTTCCCAGAATTCCAGATTTCTTGGATTATTGGTGTTAATATGCTTGCAGTTGTAGATGAATCTCCTTTGAATATTTCGGCGGTTATATTCTCTGTTCCAGCGGCCTTATTGTTCTTCAGTCTATTAATGACATCTTTAACTTCACGTTCCGTTGGTGGATGGGTATTGCTAGTTTCATTATTCATGTCAATTGATGACTGGAGAGTTTCGGGGTCGGCGACAACGTCTTTTTCGAAATATTCTTTCCATCTCTTAACTGTGCTTCATCTGTTGTTAGTACTTGACCATTAGCGTCCCTTAAAGGTGGTATATTTGTAATTTTACCAGTGACCTTTCTTACACATTGGTGTAGTGCTTGCATATTTTGGAGTGCTGCTGCCTCTTCAGCAGCTTTGAGAATGCTTTCTGTATATTTTCTTCGATCATTCCTTGCCATCTTCTTTACTTGAAGCGCTTTCTTCGTTTAATTATTTCTCTTTTATTATTATTATTATTTTTAATTATTTCTCATGAAATAATTAAAAAGTGAATCATTCAAATTGGTTGTTGACGCTCACAAACATTGACAATATCATAACATCTACAGTGAAAAAATCCGTCTTCAAATCTGGTGCTAAAATCTGTTAAATAATTTGATAAAATTAATTGTCATCTCATCAGGCCATGTAAACTGAGTGCTACAATACAAATTTACAGAAATGTACATAAATTACGAATTTAAAAAAAAATATTTAGCACGAAAATTGAATGAAATAACCGTTAAACAGACAAAATATATCACAATTCCCTCAATACACACAAATTTCGGAAATGTACATAATAATAATATAATAATAATGAAACAGTTTTAATAGGGCATTGCTGGTCCGTACTGAATCAACAGTCTGATTCTATTGGATTATATTCCGAGTGTGCTCTTTACATTGTTCTACGCAACATGAAGAAGGCTACCTCTACTTTGAATTTTAATTAACTTCCTAAACGCGTATTTGAATAAAAGTCTAGGGCCAAATATCATGTATATGATTTTTCTATCGAATGGCAATAACAATCTTTTATACTCATCCAGGGTTCAACTCTCACACCCATTCATGACAACGAGTCTGATCATCAACTCCCACAACTTTAGCTTGATGGTATTTGCAAGGTATTTTGACTTTAGCACTGGATGTAAGGCATACAACGTATGGTTACTAGTGACAAAACGCTCTTTAATATCCCCTCCCACACAATCATCATGAGTGACAAGGGACCTGAGGTATCGGAAACTGGTCACTTCTTCAAATGTGTAGTCACCACTACTAAAATCTAGTGTGTCTTGGTCTCTAAAGCAAATGACCATAAAATATACATAAATTTGGGATGCAAATAAAATTATTTAACACGAAAATTAGATGAAATAATCGTTAAATAGAGAAAACATGTCACAACACACTTAAAACACACAAAAATCTCAGTAAGAAAGCTACGGTAGAGTAACGAAAATTAGAGGAAAAAATAAGAGGTTAAAGGAAAAACAATTGAAGATGGGAACCAAATAAAACTAACTGAAACAAAAGTCCACCACAGCAGGAACCGAACTAAAATTGTTAATGACATAGATTTAGTTAAAAAATGGGAAATCAATAGGCGTGATTCTAAAATACTGAAAGATTTAGAGAAAAAGATGGAAAGATACGGCTTTCGAAAATATCATTACTGGAGTATCTTTCCAGTTTGCTGGAGATACACATTTCGAAAATCGAAAAAGAAGTAACTTACTTTGTATGCAAAATGGAATACCACATTTACTTTAAAATTCTACATGGATTTAACATATTTTAAATGTAAAAATTTCTGTTATAACTGTTAAAAATAAGTGCCCTATTCTTGATCTTTTTGATGCACTTTCTTAGCTTAATGAAATTATAATATTTCGATGCTAAATAACTGACTGATGTTAAATAAAAGCTTATGTTTTGCGTAAAGTTGAATTTCTTGTAAATCGAGCTTAATAACGGGTAGTTTACCCTAATTGTATTAAATTTTAGATTTAAAAATCTCAAACCAATGTTCGGTAATTTATCAATAGAAAGTATGTTCAAATATATTATGTTGCATATGATGCAGTATACAAACAACTTAACGAGTAATTCAACAACTCTAAGCCACCCTCATTAAAATACGAACACAACATGCAGGAGTTTAATATTTGCATATTGTTTTGTAGCACACAAAGCCCTTATTTAAAATTTCGTTTAAACAAAAATGATTATAATTCACGAGTTAAATAAAAAAAAAATATTAAAGTATCTGCATATCATAAACATATAAAAAATGATTTTGCATAAAAAAGCATAAAGTACAACATTAAAAATATGTATAAAAAGAACAATAAAAACGAATAAAATTTCATTGTTTTAATGTTTAACTTTATGGGAGATAACATTTTTTCCATAATAATAATATGCTTTAACATTTATGGTTATGCAGAAAACAAAAACAAAATTGCAATAAAATTATGGAAATAAATTATTATGCTTACCATTTAAAATCATATTTTGTTCATCGAATTTTAATTTTACCTAATAATTAGATTTTAAATCTTCCGGTATGTGTGTGTAATCTAATCCAATTCTAGATAATTATAACATAGAATATAATTATCTATTGCCATAGTAAATTTTAATGAGATAACCAAAATAACGACTTAAATTACTTCATTTACATTACATTACCTTTTATATAATGACAACAACAAGAAAACCAAAAACTTTATGTTATAAATAATAATTAATATATTAAAAACCAGGTCATAATAATGATGTACAGGTGTGGAACGAATAACGTTACCTAGTTGCCCATTCCCAGTCCCGTTTTTTTACTTTTTACATTTGACGACATGTAAGGTAAGGACATAAAAGAATTCGACTAAAAGTTGGAAAGTCTATTTACTGCAAACCAAATTTTTCTATTTATCAATTTAAATTTACAGAGTGGCGCATAAATACATAATGTTCTAGAAATTTATTTTAAAAATAACCGAAAGCTTTTCATCAGCCTGATTTATTTTAAACCATGCAGTTAAGGTGGTATCTCGTGTAGCTTCTTTTTCAGTTTGCATTTACTTCCTTTTCATTATTTCTGCAACGATTATGACCCAAGCCCATGGCACCATCCAATGAAAATTCAGCTGGGAGTGCTTCAAGGGGCTTAAACCCTAAACAATTCATCAACCACCCAGTCTTGTAAGAAGGCTCAACGTTTGTGGAAATTGTTCACTCCATGGCATACTGCAATTATTTTTTGTCAAACTTAAAAACAAAAATAATGGATGAATTTCATCTGAAACTACAGTAATAAAAAACTGGATTAAACCCAATTATTAAAATTGTACAACTACTCGAAAAGAGTTTGATTGACTAGATATCAAGCAAGGTTTACCAAAGGATAGTATTCGTCTAAACAATGACATTGATGATGATTCAGCAGTATCTCCAGGCCACTTCTTAATAGGCAGACCAATTATAGTATAAATACACATAGTACTACCATGGTAAGTTAGCCGTCGACGTGTTAGATGTCGCTACTGGTATCGTTTTTTAAATAATTAAAATATTTTTATATGTATAAAATCTCCTAAATGTCATATATTTATCCTAAATTTGGACGATATTCTATCGACCCGACATCTGGAACATCAATGGGTAAACTGTTTTTCTTATGATGGTACTACTATATGTAGTTTTACTATGATCATAGGCAGCAACAAACTAAGTCAATACGCTTGCACTAGAAAATCCAGCACTAGAAACACCACAACCGAAGGCATAAGCAAGCAAGTTCATAAAAGTTAGTACCAGATTTACAGCAACCCACGGTAAAAGCAACAAACATAAACTGAGTTATGTGTCTTCTGAGAATACTTATTGTTACAGGGACCGTTAATGTCAATGCTGCAAATGTTTTCTAAATGTCATTTTAGAACAATACACCGGCCACCTATTTTGAATGAAATTTGCACAGAAAATCGACAAGTTGAATTAAAAAATATTAGAGCTATTAATCACTTGTAAGACATGCAGTTTACGCTATTTAAGGTATTCCTGTAAATAAATTAAAAACTTATCGAAAATTATATTTTTAATCGGTTTTATAACAAAAACAAATAATATTTTTTCTACAATGACAACAACATAAAATTTGGAATTTTATGTAAACAATTTTTTGGCTCCCTATTTTGCATAAACGCGAGGATAACAATTAAAGGATTATGTATGCAATATGTTTGGATTTAATCGGTTTCAGACTAATATAAAAAAAATATATATTTATTCTATTTTTGGTGCATGCATGCAATGCAGTTGCAATAACTGAGTGGAATAGATAACATTTTATTTGATTTTGGTATACAAACTTAGGATTTAGGTCATTGGTTTTTTAATGATATTAAAATTTTCATAACAAAATTGAATTTTGAATATTAAAAAATTAATCCGAAATGCATTTTTATTTAAGATATAAATTATTATTTTTATTTAAGATATTCATTTATGACTTAACAATTTAACTTATTTTTATGACTTAACAATTTAACTTAACAAACATAAACTAATATGGATAAATCTGACAAATTATTAAGTGGTCATAAATCAAATCTAGTCAATACTAATCAAATCTAATCAAATCTAATCAAATCTAATCAAATCTAATCAAATCTAATCAAATCTAATCAAATCTAATCAAATCTAATCAAATCTAATCAAATCTAATCAAATCTAATCAAATCTAATCAAATCTAATCAAATCTAATCAAATCTAATCAAATCTAATCAAATCTAATCAAATCTAATCAAATCTAATCAAATCTAATCAAATCTAATCAAATCTAATCAAATCTAATCAAATCTAATCAAATCTAATCAAATCTAATCAAATCTAATCAAATCTAATCAAATCTAATCAAATCTAATCAAATCTAATCAAATCTAATCAAATCTAATCAAATCTAATCAAATCTAATCAAATCTAATCAAATCTAATCAAATCTAATCAAATCTAATCAAATCTAATCAAATCTAATCAAATCTAATCAAATCTAATCAAATCTAATCAAATCTAATCAAATCTAATCAAATCTAATCAAATCTAATCAAATCTAATCAAATCTAATCAAATCTAATCAAATCTAATCAAATCTAATCAAATCTAATCAAATCTAATCAAATCTAATCAAATCTAATCAAATCTAATCAAATCTAATCAAATCTAATCAAATCTAATCAAATCTAATCAAATCTAATCAAATCTAATCAAATCTAATCAAATCTAATCAAATCTAATCAAATCTAATCAAATCTAATCAAATCTAATCAAATCTAATCAAATCTAATCAAATCTAATCAAATCTAATCAAATCTAATCAAATCTAATCAAATCTAATCAAATCTAATCAAATCTAATCAAATCTAATCAAATCTAATCAAATCTAATCAAATCTAATCAAATCTAATCAAATCTAATCAAATCTAATCAAATCTAATCAAATCTAATCAAATCTAATCAAATCTAATCAAATCTAATCAAATCTAATCAAATCTAATCAAATCTAATCAAATCTAATCAAATCTAATCAAATCTAATCAAATCTAATCAAATCTAATCAAATCTAATCAAATCTAATCAAATCTAATCAAATCTAATCAAATCTAATCAAATCTAATCAAATCTAATCAAATCTAATCAAATCTAATCAAATCTAATCAAATCTAATCAAATCTAATCAAATCTAATCAAATCTAATCAAATCTAATCAAATCTAATCAAATCTAATCAAATCTAATCAAATCTAATCAAATCTAATCAAATCTAATCAAATCTAATCAAATCTAATCAAATCTAATCAAATCTAATCAAATCTAATCAAATCTAATCAAATCTAATCAAATCTAATCAAATCTAATCAAATCTAATCAAATCTAATCAAATCTAATCAAATCTAATCAAATCTAATCAAATCTAATCAAATCTAATCAAATCTAATCAAATCTAATCAAATCTAATCAAATCTAATCAAATCTAATCAAATCTAATCAAATCTAATCAAATCTAATCAAATCTAATCAAATCTAATCAAATCTAATCAAATCTAATCAAATCTAATCAAATCTAATCAAATCTAATCAAATCTAATCAAATCTAATCAAATCTAATCAAATCTAATCAAATCTAATCAAATCTAATCAAATCTAATCAAATCTAATCAAATCTAATCAAATCTAATCAAATCTAATCAAATCTAATCAAATCTAATCAAATCTAATCAAATCTAATCAAATCTAATCAAATCTAATCAAATCTAATCAAATCTAATCAAATCTAATCAAATCTAATCAAATCTAATCAAATCTAATCAAATCTAATCAAATCTAATCAAATCTAATCAAATCTAATCAAATCTAATCAAATCTAATCAAATCTAATCAAATCTAATCAAATCTAATCAAATCTAATCAAATCTAATCAAATCTAATCAAATCTAATCAAATCTAATCAAATCTAATCAAATCTAATCAAATCTAATCAAATCTAATCAAATCTAATCAAATCTAATCAAATCTAATCAAATCTAATCAAATCTAATCAAATCTAATCAAATCTAATCAAATCTAATCAAATCTAATCAAATCTAATCAAATCTAATCAAATCTAATCAAATCTAATCAAATCTAATCAAATCTAATCAAATCTAATCAAATCTAATCAAATCTAATCAAATCTAATCAAATCTAATCAAATCTAATCAAATCTAATCAAATCTAATCAAATCTAATCAAATCTAATCAAATCTAATCAAATCTAATCAAATCTAATCAAATCTAATCAAATCTAATCAAATCTAATCAAATCTAATCAAATCTAATCAAATCTAATCAAATCTAATCAAATCTAATCAAATCTAATCAAATCTAATCAAATCTAATCAAATCTAATCAAATCTAATCAAATCTAATCAAATCTAATCAAATCTAATCAAATCTAATCAAATCTAATCAAATCTAATCAAATCTAATCAAATCTAATCAAATCTAATCAAATCTAATCAAATCTAATCAAATCTAATCAAATCTAATCAAATCTAATCAAATCTAATCAAATCTAATCAAATCTAATCAAATCTAATCAAATCTAATCAAATCTAATCAAATCTAATCAAATCTAATCAAATCTAATCAAATCTAATCAAATCTAATCAAATCTAATCAAATCTAATCAAATCTAATCAAATCTAATCAAATCTAATCAAATCTAATCAAATCTAATCAAATCTAATCAAATCTAATCAAATCTAATCAAATCTAATCAAATCTAATCAAATCTAATCAAATCTAATCAAATCTAATCAAATCTAATCAAATCTAATCAAATCTAATCAAATCTAATCAAATCTAATCAAATCTAATCAAATCTAATCAAATCTAATCAAATCTAATCAAATCTAATCAAATCTAATCAAATCTAATCAAATCTAATCAAATCTAATCAAATCTAATCAAATCTAATCAAATCTAATCAAATCTAATCAAATCTAATCAAATCTAATCAAATCTAATCAAATCTAATCAAATCTAATCAAATCTAATCAAATCTAATCAAATCTAATCAAATCTAATCAAATCTAATCAAATCTAATCAAATCTAATCAAATCTAATCAAATCTAATCAAATCTAATCAAATCTAATCAAATCTAATCAAATCTAATCAAATCTAATCAAATCTAATCAAATCTAATCAAATCTAATCAAATCTAATCAAATCTAATCAAATCTAATCAAATCTAATCAAATCTAATCAAATCTAATCAAATCTAATCAAATCTAATCAAATCTAATCAAATCTAATCAAATCTAATCAAATCTAATCAAATCTAATCAAATCTAATCAAATCTAATCAAATCTAATCAAATCTAATCAAATCTAATCAAATCTAATCAAATCTAATCAAATCTAATCAAATCTAATCAAATCTAATCAAATCTAATCAAATCTAATCAAATCTAATCAAATCTAATCAAATCTAATCAAATCTAATCAAATCTAATCAAATCTAATCAAATCTAATCAAATCTAATCAAATCTAATCAAATCTAATCAAATCTAATCAAATCTAATCAAATCTAATCAAATCTAATCAAATCTAATCAAATCTAATCAAATCTAATCAAATCTAATCAAATCTAATCAAATCTAATCAAATCTAATCAAATCTAATCAAATCTAATCAAATCTAATCAAATCTAATCAAATCTAATCAAATCTAATCAAATCTAATCAAATCTAATCAAATCTAATCAAATCTAATCAAATCTAATCAAATCTAATCAAATCTAATCAAATCTAATCAAATCTAATCAAATCTAATCAAATCTAATCAAATCTAATCAAATCTAATCAAATCTAATCAAATCTAATCAAATCTAATCAAATCTAATCAAATCTAATCAAATCTAATCAAATCTAATCAAATCTAATCAAATCTAATCAAATCTAATCAAATCTAATCAAATCTAATCAAATCTAATCAAATCTAATCAAATCTAATCAAATCTAATCAAATCTAATCAAATCTAATCAAATCTAATCAAATCTAATCAAACCTAATCAAATCTAATCAAACCTACTCAAATCTAATCAAATCTAATCAAATCTAATCAAATCTAATCAAATCTAATCAAATCTAATCAAATCTAATCAAATCTAATCAAATCTAATCAAATCTAATCAAATCTAATCAAATCTAATCAAATCTAATCAAATCTAATCAAATCTATTCAAATCTAATCAAATCTAATCAAATCTAATCAAATCTAATCAAATCTAATCAAATCTAATCAAATCTAATCAAATCTAATCAAATCTAATCAAATCTAATCAAATCTAATCAAATCTAATCAAATCTAATCAAATCTAATCAAATCTAATCAAATCTAATCAAATCTAATCAAATCTAATCTAATCAAATCTAATCAAATCTAATCAAATCTAATCAAATCTAATCAAATCTAATCAAATCTAATCAAATCTAATCAAATCTAATCAAATCTAATCAAATCTAATCAAATCTAATCAAATCTAATCCCTCTATTTTACCTCATCTCAAACCTACCTCATCATCTTCGTTTCATTTGAAGTGCTTTCTGATATATGGGACTCTTCAAACTACCAGCAAATTGTCTGTTCCCTCCAATGGTTTTATTACTAAAAAGCATGAATTGCGAATCGTTGATGTAGCTCTTTTCAGTAAGACCCTCTTTTCCGCAAATCCTCCAAAGAATATAACCCAACCCTTTAAACTCCTAACTTGTTGAAATTGGTGACCATATTCAAGGCATTTGAACCATTTTAAAGACTGGTTTATTTCTCGAACCACAATTGAACCAACAGCAGATATTCTCTCCTATTTGACTTGACAGGCTAACCACTGCAATTTCAGTCCCCCGATAGCAAGTTTTTAGCATTTTTATAGTTTTTATGTTAATTTTATGTTTGTTATTTCTAGACGATGCAAAAATACTCTTTGCGGTTGGTTTTCAGTGGTTTCCAACTTTAGCAAAATATCGTTGCTTCGTAGTCTGACGAATATGAATAATTGTTTCTCGTAAGTTCTAAGTCCGCTTTCTCTTTCTCTAGCAGTTCTGCAAACGATAAAGCTACTTTTTTTTAAATCAAAACTGCATTCGATCGGCGATTTTTGTCGCCTTTTTGGTGTTACTTTTTTCGCTCCAGACTTGTCAAAATACGCGCGTTTATTATAACGCGTTTTTTTCTTCAAAGTATGATCAGATCAGTCAGGGGCGGTAAATCTTTCTTTCTTATAGCAGTATCTGTATTGGAAGCGCCCAGGTTTTCGCTTACCACTCTATTTTGATTACTCAAAATGCCTGCTGGCTTCACTCTAACAAGCAGTCCTGAATCGCTGGAAAGTGCAATCTTCGCTATTACGTAAAGATCCGTATCGGCTTGCTCACTCGTATCAAAACGATCCTTTTCCAGAGCCACCTCGTATTTTCCAAATTTCTCACTGAGTTTTTCAAACTCTGTTTCCTCCTCATAATATAGGAAAGTTTATTCGACCAAACATCCCCTTTATTTCGTCATGCAAATTGTTCCTATCCTTCAATTATTCAAACAGGTTATTTATCGGCTTTTTAACTGTAGATAATTTCGAATCACTAGAAATCGTTCGAAATCAAACCTTTTGCCTTTCTTTACTTGTTTCTCATTTAAATAAAAAAATGGGAGGGCTGCAGATATATGTATTACAGTGGGGGATCTCGTGAAGTATTTTCTTACTGTTTTTGAACGGGTCCTCTCAACTAGTTGAAAACGAACTCTTAGAACTTGATCAAAAATGTGGCTGCTTTTAAATAAACTGAACTAAATGAGCTAAACGAACTTCGGCAGCCAAAATACCTGCTGCTGGAACATTGCATTTATTAGATTTCCATGACCGAGATCCAGTTCGTTCACCGTAATTATATCGTTGTTCCTCTTTATTCTTGGTTTTTTATTGTTTCTGACACGCCTCTAGTATAATGAACTAACGGTCTTTGCGGCCACATTTCCGATGAACAGTAACTTCATGCCAGGTTTGTCTGCAGATGGTATTTTATTTAAAATCCACCCACCATCAATCCGGTTAGGGGTTCCTAATATCCGGTTAGGAGTCCCCTTAGGGATAATTCACGAGTGTATCATTTGCACGAAAAACGAGGATGTACTTCAAACGCCATTATTGGGAATTTACCAGCTTTTTGTGTAATTGCCTCATGGCCATTTCTCTAATGTAGGTTTAATTTTCCAATTAAAATACTTCTAAAAAGGTCTCGTGACCAGCAGCTCTACAAAGTTTACTATGCTTATTTGTATGTCATACAGTAAAAGCGGGGCTCCTTGAATTTATTGGGTATACCTGGCTGCAGTAAAATGATTTGTTGCTAGACGAAGAGTTCTACGTGATATACAAAGTGATAAAAAGATGAATTTTTTTGATGCCTAACCAAGTTCCACAAAACATGCAGTTATGCAACCTAATCGAACATTAATTTGCATTTTATCTCACCACAAGCACTTTATTTTGGTGTATTATAGGAATCAGCAGCCAAGAGTACAACATTTAAGTGCGCCGTGTTATTGGAGCAACTATTTTAACAGTGGATAAGCTGACTACATTTCTTACCGAGTTTGAGAGTACGAGTGTATTCTCAACAAACGATCACTTTGAGCAATACTGGAACTATGTGACCAATGTGGAAGTACTAAAACCGTCGCACTTTTTGATCGGTCACAACAACTTACAGATTTCTGAACCAGACATTACCGAAGTAAATCTGTCTTATCATACTAGTCTTTAAGGTCTACGAATCTTTCGATTGGTCCTAGTTTTATAAGGAACTGAGTTACGGCCAGCATTAAATTAAAGGCTTAAATGGAAGGAAGACTCGCAGGCCACATCTGTTAATGGTGTCGGAATAGTCAAGGATATTAATAAACCTGTTTGCCAGTAGATTATGAGAAGAATAATATCCGCGATTCCTGATGGAAACATTCGCTCAACAAAAACCATACTGGGCGAATTCAAGCGTGCAGTGCATTCACTTTGCTTATTATTGATTTTGCTTAAATCTAGAACATATTTTTCCCCAAAATTATCGAGTTACTGGTTGCCTAGAAAATTGGAAAATATTGGCTTGTGCTACATTACAAATTACTTTGGCTAATTATTTAAAAAATTTACGATCAAACGAACCATAACAGTTCATCTACCCGATTTCACATAATCGCTAATTTTTCACAAAATGTTTTTTTGTTGCCAAATATCAATACATTATGTTCATTCATTTAATAAAATCAACTCATTAAATCCAACATTTATGTTTGTAATATTGATTTAAACAGTTTTACAATTCCAACTGTTCAATAAACTGGAAATGTTGAATTTTTATGCATTTATGCAAAAATCAATTATCTCTCATTATATTCAGCAGCATAAATATACATTACGAACATTTCAGAATAATTTTATTTGAACTGTATATAAAGCAAATATATGTATTATGCTAAGTAATGAATTGCAAACGATTTTATGTAATCAACATAAATATAGATCGATCGATTTGTCGATGAGCTTAGTTAAGAATTTATTTGGTGAATCGTGCAATCAAAGTTCATACCATAAACTATAAATCTGTACAATCATCAAAGTTAAAATGACCATCGTACAAAGTGGCATGGACAATCACGTTGTGGTGATATCACTTAGACACAGCTAATAGCATAAAAAACAAAAATCGAAAAGTCATCGAAATTGTAAGCAAAAAACAAAAATAAAATCACGTCATCGTTCTTCTATGTGAATAATACGTTTTCATCGCAGTGAAAATTCTATTGTGTCGGAACTCCTTAAAACATCATAAATCATATACCTTCCAAGAATCTGATTTCGATATGACATTTTACCTCATCGGGGTAGAAAAAAAAAAGTTAAAGAGACGACACCGACAACAACTTCGTTTTATTGTATATTATGCTGCGGGTGATCGACATTTTTTTTGGTTCTTGTGTTAGGTTTGTGTGTGTGTATTGCCGAAATATCTAAAATTATTCAACATCGTTAATCATATTTATTAGGAAAATCAACAAGAGCAAAATGAAAAGCGACAGCAAGAGGTCGAAAAAAATTCCTTTTTTTTTTTTTTTTGATAACGATACACACACCCATATAATAATATGTACTCCCACCACATGGTAAAATTACTTAAGCTTCTGACCATTATTGGACATCGACAATATAGAACATTGCCGACGACGCCGCCGCCGCCACCACCACCACCAACATAATGTGTATTTATGTATTTAACCAATTTTTGACTTTTATGCTAAAATCATAAATAATCGTCATAATAATGTTAATAATAACAATAGCAACAGTAAAAATGTAGAGGAAATTTATGATGAAAAATGATTTTTGGGCCTCACATACTACACACACACACAAGACAACAATAAAAACCAAATTTTTTTTGGAAAATTGATATGAGTAAAAATTTTATTTTGTTAAATGAAAATTAATGAAAAGGAAATTTATTGAAAATTTTATGGTTTTAAATGTGAAGCCGGAAAAATAAACAAATTATTAAATTTTCATCATAATATTTGTACGTGTTCAAAGCGTTTTTCAATTGAAAATCAAATTTTCCGAATTAAAATTTAATTTATAGTGAAATGGACACAAAATGATTTTACGTTTTAAACTTTTAAACTTAAAGCTTTGGGTATATTTTTGGATACAATGGGAAATGTATTAATTTCAATATAGAGTGTAGACCGACGAGTCGTTACCATCAACAAAAGCATCTGTATCTTAATTTAAGGTGTTGCTATTAGCAGTGGAAGTAATTCTTTAGGTATGGTGAAGCATCATTAATAGGGGCCAATACTATTATTAGTTCTAAACAATTTTTAGTGAAATATGGAACGAATTCGAAAAAGATTACTAAGTGAGGCGTACCAAGTTGTTAATTTTGTACTCTAGTTAAAATTCTGGATTAAGCATTCATATACTCGTAACTATGCAACTCTTCGAGGCGTTTGTGTTAAACACATATATTACTATTAACGTCTAGTTTTGTAACGGCTCTGAAATTTAGACTACTGCTACTGTTCTTCATTCGAATTGTTGAACGGTTAAATTTATATGAAAATTATGCTCTGAAAACGAATCCATTTGGAACTCGATGATCAAAAATTTAGGGCCATGTGTATACTTTTCAGTAAATGAAACCATAAAAACTGGCAAAAATCAGAGACTTATGTTAAAATACAGGTTCGCACTGTCAAAACGAACTATAGCAACTGAAAATCGGGGAAATTTGCAAACTCAAAAAGAGGCTAAAGTTAAACAAATTACAGATCCTAATTATAGTGTGCAAGTTAAACCTTGGCGTATGAGTAAGAAAGATAGGTGATGACATTTAAAAGAAATGCATAAATGTCGTTCAACGAGACGATGAGGGCAATTACTAAGTTCTATTTATAAAAAAAATTTAAAAAGTTTTAAAATTTTAAAAGTGTTGAATGCAGTAACAGGAGAGCGAAAACATGTCGATTATGTCGTAAATATCAATGTACCTTGAAGAGTATGTTTGCAGCCGGTGGATGTGGATGACATGCTTAAATTTTAATCTATCATTAAAACATTTCCAAACCACGACTTAAAGGACTAAGGTTGGATTAGACACTCATTACTAGTACTGAGACTAATTTTGTTGAAATTAATATTACGTAACCCAAAATTCAATTGTAAAGTACCCGGAAGCTTGTCAACTAGCTTTAGGAGGTGTAGCGGCTTGCTTAGGGGGTTGACTAAACCAATTTCTGCCATAATTGCATATAAGTGTGGCACAAACATTGATAACTGTACCTTAGACTTAATTTTTTCTGGGTTTATAGCCCTAATTTATTTTGAACTTGCTTTATTTTGAACTATGAAAGTAATCATAGAGTCATCAATATGAAGAAATTGGTTGCAGATTATATCCTACTGCTGCTAAGGGTTAGAAGCAGCTTGTAATCTGACCATATTTTGCCCTTTGAAAAGCCATTCATTTTTGTCAACCCGACATTGTAAAACAGCTTTGCTATTGTTGATTGTTTTTACGTTGATTTGCGACTGGAGGCATTTACCACCTCCCCTCTTTACTGACCGCATTTGTTCAACAGCATTATTCGGTTATTTTGAAAATAATTTTCTAATCGATTGCTCTAATTTATTCCTGTCGATGGCTGTGCAAGATTGAAAATCACACTACAGTAATCAATGTGACGTATTCTAGTTTTTGGAGATTTTCGTTTTACGGCTTACACCTCTCAGTTTTAATGGCTGTATCATCATGTAATTTTTTGGGTTTCGGAAATTTTTGATTTGAGCAACAACATTTTCAGTTTTAATGGGCTAATTTTTCTGTGTTTACTGAGCTTTGGAAATTTGTAATTTGTGCCATAAAACTATCAATTTCGATGGATTAACCCAACGGTTGATCATCATGTATTTTCTGGGTTTTAGAAATTTTTGGTTTGTACCATATAACTCTCAGTTTTAATGGGCTAATCATCATGTAATTAATGAGTTTTGTAAATATTCGATTTGAGCCATAAAATTCTTGGTATTGATGGTCTAAGCATCATGATTTTTCTGGGCTTTGGAAATTTTTGATTTTAGCCATAAATTTTCCAGTTTTGGTGGACTTACCATTATAAATGTTCTAAAATTTAGGAAATTTCGATTTGAGCCATAAATTTCTTATTTTTGAAGGAGTAATTATCATTTGTTTTCTGAGCTTTAGCAATTTTCGTATAGAACCATAAAATTCTGAGTTTCGATTGGCTATAATCATCATGTATTTTCTGGTTTTTGGAAATTTTCGATCCGTGCCATAAAACTGCCAGTTTTGATGGGCTTAAGCATCATGTATTTTCTGGGTAATGGGAATTTTCGATTTGACTCAATAATTTTTTAAATTTGATAGGCTAACCGAATTAGGGTGGAACGGCCTCATATGGGATTTTTTTTAATTACCAAAATAGGTCATTTTTTGGCATTTAAGCTAGTAATAGAGCTCGAGTTAAGCTAAATTTTAACTTGGTCTCCACAAATCTACAGATAAATATCGAGCTAAAAAAATCAGAAGCAATAAGTAATGGAACTATTCATTTACTTTGCGAAAAAACGTAAATCTTGCCATACTTGTTGCTATTGGTTGCGATGGCACTGCTGTTAATACGGGTCACAAAGGAGGTATATATAATTCGAAATATTGAAATATAACTTAACTGTATACAGTGGTTTGTTTGTCAACTTCATGCAAACGAGCTTTCATTACGGCATCTTTTTGAGTACATTGACGGGAAAACAACTGGACCCGAATTTGATTCCGAACTGAAAATAAATTTGAACAATTACTTGCATTGCCAAATTTAATTCAATCAGCTGTTTACTCAGCTGTTTTGAACAAACAGTTTTAGATTAACCAATAAATTTCAAATTTTTAAGGTTATTGTGGCAGTACAAGAATTGCAAATTTTCCAAAAAAAGTTATAATATTTAAATTGTGTAGCATATTTTCCAACGATGCCCAATTCGAAATTCAAAAATAAAATATTTCGCTCCACCCTACAGTAGTAACCATCATGTAATTTATGAGATTAGGAAGTTTTCGAATTTACTAATAATTTTCTGTTTTGATGGACTAATAATAATGTATTTTCTGAAATTGGAAATTTTCGATTGGAGCCCTAAAATTTTCAGTTTGAATGAGCTTATCCATGTACTTTGTGGGGTTTGTGATTTTCGATTCGTGCTATATTTTCCCAATTTTGATAGGCTAATCATGGGCTTATCATAAATTATTTTCCGGGTTTCGTAAATTTTCAATTTACGTCATTTTTTTGGCATTTAAGCTAGGAATAGAGCTCGAGCTAAGCTAAATTTTAACTTGGTCTCCACACATCTACAGATAAATATCGAGCTAAAAAAAATGTCTAGAGATAAATCTTGATATACCTATTTTGACATGTCTATTGGTTTTAATGGTGTTATGATTTAATTTTTTTTTAGATTTTAAGGTCGGTACGCAGCTCGAGCTAAGATGAATTTTCCATACTAATTTGACATACAATTTAGTTAGCTAAGAGCGAGCTAAAAAATTTCGCAGACAATTTGTCTTACTGGTACGCAGTTTGTCGTGAAAAAAAGTAATAAAAAATATAGTTTGTCAGATTGTATAATAGATGGCACTACTATATAGTCTCCAATATTTTCACGTCGATTTATCTATTCGGTATAATAAATGAATGCGAAATTTTGACATTTCACTGGATTTTTATTTTACGCGATCATGATTTGCTATTTTTTTTAAATGCGTAAAATATTTGAGTTGAAATGGAGTATGTCGAAATTGATAATTTCGATAATGTACATGATTTCGGCTTACCACATGAAAATGAAGAAGATCATGAACAACCAAGGCCAAAAATCTTTAAAAGCACCAAAATCTAAATCTTTTTAAAATGTTTGGACTTGGTTTGTCATTTTCTGCTTCATTTTTATGTGGTAAGCCGAAATCATGTACTTTATCGAAATTATCAATTTCGACATATTCCATTTTAACTCAAATATATTATCGTATTTAAAAAAAACATATATAGCAAACCATGAACCCGTAAAATAAAAACCTATAATGAAATGTCAAAATTTCGCAATCAGTTAATGTTTCTTGCAGATAAAAGGCGGTTTCGATTGACATGAATAAACAAAATTAACTGAATTAACTGAATCAACTGAAGTTATTTGACTATTCTATTCGGACCAAAAAAAATTCAATTCAGTTAAAAAAATTGAGCAACTGAATTAACTGAATATGTATTTTGCTCGTGGAGTTAATTCACATAGGTTGTTGTTTTTATTTTTTTGAATTTTTTTTTGTTTCGCGTTCATTTTTTTTAAAATTAGAATACATATATATATATATATATATATATATATATATATATATATATATATATATATATATATATATACATAATGAATATTTTTCGTATTTTATAGCAAGTTCTAATGATTTTAATATATGCATGTATTTATTTTTTATTTTCATTCCCGCTGTAGTTAACAAAAGCCAAATTTAAAATGATTTTTTTTTGACATTTATCTGAAGTGATAAATATCATTCGAACACCCAAATCACTTCAGTAGCTCAATTATCAAAATAGCATCTGAATTATCTAAATAGTAACTCAATTTCAATTCTGTTGATTCAAGTCAATCGAAAGTGCCTACATTAACGTGAAATTGAAGGCTTTATAGTAGTGTCACCTATTATACAATCCGACAAACTATATTTTCCATTATTTTTTCACGACAAGCTGTGACCAGTGAGCCAAATATTGAGCGAAAATTTTTTATTGCGCTCTTAGCTAGCTAAATTTTAAGTCAAATTAGAAAATGTATCTTAGCTCGAGCTGCGTATCGACCTTTATTATGGAATGTACTTTCTATGTTTCGGCCACTTTCGATTGGTGCCTAAAAATTATCATTTTTAATGGGCTAATCATCGTGTATTTTCTGGGCTACGACGTGGAGTATACACGTCGATGAAAGCAATAAGCTAAATAGAAATTGCGGATGGAAGATGAAAGATGAAAGACTGTGGGCTCGATATTTGGTTGGTGTATTCAATTATTTAAGAGCTCAAATAATAAGTTACCTTAATGACTACCATATAGGCACCCTAGATTTAACAGCAAACTGATTAAAAACGAAAACCCCATTTGACAACTTTCCGAAGATTCGACCGTAACAACACATAAGAAGCAACGAAGAATTCATATAACTATTTCATGAGAAATTCTACCAAACAATATACTATCACAGTTATTTTCATCAAGTGTCTTAAGTAGGAAGCTTAACCTTCGCCCACTCAAACACGTATGTATGTAAAAGGATAGAACGATTCAGTTAGCGATATTTTGGCGATCGTTCGCACGAGACAACACCATTTTTGTTTTATAAAAACGTTTTAGAAAAAATATTTGGCCTTATTATATTTAAGTTTGTTCCAGTTTCTTTAGTAATGTAATTACCTTAAAAAATAGGAACCCCCTTTGAATTGGGCTATATTCCATCGTATGCTGTTCTGGTTACGTAGTTTTAATTTTGACATTCTCCTTGAATTTTTTGAGAATGTCTTCAATTTTCACAAAAAATGTACGTGTCTTCTATAATTTCATTGCATTTGAGGAAAAATATAGTCTAAACCTGTAATAAATCTTGATTTTCTTAAAAGATTACAGATTTCTGTCTTATCAAAAAAAAATTCATTTGATTGGCCCACAATTTTGAAATAGAAAAACTTTTGTCATCAATTGGAACCAATAACGAAAGTAGTAGCACCACCAATATGGCCTATGCTTCTAAACTAGAAATAAAAAAAAAAGTTGTTGAACTATATTTTTGCCGAGTCAGTTTTGATAAGGTAAAACAAAATATGTTTGTTGTACTCACCATTCTTTTTGTAACTCAATCATTTGGAACTCCTTTATATATGGATCTCTATACCTACAAACACATGTATATACAATCATATGATACAGAAAATTATACAAGAAAAAGGAATTTGCCTGTATTACGTTTTTGTTTTTATTGTGTAGAAGAAGAACAACACACTGTCGAGTAACAAAAAACGCTTTTCTTTTAATTTTCATTATAATTTTTCGTTCTGTCGTATTTTGTTTTTCGTATACGAAGAGTAAACACAGGTAATTTTATTTTGATTGAATATTTTAACACAAATACATTCTATTGAGCTGTGTGAACATAATATACCGAACATAGCAAGGATATGGCAGTACACAGCATTTGTCTACACAAAGGATTTGTGTTTAATATATTTAATTAAAATCTACATAGCTTTATAAAAGTCTAAAGAATATGGGGGTGGTTATAAAGGTGGCAAGATACTATACTTGCGTGAGGTGTAGAAATAATACCTTTTGTGATGTAGGATCGAAATCATAATAACTATGGTAATTTAGTCACACAATACTTGGTATCTATGTGTGATAATGATTTTTTGGCATTGTATGTTTATTGGGGCGTTTAAATTGTACAGGGAAGAATTATTAAATGATGCGTGGTTAAGGGCTTTCAATTAAATGAGTTGTTTGTTCGATATAATGTTTTCTATGATTTTTTATAAACACGCACCATCCCTCTTTAGGTTATGTAGTACACAGGCCCAATAAAGTAGTATACATCAAAATCTTACAGGTAAGGACATTACTGCAAAAAGGATGTGTTGATGCTGATTCAAAAATTTAAGTGTTTGCCCTTGACCTTTTTTCAAGGACTTTCATAATCAATTTTTAGTAGGAAATATTAAAAAAATTGACCCTTCCTTGTAATAATCGTAAACTTTAAAAAAACTACAATCTATTTTTGTGTTAAAACCTAAAAACGATGGCAACATAAGAAGTAGCACTCGGAAATATTTGTTGCAGTTCTCTAATTTCATGTTGACCTTCAAATGACCTCCAAACGTGGTAAATCGTCCTTTTAACCTAGTTTCTTCGAAATAGCTCAGTTATCCAGAACTTTTTAGATACTCTATACATGAACACAAAAGGATAAGTAAAGCAACTCTGTATTATAATATGGAAAATATAAGAAATAATTCCCTGGAGTAAAATATAAACCGTATTTGAATTTCTTATTTATGTATCCATATAACAAACAAAACACAACAAAAAACAAAAAAAAATTGGTTATGTAAATGAGTCATTATGCTCCTCGACGGAAGAAAATGAAAATATGAAAGTAAATTTTTTTTGCTATTTCTATATGATTATGCTGATGTAGATCATGGAATCTGGTATAAAGTGTATAAGACTTGGATTTACTTTTTTTTTATTCTGCTTGAGTAAAAAACTAAAGAAGACTACAACACCAAGATAATTAACAAATTGTTGAGATTAAAATCACGGTCACTTATAATTAAATGGCTCTATATGCTGTATTCTTCGCGATGAATAGCTGATTTATTTGTTAATAAAAAAGTGCTATAAAGGATCAAGAAAGACTTGGGCATTGAAATCAATCGACAAAAGGTTTCCACAATTGATGAGTTTAATTTATTTCTTGGCTACTTCAGGAACGCTTTAGAACGTACCTAGTCAGTATGTAAGAAGATCATGAAAACCGGTAATACATTTAATAATATAGCAATTGCGATTACAAGAGTTGCTGCACAAATGCGACAAGATTTTAGCTCACAAAATTGTATTTTGTCTAGGCTTTAATACTTATCCTTCAATAAGTGGGAAATTTATTAGTACGAAAAATGGTTACATGTCAGGTCTAGAGATAATCCCAGACTGTGTCCGAAACCCATGATAAATATTTGTGAATACAAATTTTTGAAAAATGAAGACACCTAAATTATCACGGTCAGTTGCTATGATGATTTATGACAACCAAAATGTCTATAATAAAAGCCAAATTCAGCGCATAGCACACTCGGATATATTTAATAAGACATATAAAATCACTATGTTTTGAAATAGTACCATTCAAAAAACATTTAAGAAAAATTTGTACTTTTTCGTTGCTATGACACTTTCAACAAACAATGCACACAATTAAATGTAATTTTTCTTCATAGATTTTATACGCCACAAAAAATTAATTTAAAAACAAATAAGGCGGGGAAATTGTGGACAGCGTAATAAAAAATTGCAAATGTAGGTAGGGGCATATTTTTCAAATAAATGTCAAAAATATTATTCACCAATTTTTAGTATGGGTTTAAATTTTATTTAATATTTCATTGTTTTGTTTCCAAAACTTTTTCTTGTTGCTCAATAATTCTGAATTTATAATTTAATAGTTCAATTCTAAATATTAGCCATTAGTTGAAAAATATCACTAAAATTCAAATTTAGTGTCAATATTATTTTCAAAGATGTCACTTCTAAATTTAGTCACTAGGTGACTAAACACAAAGAACTTTAAAATTAGGTTAAAAATATTCCGTGAATTAGGACCAAAACTGGTTTTGTAAAAGTTATTTCTTTACTATTAAACCTAGTCACTTAATTGCCCCTTTTTAGCTAACATATCCGCACAATATTACCAATATTATTTTCTCTTCATTTAGAATATTTTTTCTCTATGATTCGAACATAAAAAATGGTCCATCTAGCGTTTGCAATTTCAACTATCGGTTATTTCGAGTGTGGCAACACTTACGTCATTCTTGTTATAATTTACGTCATTCGTGTTATGCCATCCACAACGGTTATCAGCCGTAACGCAAGTGTCAATTGGCCACCATGTTATCGGCGATTTGATTCCGTTTGACATTTTTTGGTTGTAGCCACTATTCAAGACTTAAACGATCACATCTAAGTTATCATTGATGAGATAGAGGCCCATGCAACCAAAAATGTTCTGAAAAATTGGGTTGACAGAATAGGATACTGTAAGGGTAGCCGTCGATGCCATTTGAGTGAATCCCATGATTTAGTTAACTTTCGGGCAGCTTACCAACTTCCTGAAATTATTTAATACTTGCATTATTTTAGGTTATTCGTGTAATTAGATGAAACTCGTATGCTGTTAGATGCAGTTTAGTGGCTTCCCTTTTAAGTAAATCATTGAGGTATTGAACATTTTGGAGTAGTGCAAGTTAAGTTAGAGGTCGAGAAGAAACTGACATTCCATATAATTTTTCAAATATTATCAATTTTGCCTGCTTTAGGCTAGTTGCAATATGTGTAACGTCTGCAAAGTTATCAAACCTCATACTCGTGGTTCTGCTTGACATGCCTAATTTTCAAATAAATTCGTTGAATTGAGTAATTTTTTTAATGTCAAGTGCCGTGAACTGCATTTGTACCATGCATACCTTCAGATTGATGGTTTGAAAGAAGTGCTGACAGTTTTTTTTATTGCACAGAAGACCTTATCTATTTAAAACAAATAAAAACGATAAGTTTTACTTTTTCTTGCAAATATTTGTTAATCGTATTACCGCAGAAGAGTATAAACCAAAGTTGATTACTTTACATCTTGAAAATAAAGGTTCTTCTCTTGGAAAAATTACAATGCTGTAATCAATAATAGGCTGCATAGTTATATCGTATTTATTGCTGATTCTTATACTAGTCACTTATACTTAGTTTAAAAACCGACCCGGTCGAATAATTGTCATGTCAAACTATTTTATTGTAACCTTAAAATTACGATTATTAATTCGCTGTCCTTTTAAATTGGGTCATTGTAACTGAAATTTCTATATTTTAGCAAAATTGCATAAACAATACGGGGGCGATATTGTCACTAAACCATGTTCCAAAACAACATTTTACTAGGCCATAAATCATATCGATTCTTTATGTTCAGCTATAAAAAAAAAATATTAAAAAACCTAGTCCTCGGTCACAACACAACATATAAATCTAAAAATCTATTATCCTCCTTCCATAAAACTTTATGTGCGGTTTAAATTTTGTTTTTCCATAAAAATTTGTTTTTACTATATCCTGACAAAAGAATTTAAACAACTAAACTTCCCGAAACAAAAGACAAATTATTTTTAAGTCGACTGAATGCCAACTTTAAGACAATTAAATAACAATTGAATACCAACAACAACAAAAATGAAAATTGTCGATTTATACAGTAAAACAATAAAAATAAAATTCCATTTTCCACAACAACTAAACAATACAAATTCTTAAATACAAAAAAATTAAATTAAAAATTTTCATACAAAAAATAAAAAAAAAAATTAAAGTTTAAAAGTTTAATTTTAATTTTCGATATCCCGATCCAGAATACGAAAAAGTAATTTCAGTACAATGTGCTGAGTGCAAAATAAAAAGTTTTCGATTTATTTTTTGGAATTTGTTTTTTGGTTATTTAACCTAAAAAAAAAAAAAACAAAAAGCAAATTTTCTAACTTTTCAAATTTCTGGTTTTGACATTAATGGTGAAAAAAAATTTTAACATGCAAAATACGAGTCTGAAAAATAATTAGTCTTTGTACGAGTCTACAACATAAGAACGCATACACACACACACATAAAAACATATTATTAGGGCGGTTCATCATAAAATATGTTAGACGATGATGTACATGACACAATGAATTTGTGGTTAAATTTATAACCTCACTTTCATACGAACGCAATATAATATCTATACCTGCCCGTTTATTGATTATATTAACTTTCACTATCACTATATATAGTTAGTTGTTAAGTTAATCTGTTGGCATGTAGATTTTGAAAAAAAATAAAAATTTCCTAGTACCGATATTTCCCCAAACCAGAAAAACCTATAAATATTTTATTACAGTGGTAATTTTAAATCAACCACAACATTTTGGTTTTATTTTAACTTTGACTTTAAGTTTAAATATTATGAATTTTATTTGGTTGGGTTGGCACTAAAGTTTATGGTTTAACCTTGCTTAACAGATACAATTTATAACCTCATGAAATCTTTAAAACATAGAACACACCAACCTCCTCTACCCACATATGGGGAATATATATGCCAACCATATAATGTAATATTATGATGGCATGACGATGACAACAACATATACAGACAGCATGTTTATGTTGAATTATGAATAATTTAAATGAATTTGTAATGAATTTTTGGCGAAAGAGTACACACGATACAAATATTTTGTTGTTGTTCTGCTCGTATTTTGGTAGGTGGGATAACAAGGGCAAATATAAAAATGATTTTGGTGGATTATGTGCGACAAAATTTTTAGGTTTTATATTTGCATTTTCGCAAAATGATTTTTCAAATGTTTGGTTTTAAATTAATTGAAAATTTTGCTTTCAGTTTTTAAAATAATATTGAAAGGTTATCATCGTATTGCGTATTTTTGAAAAAAACTGTTTACATATCAATAATACAAATATGATTTTTCTGGCCTGTATTGTGTCAACAATCAGTCGTTGCTATTCATATCAAGTTATAGCTTTGTTTTGCATGGAAGAACTTAAAAGACGAAAGCACATAAAATGGTTGTAGAATCAACAGACTTAATGTGAGCAATGGTAGCTAAAGATCGTACGTGAGGACCTCGTTGTTCTTTCACAAAATCTAACATGTCTTGAGTTGATTATGTTTTTGTAAAAGAACAACAGGTTTCAGCTTAAAATTTATGTTTAATCTTGCGAACACTTTCAAGGTCAATTCAAGGCTAAATATAAATCCTTAAAAATAGCTAAATAAAGTGGTCATTGTTTATTAGCTCATTGTTTGAAGTTATTTGGCCAATTGTGTCCTGGTTTGATACTATCAGGTGGAAGCTTATACTCTTCTACTAACTACCTCTTTGTGATTTTTATATAGTAGAACATAGGAACATTTACTTGAGTTGTTTATGTAAATCTTTTTTGATAAGATAAGTGTTGCTGCGATTTCACCATTTGGATTCCTGGCATACGCAACAGAGGCATATGCCTTTTTGGAGGCATATTAATCGAAGTAAACACAACAGGTTATGACTACGTCTTCTAGCGAGTGTAGAGTTAGTTTGGAACCTTCCCATTGTGTTGCTAAAGGTGAAAATAATGGTTGATCTATGGTGAGTTCTACTACCCATAGCTCTAATTATTACCTTGGCTACTATTATAACTGATGATCAATATCCTAGGGAATTGAATAGTTTTCCACTATCACGTAGCAAGCTTCGACTTGGTAGTTGTGGTTCTTGATGATGAAAAGAAGATACGAAATCCAAAATTATCTGATGCTTAAGTCATGCTTAAATTTAAGAACTTCACTGTTCCGCAATTTATTGGTACGGCTTGCAACAGAGTTTAGTGGTTGGCAGTCCATTTTAGTAAGTTGTTCCTACTAGATTTGAGTTAGTCTATCAACTGCGCACCTTTAAGAAAATAAAGCCTCGTTGAGGTTATTCTTTTCATAGTTTGGTTGGTCTACATGGTGAGTCAATGCTCCATCCCTGACCGATTATTATTCCTTTTCATCCCGAGTCCAATGACGAAGCTAACCATTCAGTAAAGGAATTTTTTTTTTACAACAGCTATAAAAAAATATTGTGATGTAACCTTAAGTGACTCTTACATGGTTTTCTCGACACATGCACTACACTACAGAGAAGCTGAAAAAAATCAACGACAGTCTGTATACTAGATACTTTTCCGTTAGATAAACAACGTCACAAAGGGTCATACATAATTCATCTAGAGATCTGTCGTATGAGGTGATATTTAGTCAGTCGATGTTGCTCATGATCAATAACCAATTACAAAGACAGAGCGATGGCATGGAAATTAATTTTTTCCGGACCCTTACTTCTATTAAAAAGATTACATATTTTCCAAAAAAGGATCGACTTTCATTGGTTTTATTGAATCTTTGATGTTTTAAAACCGTCGCATTTGAACTATACGCATCCATGCAAATAGTTTTATCCCAATTTCGTTGATTTACATTTATATGAATACATTTTTAGATTTCGAAATTTATTTCAATTTAACCGCATATTTACAAAACAATTCAACTTTTATAAATAATATTAAGTAAAGCAACATTAAAAATATCAAATAAAAATTTGCAGAAATTAGCTTCGACAGTAACACACATAACGACCTAAAATAAAACATCAAAGCAAACCAAAACATGTTTGTCCACTCAAAACAAAAATAAAAGCTATAAAAAAAGCTCGTTTGGACTGTAAAAAGTTTATATTGTAGAAATAAAATGGCGGGATGATTTACAAAAAAAAATAAATGTATATTTTTTTTTCATTCAATTTTATATTTTTGCTTCAAAAGTCAAAATAATTTTATTATTTTTTATCGTTGGCCGTCATTATTGCTGTCATTGGTATTAATTTATTGGCATGAAAATATATACATATATATTATATTTACAGTATGATGCGTAGAACAATCAACAAAATATTAAATTTTTATTTTTATTTTGTGCTAGATCCATTGGGCTTGAAGGTTTTTGGACAAGTGATGAACCCTTAACACACAGTTGACAGTCGAAAGCTAGCTCTAGTTCTGCAATATTGATGGATCTTGTTCGAACTCTGCTTTTAACTCCATATTTACTTCAGAGAATGCATCTGACTCTAGAACGAAATCCAAAACGGCACCGGATGTGACAAAAGGCAAAAGAAAAGTGAAAAAAGTAAAAAAAAGTGACAAAAGTGACAAAAGTGACAAAAATGACAATAGTGACAAAAGTGACAAAAGTGACAAAAGTGACAAAAGTGACAAATGTGACAAAAGTGACAAATGTGACAAAAGTGACAAAAGTGACAAAAGTGACAAAAGTGACAAAAGTGACAAAAGTGACAAAAGTGACAAATGTGACAAAAGTGACAAAAGTGACAAAAGTGACAAAAGTGACAAAAATGACAAAAGTGACAAAAGTGGCAAAAGTGACAAAAGTGACAAAAGTGACAAAAGTAACAAAAGTGACAAAAGTGACAAAAGTAACAAAAGTGACAAAAGTGACAAAAGTGACAAAAGTGACAAAAATGACAAAAGTGACAAAAGTGACAAAAGTGACAAAAGTGACAAAAGTGACAAAAGTGACAAAAGTGACAAAAGTGTCAAAAGTGTCAAAAGTGACAAAAGTGATAAAAGTGACAAAAGTGACAAAAGTGACAAAAGTGACAAAAGTGACAAAAGTGACAAAAGTGACAAAAGTGACAAAAGTGACAAAAGTGACAAAAGTGACAAAAGTGACAAAAGTGACAAAAGTGACAAAAGTGACAAAAGTGACAAAGTGACAAAGTGTCAAAAGTGACAAAAGTTACAAAAGTGATCGACTTGTTAGTACAAAAATTGTACAACCAGTTCAAACTACGCAATGGGCAACGCCTATTGTCCCTATGCGAAAGACAAGTGTTGACCTACGAGTTTAATATGATTTGGGTGATTCTTTCACAACGGTAGATTTAGAAAATACATATATTATCTTAAAATCGGGTTGGACGAAGATACCTAAAAGGTCATGTTTATCGCTGTTTGGACTGTTTCAGTGTTGCGAGCGCACAAAGAATATTTCCACGGGTAATGAAAAAAAAAACAATTAACGTCCAACTTAGATTTTTGTGCCCTCTAAAACTGACCATGAAAATACGGGCTGTAAATTAAAAGATGGTATTGTCAATACGCTCGTCTGGTTCATTTTCGAGAAGATTTTTCGATTATGCTCACCACAGATGCTTCGAGCTACACCTAAGACCGTGTTTGTTAGTATGTCAATATGTCAAAATTTACATACAATATGTCAACATATTGACAATACATATGTCAATATTTCAATATGTCATTATGTCAATATGTTAATATTTCAATATATTTCAATATGATAACATTTCAACATGTTACAATGTCATTATGTTAATATATCAATATCTCAATATATCAATATGTCAATATGTCAATATGTCAATATGTCAATATGTCAATATGTCAATATGTCAATATATCAATATGTCAATATGTCAATATGTCAATATGTCAATATGTCAATATGTCAATATCTCAAAATGTTTATATATAAATATGTCATTATATAAATATATCAATATTAAATCTGGCAATACATCAATATTTGAATATGTCAATTTCTCAATATGTCAATATCTCAATATATCAATATGTCGATATGTCAATATGTCAATATGTCAATATGTCAATATGTCAATATGTCAATATGTCAATATGTCAATATGTCAATATGTCAATATGTCAATATGTCAATATGTCAATATGTCAATATGTCAATATGTCAATATGTCAATATGTCAATATGTCAATATGTCAATATGTCAATATGTCAATATGTCAATATGTCAATATGTCAATATGTCAATATGTCAATATGTCAATATGTCAATATGTCAATATGTCAATATGTCAATATGTCAATATGTCAATATGTCAATATGTCAATATGTCAATATGTCAATATGTCAATATGTCAATATGTCAATATGTCAATATGTCAATATGTCAATATGTCAATATGTCAATATGTCAATATGTCAATATGTCAATATGTCAATATGTCAATATGTCAATATGTCAATATGTCAATATGTCAATATGTCAATATGTCAATATTTCAATATGTCAATATGTAGAAAAGGCTAAAAGTTTAATTAAAAATGATGCTACAGCAAACCGCCCTTTCTCAAGAAAGTTATTTGACCATGTTTGAAGAGAACAGGGTTAGGTGGGTGGGTTCATTTTTTTCAAAAATTTAAAGCAGATATATCGTTAGTTAAGTGTTCTACCGATCACACTTTATAAATTCATATATACGATTATATATTTCCATGTGGTAAACGCAGAACCAAAAATTTTCCATTTTTCCCAGATTTTTTGTTTTGTTTATATTAAAATTTTTTCATAATATTTCATTTATTATTAATTTTTGGTTTTTGTGTTTGACTTTGGTTCGATAAATATTATAAACAGAACATATTATATTGCGAAGCACAATCACCATACAGTACTGGCTATTTATTTTCAATGTGATTACAAAAGCTTAACATTCAGCTTTTTGTTTGTATATCGCTATATAAACGTATATGGTTTGGTATATACAAAATTCTACCAAAACAAAAAATGTTAATTTTATTTGGGGTTTGGTGTTTTAAAATTACCATCAATTTAAAATCTGATGAATAGATTTGATTTTCTATTTTTTAGGTATATACATCAACATTTTACTAATTTAGATACTTTCAACTATTTATGTTCGTGTGAGTGAGCGCGTCAACATTTTAAAGAGCTTAAAATGATAGATTTTTTACAATTCTAATGGTGGCGAAAAAGGGTATTGTAGGTTATTAAGCTTTACATATAAAATTGATGGCATTTTCCATTTAATTGAAAAATGTATTCTACAATAAGTTTGGTGACCTCTCATTATCGACTTATTGGCTTACTAGCATAGCAAAATGTTGTTCAAAATTCATAACTAAGTGGAAAAGTTATGAATAATAAAAGATAAAAATTTGGAGTTGTGAGCTTGATGTGAGTAACAAGCTTATATGCCCTGATCCAAGGGTCAGTGCTAATTTTTTACATAATTTTCGCCATAGTATCTTGCCTTGCTTACTCAAATAGCCTTTTTTCACCGTCTTGTGCTCGGTGGATTTTATTACGGCCTCCTCTCTTCCTTATGTTCACTGGACCTTGTTGCCTTTCCTTCCAGGAACTTTGACTTGGCATAGAGATGTAACAAGCTGCTGGATAAGACAAATTGAACCATCAACGATAGCATCAAAATTAAATTTGATTAGGTTATCTTTCATAGCTGGTAAAATTCAAGTCATTTGACTTAAATTGAAATTATTGATATGGAATTTCCGAATGATGGTTGTCCGTCCGTTGCCGTAGATTTCACATTCAAAATTTGTAAGTTCAAACTTAAACTATCTTCATGATGAGTTTATCTCTGGTATTCTGATGTGGTCCTGTGCATTAAAACCTCAAGGTACTACCAGTTCCAGTTTGCCTTGCATATCAGTCAGCTTCCTTTCTTAGCCAGAAAAGCCTTTTTGAACACCTCACAGGCATCTGTTCCTCGCTTTTGATCGCTTTTTCTAGCACCAGTAGCTGTTCGGATGTAACATGCATGCCGCAGCTTTATTCTAAACAAAGGTTGCTGCAATCAGGGCCCGTGCATCTTGCTCTAGTGAGGATATTCGTCAAGCACTTATAGCACCGTATAACCTCGATCGTCTTTCTGACACGGCCATAGCTGAGTATATGGATGATTTTGAATAACCCCAAGATTAGCAGCTTTAAAACGATTTGTTCATCTAAGTAGACGATTGCTTTTCTGTGATCCTGTCTTTCGGACACCATGTAGAATCCGATGTTAGAGTGCCGATACAGTCCAAATACACGATATCGACCTGCTGTTAGAAACAAGTAGAGTTTTTATGCAATTAAATATTTATGAAGTGAAAATATGCTAACAAAACAAAAATTATTGAAAAGTTAAAAAAAAACCGTAGCGGAAAGATCCGCTCTCAAAAAGAAATTTTTGATAGTTTTTTATTTCTACCGAAATAATTTTTATATAACTTTTAATGCTAACAAACCATCATTCATGTTAATGCAGTTCAAAATATTTTCTGGAATCATACAAAATTTTAAGCCTGCGGAAAATTGTTAATGTAAAGTTAAAAAAAAAAAAAACTTGATCCATCAATCTAAAAAGTTCAAATAATTTATTTATTTCCAATAATTTGATAAACTTTTTATTTTAAATTCAATATTTAAATTTAAGAACATCGTTAAACACACTTTAGCTACCCCTCATTAACTCCCTCAATCCCTAACAAAGTTTTTCTCGCAATTTTTTATTTATTATTAATATTTTCCATTTCCCAAACCACTTAAAACCCATGAAAAATAATAACACTTAAAATTATGAAAAATTAATAAAATTTTACAACTCTTAAAATTAATATTAAATTCTATATTTTCTCGTTATAATCTTTTTTCCGGCTTAAGAAGCTAATGATTTTCACAAAAATTAAGGTCTAGAGTTTACATTAACCAAACACAAAAAAAATGTTTTTTTTTTTGTTATAACTTTTAAAATAAATAAAAAAAATCGACAGAATTGTTTGAATAATATAAAAGTTAATTTTGTTGTTGTATATTTTTCAGCCATTTCGGAAAATTAAAAGTAAAAAAAAAATAAAATTGGAAACTCTACTTCAAACAATCTTGTTCATGAATAATACTTATATCATTATAAATTTTCCCAATTTTCATATTTTTTGTATTTCACAAAAACATAACCTTCAGGGCAATTGGAAATAAATTGAATTTAAAATATTTCTTCGTATTTCTTCAGAATTTTTGCTCTTTTACTCTCTATCATAATATTGCAACAACAAACATTGGCAGTTATATAAAAATTTCAATCAAACAAAACTTAGGAATATCATAAGAATGGGTTGTAAAATGGATAGTTGCAAATGGGTTACAAAATCTCAGCATATATTTTCAATGTAACTTTCGTAACAACTCGAATATATTTTATGGTATATAGATGCTAACTTATACTTTACTCGTATATTATGTGCAATATTAAAAATGTATTATACATTTTTACCAGCAACATAAACTTTTTGTTTATCTTATTGGTACAAGTTTCACTGGGTATGCGTAGGCCAATCTAGTGTTCTAATCAGTAAAAAAAAATCCAGTTGAACAAGATAACTAGTTCGATTTTTAATAAAACAATCATAATTACATTTATGTACATAAATAATGATATTGTAACGTTTTCGTCTATTTCAAATTAAAAAAATGTAAAAATGTAAAAATGTAAAAATGTAAAAATGTAAAAATGTAAAAATGTAAAAATGTAAAAATGTAAAAATGTAAAAATGTAAAAATGTAAAAATGTAAAAATGTAAAAATGTAAAAATGTAAAAATGTAAAAATGTAAAAATGTAAAAATGTAAAAATGTAAAAATGTAAAAATGTAAAAATGTAAAAATGTAAAAATGTAAAAATGTAAAAATGTAAAAATGTAAAAATGTAAAAATGTAAAAATGTAAAAATGTAAAAATGTAAAAATGTAAAAATGTAAAAATGTAAAAATGTAAAAATGTAAAAATGTAAAAATGTAAAAATGTAAAAATGTAAAAATGTAAAAATGTAAAAATGTAAAAATGTAAAAATGTAAAAATGTAAAAATGTAAAAATGTAAAAATGTAAAAATGTAAAAATGTAAAAATGTAAAAATGTAAAAATGTAAAAATGTAAAAATGTAAAAATGTAAAAATGTAAAAATGTAAAAATGTAAAAATGTAAAAATGTAAAAATGTAAAAATGTAAAAATGTTAAAATGTAAAAATGTAAAAATGTAAAAATGTAAAAATGTAAAAATGTAAAAATGTAAAAATGTAAAAATGTAAAAATGTAAAAATGTAAAAATGTAAAAATGTAAAAATGTAAAAATGTAAAAACATTATGTATGGCTTTTCCCATCCCAAACTTGTCTATACATTTTGGCTATAAATATAAATAATTTGGTTGCGCATAAATATAGCTACCGTAAAACTTCGAATTCGTACTAGTATGATCTATACTCCATAAGGTAAATCATCTTGCAATGTCGGTTCGACTAATAACTTTTGAAGCTGATCCGTTGAAATTAATTTTGTTGCCCTACTACTTTTGCGTAATGCACTGCTATCCTATTCATTCTGCAGTGGTCCCATGTGAGTATGTGACCTAAATTTAAATGTTCTTGTTCATTTTTCATTCAATGGATAGATGTTTGATGTCTGTGATACTAATTTCATGACTCGCTATTATTGTAGTGGGTTTATGAAGTACAAACACTTTCATAGTCAGGCTTTGACTCATTTTAAATCGTGTGAGAGTTTTACGATCCCATGGTTTTGACGTTGGAACTGTTCATATTATTTACACAGAAACGACAACTATTCGAGCTTAGATTCAATTTGTGGACACAAGAATTAGAACGACACGTTTACACGTTTACGACACTCAGGACATTCAAATTAAGATTAATGGTTCATTCATTTTCCAATACAATAAACAGCAATAAAAATTAGTGAAAAAGTTTAAAATTGGTAAAATTCTTAATTTGTTCTGCCATCGACTATTTGCATAACAAAACATTTATAACTTCATTAATATTCCAAATATATGGGTTACAAATCTTTGCTTCACTTCTAAATTACCCATAAAATTTTATGACCAGAAACATTTTGTCGATTTTTTTTGTTGGTCTTCCCCATCATCGAATCATTTTTTAATCTAATATCGAGATAAAAAAAATCAAATTAGATAAATTTCGTAGCGCGTTTTCTTCTTCTCTTTATTTTTATCATCGATTTCATCAATCGATACGTTTGTTTGTATCTTACACACGACTAAAAACACAACAACAACAATCAAGGAAAAAAAATGTCGTATCCTAATATCGTTGAGCGCAAATAAAATTTTATTTTTCAACAAATATTCTTGATTATCTGTTTCACATGATTGCACTAAAAAAAATTATTCTGTTCATTCGATCCAATTTTGTCACATCGTTTTCCACCGAAACTCAACAACAACAGCAAAAAAAAATGTACCAGAGAATGTGGTACCAGTATACTCGTACAACCAAACTAGCAAGAGACTGTGTTATCAAAAAAAAAAAAAAACGAAAATTTATTGTAAACCATTAAAACCAACGAATTTTTTGTTGCTGCTGCTGTTACTGGTGCTACTATGGTGCGATGTCATCCTTAAATTCAATAGATAAATTTAACAATCACACACACATACAGCATCTCGCACAGATAAAAATCGAGTATAAATTTAAGTTTTTGTTCTCGAAATGATTTCTCGAAAGATTTCTAGAAGCACAATACTATAAACACAATTACTTCGATGCCAGTGGCATTACTCGATAAATAACCGGAAAATCGATTCTTTTGGAATTTTTATTTTTTATTTTTTTTTACCAAGAACATAACAGCTATAGAAATGTAATTCTGGAAATGACAGCAGAAATAGCCATCAATAAATAATAGTTTTTCCGGATTTTTTTTTTATAAATCACATGGCCAACATACACCACTCTATACTTGTGCAAAAAAAAATATACAGTATAACATTTTAGGAAGATTATTTATTTTGTTCCATAAACGAAATTAGAACGAAGGTAACAAACAGTCTAATGGATTTATGTTGCTTCAATAAGAAAATTGAATTGAATTTGGTATGTCAATTCGTTTTATTTTTTCGACCCCATGTTAAATGTTTTGTGCAGATTAAAATGAACGATGGTGATTACTCGATGAAATGAAATTTCGAATACTTAAGGTTTTTGGTAAAAGCGATTTGAGCATTGTCCATTACTATTAATTGATTTTTAACAAAGAAACCGTTTTCCCTGTAATTGGGAAATATTTTACTAGACTTAGATATAATTAATGTTTTTTCTATATCGCTTAAAGCTTAATATTAAATTTTCAGTTTTGAAAGACTATAATGATTAAATACCCATTACTACTACTAAAGCTTTTGATTTACTATAATATATTACATTTTCCACTTTAGCGCGGTGACTATTTAAAAAGGTGTTTCAAAACTTTTTGTTTGTTTAAAATTAAAGAGTTGTAGCACTATTCATAATTCATAATCTAGATTTATTCATAATCTAGTGATACGAACCGGGAATAGGCAAAAACGTAACAATTGGTGACATCGGTGGGATTGTAAAAATTCCAAAGAAAGATAAAGAGGATTTGGCTTTTAGTAATTTGCCAATCAGCGGTATTAAGTGAGAATTACTAATGAAACTCCGTGAAGCACTGATAAATGAAGGATTGGATCCGAATCACCACTTTTCGAAAATTACGTATTACACGACTAAGATGGAGGAGGTTGATTCAGAAGAGCAGAACGCATTGAAAAAGGAGACATTCGCTACAATTCATTTTCCATCAAACAAATAACGGAGCAGCAGCAATAGCGGCAGAGTGGAATAAAAAGAGATTTTAACCAAATGATGGGCATATTTGTGGTATGAATCTGTAAAGTGAATGACAGTTTGAACAAAACAAACGACTAGAAAAATGTAAAGAGAAAAATCGAAAATCTTAAGAAGAACAAAACAAACAACAAGAACCATCTATTGATGTTAAATTTTGGAAAAAAACCGTTACTCTTGAGCATAAAGTAACATTTAAAAAGGAGGTTTTTAAAGATTAAACCGATATGTAACAGGTTAAAGTGGAGGTTCAACATATTCTACAAAAATTTCAGTTTAACGTCGCGAAAAGCAGTTACTTGACGCGAAGTAAATAGAACAAGATTGGTGATCAGATTGGTTTTGGATGTTGGTCCGGGTATCTTAAGCTTCAATAACGAGGAATAGTAATAACGTAATAACAAACGATGGAGATCTAGTGGTAAGACGAGTTATATTAGATCACCGAGAAAAAACGCCACCCAACTGGAAAGATTGGAAGGAGGTTCTGAATTACAAAGTATGTGGGTTGTGGAATTAAGCGATGAAGAGAACAAATTTAGAGAAGTTATCATAGGAAAAGCCCTAGTACAACCACATAGAGACTTAAGAATTCCTATAGTAAAATGTGAAAAGTCGAATTCAAGTGTATAGGCCAAGGAACAAAAGCGGTAGCAGAAAACAGAATTAAAACAGAAACAGGGAGGTAAATCGTTACTGGAAAAATACAAGTCCAATTTCTGTCCCAGAGAATAATAGCAGAACAAACATGGTTACACACCGGATTGACATAAGATCAGAGATGCTAATGCGTCAGGTACCGAAAATGTTGCCTTTACTAAAAATGTCGGAGGTAAATAAAATGGTAACCAAAATGAGAACATCATTACGAGCTATTGAGCCATCGAGCAGTCTTTGGAGCTTGCCAGCTGTACCAGTGGAAAACAAGATGGCAGTCTAAGATGCGTCGGTTATAGAATGCTCAACACTATAACGGAGAAGTATATAGTTATCCCTTACCAAGAAACGATGCCCATTGGATACACTAGCAAGAGCACGCGATATTTCCAGGTGGAATTTACAGATGAGGATAAATAAAATACAGCGTTCCATGTAGTCAGTGGGTTATGGCAATTTATTGTCCTGACTTTTGGCCTATGTAACGCGCCTGTACCTTTCGAACGGAAAGTTGGACGTCACTGAAGGGATTGCAGACATGCCTAAGATATACGGATGACGTTAAGGTAATAGGAAACATACTTGTATGAGCTCCTGAAGAATTTGAAGGAAGTATTCGAGAGGATTCAATCAGCCGGGCTAAAGCTAAGCCCAAAAAAGTTTATATTGTTCCGCGATGAGGATAAAATATTTAGAGCACAAAGTAATAAGTACACAAGGATGTGTAAAATATATCAGCAATAAAAGGCTGACTCAGACCACAGAATTTACTCGATTTAAGGAGTTTTATTGAACTTTGTAACTATTATTGGTGATTTGTACCAGGATTTGCTAATGTTGCAGGAGTTTACATTAACTAGCCAGAATGTAGGCATTTTAGTGGACCAAAGAACAAAAAAATGCATTCAAGGAGTTGAAAGGCGGTAAAGTTACGACACCAGTACTGGCATGCCCAGTATCGAGTATAACGTTTATTTTGGACACCAATGCAAGTAATAGTGTATTTGGTGGTGTTATATTTCCAGGAGGTCGATGGGTAAGAGAAACTGACTGCATATTATTTTAAAGAAATGTCGAAGCCGGAGCTAAACTATTGTGTCACTCGAAAAGAATTATTGACCATAGTGAAATGCATAAAATATTTCCATAAATATCTGTAGGGAAACCGACACGGGAACGCCAATGCCTTCATATACCAATAGTTTCTATCATGATTTTTTATGATTTTTTTCGAGTCAAACCTCACTCAAGTAAATGAGGTTGATGAGGATCACGAGATGATACTTCAAAAATTGTATGTTTGACACCCATAAACCTCCTAAATCCGATTTATATAGGTTATAAAGAGTGAAAGGTTCATTGCGATTGCTGACAAATTCCAAAAGCGATAATCCGCATTCAAATGTGTCTCATGGTGCTTAATAATTCTATAAGAAGCTTGGCCATTAGCTGATGAGGTTGCTTTCTTTTCCACTTTCACTTTTGGAAGATGGTACTCCTCTTAACAACCAATTTTTCAAAACTTCTGAGAAACAAATATATTTTTCGTCTTGGAATGTCGTTGTGGAAAGTCTGATAGTCATCAACAATTATATCGACTAAACTTTCAATTTGATCGAATTTTGAACAAACTTAATTATAACAGGCATAAAAGTATATAGCCAGCACACAACTCTAGTCGAGGTATCGAAATCTGTTGTATTGGGCATACTTTTTTTTGCATCAATTAGATAACCGAACTATGTTACTCACTTGATCTTGAATGCGTAGTGGCGTATATATACCGATATACGGTAGACATGCTCTGATTCGCCTGATAACGGGTAAATACAAATCGTAAATTTGAAACTTATTGAAAGAAGTGTAACGATGATTTAAGCTTTATCCAACTTTTTATATTGTCTGGTAACAAATAGGCGGTACTATTTATCGATATGGCAATATTTTGGGTTTAAAACTGTAAGAGGATCGTCGTAATGTTATTGTGTATTATTGGCCTTAGTAGTAGCAAGTCAATAAGGAAGTGATCGGTTACACTCTTGCTGACCCACTAAACACAACTCGTAAACTGGCATTGCTGCTTAATTTGTTGAATACACAATGATAAGATAGTTCTGATGACATTGTTCCGCTCCACTATTTTACATCATTTCAGTATTTTGTTTTTAAAATAGAAATGTTTTTAAAGCTTTGAAGCTTTTTTTAATTGAAGATTTGTCTGGGTTGCCCTGACTTATTGCAAAGTTTAAAAAATATAAAAAAAATATTTCATCTACTTCACTGTTAAAAGTGTTGAAAGCTTTCAGATTTAAAATAATAGCTTAATAGTACTGAAAATGTGCTCAAAATGCTATGTAAGTTATGTTTTCAAAAATTATTTATGGTTTTTTGGTAAAATTGCAAAACAAAGCTTTCAGCGTATTACAAGCTTGATTCAATTTTAAGCTTGTGATGCTTTAATTTTTACTGATTTGATCTTTCTGAAATAAGTATGACTTTTATTAATTCAAAATATGTTATATAATTTTTTAGAATTTGTTTACGCTACACTAATACTAAATATGAAAAAAATTATGATTGTTAATGTTAATATTGATTTAAGCTTATATAAAGCTTTTTCAATTAATATTAAATAAATACATTGTATTCAGTTAAAAGTGCTTTAATGTCAAATGTTCCGTAAAAATTTTATTTAAAAAAAATTATTGCATTTGTTAAAATATTGTATACATTATTTATTGAAAGCTCTTGTCAATTTATTCAAAAAACTTTTAATTAACTCCCCTTTTTATACTTTTAACATAACTTGTTTTGAAAAATTTGAATAGTAAACGAAAATCGATAGTCAATTATGCTGAGTTATAACTGTGCTTGAATATAGTTTCTATATTTTTATTATGGCATTACTACTATTTAAAACTTGTTTAAGTACCTGTCAATATTTTGTTGCTCTTTTATAAATTTATTTTCAAGTATTAGTTAGCAAATATATGAAAGCGATAAAAGCTCATTTATTGTTTTTGGTATTATTTTTTTTTTGACAGGTCGTCCTAGTTCAATTTTTTTTTAGTCCGAATCATTGGATGAAGATCTAAATTTAAACATTTACTTGGGTGATCTATCCCAATGGGTCAAAAAGTTTTCCTGCTTTAGAGAGTAGGTAACGTTTCCAGAATTGTTCTATTTGCCCATTGTTCTGTGATCTTTAGTTTGAATCGACTTGTAACTTTGTTTAAGATGTGGGAAATTGAATTCGAAAATTGCTGCCAAAACTGTGTTTGCACCTTCCATTAGATCGTCTAAATATGTATTCTGTTTTCGATGACCTTGGGAGAAAAAGTTTTTTTAATATTGTATGTCTCGTGTGGCTTATTGCTTGATATTTGGGTCATAAAATGGCGCTTGTTGGCCACGAAAAGTTACAAGTAGTCGTAAAAAACTAAGACATATTTTATCTAAACAATCCCTTAGAAGTTTAAGACTAAATCTACCTTTTCGTTTGTTTTAGTAACCTAGATGATTCAGTATTCGTTCAAAGATATACCAGAATTTGTTTTAGCAGACCCATCACAAATTATTCTAAGCTCGGGAATCGTGCTATCTGGTTTTAAAACTCCATTTTGGAGCAGAGAAAAAATATTATGTTATGCCATTACTAAATGTGACTTGGGCGTATGCCTTTATATATATTGTTATATTATTGTTATATATATTGTTACGAATTTCGGGTGTTCCCAGATTTGTAAATGAAGCTCGCAGTAGTTCTTTTCAGGTTTGGATAGTGCACGACTGTAGTATGCTACAACTCGCTCCTTGTCTCCTTGCTTTTACGATAGAACTGCTGCTGCATCAGTATAGTTGCTTGCTTTAGTATCCAAAATAATAATTTGCTTGGCTTATGGATATGCCAGACTAAAAGAACTGCAGAATTGCTTTCTTAATTAATCTAAAGCTTTTTGTTGTTTCAGGGCTCAACTAAATCTTTTGTTGTCTCGGTAAGACGATGCAGCTTCATGCAACATTAGCAACGTTAAGTACAAATCCTCTGTAGTAAAAGCAAAGTACAAGAACCATACTTTTAAACAAGCTTTACTTCGATGAACTTAACTTTAACCAAGCGGCATTGCTGGTTTGGAGAACTTCTTTGAAAACGTGCTTCATTAAAAGTTCGAATGTAACAGGGGCATTGCATAGTCCGGAAGGCATGGATTGCTTCTGGCCAATAACCACTTTTCAGATACAACGTGCTGAAAATGTTTGACCTTGACAAAATATTCAATATGTTATCGATGCCGTGGAAGTGGGTAGTCCCATAATTCGTTATGTTTGGTCTCAGCTATTTTCAACGGAACCTCTACATTTTGCAAACTTAAACCTGGTTCTTCTAATTGAGTGTCATCTGGTGCTCGAATAAAAAGGCTAAACCCCATTTAAAACATATAGAAGCTTTACCATATGCCTGTTTTGCGATCTTAGTAACTTCTCTTTCAACATTTTAAATGCTTTCTCGTTGCTACTGTCTCCTATTATGCACCTAGATATATAATCTAGAGCATAATTCCTAAGTATAAGACTATCCGAACCTGAGTTCCATCTCCCTCAAGAATCTTTCGCAGCTCATTGTGGATATGGTTTAAATGACATCTGCATTCAACATGACATCATTTGAGACATCTGCTGCTTTTTCTCGTAGTGCCAAGGTAAGAGCATCAAGTTGTTCATCAACAGCCAACCCATTATGCCTCGCGACCACTTGAAATCACACCTACAAATTCTCAAACAGTGTCTCGCTATTGAATGCAAAGTGTTTTAGAATTCCTTAGTGGCCTGCAGCTGATGGCTTCACTTTATCTTCACTTTTTCATCAGCTGTGATTGTGTTTAATTTAATGCGTTGTTGGTCTAATTTAGCGTCGAGTTTAGCACTTTGTTCAGCCAACCGAATACTTAGTTTAACGCCTGATTGAGAGCTTGTTCTACTCCCAGCGGCTTTACGATAACCGACATGTCCAAAAGTGGCTCCAGTTGCTTATAAATAGATAGCTGACTTGCAACAACTAGTTTCGTGTTAGCCACTGTAATTAATTCACTTGTTTTTGCTCTCTCTTATTTTCCTGTCTTTTCTCCTGATGTATTGACATTTTCTTCAGGCTGCACGTCTTCTGGTTCTAGTTTTGATGATGTTTGTGGTTGTGATGAATTCGACTCTCCGCCTTCTGTCGCATCTCCTTCAGCTTCTTTTACTTCAAGCCAGGTGAATTTAAATAGTTTTAACTCCATTAGAAGCTCCTGCAATAAGATAACCTAAGCCAAAGGCTACAAGTTTTTACATCATTAGATTTTAAATCGTCAGACCCAAAGATTGAGCTACAAATCTAAAAAAACATGGCACTTGACTAATTCTATATGTAATATTGACTTTGTAAATGGACGATTTTAAGTCTTCGTAGACTGTCTCGTTTTATCCATAATGCTAAAGTGACGAAGTAATACAGTGGCTTTCTGTTTAACAAAAATGTCATTACTATAGGCAATTAGATTTTGGTAATCTTATATCAGTTTCAGTATTGGTAGCGTTTAAAAAATCTTACTCCTGAGTCTGGCCTGTTTTCTACTGATTAAGATAAATTGAGCACGCAGCCAATTTTTTTAAAAACGTTGGACACCCCTCAACCTATAACCTATAAACATCAATATGATCCGGTATTTTATTTATATATTTCATTATCCACATTGGCACGAAACAATTAAATATGTTGAGCACCATATGGGGTTTGACTATTAATTTTTTTTTTGTTTGAACCCCCTTTACCATCGTTAAAAATGTGCTTGTCATAAAAAAAAATAAAAATTATTAATTAGAACGAATTTATCAACAAAATGAACACGTTACCCTATAAAATTACAGTCATTTGAATATTTTACTTTACGAATAAGCCATCCAGCACCAAATTACACCAATGTCTTATTTCCTAAAATTAAAATAATTTCAAAAAATATTAATAAACATTTGTTAAACTAATATTTACCTAGAACGTGGAAAATATTTAAATTTCACTACAGATTTTTCACGTAATAATTAATCACCGGTGATTTAAATTAAATATTAGAGTGTCGTAGATTTAGAGTGTGACGGGGTGATTAAAATTCCGTTTTTTTTTTTAATAATTCCATTACAGCTCCTCAATATACAGTGTCAAGAATTATATTGATTCAATTTCCTGGAGTTTCATATACCAACAAAAACAAAAATTGTTTAACTTTCGTTACAATTCCGGGCGCCAACGGGGGAGTACGAGAAACATGGAGAGAAGATGTATGTAATCCACCGAAATAAATTAAATTGTATACATAAAAACAAAACAAATTCTTGTTTACCGGAAAAACAAAACACAGTCAACAACATCAGTACCACCATCGGGTATCATACACCACCCTAATACGCGTCGTCACACAATACAAACAAATCGTGTATAGTCGAAAAATATATCAAGAAAAAATTAAATTTTCGTCGTTTGTTTTTTGTGTTTTTGTTTTTAAACGAGCTTTTTAATGATTTTATTTTTGGAAAAATTATTTAAAGGTAAATTAAATTGAGAGTAACAAACACAGATACATACAAAAAAATGGTAAATATTTGGATTAGATTGGATTAGACAAGATAAAAAAAAACAAAAAACGACAGCGTGCTATTGTAACGAGTATTAATGGTATTATAATGGCCAAAGTGAAAAAGCTCTGGTGAAAAGATGATAAATTAAACTGATTATCAAAAAACAAAAAAAAACGGTTTCTCGTAATTCTGTAGGTGTTTCGTTAATTACACACAGGCGATGATGATATCTATATTCCGAGTACGCATTATTATGAAACGACGATACTACCTTGGAGCTTTTTCATATTTTATTTATTAATATATAAATCCATAAACTGTTATAATTAAAAGCTATAAATAACTGCCAATTATATCGAAAAAATGCTTTATACAGCAGAATTGTTGTACACATATATAGTAGAAATCTTAACAATGGAGGGAAATAATTTTCATTTTAAATATGAAAAATAGTACACAATGGAACGTAATAAATTTCACTTATTTCGTTTATCGTTTATTTTCGATTTAACGATTTATGAGTGTACAGTGTAATGTTTAAAATAAAATAATACTATACATAAAGGTAAAATATTACCTTGAATATTACTGAACAGAATAATAAAAAAAGCTTTCTCGTTCATCAACTAAAAAAAATCGATTAAAATCCCGATATGACTGAAAAAGGTTTATTGCTGGATAAAAGCTCCGACGAAAACAACTTAACTTTCGTTAACCGTATCGTGGACCGTATTTTAATATTTTAACAGATTTCTATCATTAAAAAAAATTCTTAAACGATAAAATGTGAAAAGCTCTCTAAATATATTAATAAATGATAGACAAACGGACCATCGATTAAATGGTTAAAGCAAATCTAAACATCGTTGAGGCTTTATTAAATGTCCTTTTCCTTTAAACGATTAAAGTATTAAATACGAATATAGTCCACGGAAATAATCAAAAGTTAAATTTATATATATTTTTTAATTTGTAGCAAATCCAAGCTATTAAACTTATGTAAAAATGAAAGCTTCTTCATTTTTATGAAAATTTGGATTGATTTTCAAGTAAAGTATTCATTAAAATGGCAAAGTTTGAAACATGTTTGCAAGTAAAACCAAATTAATGGCACGGCAAAATCGACCACTGCTCTTATATAAGGGCTTATGTGCTCAACTCTATAAAAAGGTAAGTTACCCGTCTGTTGAATCATTGGGAGATTAGATTTATCCTAAAGCACGTCCTCTTATTACCACCTTTACAATATCATTGCCACGAATGCACCAATACTTCTGTTTTAACAATCCAAGAATTAATTCTGAAACAGCATGGTGAAGCTGTAAATGGTAATGTTCTTCTAAAGGTAAGTTACCCGTCTGTTGAATCATTGGGAGATTAGATTTATCCTAAAGCACGTCCTCTTATTACCACCTTTACAATATCATTGCCACGAATGCACCAATACTTCTGTTTTAACAATCCAAGAATTAATTCTGAAACAGCATGGTGAAGCTGTAAATGGTAATGTTCTTTCATTTAGCTAATTTGTTCTTTGGAGGGATGATGAATGAATGTGTAATACTCAATGGCAAGTTAGCATTATGTAAACGACCTCCTTTTGGGACTCCTTAATCTTCAATAAATGGATTCAGCAAATCATTGTGGCACTTTTTTGAGAATTTATTCAGTGCCCACATTTTATACAGTACTGATTCTTTATTCTCAATTGATTTTTGTTTTGAGCCATCGTTTTTATCTTTAAACCATGTTGGCCTATTCAACCATAATGTATAAGTTACTCGGTATTCCTCGTGAACCAGAATTGGTCGCATTTTGGCTGGAAGGAACATGATATCATAATTGTTTCCTGAAATATCTTCGAAGTTGTATTATCTATACGAAAACTTCCCACCGAATTGGTACTTCTGACAAGTAGTCGAATATAATACTATAGAATAAAACCAGTAGGTTATATTTTTTTTGGTTCTAGACAAAGAACCTTCAACCGATTTTATTAGCAAAGGAGCACATAATTTAAATCTTGCAATTAATATGGTCTTCCTATTAAACGTAGGCGGGCTTGCTTACATCGCAAAATCCATGCAATTTTATTTCATTTGAACTTTTAAACTATCTAGAGATTCTTATTGCTTTTAAATGTTGCATTTCAGTAAGAATTGGAAACTAAACTGGTTTGATTGTTTTAGATGATGAATCATCCCACTAGTTGAGTTTCAGCCAAAGCTCATGAAATATTATTTTGATTCCAATCAGCACTGGCAGCCGAGTTCGACACCCACTTTATTAACCTCGTACCTGCATTAGGATACTTATCTTTTTCCAATCGTGCGAGTTCATCTAAAATTTGACTTGCAGTGTAAGTTACGGATTTCAAACCATACGTTAATGTGGTCAATTCATAACATAACAATGGTTCATTATTGATCTCTTTCCATACAATCTACTGTAGCTATACATTTTATCTATGTCACTCGCCATTGCAATTTTAAATCCTCAGAACCGTTTTATCTCGTATAAAAAAGCTTGTTTTATAGCACCCGCTATTAATCTCAGTTTTGATTGAGGCATCAAACACTATACGCAGTCTTTTTGTAGTGCTCGACTTCTTTATTCACACCGTGGTGTATGCTAGGGCGAATGATTGCGAGTGAAATTCAATGATGCTCCGAAATTAGTTGTACTTGGTTTGGGGGTAATTTTACTATGAATTCACCATCGCTGATACTCTATGTAGTTTATATGCTTCATCAGCCAATCTCTTGAGTTTTGGCAAATTTTCTCTATCTGTTAGAATTTTTTAAAAAGTTCATCCACCGCGGTTGATTGATCATGCACTTCACAAACATAAACCTGAGTCTATTCCAACCCTGTAACCCAGATGCAACAACTAGAATTTATCGCGCTATGTCGCATAACGATCTTTTTTTATAAACCTTCACTGGAAGACACTTATGATGTAGAGCCAACTCAAGTACCAATGGTCTGATTTTATATTCGTGTTAGCCCTAATTGACTGCAGAAATTGGCTAGGGTTAACTTACCAAATCATTCATCTGATTATTTGACGAAGCATTGGGATATTGTTTTGGAAATTCTTCATTTGTATGTAATGACATATTTTGTTTCCTGTGGCAAATTACACACCTTAGCTAGTTTTGATCAGAGTTATGTGGTGTCGTGTGTGTTTTTGGAAAGTTGGTTAGGAGATTTGGCTACTTATTCCAGGCTAGATTAGAATTATTGATTTTTTCAGAGTGGTATCACCCTTAAGCTGAAGTGAGGAGGTTAGGAAAATATATAAAGCCAAGTATTTATACATATGTGTGTACTCCTGAATGGATAAATAATGACCCTGTTCCGCATCCATTGAGGGTGGTGTTGAGAGGAGGCTGTATTGCGTGGAATGAAATTTCGATGGTCTTGTTTGTGTTTCGAGATGGTTGGTTGTTGTGGTGGTGAGTTGTGAGGTTTGTTGGTTAATGTTTGATGGTTGATGCTTGAAATTTTAAAAAAGTCTTGGTGCTTTTGGGAGGGTATAACTGTAGGTGGTTTGGAGTTATGCTGTCTTATGCCATGGGATCGTTATGGTGTCGGTGACCGGTTCGTTCTATTTATATTTTTAAATTTGAATGGACATACTTTACAGTTAATAATTTTTAGCACCAGAGATTTCACCTTATTATTGATTGATTGATTGATTTAGAATGTACGATCAAGCATTAAGCAGGATCTCCCGGAAAGCGCCGGGCCTACCGTACATCCATTTTGACATATACTTGGAAGGATAAGGTAGGATATTAGTTGATTATTGAGATCGACCCGGTTACAAACACCGTGACAGTCAATAGTTAGTAAATTTATGTGGGGTAGGGAAAAAAAGGTATGTTAGTAATGACAGAATTAGTCCGGTTTCCCAGTAGCCAATATTCAAACTACTGTTAGTATGACCAGAGGGTTAGCATTTGCAAATTTAAGATTTTTTTTTTAAATTAAAATTAATACAAAACGTAATAGTAGCCCGATTGTGATGAATGATACCTTAATTAAAGGCTCTGGTCATGAGTAAAAATACTGCATCAAAATATGTTTACATTTCAACAAAGGGGTTAGCCTTTGCAAATTTAAGATTTTTTTTTTAAATTAAAATTAATACAAAACGTAAAAGTAGCCCGATTGTGATGAATGATATCTTAATTAAAAGCTTTGGTCATTAGTAAAAATACTGCATCAAAATATGTGTACATTTCAACAAATAATTTTTATGTCATAAAATCAGGAAAGGGGTTAGCCTTTGCAAATTTAAGAATTTTTTGTTTTAATTAAAATTAATACAAAACCTAATACTAGCCCGATTTTGAAGCACCAGAGATTTCACCTTATTATATATACAATTAATTAAAATAAGGATACATAAATATAGTAAGGTTATATCTGTTAGTACACACCACATCGTCACAAACAAAATTTTAAAAATGTGATTTTTTTGTGAGTTCTTGTGGTGCACGCACGTTAAACCCTTAAAATTATTATAATAACAGTGAAGTTAATCCTAGGATATTTACGGTTTGTGTTGGTAAATATGTGTGTACAGTGTAAAAGATTTAACGGATAACAAGTTTTTTGTCGGTTGTTAACTTAACCAAAACCTTAGATTACACCCTAAAATAGCATGTATGATTTTTTTTTTAATATGAAAAGGGTTTATAAATTGTGCAGAAGATTAGTTTTGTACCTAAGTCATATATACCTGTTAAATATTTAATTATTCGTGTAAGTTTTGAATAAATATCAGATTTAAACTTTTGTATCTTGGTGGAAAAATGTCTTTCACACTTGAAAAAAGTTTTTAGTTAAATAAAAATTTAAATATTAAAAACGATGTTCTATATTTATCGTTATACTCATAATTATAATCATAGTTATAGTCATAACTATAGTCATAGTTATAGTCATAGTTATAATCATAGTTATCGTCCTAGGTATATTCAGTTATAGTCATAGTTATAGTCATAGTTATAGTCATAGTTATAGTCATAGTTATAGTCATATTATAGTCATAGTTATAGTTATAGTTATAGTCATCGTTATAGAAATAGTTATAGTGATAGTTATAGTAATAGTTATAGTCATAGTTATAGTCATAGTTATAGTCATAGTTATAGTCATAGTTATAGTCATAGTTATAGTCATAGTTATAGTCATAGTTATAGTCATAGTTATAGTCATAGTTATAGTCATAGTTATAGTCATAGTTATAGCCATAGTTATAGTCATAGTTATAGTCATTGTTATAGTCATAGTTATAGTCATAGTTGTAGTCATAGTTATAGTCATAGGTAATGTCATAGTTATAGTCATATTTATAGTCATAGTTATAGTCATAGTTATAGTCATAGTTATAGTCATAGTTATAGCCATAGTTATAATCATAGTTTTAGTCATAGTTAAAGTCATTCCGTTTGACCGTTTTTTTAAAAGATGTTTGAAAATACATTGAGCGGTTCGGAGTTACCATATTAGTCTTCTTCCATTTTGATTTAATTTTTTTGTCTAAAAAAGATTATTAATCGAAGAGGTATGGATGCTTTATTTCAAAAAATTTAAGGAACTTTTTACAGACTAACCATTCCAATTGTAGTTGCGTAGTGATTGCGTAGCTTTCAGTTGCTTCTATTTGCACATAATATTTCGTCGGTCTTCTATTGGGATTGACACTCAATTAACAAACTTGTAAATTTATTAAAGAGTCTTTTGATTGAAAATATAATTATTTATTGAAAATGAAATCAGCGTCCAGTCGAAAAGTGTCTGATTGTTAAAATTGTACATAAGCAATAACCTGTCAAAACCATTTTTCCATTCCAATACAATCTCTCAATATATAGCCAATCCACTAACAATTTACAAATTAAAATTCAAATCAAATTTATGGTTTTTCCAAGCGACTAAACGAAAAACTCTTATTTAACCGCGGGCATGTAATTCAATTTTATTTATCGTTTACTATATACTACATACACTGATAATAAAGTACTGATCGTGTGTGTTCATGTGCACAAAATTTAATGTTGACGATGTAAACTCATAAATTTATAATAAATTTTGTTAAATCAATTATTTCGAATAATAAATAATTTTTACACGAAACGACGGAAATTCAACCGAGTTGATGGCAAGTTTTATGGAAATATACAATTTGACATAATTTTTTTTAGTGGTTTGATATCAACACACTCAGACTGTTCAATTTAATGGATGAATAATATATAATAATAAAAAAAATGGCATTTTATAGAGTCATATCGTCAATGTAATTTTATTATGTTGTGGTTGGGTGATTTTCTATGGAAAATAGGATATTGATTTATTTTCTTGGTAACGTCTCTCTGTATGTTTCGTAATTTTGATTTTTTTTTTTTTTGAAATCCTAAAGAACATAATTTATAAATTACTTACATTACAAAAGAAAATTTTTCAACAATACAAAGTATTAATAATTTATTTTGATATCTGAATTGAAAAGAAAATATGGAAAATGTAAATTTAAACCATTATATGATTTTAACAATACACAGATTTTTTTTATTATTTCTATTTTTGTATTGTTTTTATTACCAAGACTACATAGTTGATTAAAATGTTATATATAGTAGGAGAGTTATAATGTCATTTTAAATATCAGTTTTCCCATTGTTGCAACTTTTTACAAGATTTTAATCATATCTCCTTCGATACCAAGTATTAAATACTATTTTAAAATTTTCAAACAAAAGAATTTATTAAGCTTATAATAGATGACCTATCAAAGTTTAGAGATAGTCTTCTATTGGAAAAAGTCAGAGATGAAGGTGAATAATGTAACCATGATCTGTACAATGCTTTCTACATCAGTATTACTACTGCTATAAAATATTCATAAATTTTCACAACTCATTTTAAGCCTAAAAAATTTCAGTGAAAATTTATAAATATAGTAATACTGATGTCAAGAGCTTTCGATTAAGGTATCAGTCATCAAAATCGGACTACTTTTATGAGTGTTATTGACTATTCATTAATTTTCAAAATTTAAAAAGGCTTCCCTTTCCAAATTTTTACGCTTAAAAATAAGTTGTGAAAATGTATAATTGTTTTATTGCTGTTTTGGTGTGCATTAAATTTAAATTATTTTTATCTATACCGGGTGTTTTTTAGGCTGAGGCTTTCAAATATCTCGGAAAATTAGCACTCTAAGAAAAAAATGTCCAAGATCAAAATTTAAACATCCCGAGAAGGACATACATTAGTTCCAAAATTAGTACCCCTTCCCCTTCTTGTAGGTAGAGAGTAAATAGAAATTAAAATAGGAATCCCTATTTTTTATTGCAGATCCGGATTCTGCGGCTAAAAGTACGTAGGATTTCCTTAAAACATTATTTTCATGATTTCTCTTACTGAAAACATTTGCATATGATTCTACAATATGTTTGCATTAAAATTAACACGTTTTCAATGTAAATACTCAAAACTAGTCTTAAACAAAAATAGAATTTCTTAAATTTTCAATTACTGAAAAATGACATGTCATGAAACTACTATTATCGCGTAACCCAGGAACATGCGACTAAATTTGTTTTCAAATAAATGGTTGTATTTTGTTTTAAAAATATCGATTCAGTTCGAAAATTATTTCGAAAACAAAAAATTAGTTTGCGTTGGTCTATCACAATACAAAATGGAGTATTTAACTGTACAAGAAAAAATTGAAATGGTCCTGGTTTACGGAGCTGGCCGTAGTCTTGATATTGCGGTCTTTGCTTGAACACTTTCATCAAAAGTGAATTGTTTGATAGGCCGGTAAAATGAATCCTATCTGGAAAACGCGAAGCCTAGAGATTGACAGAAGCGTAGAGATCAAGACTACGGCCAGCTCCGTAAACCAGGACCATTTCAATTTTTTCCTGTACAGTAGCCTAACGCAAACTGATTTTTTGTTTTCGAAATAATCTTCGAATTGAATCAATATTTTTAAAACAAAATACAACCATTTATTTGAAAGCAAATTTAGTCGCATGTTCCTGGGTAACGATAATAGTAGTTTCATGACCAGTCATTTATCAGTTATTGAAAATTTAAGAAATTCAATTTGTTTAAGATCAATTTCGAGTATTTACATTGAAAACGTTGTTAATTTTAAAGCAAACATATTGCAAAATCGTATGCATATGTTCTTAGAAGGATATATCGAAAGTAAATTAATATCGTCTATTGCAGCGCCATCTATCAAAATTGTTTCAAGGAAATCCGAATCTGTGCTATAATACTTTTAAACTATAAATAAACTATAATACTTTTTAGTTTAGTTTCAAGTTGAGGCATATTAAGTGACTTTTGTGATAGTTCCATCTATCTAGATATAGCATGAACTAACTCTTTATAATTTATAGAGTGTGGGATTGAGTTTCCGCTGTTTTTACATAGATGTCATTAGTAGCTCTGTCTTCTTCATTTTATTTAATCGGGCAATACATGTTCTTTAAAGGTTAGATGTCAAGCTTCAATAATCACTAGTGACATTTGTTCAGAACATAAACAAAAATTTTTTGCATCGCATTGAAAATGTCGAATTTTGTGCCAATAAGACAGCATTTGGGAAGTTTTACTTCATTATTTTTTGTTAAAGAAAAGTGCAGCGGAAACGCAACGGTTGCTCGTAGAAGCTTATGGTAAACATGCTCCATCGAATACAACCTGTAGTGACTGGTTACGACGATTCAAAGATGGTAATTTCGAAGTAGGAGACAAGAAACGTGAAGGCGGACCAAAAAAGTTTGAAGATGCAGAATTGGCAGCATTGCTGGATGAAGATCCATGTCGGACCGAAAAATTATTGGCAGAACAGTTGAATGTGGACCGCTCTACTAATGGCAAGCATTTACATGCATTGGGATTCGTTCGCAAGTTCGGAAATTGGGTCCCACACGAATTGAAAGAACGGTACATCGAGCGCCGAAAAACCATCTGCGAACTTTTGCTTCAACGCCAGCAAAGAAAGGGTTTTTTACATCGGATCATCACTGGAGATAGAAAGTGGATTAAATACGACAATCCGAAGTGCAAACCAGTAAGGTTATGTTGTGCATATGGTGGGATCGGAGCGGCATCGAATACTACCAGCTGCTGAAACAGGATGAAACAATCATTAGGAGTCGTTACCGACGACAACTGATCCGTTTGAAGCAGGTTCTGGGTCGAGAAAGACCGGAATGGGACAATCAGCATGACAAGCTGATTTTGCAGCACAGCAACGCTCGGCCACACGTTGCTTTAGTTGTCAAGAACTACTTGGAGGAGCAGAACTGGGAGATTCTACCCCACCCGCTGTATTCACCAGACATTAATCCTTCAGGCTACCACTTGTTCCGGTCGATGCTGTCAGCCCTGGCAGAGCAGAACTTCACATCATACGAAGATGTTAAAAAAATGGGTCGATGACTGGATTGCTTCCAAGGAACCGGAGTTCTTTTGTCGCGGAATTCGTTTACTGCCCGAAAGATGGGCGAAGGTTGCAGCTGCCGATGGAGCATACTTTGAATAAACCAGTCATACGTTTTCGATTCAAACAAACGTCTTTTATTTCACCAAAAAACAGCGGGAACTCATTACCACACCCAATAGTTTAATTAGTTTATTGGCTTAAGGCATACAGCATAAGCACGTATTTAATATACATATACAGTATATCACCATATATACCATACACTATCATAAATCATCATACACTCAATGGTTCTCTCCATAATTTCTTAAACAGTACCAACCACTTGGAAACTTTTGTAAGTTTTAACGATTTGTTTTAAACATCTCAATTACTAAAAGAGATGTAAAACAGGCCATTCGCAAATGTAATGCTAAATATAAAGTACGCAAAATCAACCATTACATGAGCAATTAATACACCATCAATCAAAGATTACAATTAGGCAACTAAAGGATGTCATTCAGTTAACAGTTTCCAATTGTTTGAGTTGTGCAATCATCTCCTTCGATACCAAGTATTGAATACCAATATTTTTCAGGAACTTAAATTAAGCAATAAAAAACAATTGCATAAAATTTAAACCCTCGTATATACATTTTACCACCATTGCTCTTAAAAAAAATTATCGCATTGTTAGTTTACATATACTCGTACATAAATGGTAGCAGAAAATCATCGCCCCTATACAAAAATTGGTGGAAAAGCAAATAAATCCTCCAAAATTTAATGAAATGAACATAAATTAATACCGTTTGATATGATATAGCCCTGTTATATTATAATATTAATATTTTATTTATTTATTAAATATTCAATTCATTGAACAATAAATTTATGTGAGTTGCTATAAATTTATATGTTAAAACTATCAAAAACTTTAAATGGGGCGAAAGCACTTGATGATGATTCTGCGTTTCGTATGATTCATCGTTTTTGATATTGAGAATGCTTTGTAGCAGTTGAGTATACAACATTCAGTCGTACAAATAGTTATGTAAACATATAATTAACATAATTATATGTTTACACCACATAATACACATTAAATTCACGATATGTCCATGTTGGTTGTTTGTTTACATAACATTGACATTCAATCAATCTCGAACACATTTTATCTTTTCAGCACATTGCTGAATATCGATGGTTGCAGTGATCATCAATAGATGGTGGGATCAAACAACCAAAAGACGTCAGACGAAAGATAAACAAACTACGTAAAATAGTTTGCCATTCCATTGTAAAAATCGTTCAATTAACATCCCGTGAGCAACACGAGATATCACTATTATTATCATCATTATCATCATCAACAACATTCAGCCGTAATTAATTTTTAACGGAAATATAATGTTCAACCTAAATATTCAAGGTACGTGCTCAATTAATTATTAATTAGATAGTGAGTTTCAATTCTCTATATACGTGGGAGTTTGACTCCTATCGGTGCTCGCCGTATAATTATAATTATGTATAAATGAAAGAACTCTTAAATATTTTTTTTAATGTTATTATTGTACAGTAGTTCCGAAAGTGTGACTACGAGTGAAGTGACTCATGCTATAGATACAAACATTTTAAAAATGTAACTAGGCATATTTAAATCTAATATAAAGCTAGAATTTTTATAAGGCCAGTGGTTAATTAATTAATTTAAACAAAACTTTAATATTTATTTGAAAGCCATGTGAAGAGAGCTTAAGAGCGATCAGCTAAGTGCTCAACAACAAATAACTAAGGTGCATTTAATAAATATTTAATTTTTAGTGGGCCGCTTATATCCTCGTAATTATCTCAAGAAAAGTTTACTTTACTTTTGGCAATCGTACAGTCTTGTTGATGTATTTTTGGTATTAACTTCTGATATCCTTAGTACCGTCGAAAATGCGATCAACTGACCGTTCAAATGCGTGTCCGTTTTCTTCGTGAGAGTTCCTTAAGTCACCAAAAAGTAAAAGCGAAAGACCCGTGCTATATTTCAACTGTTCCGCAAACTGGAATTAAAATGTTCAAATATCTCATATGAAACCATAGAAAAATCATCGATGCTATGAAGGTTGGTGTTGTACCATTGTAGCCACAACCGTTTAAGTAAGCTTCATTGAGATTTGGTAGTATCACCAGATTTTTATAAAGCGGCCTACAAATCAGTTAAGCTACGACACAGGCCAAAACCAAATCCTTTTGTCAATACCACAACTGCCATTGAAGGTCATCCTCAAGCACTCTGATGAGCTGGCCAGGTTAATTTCGATGTTTTGTATCATGTGATTAAAGAGGTGTATCTGAATAACTGATTGAACCTGAATGACGATTGAAGGTCGTTTCTCTTCGGTCTAACATTACTGTATCTTTGATCTTAGTCATTCTTGGCACGATAATGAATCAGCCAGCCCGATAAAAGTGTTAACCTGATTAATGGCGCTATCTGGCGGTCGGCCTCATATTTGATGGATTACGGAATTCAAAATTGAATGGTTGAGGTGATCTTCTCTAACCAATATTGCTTCATGGGACTCGTTTAGCTGCAAATAGTTCATTTTTATCGTAGATAGGAAGTTTTCGACAAGAATATTGTAGTAATATTGTAGTCATCAGCTACTTAGAACAATGATAAACGAACGACAACAGAAGGGATTTTAATTTTCATTTTTGTGACTTCTAACAGAGTTAGAGTGTGCGAATTTAGAAGAGCATCAGGTGTTTTGTATGCATATTGATCTCCATCGTCCTAGTTAACAATCTTGCTGTAAGGAACAAATCACAAAACTCAATCAGTGATAGTTGTCAAAGTTATAGGCCATATACGGATCAAATGAATGCTGCATAAGTTTAAGATCGTTTAGCAATATTCTAGCAAAACACTTCCTTAAATCCGCTGACCTCGGGTGATCGTCCTGTATTCTTTGATTAAAATTTGACTTGAAAGATGTGCTTTACAGGTCGTTTAACTAGCCGGCAACATCATACTGAGACCCTGTCTTGACTTTCTGCTAGTTATTTTATTACGCAGTCGATAGCAGAATTTTGGTGGAATCATTGTAAATCAGATAATAAGGACCACGTCAATGAAGCAAACATCAATAATTCTAATGTAAATCAATGCACACTTCAATTAAAGCCACAAAAAATGATTTAAAACCATGCTGAACGTCACCATATTAAATAAAACAACGTCTGCTTAGGAATTTTTTTAGAAAGTGGAACATATCCCAATTTGATGGTGGAATTTCAGCACTAAAAGTTATTTAAAAATCTACCTCAACTCGAGTTGGAGTTTTGCAATGAAAACCCATTTTTACTTTTGAAGTTACATATTTGTATGGCAGTAATCACATTAGTATAATACAAAAGTACCGAAGGCTGAGAGTGTCAATCAAGTTTAGCTGGAATATATTTAATTCGTTATTTGATGAGATGTTAGAAAACATATTGCCCAAGATTTAATATTTCTAAATATTTCATTTCTTGAGAATTCCATTATTCAACATACTTGTAAATATAATATATTTCATCTTCAAAAATCAAATGTTGAAAAGCTTTCAGAGACTTTCAAGTTCAAAGCTTTTTTTTTTTTTTTTTTTTTTTTTTTTGTTAATTTATTCTTCAGTATAAGTCGATATAAATCTAAATGTTTGCCTCGTGTTTAATGATAAGTTCCATTCCCTTTTTTTAATAAATTCACATTTGGCAACACAAGTCCTTTAAAAATCGTAGCTAGTCAACAACAATGTAAAAGTCAATAGAAACTTTTTGATACTCATTTACCGATAAGTGTGTGTAAAATGGAAAAAGATTTTTTTTTTCTATTTTCAAGAAAGTTCAAGGATTTTGGTCTATTTAATTTTTTTCAATATAATATTCGAATTTCTAAATTTTAATTAAGTGCCTTGAATTGTTGATCCTTCTATTTGTTAACTCTAATTATATTACAAGCATCACAAAATCACATATAGGCATTAATAAGTTTTCCAATGTTTTCGTGTAATTCGATTTCCGAACCAAAATAAATCTACTAAACCTGTCTGTGTATATTAACTACTTAGCACACACACATATATGATTTGAGAAAGTTTTTTGTATTTCTTCTTTATATATAAATAATTCAACTTGCTTTATACTGATTACGTTTAATGAGCTATTCTATTAACTTCTGATGTTTTTAACCCTTTCTTGCATACTGGTTGATATATTTTGAAAAGTGTTTATACGACCAAATTATGTTTTCTATAAAGACAAGTTTATATATCTGGAAAACGATTTGATATTTCCCAAACACCGCAAATCTGAAGCAATAGCAAACTAGACTTAGCAAGATATGAAGCAACACTTCAACGACTCCACGATTCATAAGACCATCAACACTTTCTACGGTAAGTCTTAAGAAATCTGCAGATTTTATCATGGTGAAAGCAATGCTACCCTAATCAGGTAGCAAAATATTGACTGTCAATGGCAAAAGTTTATATTCCTACTGAGCTGACGAATAAAATACACTGCTCGTTTACCACCGATGCACTTAGCGAGTAAAAATACTCTAACACCGTCCAAGACACACTGGAATAAATTGAATCCAAATTACTGATATAATAAAACTTTCAACTGTACCAGAGCGTCGACAATATTGCAGCGCGTAATTTCTTTAAAATGATCCTTTAATTCATTACACAATGATGCTAGAATTGTTGTAGTATGCGCTTCATGGAAGCAAAAAAAGATGAGTTGACTGAATGTCAATGCTTTGATTCAAGTTAGATTCTAGCCACCACTTTTCCACTTAGCTAATGGAATAGTAACATTCTAAACAACATGATTGAAAAAATGGCCTATATGAGCAAATCCAGTTAGTTTTCATTCTGACGCACTTCCTATTGATGATATAGTGTCTATCTGGAGATCAAAGATCTCGTTGTAATCAAGAATGATATTTTGACTTACGACAATACGTTCGCACTTGATTACTACGATGTCAATTCGTTAAATCATGGTTGCCTGTAAGCAACAATCAAAACGAAAGAGTAAATTTTCTGAACCTCCTTACCGCCTTTAAAATGTTGTTTGCAAATAATATTTTCGGCATTTTAGTGACTGTTGTTATAGGTATAATACCAACTGCACTCAAAGTGTGATACGCAATTTGCACTCCATGGCACTAATGTGATTGGCAAATTAGATGCCTTGCCATATCGAATCGTTGGTAAATATGATCTTTAAAAATATTTGCGGAAAGAAAGTACGAGGATATAAAGGTTTGTGATGTCCTTCAACTGTACTTTGAGAGGATCAGCACCTTTTACTGCTCAAAATGTATGAGGTGCATTCATTATTTGTATTGGTCCTTCTACTTGGATCATCACCTTGAACTGCAATGCATTAAGTGGGTTCAACATTAGAAAAAATATTGCTTGGAATATTATCCTGTTGTGCTTAGTCGACATTTTTATTTATGAAGTTAATCAAAAATAAAAAAAAATTCTTGATGACAAAGTTATCGATTTTATTTACTTGCCTACTTTTAAAACTATAAAACTTTAAATATGCACGGCTACTGCTCCGTCTGTTTGACGGCAGTTCAATGATTACTTTAAACGTGATTTTAAAACAATGAAATATTTGTCTACGCTCGTTAACGCTGTATGGTAAAGTTTTCCTTATACCACAGATAATTATACCAGATGAACATCTTGTATGGCTCAAATTTGCACAAGTAAATTTATGCTACGTAAATTAATGCAACTGAAATCTAACCCAACAAAAAATGGATGTACATATAAAAACGCATATTTTCATCCTTTTAATCCTAAAGAAAGCAAAGTGGAGCTGATCATCCACTTCTCGGGTTCCTCTTCTGTTCTCTTCTCATAAGTGTCAGAACCATTTGGATTTCTTACTTTGCCCACTCCGGTTGGCTGAAGTTGTTAAATAAAGGGGTTATCCCTATTATCATGTAGCGTTATTGATTGTTTGACAAACGATTAGATCAAAATAAGTTACTGTTGAATATCAAAAGCAGAATTATGTTCATGAAAAAGTTCTCTCAGGAGACGTCGTATCCTGATCATATAAACATATTTTGTTAGTTCAAAGGTTGTTTCATTTGATTTTGGTGTTGAAAAGTTTTGTTTAAATCTGCAATTTATACAGGCTGTTTTGTACTTGAGTGTAAAAATTGTTTTGTAGTAGCCTCAGCAAAGCAAAATGACATTAGTTTAGAGGCCTTTAATAGCCAACAATAATGTGAAGGTACTGGGATGCTATATACTTTAAGAGACAAATGAAATTCCACTTTAACCACAGACATCATTGACACATAAAAAATACGGTGTTAAATGGAACTCTGGAAATAGGAATTCATGCAATAAAGGGTTTGTGCTTTTTAAAAAAAACATAATATAATAACCTAGTTAAATATCTATATGTATATATACATATATATATATGCTTTATGTTGGTTCTGCCAATTTCGTTTTGTTGAACACTGAAGTCGGAAAAACATCATAATTATTAACAATTTAATCTTTTGACATACAACATGAACTTTTTCTAGAACTATAATGTAAAAAAAAAAAACTAAATTATAATTATTATTATTATTTGTCTTCATCGGTGTTGTTGTTCTAAGCACAAAAAAGCTCTTTCACTCTAATGTTTCATTTTTTTCTGGTTCGGTATAGCTAGTAACAAAAATATACAAGAGGCAAAAAAAAAAGTTTTACGGAAAAACTTTTTATTGTTATTTAATAAAAATAATAAGCTTTTTTGTGTTGTCTTTTGTTTTGTCTAAATTCAGGGTTTTATGCTTTCTTATTTTCAAAATGAAAATTATAGGAAAATTAGCACAAGGAAAATATTATACAACAAAAGTTTGGTAAAAGTTTTCAGTTTTTTTTTTTTTTTGTGTAACAATTGTATTGTAATATTTGAAATAACCATAATAATAGAGAATGGCACACAGGGGCTGTTTAATTAAATAAGTAGAGATGGTTTAGGCAATTAGGGATACAATATAAATTAAATGTTGGGCGGTATCTGAAGGATGAATATTGGATTATTATAACATGTTTCATTTGAGCTTTTTCTACCTATTCGCATATTGGAAGTGTACTAAATTTAGGTAAAAAAAAATTAATTGAATCACTTCAATTAATTTTTAAGACAGCAATATCACACATCGTAAATATTAATAGTTAAGCTAATTATTTTGGCAAACCAAATTTTTGAAAAACAGTTTGGACTAGTCCGCCAGCTACTGCAATATTTTTCAGGGCTATCTGTGTAATCAGCAAACGATCCTATTCTAGCTTCCATATGTTTGGAAGATTATTTGTATACTGTAGATATAAAGGTCCAGGAACTACCTTGTAAACCCCTTGCTAATATTTTTTATGAGTTGATTATTGCCTTTCCTGCGATATTTTTATTTGAGTCCGTAAGTCAATAGGTTGACTTTCTTCTGCAGTGAAACTCCAGCCATAGTTGCTATAGAAAGTTTTGCTGGAAGTAGGGCTATATTTCACTGGTATCAACATATAATGGCATACGAGATTCCAGTAAAGTGACTTTTCCTAAAATTGGACAAATATCATTTTTCTTTCTGTTAAAAAATACTTCTAACTCTGAAATACATTGCGCAAGGCCATTAGCATTTCAGGTAGTAATTCTTAAATATAGTGTGTCATCATTTTTTCTTGTTAAGTTTATATGTGTTAATGACTTCTCCAGTTTTACTTGTCGTTTCTGTTATTTTGTTATTTTGGCTCGTATTTGTATTTTCTAATGGTCCTAATTTCTTTTCTTGTTTTTTCAGTAGCTCGCTCTTATATTCTAGACTTTGTTCGTTTACTGCCAGATGTGAACTAACAGCATTAAGCGTATGATGTATTTTGGTATGACATGGTTTCCCTGACACGGCCCTTATTTTACTTTGGCCTTATCATGCTTTGGCGCTATTAATATGGATTTTTTCGGATCCAACGATTTGAAATTTTACTTGTTTTGATTTCTTATATTGTCTCTCATTCTTTACATCTCTTTGGCTACCTTGCAGCCTCTGTAATTTACTGGGTGGTGAACACCACAGTATATACATTTCACTGATTCGTTCTTAATTATGTTCCAGTCTTTTGATAAATGTTCCTTTGCGTACTTTATACATGTAGGCTCCCTTTTTTAGTACTTGCGTGTATGGTTACAGAGGTTCATCTGACGGTTGCAGTGAATACTAGATCGTATTCCTGGTATGAATATGGTTTGCAATGGTTAACACCAAGAGAAAATGGGTAAAGTAAAATAATTTGTTCATGCTCAAGGTCGATGTTTTGTAACTGAATTTTAAATTAGAATTTTAACTTGTAATCAAGAACTGACCATTATTTTTAGCCATTGTAATTGGTTAGAAGGAATCTACATTACTTCAGAGTCCACTCGATATACTAAAGAACTTATACCATAGATCTGCTAGGTACACGATTATCTGTTCATTTAGTTAACCTTGAACTGACCTCGTCACTAAAGTGATGGTTAAAATATTGGCTTAAAGACATTGTGGTTTTGAGTTCAATCCCTGTTGTGAACCACAACACCGGGACCAATTCTATGTAAAATCGTTCGTTGGGATAACAAATTTTTAGCAGTTTTCGAAAACAAGGAGTATGATAACCAAAACGTTGTGTTCTTTTATCAAGTGAGCTCGTAGTGAATTTAAAATTAAATTTTGATTTCACAATTTCGATAACTAAAGAAGGAAAGATGACTGACTATTTTCAATGCAATAATCACTGAGCCAATTGAGAGAAATAATACATTGAAAATAGCACTTTCCTTGTTATTATTCCGTTATCTAAATTTAAATTGAAATGTACTTGAAAATAAGGATTCATTGTCAAGGCAGTTCAAAAAATACACTTCTTTACCCGGCATAATTATTGCATAAGCAATCAAATAGTCTTATTGAACAGAGTGTAGGTATTTGGTAACGGAGTTTATTACCTAAAATTTGACTAATATGTGGCAGTAAAGGACCACGAACAAATAACTAACGTGCTATACTACTGTGTCAAAAAAAAATTATTTAGTGTTTGATACAACGGTAAAGTATCACCAGCTGATACGATTTAAGTTAGCAATTTGGATTGGCTCATCAACAATTTTAGATGATCAGCATGACATAGACCGAATAAAATAAAAATATTAAAGGATTAAATGAGGAATCAAAATGACACAATGGAAAGAACAATGCAAAACAATTTTTCACATCCCGTGATGAATGAGGTGTTTGTAACCTTGAGCAATATCAGCATAAGAATTACTAATGGGATCAAAGATTTCAGGTATAAAATCAGAAGAGAATTATGTAATAAATTAATTAATTGTAAATTTCAGGCAAAATCTTATCCAATTTATTACAACCTACTGCTTGCAGAAATTATATTATTATGTTATTATATTATAAATTAATTAATTTATAGTTTCAGATTAAAATTAATACAATTTATTACAGCTTACAGCTTTGAGAAATTATCTCATAAATATAGTTTTGTTTTTCAGAGAAACATTGCAGATTACAACGGTGGCACACTGGAGATGCTGAGAAGAGATGACACAATGGAGAGCAGTTCATTATCATTAAGATTGTTTATGTTAACAGTAGTTTGCATATTAGCTCCCGGGAAACCGGACCAATTCCTACATTACTGACATATCTTTCCTTTTCCTACCCCACAAGAAATGTACTAACAATAGGCAGCCAAGGTGACTGGAACCGATAATTTTTTTTGCAGTACAAAAATAACTATGTCAGTAATATTTCATGGTTGCTCTTGGTGTGATTGTGGAAAATTTAAGTTCTTGGAACTTACCTGTTACCTTCAAAAGCAAATGGAAAATAACCTTACTGCCTTGATGCTAAAAAGATAAATACCGTTACAGTAAAGACAACTTACTCTTTGTCACTTATGGCAAAATAGTTCAACAATCTTTTGAAGAAGTTTATTCTGAATTCTCTTGCCCGTTTTATAACCAATACGATGCTTCTAAAGTAGGAAATGGTGGAATTTTTTTTCAAAATTAAGATTCAAATGAAGGTTTAAGTTATGATCCGGCAAAAGTAAATTCTATTCAATAAAAATTTCAGTACAATTGAGCTGGAATGTAACACAGTAGTTGTTAGTATAAACATATTTAGGCACATTGTTGAAGGTTTTAAATTCACTTTCAATAACAGGCCACGCCAGTTTGACATAGTTAATGAGTCAAAAAGGGTTGACTGGACAGCTAGCGCGTCGCTGTTTAATATAACAGGGATGTAACTTTAAAATATTCCGATCATTTCGTACCGGATGCTTTATTTAGAAAAAATGCTGATGATTTTTCGTAAACCTGAATCCAAACATTTTGTAATCAAAATATTCTCTAAAGATTTAAAGTCCGCTATGTTGCAATATCCAGACTGTCAAACCTTGTTGAAAAAACTAAAAACCATATTGAATATGAAGTCGTACCTAGAAAAGAATTTATATTAGTTTTTTCTTCTTTATCCTCGTTCAAACGAATGAAGTTGCTCTTTATTTGCGGTTATAGTAATTTCATATTTAAATAAATAGATTTTAAAGGCATTATCAGTGTCGGAATATCTAATAAAAGCCTTTCAACAATTCTTAGGTGAATTTGGGGTCAAACACGTACAAACACTCATATATTATTGACAATAGATCAAAATTGGGATCAACTCATTAATAATATTACAGTTGTCTTATGAGAGAAAAGATCTGTGCAAGAAATTAAATGAAAGCTCGAATGAGACAATCGCAAGTAATATAGGAAATTTCTAAGAAGAGCAATAATATAGATGGCTTTTAAAATTCGTAATTTAAAAAGAGTTTCATTACTGTTAACTCCGAAATCCATTGACTGTCCATTTGCCTAATTTTCGGTTGTGATGGTTTTGAATTAAACAAAAATATACCACCGTCTTATTACCACGACGAAATCTTTATATAAAATGATGGATTACAATTATAGTAATTTAGATATACATTTCATTTGTTTAAATGACAATTGAAAATGGAATCTAAATCTACTTCAAAATGTTCAGCCAAATCGCAAATCTTTTAAATCCTTAATTGAGCATAATGTTCACAGTAAAATATTATACAAAATCATCCAAAACATATACACACATACATTTTAGGCGAGATATAACTCATCCAATATACGTTCATACATTTATGTATGAAATAATAAGGCCAACACACCAAAAATAAAGAAAACGGGAGAAGAAAACCTCTGTGCTGTATGTATTCGCTTAGATTTGAAATTTATCCCGCACCGAATTTTCTTGTCTCGTGTGAATTGTTAAAATTTTGTTTTCTGATTTTACTGCATTAAAAACTTATATATTGCGTACACAACGACGACAACAACAACAAGATAGCACATTCGTACATTTAATGTTGCTTAGATTTTTACCAACATATTTTTTCCGTTTTTTTGATACAGCTCGTACCATCCATACATCCACCCCTTTAGATGTTTTTTTTTATATTTTCTGAAAATGGCAAATATATTACAAATCACTTATGTGTATCTTCTCTTTGTATGTGTGTGTAAGCATATTTTTCGATCTCCCTTTTTGTGATGTTCTATACATTTTTAAGTTTGATAAGGATTTTTTAAGGGTACATCGAGAATCTGACACTTCCATTTAAATAACATAATTCTTAAATTAAATTTGTGAATATTTAATATTCGTATCCACTTGAACATCAAGTAGAGCTACTCAATGCCATTTTATGTTTTGAGTAAGAGTGTGAGATTGCTAAATTATTAGCAATTTGACCTCCCACCTAGTTTATTGGTTCAGATGACGTCATAAATGTCTAATTACCTCAAAGTGTATCGCTTAGTATTGTCTCCGAAAAATCAATTTGTTATTTCAAACTGTATCGAGAACAGAAAAAAAAATTTCGAGAACGAGATAAATGCTCGTAACGAAAGATATACCAAAATAATATTTTATTTTATTAATATTATATCTTGGGAAAATAAATAAATAATTTATTTTTTGCGGAATAGTTGGAAAATACAAATGAAAATATTTATTTAAATTTTTTCAATTGGAATGAATGGAAATACCAACTAAAAAATTTTAACCATAAAAACAGTTTTTCTTCGTCAGCAACAGCAGTACCATAGATATGTAAACACAACCATAAGAACGGTAACCGAAATGCGGGGAAGCAACATTTTTTTTTTTTTTTTTTTTTGTATTTTTTGCAAACCAAAATATTTTTATTTATCGTGTGTAGGTTGTAAATAATGTGAGCATATAGTTCCATACGTATAGTCACATATACGTTCGGAGAAGCTAAAATTATTTTCTTGGTAACATTTTTGATATCTTTTATCAGATTTTCTACTAGTTCGAGGATGTCTAAATGTATGAGCATATAGAGTTATATGGAAACCAAATTAGAGACAATATCAGACACACAACATTTCAGTTACATTTTTAGTTGAAATGTAATTTGATTACAAATGAAGATATCTGTACATGTGTGGTGAGAAAAAGGAAAATTGATTTCATTAAAACATGTAATTGGAAAATAAATTGGAAATCTGCAACGTCCATTGAGATACGGTATACCGTATATTGTGAACGTTTATTTTTTGTTAATATTCTAGCATATCATGACAAGATAAGGAAGTGCAGTATGAAAAAAGAGGAAGAAAATATCCGGTTGTGTTGCAGAAAAATTATTGTGGATAATATAATTCCTCAATAAACAGACGGAACAACCTTTCGAACGACTCCAAAGTTTGGTTTAGTCGATCATGAAGATGCAATTGAAGTTATTGCTCATGATTGGTTCAGTTGGGAAAATAGGACTGAAATTATGTCAGAAAAAATGACAGAAACTGCCCGTAAACAACATAAACTACTTAATTAAGCTGTCACTTTGGGTGCATCGGGAAGAAAAATTGGTTGCCTCAAATCCATAACGAGCAAAAAAAAAGCTAAAAGACTTTGAACTAGATCTTCTATATTGATTAGTGAAGCGCACGCTGGAATCAAAGAATCATAAAAAACTTAAGAATAAAATAATAAAAGAAACAGCAAACTTCCTGGCAACCCCAAACCAAAATGTAATGCTAGCATTATGAACCAAAAGTAGACTTAGGAACCAAAAGTATAAATTCGTTACTAAAACCGAAACCATCGGAGGAAACGCTGACTGTGGTAACTGTAAATAGTGGATAGGGTTCTCCACCGGAATATCTTGAGAGTAAAATACACAAGGTTATGATTTTCTCAAGATATATGGAACTAAACGATTTCAGTGATGGTAATGCCTGAAAAATCTGCAAAGAAGATCTATCATCAAGAAAAAGTAAAACTGCAATGAGCAAATTGTAAAATGTGGGAAATATCTGCTATCATCTGCATCACTGAAGTGCAAGGCTTACCAAGAGGCAATACAGGTGGACACAGCAACTGGCAATTGAGAAATATTGCTAAATGAGCAGAACCATTACAAAAAATCTCTTCCATGATATAGAGCGATCAACTAGAAACTGCTGCTATCTGAGCTCCTAATAGAAAAGTACACATTCAAAACCATGGAGCATTGATACGTAATGATTGAGTAATGGATCACTTTTGAATTGGACAATAGATTGCAGTAAGTTTTGTGGATTAAATTATGTAGAAGGAACTCGAAAAAGATTAATATAAACCGGTTTACGAATAACTAATGAAATAAGTGCGCTTGCATCCTCTACCATTGGGTTTATAACTTCGGCCAACTTTTCCTAGTAGATTTCAAAAATAGCAGATTTATGTAGCAATCTACCAGACAGGCGTAATTACTATTCTAAAGTTGGGACATTCACATCCAGCGAAATGGTTCCTGTGATGTTTTAAGTAAAGTATTAAGAGGGAGGTCTAGTCGATACTTTTGGAGAAATAGTTCCAGTGAAGATATGCAATCTCGTTTGTTCTGTTGAGAAACAAAAATTTGAGGAGGATCCTTAGACATACAAATAAGCCTTTTCTTAAACTCTATGGAACAAAAGAGAGCAGAGATAAGTTTGCATCAAAAATGTGTTCTGACGATCCTTAATCAAGGAAAAATAAAAGAAGCCTGAAGATAGTGTAGAAAATAGCCACGAGAGAGAGTTGTTTTGAATGTTTTTGGGCTAGAAGCAAACTTTGCTTAAGGAATGTTGTAAGGAATGCTTAATTATGATCTTCTTAGCATAGTGCCTCTTCGTTGATTGGTAAAACGAAATTGTTTCGAATCAGAATATTTAGTTTGGGACTATTCAAGCAGATTTTTATTAGTTTCGGAATTGAATTTCACCATGGGAAAGACATTCCAAAAATACGGAGATTGCGACATCAAATGGTTAAACTATCAAGGAGATATGATACAAATTTTGAATGTTGAGTTCGGATTCAGTGGGACGTGGATCTGTCAATTTTGATTTCACATTTCTGATACTTCAAAAGTATACAAGAAGTGTTGCTAAGTTTTGTTTAGTGAGTTTAATCGAGATGAAAACCATGTTCAAAGAGTTGGTAGCCAGAACAGACATGACCAAATGGAGCATTACAACATTGGTAACTTATGCTGATAGCATAAGCGAGCGAACGTATCTGTGTCTGCCGTGAAGTTCTATCAGAGGTGGCTGAATACCAAACTTAATATTTAAATGTAATGGCAAAATTAAATTAATGTACGGTCAAGCACCAGGAAGCCGAGGCAGCCGGCGTAAAAAAATATGTGTCATGCACTTAGAAGGAATTTTTCACATCGTTACCGTCACCGGTCGTATAGTGATGGTTAAGGAATTGGGTTAAACACATCGACGAACACATCGTCTTGAGTTCAATTTTCACACCTAACTATAACACCGTGACTAAGTGTGTGTAAAATCGTTCGTTTGGCTGACCACCTTTACAACGATCACAAATTTAAAAAAAAAATGGTTTGAAAGATCTTTTAGAAGATCTCATTATAGGGTCAACTTTGGCCTCTAATGCTGTTGGTTTTTTGGTTCTTTACTTGAATTCAATTATTTAGTGAAAACCGTTTTATTCCAACAATTTTAATGCAATTTTATATAAGGTGTATGCATTAAAAACCGGAATTTCATACTAGATGCCATTACTTGTTTATGCGTTATATGTACTGTAACGCATAAACAAGTAATGACATCTAGTATTAAATTCCGGTTTTTAATGCATACACCTGGACATATATGTCATTTGAAAGCACTATTCAATAGCTGTCAAAAGCAGCTAAAAGTTTTTGTTTTTATTGTGCACATCCAACCGATTTCAGCGATGGAAAATTTATCAAATTTGCAAAAAAACAGCATTTGCGGGAAGTTTTGTTGAGTCACTTTTTCGCAAACAAAACTGCAGCTGAAACTCATATTTTGCTCGTGGATTTGTATGGTGAGCATGTTCTTGCAAAAACACAGTGCTTTGAGTGGTTTAATCGCTTCAAAAGTGGTGATTTTGACATCAAGGAAAAAGAGCGTCCTGCTCAGCCAAAAAAGTTTGAGGATGAAGAATTGGAGGTAATACTTGATCAATATTCATGTCAAACGCAAGCAGAACTTGCAGAATCATTGGGAGCTGATCAAGCAACAATTTCCAGACGTTTGAAAGCCTTGGGATTCATTCAAAAGATGGAAAATTGGGTGCCATACGAGTAGAAGCCAAGAGACGTGGAAAGACGATTTTGCATGTCCGAAATGCTGCTCAAGTGCCACAAAAAGAAGTCGTTTTTGCATCGTATTGTCACTGGCGATGAAAAATGGATTCATTATGATAATCCCAATCGCAAAAAAGACGATTAAGAAAGGCGAGGCCGGCCTATCGACACCAAAGCCGAATATTCACGGAGCCAAGGTCATGCTATGCATTTGGTGGGACCAGCTAGGTGTGATCCACTATGAGCTATTGCCAAGTGCCAAACTATCAATGCCCAACTCTATCATCAACAATTGATCCGGTTGAAGCAGAAAATCCAGGCAGAGCGGCCAACGTATGCGACCAGACACGAGTCAATCATTTTCCACCACGATAACGCTCGGCCACATATTGCGGCACCCGTCAAAAATTACCTTGTGAATAACGGGTGAGAAATTCTGCCTCACTCGCCCTATAGCCAAGACCTTGCTGGCAATACTTTGAATAAAACATCTTGTAACATTTTTTCACAATAAAGGCTCAAATTTCATATAAAAAATTCCGGTTTTTAATGCATACACCCAATAGTTAAAAATTTATCATTATCTTAAAAATCTTTCGTAAATAGTTCTTAATTAATCGTTCACAAAATTTAAAATTTCCGAATTTAAACATTTATAATTTTAATCAAAATTTCTTAAAATTGAACTTTGAGTTTGTTGATTTAACCTGTTTTGAAGTTCAATCTTCTAAATTGAAATCCCGCGATAAAGTTCCAAATTAAAATTTACATAAAAAATTTTCAAAAAATAATTTAATTTGGAATTCCCAGATATTTCAAATCCTGAGTAATTTTTTACAAACTTTTGCATCTGAGTTTCCGCTAACTTTTGCATTTTTGAATTTCGATTTTAAGTTTAAAATTTCATATATTAATATTTATTATTTACAGATTGCAAGTTTTTTAATTTCAGAACTTTTACATTCTAAATTTTATTAAATTCTATAAATTGTTTCTCATTGTTCTACTGAAAATAAATTTTGAGTATTTAAGTTTTGTCAAGTTTCAGGTTTTAAGCAGTTTCATTCAATTTAAGATTTCGGTTTAAAACGAAACTAATTGAGCTTTAAAACAATTTGGTGTGTCGTTTCGACTGGTTAAAATAGGCCCTAAATTTTGAGTAAAAAGCGCAAAACAGAGAAATTGCACGGTTTGTCTCATCTAGGTATCAAAGCAACGCGAAAGTTATTGACATCGATATACTTTTGCTCCAGTATGGTTTGCCAATTTTGTGTGGCTGGTTTTCAATAATCTACATTTTGCAATTTATAGTTCTAAATTAACCTTTCTACATTTTAGTTTTGATTTAAAATTTCGATATTTGGAAAAAATATGTTGATCCATCTGGCAGAATTTTGAAATACTGTTTCATATCAAAATATTGATTTTATCAATTGTAATTTGAGTTCATTTCTGCATTTCAATTTATAGATATTCGATATATTAATTGTTCTTCGATACAATGAATTAAACACGAGATATTTAAATCATAATCATAAATCACTGCATAAACATCTCCATTAATCTATCATATACGCAATATATTGATGTGAGCGCAAATAGTAAATTCATAACAAGGCAGTAAAGCTTTTCCTCCCCATCTTATGCTTTATTTACAACCAAAAAAGAAAAAAAAAGTCTATAATTTTCTTTTTCATCTGTGTTACAAACGCCAAAATACATAAACCTACATACAAAATTCATATCGTCTTAGGCGCTTTTTATGCGATTTTCATAATAGAATTTTATTTTGCTTCCTACCATACACTTGTAAAGAGAAACATATATTTTATGTGTATCGAAAGAAAGAACGAACAACGAACGCAATCCTTTAAGATAATATGATGGATCAAAGATGAAATTGTATAAATAAATTGAAATACCCTTAAGGAAATGAAAATAAAACAGCAACAACAACAAATATAAACGGCATTATGTTTTTTCTGATTCACAGCGCCAACAACATGAAAACTTTTCTAATATTTTAGATGCCTTACAACATTGACTTTCTTTTTTTTACAGTTCTTAACACAAAGTGAAAGTATGTTCTTCAATGTACGTAAAATGAGAAAAGTACACAAAACTCAACATGGCAAAGGACGCAGAGGTGGATTTTACTATGAATATATAAATTATATAATTGTATATATATATATATATATATATATATATATATATATATATATATATATATATATATATATATATATATATATATATATATATATATATATATATATATATATATATATATATATATATATATGTATATATATATATATATATATATATATATATATATATATATATATATATATATATAAACCAATGGCTTGGGAAGGAATAATTAAGTGTTCAAATTCTGAAAATGCAAGCCCTATTGTTTTGATGCGCAAGAAAGATGGCACAAAAAGGATATATTTCGACTACCGGAAGGTTAATTTAAAAATAATAAATAGCCAAAAATACACAGAATTTGTTATGCCAGATGAAAGGTAAAGGTTTTAAAGGTATCTTTCGGTTATTCTGAAACGCGCCGTAAGAGATAAGGTTATGCTGCTTTATATGGATGATATCTTGATACCAGCCAACAGTAAGACTAACAATTTAAAAAATTAGAAGAGATATTTAAAGTCGCAGAGGATAATGGCTTGAAAATAAATTTTGGAAAATCAGAATTTATTAAACCTTTGATTGAAATTTTGGGTCATATATCATTACAAATGGGTCAACAAATCCTTCAAAAACAGATGCAAGTAAGGAAGGACATGGTGGTGTACTTCTACAAAAAAAATCCAGAAGATCTGAAATTCCATTTTAAGTTTTAAAACGATAAAAGTAGAAACCAAGCGCTGTAGTTACGAACTAGAAGTCCTAGCGAAGAGTTTACTTGTTAGGACTAAAATTTAAAAATATGTACGGATTGTAAAGCTTTTAAGTTAACATTTAAAAAAAGGAGTTGAGTGCCGAAATTTTCGAGGAAGAACTGATTAATGAGTTAAACGAAAAGATGAAAAATTTGCGTGAAGACGCTAAGCAGTATATAAAAAAAGTACAAGACGAGAATAAAAAATCTTTCAACAAGAAAAAGAATATGGCCACGCAGTATAATGTAGGCGACTTAGACTGAAACCGAAACCAATGATAAATATTTGTGAATACAAATTATTGACATTTATTTGATAAAATCGAAGACACCCAAATTAGTAAGGTCAGTTGCTATGATAACTTTGACAAATACCATAACTATCTATAATAAAAGCCAAATACATCGCGTAGCACACTCGGATATATATAATAAAACATATAAAAATCACTACTTCGTTTTGTCATTATGTTCAAAAACCATTTAAGAAAATTTTGCACATATTCGTTGCTATGACAATTTCAATAAACAATGTACACAATTAAATGTAATTTTTCTTTATAGTTTTTATACCACACTCATTTCAGGCGGGGAAATATTTCAATCAATAATTAATATTTATTTAAAGAAATAATCGGGAATGTAAGGGAATATTTTTCAAATAAATGTCAAAAATTGTTTACACAAATATTTATCATGGGTTTCGGACACAGTCTTAGTTGTAATAAGCCGTACGCAGTTTGGAGCAGGATTAAAAATTCGTGCGAAGGTTTTGGGTTTGTATGAAATAATTGCCTTTGGTGGGAATGATAGGTACGTATGTGAGGAAAGTGGGAAATTGCAAAGGAGGACTAAAAACTTCTGCATCTGCAGATTTGTTCAAGCCATGAGAGAGTTATGATCTAATTATCAAAGATGTATTGTTGCAAAGTAAATTCAGAAAATTTAAATCCAAAGGATGAATAAAACTCATTGGGAGCTAAACCCAAATCAACTCAGAAATGAACAGCACAATGAAAATCATGTCATAAAATGCTCATGGTTTCTTCCGGCATTAACTAGAACTACAAGCGGTATTCGACATTAACAATATAGAAGTGTGTCCTATTTCGGAAACACATTTTACTAAGCAATCCTACATAACATTTAAAGGCTATTGCGTATATCACACTATTCATCCAGATAATTCTGCCAGAAGTACAGTCATCATAAAAAAATATTCAACATTTTGAAGAAGCAAAGAAGGAAAAAGAAGAAATTCTGGCCACATTGGTTTGTATACAATTAAACTATGGGAAATCCTATTGTAGAAGGATTGTACTGTTCACCAAGACATTCTATTAAAAACAATCAATACTCAGAGTTCTTCAATTTTCTGAGGAAAAGGTTCATAATAGGTACTCACTGGGTTTCTAGATTAACCACAACAAATGGAAAAGAATTTTTTTACTAATTCCCATTAAAAAAATGGATGTGAATTAATTTCAAGTGGAAAACCAACGTATTGGCCAACTGACCCAGGAAAAATACTTGAACTGATCGGTTTTTTTATATTCAAAAATATTTCTAATAATTTTATGAAAGTCGAAGAAACCCAAGATATGAGCTCAGATCATTCTTCAATAGTCCTAACTCTAACCGAGTATATCATCAAAAAAAAAATAAAAATTAAGTATTAACCAACAAATATACGGAATGGGAAAGTTTCAAAGTACACTTTGTACAAAGAAAACTTTTGAAAGTTCCTTTAAAAACTATGGACCACCTGAACGGACAAAGAAGTAGAAAAGTTCATTACAGATATTTAACAATCCGCATGGGAAAGTTCTCCAGAAATCAAATCAAGGCTTAAAGGAAATATCTATACAATAGAATTTAGAAATTTCCTAAGGGTTAAATGCAAATCAAGAAAAAGTAGCACTAAACTAGAGCTCCACAAGATAAAAAAGACTTATAATTCTTACTCAGCAATTACCAAGAGAAATTAAGAAATTAAAAAATAAGGCTAGGAAAAGAAAAGAAAAAACTGAAGGATTTGCTAATTATCTTGAAAATATATTTCATCCTCATGAATGTCAATTACGAGACACATTGGATGAAAACATAATACAAATTCTCGAAGATATCACACCTACATCACCTACTGAATTAGCAAACTAAATTAAAAACCATTTAAATTAAAAGAAACCACCATGGTTGGACCTGATTACCGGAGCAATAATATAGCAGCTACCGAGAAAAGCTACGATAAAGTTAACTAATATCATAAACGCTGCATTCAGGTTAAAATATATGCCAACACGTAGCGAAGGGCTTTGACAAGGTTTGGCCCGAGGTTCAATCTACAAACTCAAATTAATTCTACCTAACCAATTCAGCGTAATAATGGAATCATATATAATGGAAAGATATTTCAAGATTAAGCAAGAAATAGAATATTCTGAGCTTAATGAAATAAGAGCAGGAATTCCACAGGAAATTGTACTTGGGCCAGTTGTATTTACTATACACCAGAAATGAAATACCACATGCAAAGATATATTTTTATAAATATTTCGTAAAATCATTTTTTTTTAAATCATTATAAAATATTGTTATGATTTCTCTAAGGTTAATCCTAGAGCCATCTATTAAGTAGCATTTGTACTAATAACTAAAAATTTAACAAAAAAAATAGAGTAGTGACAACTCGAAAAAAATAAAATGAACCAATCGAAAAATAGAATATTCGGGATACATGTGATTTTCATATATAAGCGCGTACAGACGTGAGTTTAGATGAGTTTATACGCGAAAAAAATAAGAGTTAAAAATTAGTGACAAAGCGCCCACCAGTAGCAACCGGCTAATCTAGTAAATTAAAAGTGTTATAAGAAGTGATTTATTGTTGTTAAAATGAAGAATTGTTTATTGTAAACAAAATAAAGAATAATTGTTTTATTATTGTGTGTGAGAATAAACAGTATTTGTGAAAACTGTTGGTTAGTATTTCCTTTTTTGTAAAGTATTATGTAACTGGTTTCACAATAAATAAAATTTAATCGCAAAGCTCCTAAGTATTTGCTAATTTTTCAAGGTTATGGCGTTAAAAGTTTCAATGAAAAAAAACTTCAAAGCATTTACTTTTTGGTGAATAATTATTATATTAATTATTTACTTTAACAATAATAAATTTTAATTTGTGTTAAGTGGTTAAGTTATAAATGTTCGGAAAACACATTTGGAAATAATTTCAAATTGAGATTTAAAGATTTGAAAAATTGTATAGTACGAGTAGCTGGAAAAATTAAATATCACAATTTTCTAGAAGCTTTTTGAAATCTAAATCAGTATGAAAGATAAAAATCAATTTCTATACTAATTAAATCATATACCCATATAAAAATTCACATTAAAAACATTTTATTCCTTTTCGGATAGAATCCTTCCGTCTCGCAAACGACAAAGATATAAAACCGTTAAGAAGGAATAAAATAATTAACTTAATGATTAACTTTTATTATTGTTATTATTCTTCCGTCGTTTAATTTTATTTTTCATATCCTTTTCTGTCTTGTAATTTCAAATTATATCTTAATTAATTGGAAGTTAATAAAAATTCATTTCTTTAGAAATTTCTGGCATTTTTACCAGTTTTTTTTTGTTGGTTTTTTTCTTGTTGCTGTCATTTGTTTTTTCTATGTTTGAAGAATTTGTTTTCTTCATCATCGTTGTTCAAACAAGATTTTAATTTAAATTGTATTTATAGCAAAAAAAGGGATATTAAATTAATCGAAATACTTGCGTACTTAATGAAAAGTTTATGAAAATATTTTTCCTTGTCATATTGTTTATAATCTTGAGACACACGTTGTTAAGATAAAATTAATGTATAACGTCTTTGTCGTTGCTTTATAGGAATGGATTTGCGTCATCCGTAACATGGGAATGGATTAAGATAGAAATTCGCTGTACCAACATTATATGTTACACTTGAATAACTTTTAGTTTATAATATGTAAACTTTGAAATGAACAACTAAATAAACTCTTTTAACGGTTGTGTAAATGATGCCATATGGTAGAAAGGAAGATATATCCGATACCGTATATACCGTAACGTTATTAGTCAGACTTATGACTTATGACTTATGACTTATGACTTATGACTTATGACTTATGATTTATGACTTATGACTTATGACTTATGACTTATGACTTATGACTTATGACTTATGACTTATGACTTATGACTTATGACTTATGACTTATGACTTATGACTTATGACTTACGACTTATGACTTATGACTTATGACCTATGACCTATGACTTATGACCTATGACTTATGACTTATGACTTATGACTTATGACTTATGACTTATGACTTATGACTTATGACTTATGACTTATGACTTATGACTTATGACTTATGACTTATGACTTATGACTTATGACTTATGACTTATGACTTATGACTTATGACTTATGACTTATGACTTATGACTTATGACTTATGACTTATGACTTATGACTTATGACTTATGACTTATGACTTATGACTTATGACTTATGACTTATGACTTATGACTTATGACTTATGACTTATGACCTATGACTTATGACTTATGACTTATGACTTATGACTTATGACTTATGACTTATGACTTATGACTTATGACCTATGACTTATGACTTATGACTTATGACCTATGACTTATGACTTATGACTTATGACTTATGACTTATGACTTATGACTTATGACTTATGACTTATGACTTATGACTTATGACTTATGACTTATGACTTATGACTTATGACTTATGACTTATGACTTATGACTTATGACTTATGACTTATGACTTATGACTTATGACTTATGACTTATGACTTATGACTTATGACTTATGACTTATGACTTATGACTTATGACTTATGACTTATGACTTATGACTTATGACTTATGACTTATGACTTATGACTTATGACTTATGACTTATGACTTATGACTTATGACTTATGACTTATGACTTATGACTTATGACTTATGACTTATGACTTATGACTTATGACTTATGACTTATGACCTATGACTTATGACTTATGACTTATGACTTATGACTTATGACTTATGACTTATGACTTATGACCTATGACTTATGACTTATGACTTATGACCTATGACTTATGACTTATGACTTATGACTTATGACTTATGACTTATGACTTATGACTTATGACTTATGACTTATGACTTATGACTTATGACTTATGACTTATGACTTATGACTTATGACTTATGACTTATGACTTATGACTTATGACTTATGACTTATGACTTATGACTTATGACTTATGACTTATGACTTATGACTTATGACTTATGACTTATGACTTATGACTTATGACTTATGACTTATGACTTATGACTTATGACTTATGACTTATGACTTATGACTTATGACTTATGACTTATGACTTATGACTTATGACTTATGACTTATGACTTATGACTTATGACTTATGACTTATGACTTATGACTTATGACTTATGACTTATGACTTATGACTTATGACTTATGACTTATGACTTATGACTTATGACTTATGACTTATGACTTATGACTTATGACTTATGACTTATGACTTATGACTTATGACTTATGACTTATGACTTATGACTTATGACTTATGACTTATGACTTATGACTTATGACTTATGACTTATGACTTATGACTTATGACTTATGACTTATGACTTATGACTTATGACTTATGACTTATGACTTATGACTTATGACTTATGACTTATGACTTATGACTTATGACTTATGACTTATGACTTATGACTTATGACTTATGACTTATGACTTATGACTTATGACTTATGACTTATGACTTATGACTTATGACTTATGACTTATGACTTATGACTTATGACTTATGACTTATGACTTATGACTTATGACTTATGACTTATGACTTATGACTTATGACTTATGACTTATGACTTATGACTTATGACTTATGACTTATGACTTATGACTTATGACTTATGACTTATGACTTATGACTTATGACTTATGACTTATGACTTATGACTTATGACTTATGACTTATGACTTATGACTTATGACTTATGACTTATGACTTATGACTTATGACTTATGACTTATGACTTATGACTTATGACTTATGACTTATGACTTATGACTTATGACTTATGACTTATGACTTATGACTTATGACTTATGACTTATGACTTATGACTTATGACTTATGACTTATGACTTATGACTTATGACTTATGACTTATGACTTATGACTTATGACTTATGACTTATGACTTATGACTTATGACTTATGACTTATGACTTATGACTTATGACTTATGACTTATGACTTATGACTTATGACTTATGACTTATGACTTATGACTTATGACTTATGACTTAAATAAAGAAAAGCCTTTATGACTTTTTTATGATTAAACAAATGATATTACTTGTAGTCTTTTAAAGTAATAAAATATTTTATTTTATTTTGATAAGGAAATATTCATAATTCCCGAAACTATTCGATATTAGTCATATTTCGCCTTTATTGATTCTCATCAATCAAATAATATTTTGTCGAATCTTTAATTTAATATTTCACTCCACATTTATTCACCCCATTCGCTTATGAATTGAAAAAAAAAATATTTTTTTGTTATCCTAACAAACCTAACCCCGTAGGGTGATTAAATTAAATTCCTAAAAATCATTATATTTAATGTATTTCGAATCGCTTAATCATCACAAAAAAAGTAAATTATGCCATCTCTCCATTATAAGTATAGTGTTCGGGCGCTATTTTTCCACACTGATACTGTTATGATTACTAAATGCTAAATATACATATCGTTTGCTGTTCGTGTATTTTTAGGTAGATTTTTTATTTTTATTATACAAGGGTGAATCAAATTAATTTCCGCTTAGTTTTTTTTTAAATATAATTTTTGAATTTCCTTTATATTTTGGCAACAAAAAATAAAAATTGTAAAGCAACCTTTTTCGTAATGATATGACTAGTTGTGTAGAACAAACTAATTGAGCGCACGCAGTTCTAAATTACCGATATTTTTAGTTTTCATATAGTCATCACGCTCTATATATTTCTAACGAATTTCGTTTGCCATTATAAAGTTATGTACAAAAATCGTAAAACTTTAAGCATAAAAATAAGCAGTCACTATTAATTTTTTATGTTAACTGTTGTTTTGTGTAACATAAGTTTTTGGTTTATTGTAACAAGTTTGTTATGTATTCTCACTATTCACTGACAAACTATTTTCATTAAATCGGTTCAATCGTATATACACAGACGCATAAAAATACTCAACACAAATATTTAATATTTTATTTGCCAAAAACGAAACGAAAAAAAAAATTGAAAAAGTTTGGCTTTTGTTGTTGCCAAGCTTTTTGAAATAAATAAAGCATAAAGTTTACAAGAGAAAGCATATTAAAAGGCAAAAAGCATAAAAAAACGTATGTGAATATACAAAAAAAAAATAACAATCAAAAGTTAAAACACAAATTAAAGTTTTTCTGGTATAGAAAAGCTTTTGTGTTGTTATTAAATTTCCAACAACAACGACAGCACAACTTTGTAAGATTATCAAAATATTATTTAATTACTTTCTAAGCAATTGAAGTTACAACAACAATTACATATACGAAGAACATTTGTAATTAAACTTATTTGCTTTTTGTTAGGAAGTTTCCTTTAAGCCCAATTTTATGTTGTTAACTTAGAGCTTTTTTGTCATGAATGATTTGAAAAACTGTTACTGTTTCTTTTGATTCTTTTAACTTGTGATCAACAAATTTAAAATAAATGACTCGTGTTTTGCTTCATGGGAGTCCTATTGTTGACTGTGGATGTTGTGAATCTGACTCGTTTAAGGTCAGACCGGTATTGCATGTTATTGTGCACCAAATTCTGGAAGGATAATTTTTCGCAAAATGTTTTGAAGATTCCGCCAACCATTGGCACTTGCATCTGCTTCATCGCCATGTATGGCATTTATTGTAGTGTAGCTCCTCATCTAACGCTCTAATACGTCTTTGTCACCATCATCTCCGAAGTAAATACTTGGAACAACAGTTCTTTCGCATTTTTGCTGCAGATACTATTATACAGTAAATTCGGTGGCCAAGTACCAATTCAACGGTTGCATTTCCTTTGATTGCAGAGCAGTTGATTATAAATTTGATGTTCTTGTGCTAATAACAGTTTTAATAGTAGTTTCCGGAAATATTTTTCATTTCCTTCCTTCACAAAAAAACTAACTGTTGATCGCTTAGATGTCAGTAACCAGATTGAATTTACTATAAGTAACATTTCTATCGAATCCTTCAGTTTTGTAATATGTAACAAGGGTGTATACGGTGGTGCTTTGTTTAATTCTTGGCCATACACTCTAATCAAACAATCAAAAGTGATAATTTTACTTCAAGAGTAATTGGAAAAAACCACCTTTCTCAAGAAACTTATATATAGTTTAAATGTGAAACCGTATTGATATACACAAAACCGAACTGTTCTAGAAACTTTAAAATTTATTCCATTATCTTGTTTTCCCTAGTTTAAGAATTCTTTTATTTTTGGCTTCCTTCATAATTTTTCGTTATTATGTAACATAAAACAATTGAAAATTGATCTTATCTGAATACAATAAAAAAACAAAAAAAATATAAAATTGAGGAAAATGTTCATCTTTAGATAAAATTATCCCCCTAAATAATTTTTCTTCTGAAAATTTCCATATTTTCATCAAACCATAACATTATTACTTCAATTATCATTATATTTCAGTATTCAGTTCTTATCATTATTTTTTTTTTGGTTGTTGTTGTTATCGCTCGATTTTATCGGGAAAAATTAATAAAAACGAATACATTTAAGATGAATGAGATGAAACGAAGAAGAAGACCAAATTCAGGCAAAAATTCAATCAGATCTTTTCTTAAAAAAAAAATCATCATAATAATAATAAAATGGAATAAAATTAAATTTAATTGAAAAATATTAGGCGAAAACCAAGAAGAAGAAGAAGGAATCTATTTCGTAAGGAAATTGATTAGGCAACATTGATAACACAACAGACTTTGTATTTCTTTTATATTCAGGATGATTTTCGTTTTTAATTAAAACAAAATCATTTCCTTATCTTGATTTGAAATATTAGATTGTTGGTGTTGTTGTTGATGTCATTGCATACATATGTGCAGGGTTTGCCAATTATAGTGTCAAGATTTTGTGATATTTTTGTAATCGATAACATCTTGCTTTTTCTAAGGAAATTCCTTTTTTGTGATTTTATTAAACATGCCGCAATCAATCCTTCTTCAGTTTTATATAAAATTGTTTGCGGACCAGATCTGAACTTTGGGCCTAACCAAAAAATTAATGTGTTTCGTGGAATGTTATAATATTTAGATGCAGCTTTTTTGGATATTTCTTTGTTTTTATTAGCGATAAAAGCCATTATTCGAAAATGTTTTACTTTAGTTTGGACATCTTAAGGTGAAGTGAGTGAACTAATGTTTTTCGGCCATTGTATTCAACATGCATCAGAATCGGTGATTTGTTGCAGCAAGACCTAACACTAGTTTGGACTTGTCGTCTTAACACAGAAAAAAAAAATTTGTTTCAGACCAAGTATTGCTGCTAATTCTTCTAGAGCATTAATCGTTGCCATACAAAATTTACAATCAAAAATATAACTTCTTATATAAAAAAACATTCTTCTCTCTAATATCAGTTTCACTGCATCAGTTGTGACAAGTGGGTTTGGGTGATTTTTTAATCAATTATATTGGTTAATCTGTCCAAGATTTTTTTACTGCAAACAATGTCACACTGGCGACAATCTTATACCACAGAACCGGAAAGATCAATATCACAAATTAATTGCAAGCAAACCGGTATGCCAGGATTTATTTACCCAACCAGTTTGAATTAGCATTGGTAAATCAGAGGCTAACATATATTCATATTGGAGAGAACTTTTAATATTTTCTGTACTGCAGCTTGTTTTCAGTTATAATAAAAGGTATCGAAAGCAGTGGTTTGGATACCGTTACCGACGGAGATAAGTATATGCAGTGGAGTCTCACTGTCAATGACGATCACTTGGCTTTACCCCAGGTTACTAACAGCGAGCCCTCCTGATACTTTTTTTTTTACTTTTTTTACTTATTTAACCGGTGAAGCCTTACTTGGACACAAACTAAATTGTATTCCTATAAAACGACTGTCGCAATCTCATTCCCTTTTTTTGGTTTTATAAATTATAAAATCCACGTTGCTCGTTTTTTTTCTGTTGCCATTATACATTTTTTTTATATCTTCTTTTTTTTAACTACCGCGCTTCGCCTTCGTTTTCTCGCGAAGATTACCAAAACTATATTTTTATAAATTATTAAATGCCATCTATTGACAAAAAACAAAATAACACTTAAATTGAAACATACAACTGAACTCAGAACACTTTACGATGTCTTTCAATTGTATGTAACCAATGCACATTTCGAAAAGAAGTTCCAATGTGCATAATGTGTATCGGAAGAATTTGTTTTTGTTTTTTACTGTTTATTAAACCAAACGGCAGAATGTTACTCATTTTATGAATGCATAACCATCAGTTTCTTGTCGCAATAAATATAGAGGTGAATTTGGTTCTTTTGAGTATTCTTTATACAAATTTCTTGGTAGATTACACAAATAGCAGAACCCAATAAAACCAGTGTACTCACTGTCATGTAACCTTATGAACGACATGTAACTCTTTCAGTTTCGTTATCGTCACGTTTGTTGCTCATATATCATGGCAAAATGGTATTAAATGGTATTTTAACTTTAGTAGTGGACAAAGACTATAAAAAGCATGTTAGTAGCAACACGCACTTTTATATCCCCTTCCAGACAATTATTATAAGTTACTAGGGATTCGAGGTATTGTGACTGTTAGGTACTTCCAGTATTCCAGCAAAGCAAGCCATTGCTGTACCGATGCTAGAAAACTAAGAAAACTTGATGTACATAGCGATATGTTGTGTAAAATTTAGGAAAAATCATCCTCAGCAAAAAAAAACTTGATCAGAGACTGACCGATTCAGATCAAATCCTTCTAGAAAACACATACAAGTCCCTCTGCCAGAAATGTCGTCTTCTTCAATATTATTTTAGACAATAATTTGTATGATGTGCAACAGAGTTTCATGCCTCCAATAGTTTTCGCATTTTGAGCGATCACTTTTCCTAAGAAAAGCGGCCACTTTTCATTTATCAAGCATAGTTTCGTTTTCCACAACTAATGCCGTCTGATAAAAATAATAAGTTGCTTGTATCATTATTCTCACGTTATGCTCCGGTACAGCCCACATAACCAATCATCATCAAATTAATGTAAAATTTGGGCGCGTGAAGTTAAATAATTGCCATGTTGGCTTTGTGTTTGGCTTTTAAGTAGCTTACACATATACCTTTCCAATGAACTCTAAACGTAACGAGCTCCAAACGTAAGGCTGAATACAATACTATCAAACAAGAATGGTTATCTAAGCAATTTGTGTAATCCACGCACTAAATGGTTTCATCAATTTAAATTATTCACTTGAAATTACGCATAATATAAATACACATAGTACTACCATCATAAGAAAAAACAGTTGACCCGTTGATGTTCCAGATGTCGGGTCGATAGAATATCGTAAAACATTTAGTATAAATATATGACATTTAGGCGATTATACATATACAAATATTTTGATTATTTTAAAACGATACCATTAGCGACATCTAGCACGTTAATGGGCTAACATACCATGGTAGTACTATGTGTATTATATTATGAGTTAGCTTAGTAATATGTGTAACCGTTAATATTGTTTGGCATTTCATTTCTTTAAGTGCTATTTCTTTTCTGACAGAAAAGAACTGACACTTTTAGCCACAAAAACATCAGATTCAATGGGATTTTCATTATTTCATTACTGACATAAACTGTGTTTTAACTGACATTGTTAATTGGGAAACCCACTATATAAAGAGTAGTATCATCGTATATACTTAAATTGGGGTCAAGATATAACCAAAAAAATTAATTTTATTGTTTGGGTTATTTTCCGGGGCGAATTCATTGTTTCCTAAAATCGAAAAATGTTCGCCCATTTTATCGTGTGGCAAACGGTATAGTAGAAGGAGGAGGACGGGGAAAAATAAAATAAAAATTGTTTGTTTCGTTGATATCGTTGTGCTGATTGATAAAACGTGTCGTATAAAGTGTTTGATATCTGTATAAGTCTATAAAAAATATTCAAGATTATTTCGTATAAAATTGTCGAGTGATTCGTATAACCACCCGAATAAAACATGCAATACCAGGCAATAAAAGTTCAAGCTACCAAACATGTGTATATATATGTAGAACAAACACAGTCGAATCTAATGAACTTTTACGAGTCTATATCTGGTAACAAAAAAACTATATAAACTTATATTAGCATTTTATGAAGACGTATAATCATACAAAGATACAAACAAGAAGAAGAGATTCACAGCATACATCTTACACTTAAGTTTATAAAAATGTTTTCTCGTCATATTTGTTCATGTGGGAGTTGGGATACACACAACGAAATTTATTATGGGCGCATTTTAATGCTTCTGAATCGAATTTTTTTTTTATGATCATCATTCGAATTGATAGCATAAAATGTCGAACGAATAATTTTGAGCGCACACACAATGTATATACATATATACATGCTTGTGGGATTCATAAATTATATCATAAATTGGGATTTTTTATTTTTTGATGTCAATCAAAGACTGAAAATATATGTACACCAAATATATATACAACAACCATAAAACTGATGGATTTTCAATGATAAGCCGACGACGAAAATGGAAAATATTTGTAAGGAGCCTATAAATGAAGTAAAATGTCTATAATCGTGATTGAATTAAATTAACTGATAAATAGATGAGCGATTTGGGGACAGCGAATTTAAATTGAGAATTTTTTTTTTATTGTTAAAAATCCGAATGGATGCGGTTGTCAGGGATTATTTTCAAGGGTGTTTCAATGAAACGAAATGTTTGGGGACATAATTAAGGTTGACGAACGAAAATATTTTAAATAATTTCTAAATCAAATCGTTTTATCGCCCCCATATATTCAGTCATAGTCTTGCTAAAAATAAAAGAACACTTGATTATCGTCAAGAGATGGATTATATGACAAAAACTTGTGAGACACCAACACCATGAAGATCAATAGATATAGCTGGAAAGGTTCAATAAATTTGTGGAACCTGGAATTAGCCTGGAGCTGCGTTTAAAATGCTTTCATTTTAGTGCAAAGAATAACCAGTATTACAAACAGAATTTTTTTCAATAATTGTGTGAAGAAGTGGAAAATAATCACTGCGTTATTTTCACAACAACCTGGTTGTGTGAGACTGGGCCCCTCTAATTTACTTCATTTGGCGTTCATTTTATTAAATTCGTACTATAGGTCTCGATAGCGGTCGTTACCAAACGACTGTCATCGTTTATAATTTTTTACAAACGTTCAACTAGAGGTCTACAAGAGACCATAAAAAAAATGACCTTTGAAAAAATTTAAATAAATTGCGTAAGGAGAACTACCATTATTGAAGTAATATTGGTAGAAAATGCGGCTTGGGATGTAATTCCGGGTGTTAAGTTAAGATAATAAGATAACTTAAGATAATAGTGGCTATATAGATAGCAATTTTAAAATCATTGCAATATTAAGTGAATTGAAGCTTATCTATAGAAGAATCTTAAGCTATGATTGATTAGAATATACGACCAAGGACGAACCAGGAGCTTTCGGAATACCGGGCAACACCGTTCACTCTTGTTACATATAACAAAACCGAAGGACTGGAAGGAATGTTAGTTATGACAGACTCGATTCGATTAATCACTCCTAATCGATCGATAATTAGTATTTTCTTTTTGTGGTATAGGGAGAGGAAAAGTAAGTTATTAATGACAGAATTGGTCCGGTTGATCGGTGGCCAATATTCAAACTATTATTAGTACAAGACAATTACAATATTTCTAAACTGCTCTGCATTCTGACGTCTCTTTTCAGCAACTCCAGTGTGTAACCATTCCACTGTAATCTATAAAGCTTTCCTAAGAACAAAATCTATTAATGAATTAATTTCTCTAAGGCGAAGGCTGTAACAGATGCCATTCGTTTTCACCTGTAAATTACAAATTTATTATTTCACATTCATGCCGCTAAAATTTATTAAGTGTAATACTGTTAATTTTAATATAAAACAAACTTTATTTGACACAAAACTTTAAAATTAAACAAATTAGATTTTAAAACAATTGAATAAACATTACAAATTAAATGATTTAACCGTTTTATGACAAATTCGTCATGTAATCGGCGAAAATCTAATGTATAAGTGTTAAACTTACATCACTGCTTTTACGTTTCAAAAAGCTTGATTGGCAGTCTTTATTTGAAATTTTTATGTAACGGAACTGGAAACACAATTTCAATATTGAGCTTTTGTTTTAGATTTTCCCTAAAAAAGACAGTTTTCTTTTTTAAAAAGCTTTTAAGCCAACAGAGCTTATTTAAGCTATGTAAAAAGCTCCATAGTTAATTAAAATATTTTACATACTTCACAGAAATACTTATATATTATATAATATTATATTTTTAAATACTTCACAGAATGTTAAACTAAAATCTTTAATGCCATACTTTGAACCGTTATCACAGCTTTAGAAAAAATTGTTGAAAGCTCTTAACTATCGTGAAGTCTTTTTGCTTACATAAACTTAAAGTTTCTCCACCCTGAACATTTCTTACCTATGAAATAACTTAAAGCTAGCCGGAGCTTTCATGAATTCAATCATGTAAATTAATGTAGGGTTGATCAAATTCCGTGTAAAACTCACCATATTTATTATAACCTTCAAAGCTTAGTTTCGTGTAGAAAGATTTTAAAAATGCCGAAGAATTGTTTAAAGCTTTTGTTTTTATAAATACTAAGCTTTAGAACAAACAAAAGCTTTTGAAAAAAGTAAATAAATATTTAGATTCATAAAGCTTAGAAATCTCTTTTAAATTGGTTGAATAACTCTAGCAAATTTTGTTAATTTATAAATGTTTTTACTGAAGAAGCTTTTATAGTAAATAGTCTTTCTGTACCATATACATTAAAAGCTCATTCAATCTTTAAAATTATTGTAAGATTAAGCTTTAATGTTCGTTTCACTTTAATATTTAAGTCGAACTGTTTTCAATTAAAAAGCTCATTATTCTGTAATTTTAAAAACTGTATTGTAAAGCTTTTGGTAAGAACTAAGCATGTTTAATTAAGCTTTTATTTACCTTTCCAACTAATTGAGTTACAACATCGGACGAAACAAGACACTCACAAGCAAAAAGGCTCGTATATGCAAACCGACCAACCGTCATAGTGAGCGAGATTGCACTTTCATAATTGGGATTTTTATTACAGCCGTCTGGATGGCAAAGGTCTACGACGGATTTAGAGTGGCGAAAACCTCTTTTAGAACCAACCCCCGATGTCCAACTAACAAAAATACACAAAAATATAGTTATAGGATCTAGTCAGACCGGCCGAAAGATTGTTCGATATTTATACTTCGTAGCCACCAATCAATAAATATTCAGGAATTTATCTACGCAAGACTAATAACAGCTTGAAGTGACATAAAGGTCGGCTCAAACGACTAGTCTCAACTCACTTGAACCAGATTAGTTCACCTAGAGAAAGAATTAAAAGTAAAACACCTTAAGGACAATTTGAATTTCCACCGGGTCGACTTGAATGTGTTCAATGAAATGAGAGGTAATTACCATCGATTAATACGATCAATTGCGGCTCAAAAATACGAATAATCCTACTAAATATCCAAGTAACAGTGAAAGAAAATCTGATCCTCAACGGTTATCTAAGAAACATTACCTAAGTCCGGAGTAAGTGATTGCAGCCTCCCAAGATCGAGATAGAGCGTTTCACTGAAGATGTTTCTTGTTTTACTCTTTCCAAATCTTTTTTTTATTAAATCTCTTCCTATTTGATTTTGTGTGTTCAAATCCACTGGCTTGGTTTTAAATTGTGCTATTGTTGTTCTAGAGTTGTCCAGTTGTGTCTGAGAACGATAACCATCACTACGATATTTGTAATAACTTGCCATTGAATCCCTCAAAGAATGTTTTTCGATACCTCGGAACACTGATTGTTCACGACTGACTAACAATTTTGGCTTTTTTTATAAATTTCATGCTTTATGCAAACCTTGAAAGCCGTTCAATTCCTAAGATTTACAAAAAAATATACCCTCATCTATCTAAAGTTTATACAACTGAAACCACATAATATGGACATAAAGATGTTCATCTTTTGTTTGGAAATACAACACCAATATTTTCACAGGAACAAAGTACAAAAAGTAGATAAAAAAATACTTCTTAGTTTTATTTTTATGAAAGAAAATCAATTTTCCATTTTACTATCATCAAATACAGTAGATAGAAATATAAGAGGGCAAAACCCATAGACGAAACATAATCATGTCGTATGCGGCAAAAAAAACACACACACTAACTCAAAGCAAGACAATGCACGTATAAGAAATAGAAAACCACAAATAGATTATAAATCAATATTTTCAATTTTCCAATAAAGGTTTTTGTATAAAGTTTTATGATGTGAGGGCGAAAAATTTAAAAGTCACTCCAATTTTTCGTATGGTCTAAATTAAAACCACATACGATTCAAACAGCGTGCACAGTATGCACCAATAAAAATCGAACATTTCGTATTATCCATAAAAAAAAATTTTCCAGATGAAGACGTGTTATAAAATTAACACACATAGATGTAATAAAAATGAAAATTTATCGAAATTATGGATCTGCTAATAGTGGGATTACTATTTTGTATATATAGCGAGTGAAATACCATCATAACGATATACATTTTTATGTTTTTGTTTCGTTCACTGTACACAACTTTGTCGATAACACAATAGAACTTGTACGATAATTTCGTATCGTTTTATTCGATAAACGTGTGAAAAACTCTTAGATGGTTCGTAAATTTTATGGTGGTAACGTTTTTTGTATGAAATAAGATTTCGTAACGATTTTAATTCACAAAAATTGTAGAAATGCTTTCTACCCTCGATATTCAAGTGATTTATGATTTTTTATCATTTTCAATGGGCTTATTTTTGATTTGTATATTGTTGTTAAAAAATTATTGCAGTTAGATAAGAAGACACCACTTTTTTGGATCCAAATAGGTATAGCTAATATGATTATAGCAAATAATTGGACAAATGATAAATAAAAAGCCAATCTATATTCCTAATTCTTGGCATACAGCAACGTTCGTTCACGATAAATGCAATTATCTATATTTTTGATGTGATCTACTGAAAAATGTGAAGCAACGATCAATAATACGTAATTATTGACTCAATTTAGGTAGTCTTGCCCGATTTTCATTGAGTAAATTTCGGTAAATTAAATAGACAAGAAAGAATTGAAAACCCGTGTTTTTCACACAATCCAATACACCTAATCTAAGTGATAACACAACCATGTACGTATATTACCATGTCTTACATTTCTAAATTTATAAAATTTAACCAACCACAGCAAATCAAATATTTTTTTTTCCAAGAACGGAACAACTTTTACTTATATTATGGCTAAATTGAGAAAAGCTTTTCTTTTGTTTTTGAAAAATAAACAACCGAAAACATGATTTTTCTATACCTTCTATTGTTTTCCATTATATTAGAAAATACAATTGCTTTGTAATGTAAATTTATGAAAATGTAAAGAAAATTTCCAAGCAAAAGATAAAGAAGCATGACAATAAGAGCTTATTTTTTAATGGCAGTGCTTCGCAAACTTTGACGGTTAAATTTTTGAATGTTTGCTATTGTCATAGCTACCGTTTTTAGCTGGAGCACAGCTCTTAAAAGATAGAAAGATCGAAAGATCGAAAGATCGAAAGATCGAAAGATCGAAAGATCGAAAGATCGAAAGATCGAAAGATCGAAAGATCGAAAGATCGAAAGATCGAAAGATCGAAAGATCGAAAGATCGAAAGATCGAAAGATCGAAAGATCGAAAGATCGAAAGATCGAAAGATCGAAAGATCGAAAGATCGAAAGATCGAAAGATCGAAAGATCGAAAGATCGAAAGATCGAAAGATCGAAAGATCGAAAGATCGAAAGATCGAAAGATCGAAAGATCGAAAGATCGAAAGATCGAAAGATCGAAAGATCGAAAGATCGAAAGATCGAAAGATCGAAAGATCGAAAGATCGAAAGATCGAAAGATCGAAAGATCGAAAGATCGAAAGATCGAAAGATCGAAAGATCGAAAGATCGAAAGATCGAAAGATCGAAAGATCGAAAAATCGAAAAATCGAAAGATCGAAAGATCGAAAGATCGAAAGATCGAAAGATCGAAAGATCGAAAGATCGAAAGATCGAAAGATCGAAAGATCGAAAGATCGAAAGATCGAAAGATCGAAAGATCGAAAGATCGAAAGATCGAAAGATCGAAAGATCGAAAGATCGAAAGATCGAAAGATCGAAAGATCGAAAGATCGAAAGATCGAAAGATCGAAAGATCGAAAGATCGAAAGATCGAAAGATCGAAAGATCGAAAGATCGAAAGATCGAAAGATCGAAAGATCGAAAGATCGAAAGATCGAAAGATCGAAAGATCGAAAGATCGAAAGATCGAAAGATCGAAAGATCGAAAGATCGAAAGATCGAAAGATCGAAAGATCGAAAGATCGAAAGATCGAAAGATCGAAAGATCGAAAGATCGAAAGATCGAAAGATCGAAAGATCGAAAGATCGAAAGATCGAAAGATCGAAAGATCGAAAGATCGAAAGATCGAAAGATCGAAAGATCGAAAGATCGAAAGATCGAAAGATCGAAAGATCGAAAGATCGAAAGATCGAAAGATCGAAAGATCGAAAGATCGAAAGATCGAAAGATCGAAAGATCGAAAGATCGAAAGAACGAAAGATCGAAAGATCGAAAGATCGAAAGATCGAAAGATCGAAAGATCGAAAGATCGAAAGATCGAAAGATCGAAAGATCGAAAGATCGAAAGATCGAAAGATCGAAAGATCGAAAGATCGAAAGATCGAAAGATCGAAAGATCGAAAGATCGAAAGATCGAAAGATCGAAAGATCGAAAGATCGAAAGATCGAAAGATCGAAAGATCGAAAGATCGAAAGATCGAAAGATCGAAAGATCGAAAGATCGAAAGATCGAAAGATCGAAAGATCGAAAGATCGAAAGATCGAAAGATCGAAAGATCGAAAGATCGAAAGATCGAAAGATCGAAAGATCGAAAGATCGAAAGATCGAAAGATCGAAAGATCGAAAGATCGAAAGATCGAAAGATCGAAAGATCGAAAAATCGAAAGATCGAAAGATCGAAAAATCGAAAGATCGAAAGATCGAAAAATCGAAAGATCGAAAGATCGAAAGATCGAAAGATCGAAAGATCGAAAGATCGAAAGATCGAAAGATCGAAAGATCGAAAGATCGAAAGATCGAAAGATCGAAAGATCGAAAGATCGAAAGATCGAAAGATCGAAAGATCGAAAGATCGAAAGATCGAAAGATCGAAAGATCGAAAGATCGAAAGATCGAAAGATCGAAAGATCGAAAGATCGAAAGATCGAAAGATCGAAAGATCGAAAGATCGAAAGATCGAAAGATCGAAAGATCGAAAGATCGAAAGATCGAAAGATCGAAAGATCGAAAGATCGAAAGATCGAAAGATCGAAAGATCGAAAGATCGAAAGATCGAAAGATCGAAAGATCGAAAGATCGAAAGATCGAAAGATCGAAAGATCGAAAGATCGAAAGATCGAAAGATCGAAAGATCGAAAGATCGAAAGATCGAAAGATCGAAAGATCGAAAGATCGAAAGATCGAAAGATCGAAAGATCGAAAGATCGAAAGATCGAAAGATCGAAAGATCGAAAGATCGAAAGATCGAAAGATCGAAAGATCGAAAGATCGAAAGATCGAAAGATCGAAAGATCGAAAGATCGAAAGATCGAAAGATCGAAAGATCGAAAGATCGAAAGATCGAAAGATCGAAAGATCGAAAGATCGAAAGATCGAAAGATCGAAAGATCGAAAGATCGAAAGATCGAAAGATCGAAAGATCGAAAGATCGAAAGATCGAAAGATCGAAAGATCGAAAGATCGAAAGATCGAAAGATCGAAAGATCGAAAAATCGAAAAATCGAAAAATCGAAAAATCGAAAAATCGAAAGATCGAAAGATCGAAAGATCGAAAGATCGAAAGATCGAAAGATCGAAAGATCGAAAGATCGAAAGATCGAAAGATCGAAAGATCGAAAGATCGAAAGATCGAAAGATCGAAAGATCGAAAGATCGAAAGATCGAAAGATCGAAAGATCGAAAGATCGAAAGATCGAAAGATCGAAAGATCGAAAGATCGAAAGATCGAAATATCGAAAGATCGAAAGATCGAAAGATAGAAAGATCGAAAGATAGAAAGATCGAAAGATCGAAAGATCGAAAGATCGAAAGATCGAAAGATCGAAAGATCGAAAGATCGAAAGATCGAAAGATCGAAAGATCGAAAGATCGAAAGATCGAAAGATCGAAAGATCGAAAGATCGAAAGATCGAAAGATCGAAAGATCGAAAGATCGAAAGATCGAAAGATCGAAAGATCGAAAGATCGAAAGATCGAAAGATCGAAAGATCGAAAGATCGAAAGATCGAAAGATCGAAAGATCGAAAGATCGAAAGATCGAAAGATCGAAAGATCGAAAGATCGAAAGATCGAAAGATCGAAAGATCGAAAGATCGAAAGATCGAAAGATCGAAAGATCGAAAGATCGAAAGATCGAAAGATCGAAAGATCGAAAGATCGAAAGATCGAAAGATCGAAAGATCGAAAGATCGAAAGATCGAAAGATCGAAAGATCGAAAGATCGAAAGATCGAAAGATCGAAAGATCGAAAGATCGAAAGATCGAAAGATCGAAAGATCGAAAGATCGAAAGATCGAAAGATCGAAAGATCGAAAGATCGAAAGATCGAAAGATCGAAAGATCGAAAGATCGAAAGATCGAAAGATCGAAAGATCGAAAGATCGAAAGATCGAAAGATCGAAAGATCGAAAGATCGAAAGATCGAAAGATCGAAAGATCGAAAGATCGAAAGATCGAAAGATCGAAAGATCGAAAGATCGAAAGATCGAAAGATCGAAAGATCGAAAGATCGAAAGATCGAAAGATCGAAAGATCGAAAAATCGAAAGATCGAAAGATCGAAAAATCGAAAGATCGAAAGATCGAAAAATCGAAAGATCGAAAGATCGAAAGATCGAAAGATCGAAAGATCGAAAGATCGAAAGATCGAAAGATCGAAAGATCGAAAGATCGAAAGATCGAAAGATCGAAAGATCGAAAGATCGAAAGATCGAAAGATCGAAAGATCGAAAGATCGAAAGATCGAAAGATCGAAAGATCGAAAGATCGAAAGATCGAAAGATCGAAAGATCGAAAGATCGAAAGATCGAAAGATCGAAAGATCGAAAGATCGAAAGATCGAAAGATCGAAAGATCGAAAGATCGAAAGATCGAAAGATCGAAAGATCGAAAGATCGAAAGATCGAAAGATCGAAAGATCGAAAGATCGAAAGATCGAAAGATCGAAAGATCGAAAGATCGAAAGATCGAAAGATCGAAAGATCGAAAGATCGAAAGATCGAAAGATCGAAAGATCGAAAGATCGAAAGATCGAAAGATCGAAAGATCGAAAGATCGAAAGATCGAAAGATCGAAAGATCGAAAGATCGAAAAATCGAAAGATCGAAAGATCGAAAGATCGAAAGATCGAAAGATCGAAAGATCGAAAGATCGAAAGATCGAAAGATCGAAAGATCGAAAGATCGAAAGATCGAAAGATCGAAAGATTGAAATATCGAAAGATCGAAACATCGAAACATCGAAACATCGAAACATCGAAACATCGAAAGATCGAAAGATCGAAAGATCGAAAGATCGAAACATCGAAAGATCGAAAGATCGAAAGATCGAAAGATCGAAAGATCGAAAGATCGAAAGATCGAAAGATCGAAAGATCGAAAGATCGAAAGAACGAAAGATCGGAAGATCGAAAGATCGAAAGATCGAAAGATCGAAAGATCGAAAGATCGAAAGATCGAAAGATCGAAAGATCGAAAGATCGAAAGATCGAAAGATCGAAAGATCGAAAGATCGAAAGATCGAAAGATCGAAAGATCGAAAGATCGAAAGATCGAAAGATCGAAAGATCGAAAGATCGAAAGATCGAAAGATCGAAAAATCGAAAGATCGAAAGATCGAAAAATCGAAAGATCGAAAGATCGAAAGATCGAAAGATCGAAAGATCGAAAGATCGAAAGATCGAAAGATCGAAAGATCGAAAGATCGAAAGATCGAAAGATCGAAAGATCGAAAGATCGAAAGATCGAAAGATCGAAAGATCGAAAGATCGAAAGATCGAAAGATCGAAAGATCGAAAGATCGAAAGATCGAAAGATCGAAAGATCGAAAGATCGAAAGATCGAAAGATCGAAAGATCGAAAGATCGAAAGATCGAAAGATCGAAAGATCGAAAGATCGAAAGATCGAAAGATCGAAAGATCGAAAGGTCGAAAGATCGAAAGATCGAAAGATCGAAAGATCGAAAGATTGAAAGATCGAAAGATCGAAAGATCGAAAGATCGAAAGATCGAAAGATCGAAAGATCGAAAGATCGAAAGATCGAAAGATCGAAAGATCGAAAGATCGAAAGATCGAAAGATCGAAAGATCGAAAGATCGAAAGATCGAAAGATCGAAAGATCGAAAGATCGAAAGATCGAAAGATCGAAAGATCGAAAGATCGAAAGATCGAAAGATCGAAAGATCGAAAGATCGAAAGATCGAAAGATCGAAAGATCGAAAGATCGAAAGATCGAAAGATCGAAAGATCGAAAGATCGAAAGATCGAAAGATCGAAAGATCGAAAGATCGAAAGATCGAAAGATCGAAAGATCGAAAGATCGAAAGATCGAAAGATCGAAAGATCGAAAGATCGAAAGATCGAAAGATCGAAAGATCGAAAGATCGAAAGATCGAAAGATCGAAAGATCGAAAGATCGAAAGATCGAAAGATCGAAAGATCGAAAGATCGAAAGATCGAAAGATCGAAAGATCGAAAGATCGAAAGATCGAAAGATCGAAAGATCGAAAGATCGAAAGATCGAAAGATCGAAAGATCGAAAGATCGAAAGATCGAAAGATCGAAAGATCGAAAGATCGAAAGATCGAAAGATCGAAAGATCGAAAGATCGAAAGATCGAAAGATCGAAAGATCGAAAGATCGAAAGATCGAAAGATCGAAAGATCGAAAGATCGAAAGATCGAAAGATCGAAAGATCGAAAGATCGAAAGATCGAAAGATCGAAAAATTGAAAGATCGAAAGATCGAAAGATCGAAAGATCGAAAAATTGAAAGATCGAAAGATCGGAAAATTAAAAGATCGAAGGATTGAAAGATCGAAAGATATAAAGATCAATTGATCAAAAGCTGTTATACAAAACAAGTTATTAATTAGAATGGCCATTGTATTCAAACAATTTCTGCTAAAATTGCAGATTCTAATGTAGTGTGCGACAATAGCACTACAATACCCAATGCAACAGGAACAACAATAAAGCATATGTGTTAGGATTTTAACAGCTCCTCAAACAGAAAATTTAAGAAAAGCAGAAAAAACGGGCAAATTTTTACAAAATTTCTGTTCACTAGTTTTGTCCTCAGGATTGTCTGAGCACATATAGTTTTATCTAGGAGGTTTTCTACAGGAATTAATTACAATCTAGAAACTTCAACGAATATAATTAACATCCAATCGATTTCACACAGTTTGTGAATCACTGCTGTAACTAACTGTTTTAGTATTATAAAGTATATAAAGTACCTTTTTAACAGCAGCATGAGTAGTAATTTTAATAAAAGCTCTTCTAAGACTTAATAATCAGAAAACATCAAATTTACGCCCTTATTTTAAGGATAAAAAAGAAATGAGTGTAAATATAGGATGAGGTCGAAATTAAAAATTGCTATTCCTTAAATAGAAAATACTAAGATTTGTGATTTTGTTTGATTACATTTTAAAACAACTTGGAAGAGTTTGGTGTGAGGTTAAGATGGTATATATGTATGAGAAATGGTGATAAAAAATACGGAAGGGACTGTTTTTTATATATAAATTTTCCTTTTATTCTGTATGTTTGTGTGTAAATGATAATCCCTTCTGTTTGAATAAATATTATTAGGTTTCAATCTGAATAATTTACACAGACTATTAGGCAGATTGTTTTTGTTGTTGTGATTTTTTCAGGTTTCCGTACTTTTTGGTGTTGTTTGATAAAATTTAATTTTAGATCTGAATAAATTTGGTTCGTAGTTTATTATGAGTGTTGTAATTAATTTTTTTTCTCAACATATTTAAATAAAGGTGACACCCTATTTTTAATGGTGTATAGATTTTATGCTGAAAGGGTTGGGTAATATATAATACATGGTATATGAATATTTACTATATTTCGTCATTTTATATTATAGTTGAACTATTTTTGATCTATATTCATACACTATGTGACTATAATATCCAGTTTATACATTTTGGATAAAATTAAAAAGTTAAATATTCATATCACAATGATAAAATAAAATAAAAAGTCACCAACCATTCTGACAATATCCAGCCGTCGTATCTACCCGTTTTATGTCTATCATTTATCATAAATGAAATGGATGAGTAGCCCATGTATGGATATTTGTATATAGAAACAGTGCGGTGCAATGGAATCCCAACTTTTTTATTTATTCGGAAACGTTTTGACTTATAGAAAACCTAATGGATAAGTGACATTTAATGTACAAACTTTGCAGCTGTTAATTTGTTTTGCAATTAGATAGGCTTAGCTCAATTAACAACTCACACAAACTTTAGATGGAGTACTAGATTTAATAGGTTTGTATTTTAATGGTACCATAAGAAGAAAACACTTTGGTTTGGAACCAGTTCCTAAGTATTATCCATTGGTCTGTAATAAAACTTTAAGTTGTGCAGCAAGCTCTTTATTTTTTTTCTTACGTATCTCCAAGCACGTACCACTGCAAAAATTGATTTTTATCAATGAAATTATTTTTAAATCTAAAAGCTCTATCATTTAAAAAGTTTATTTGTGGCCAAGACAAAAATTGGCCAAATCTTAGTATTTACTAGGTTTGCAAATTTATGTAGATTGAAATACTCTAGAATAAATTCAATTATCCTTAAAGCGGGTTGATTGTTCTTTATAGCAAAAATTTAGTGCAAGGATCACCCCTTTCGTCGAGCCTGCCATTTTAACTCCAAGGCAATAAAAATGTACACGGCTCAGAAATGGTATAAACATTTGGATACAACTTTATCATTTCGGCAGGCTTATTTTACGGTTTGAGTGATTCAGACTTTTTTGTCAAATGCATAGGATCATCCAAAAGACATCCCTAATATGGAACAAATATAATTCAAATCTCATAAAATTTGTCCGAATTAAAACAAAAAAAAATTTAACGAACGGTTCGGCAGGTACCCCGGGACTTTTGATGGTCTATTTTAATTACTGCCAACGTTATTGGTATGATTAATAAATTTACCTGCTAATCTCAGAGGGTCTTACTTCCAATCAATTATTTAAAATAATTTGTAGCTCTACAAAGTGTCCGATCTCTATTGCACTGTACTGTATTCATTTATAAATATAAACCAACAACAAAAATATTTTGGTATGTACAGAGCGACAGACAAATAAAATTTTTATTTATTTATGACAACCAACCATGAAAATGTATTTTTCAAAAGAAAAACTTTTTCTTTTTTTTTTTCGTATATTTGGGAACAAACCACAATAAAATTGTATTTTTTTTTTTCGGTTGAGACTACTTGTAATAAAATTTTGTTAAGAATACAAAAAGACAATACAAGTTTTGTATTTTAAATTTAACATAGTTTAAAAGGATACAGGCAATGCCATTTGTTCAAAATATATACCATAAATAAAATTTTTAGTTCTTTACATTTAAAATTTGAAAACATAAGTTATGTACATAATACTGGTAGTACAATGACTGGCTTAGCATGGGAGGCAATGATTGACTTAAGTATTCTGACAAACTGATGTAAAGTTACATCAGTAACCCATCTACGATGGGATTTATTATAATATTCCATGAAAAATATCCTGTTTTATCTATCCACTTGTTCAGCGATGATAACTTTTGAAGCAGTATGTAGAATATTTTTTGTGCGAATATACTTTCCGCTTACTTTGTAGGTTACAAGGGTTCAAAAAAGCCAAATCCTTTTGTTTCTTGATTTTTTATTAATTATTTTGCTCCCTAGTAGGCTTTTACTCGTATCTTAAGCGATGGTTACATTATTGAACACAAAACGGTTAATTGAAGAAAGTTAAATACATAAGATTAAAAATTGGACAGATGAAGCTGTAGTCAGTGTGTTTATAATAATGTAAGTTATGTCCGCACCTTTAGTTTGAAACAACATGTTAACTATACTGATTAAATACTTAAAGGATGGTCCTGTGAACCTGTTGCAATGGCCAAGGTAGTTTAGTTTCTCAATGTCATGTTGGATGACAACCACCTTTGATCTCCTAGATGTGATGTTCAGCATTATGGCTATTGAGTACGCTAAATAGAGTATAACTGCTTTAATTCTTATTATGTGGATGGTAGCTTTCTTTTTGAGTTGTTTTTCTTGTCATAATGAATATTTTTTCATTTATTAACTCATTATCTGACAGGTTGCGGTTAATCAATTGCCGAGTATACATTTTGACTATTGCTATATCTATATTTATATGACTGTTTCCAATGTGATCGAGGTAAATCTCAGATTCATTATTAAAGGTAGTTATATTAAAGATAGTTAGTTAATTTTTCACGTCTTTGAAGAGTAACTATATATGTGAAATTATAACAGATATTATTGTTTTGAGAGGTTTCGAAGTAAGACTTGCCGCAATAAGAGAAAAACTTTCTCTAACTACTCGCTTATGAATTTGTGCTTAAATTATTTCACTGCTAATTGTCAAAGTACTTAAAAATTTAGTATAGAGGATGATAAAAAATGCCATTATGTTCCGCCTATGGCTATCATTTTTTGAAGATATTAAATATATTTGGTTTAATTGCTCTAGTTTCTTTCGAGTTTTCTAGTATGGTTCGAGCTTTGGTTAAGTTTATTCCATTATCCTAATAGTTATGTTGACATAGTCCTCCACGTGCTGCAATCCTCTTGATTGCCACAACAAACAATATTAAGGTCTGGTAATTTACAATTACAAAATGTATTGCTTTGGTTAAACAACTTTAGATGATTGGGACCTTCAAAGGATTATCTAGTGTAAGAGAGAACTATACATTATTTTGATAAATTCGCAATCAGATTTTGCTTATTAGTAGCCCAAAAACGATGACACAATTTGTAATTATGTTGATTTCGGAACAAACTCATTTACCAAAGTAAAATTAACAGTTGCGTTAAGTAATCGAAATCTAATCTAAATCTATTATTAATGCGACCTCAAAGTATTTCAAGTTCGTCATTGAAAGGATTAAGTGATATAATTTGAATTTTTTAAAAACTGATCCATCCCTGCATAGGTATCTAATCTCTTTTTGAAAATTTTGATGTTGAATAATCGTGTTTCCTTTTTAAGTATCTATTGAAGCTCCAACAATAGAAAATGATACAGGATAGTTTCTTCTGCCTTTAATTTTGGTTGGCTGACAACCTGTTATAATTCAACTGTTATAATCGGGAGCCTATGGACGGTTATTGTGGCTTGGCCATTTAGATTTAACTAGGACTATCTTTGGCTTTGATGAAAGTAATGCCATCTGAATTTTTCCACCTTGGCAAAAACTCTTTGAGAAACATATTTTGAAAGTTTTGTTAAAAAGTCAAATCCACTTAACTTCTGTAAATATGAAATATGTATTGCCAATGTGGAATTAATTATTAAACCAGTTTTTTAAAGAATTCAACAATCTGCACGATTTTAAACCAGAACTTGCCGATTCAATAATATTATATCTGTAACTACACCAAATTAAATTTGGTATAATGAAGCTTAACGGGATCTTATTCGCCTATAATACCGATTTCTTTTACTGTGGTGAGCCTTGAATGTCACTAAAAGATTAACATTCCAAGATTATCCCTCGAAAAATCTAATAATTCCACTTTTTAGATTTGAAATAAATTAGATTAAGCCGGGAAATCGAATCTGGATTGGACTGGTCAAACTTCGCTATACACGATTTCTACTATCTGAATGGGTTTTCGATCGCTGTTCGCTCTGTTATCCCGCTTGCCTTATTCTATGAAACATGGCTTCACAATTGGATAGTATTAGTCAAATCGACGAACCACCCGAGATCTTCCTTCTTACGGTGTGGCACAACTTGGCATTGAATCTGTTGAAGGTGACATCATATCCACTGAAAGACGTTATTTTCTCCATACACGTATTTAAATGGGGAGGCTTCGAACTGATCTCTAAAAGTGGATTTTAACCGTATAGTAATACACATTGTCGATACTTTCAAATGGGTTTTAGGCTGTAGTGCGTCTGCATTAGATTTCAATTAGGTTGGTCAGATTGGTGAATAATCCACACTCGAAATAAGCTCTTTTGTTTGAGTCGATGGTGGATGGTAGATGGTACACTGAAAAACGGACCGACAATGTCGATTGCAGACTTACTATATGGATAGTTGACACCACATTTTACTAATAGACTGCAAACGTCTCTTTAGTGAGTGCTGATCATACTATCTTATTCCCAATCAGCTTGATTGTTACTGAAGTAATGCAATTTTAGATTTTGATCTTAATAAACCAAATCAAGACAAAAATCTCACTGATGATGAAAATGAAGCATGGAGGAGGGCCAACGATCTCTCTTTCATTAAGTTATCAACCATAATACTCCTTTCAAAACAAAGGTCGAACATATGCGACTCATTTAATAAACTACAAAAGAAATTGTTCGATACCTAAAATGCTAAGAAACATTAAACAAAAGAACTCCATAATAACTCACTTGGTGGACAAAACCTATAGCAAACTTAAACCAATGGTGAGAAAAAAATTGTACCCTTTTTATTTCTTCACCTAAATCAGGTTCAACCAAATATTACTATTTGTTTGACTTACAAAGAGAACGGGTTTCTTATGCAACTGCAACGGTTAGCAATTTTCACGACGTTAAACCAATCACCACTTCGAATGATTTTCCTAATAATGGCTTGGTTTCATCAAAACAAGATAGCACTAATAGAAAACCATCAGATGCCATTAGGTAATATCGTTAAAAAACGGCTCGCTTACATGAGACCAATGACACCTTTTTATGTGTCTAATGCTAAAGCTTATATTTTAATGTATTTTTCTGAACGTCAATAGTATATAATTGCAATAGGCCCTTGACTTAAGCTTGTTGTTGATTCTCATATTTAGAAACCATATAATTCAGTGGCATAAATTTCAGGTTGCTGAGTACATCACGTCAATTAATAAATCTTAAGGCACTGTTGTCCCAATTTCGCATTTCCTGCACAAAACCTATGCTTCAGTTGAAGTTAGAGCAACACTTTTAAATAATGGTATCTCGAATAAATACCACAAGTTTTAACTGTTTGCAATTGCTACATTTATAATATTTTTTCTTATAAATTTCGAGTTCTAGGGTCGTCATGAAAATAGATCTCCATCTGGTTTTTATGATCCCAAAAGTCGGCTCAATAGTAATTCGAGCTTTAGGGCATGATCACAACGTGTCTATGACTCAATTAAGTCATGTTCTTTATATGGGGTTTTAATGGATATTGGATTTATTATACACTTTTATCTCACATTGCCCAATAAAAAATAGCTTTTGGAAAGAAATTTACGGGATCTACATAGTTGGCAGATAGTAAAACACGTTGATCGTGAAATGATCCGTGATACCTAGCAAACCTTTTGTATAAATTTTGTATTTTAGATCCCATACCGCCTGCAGCTGTATCGGTTATTTCAATTTGCGGTTAATATATTGATTTATTGATTTAGTGGATATTGAACTTTGATTCGGTACCAACAGTTTTGCAGAATATCCAGGAGATTGCTTTGCTTGTACATTTGTTGCCGATGTGCAAATTCTTTTTTACAAAGTGAACACAAAGTTAATAGAATTGAACAAAGTGCAACGAATATAAATGTAATTGATAGTGCATCGTTGACAAAAGACAATAATACAAAAAGAGATGTAGGTCAATGCGAACAAAAACTCGTGCAAACAGGTATGGACAGATATATAACTGTTCAAAATAAAAGAAGAAGTGCTAGTATAAACCGTTTTTCTGTCTTGCTAACTAACGAGACTTCTGAAGATCCACCTACAAAAAATTAATAAAACAAATTGAAGTGCTTACGGAGGGTAACTTTTATGTTTCTGCGATTAAAAGAGGAAACATTAAATAAACTCAAATTCAACCATTAAACATTGATGGTTACAGAACGCAAATCAACCATTTTGATAAGGCTGGTAAATGATTCTATACATATCAACTAAAAATCCAAAAAGGTTAAGTTGTTATAATAAAAGGAATCGATAGTTATGTGGACACTAACGATAGTCATGCTACGCTCGCAGCTCTGAAGGCTTCTTTGCAAAAGCAATAACCAACATCACCAATCGAGATAAGTTGCCACAGCCAATGTTCCGCATCGAATTAGAAACTGATAACAAACCAGTTAAAGGGAATCATAGAATATATAACTTGAGATATCTACTGCATCGTCGCATCACTGTCGAAGAACCTTAAAAAGGAACCGGTCCAATACAGTGTGTAAAATGTCAAGAATACAGGCACACTAGATCCTACTGCATGCTAAATGATGTGTGTGTTATTTGTGGTGAACTTCCTAGTTCCAAACAATGCAACAAAACTAAAACTGATGAGTCTCCAAAAAGATGCAGGAACTGCGCTGGAAATCATACGGCAAATTAAAGAGGGTGCCCAGTATATATAGACCTGAAAAGAAGAATCAATCCTAAGCAAAGGGCTGAACAACGCATGTTTAAGCTACATCAAACTAATATTGAAGTACAACCAGAAGAAGTTTATACTAAAATAAACCATAAGCCGACCATCAATAGTGCTGGATGCACAGCATCCAGCACTATTAACTTTTCATAAGCAAGTATACTGAAAGGCATATCTCCAAAAGTTCAAACTAATGAAGAAGGAAACATCTCAACTGCGTTAAACAAGCTTACAGATATGATGCAAAGCTTTTTGTCAATGATGGAGAAAACTATGGATCTAATGATGCAAACTATGAACACATTGATAGTTGTGATGAACACATTAGTAGTGTAAATCCAAAAATAACTGTCCTCAAAATAGCCATATGGAATGCAAACGGCCTTGTCCAACACACAACAGAGGTGCAAGCATTCGTTATCGAGCACAATATTGACATAATGTTAATATCAGAACCACACTTCACCAAAAAAAACTTTTTCAAAATTAATGGGTATTCAGTATACGACACTAAACATCCTGATGGTAAACCACGTGGTGGTACAGATGTGTTGATTAAAAGAAGACTAAAACACTTTGAACTTGAGAAATATGACAAATGTCATATCCAAGTGACAAATATCTGCCTGGAGGAGTGGTCTGCAATAAAAAAGAAGCAATAAAAAAGAAGCAATTCTTAGATTATTCTAACCATCTAGGCGCAATAAATTCATTGCGGGAGGTGATTATAATGCAAAACATACTCAATGGGGTTCAAGATTGACGACTCCGAAAGGAAAGCAACTCTAAAGCTATGAAGCTATGAATGAAAGTAGCTCTGAGGGAAGAAGAAAATGAAGGTATCCAAAACTATTTCAGTAAACTCTCGGCAACAGAGAGTACAGACTATTCCTTATGGAAAGCTTCTAAAAGTTTTAAGAGGCCGGCAAACTTGTGTTCGCCCATTAGACTGCCAAGTGGCAATTGGGCGGAAAGTGATAAAGAAAAATCCAATGCATTTGCTGTTCACCTAAAAAGCGTATTCTCACCACATGAACAAGTTAACAACTGCATGCTACTAAACCAAACGGTGAATGCTCCAAATTTTAAACCTGTAAAGTTCAAGTGCAGGGAAGTTAAGAGCACAATAAAATACTGCATAAGTCCGAAAAAAGCACCAGGACATGATCTTATTACCGGGAAAATAGTAAAAAAATTACCAGACAAATGCATTAAACTAATAACGTACATCCTCAACGCAATCATGCGAACTGGATACATTCTTCAAAAGTGGAAGATATCGCAAATTACAATGATACATAAGCCTGGAAAAGATGAGACACAAATCTCATCATATCGTCCAATAAGCATGCTTTCCACGATATCAATTTGAAAAATTGTTACTAAGGAAACTGAAACCAGTACTAGAAGAACGGCATATTATACCAGATCACCAATTTGGTTTCCGAAATCAGCACAGCACTATAGAGCAAGTTCACAGGATTGTCAACGCAATCAAACTCACCTTCGAAGAAAAAAAATATTGTTCTGCAGTCTTCTTGGATATTGCACAAGCCTTCGACAAAGTTCGGCATAGCGGTTTATTATACAAAGTTAAAGAACTTTTGCCGAAGCAGTTCCACGTAGTTCTTGAAAACTATCTTCTTTAAAGGAAATACTTGGTTAAACAAAACGCAGCAACCACTGGTTTAAATGATATTAGCGCAGGTGTTCCACAAGGAAGTGTTTTGGGACCAATTTTATACTTGTTGTATATATCCGATTTGCCCATTTACAATGAAGCTATAATATCAACATTTGCTGATGATACAGCCATATTAGTGTCTTGTAAAAATGCTTAAACTGCCTCAGCGCAATTGCAAAATCATTTGAATAAAATTGAAAACTGGCTAAAGACTTGGCGAAGAAATCAATGAAAATAAATCAACACATGTTAAATTCACACTTAACAACCTCACCTGCCCACAAGTTAAATTGTACGGTGTAACTATTCCGCAGAAATCTAGTGTCAAATACTTAGGGTTACATCTGGACAGAAAGTTGACATGGAAAAAGCATATAGAAGCAAAGCGTAATCAAATAAAAATAAAATTTGCTAAGATGTATTGGCTAATAGCATGAAAGTCAAGATTATCACTCGACAATAAAGTTTTACTATATAAAGCGATACTTATGCCCATATGGACATATGGTATTCAGTTATGGGGATCCACCAAAAATAGAGAATTTTTGCAACGTACACAATCAAAAATACTTCGTAGGATCAGGAATGCTCCCTGGTATATTCGAAACACCAACATACATCATGACCTCGGTATTTTAACCATTAAAGATACAATTAAAACGTATAGTTCGAGATATTGTTCAAAACTAGAGACACATCCTAATGCTTTGGCCCAGAGACATTCTAAAACAACCGAGATACAGATGACTGAGAAGAGCTGATCCACTTGGACTATTGAGTTTATATATTTACTCTTCTGTACAAATTAATTTCCCCACTAAATTACTTTGTCACAATGTCATTGAAAAATGTCTCATTCCCGAATTATTATTTTTTAACTCGAAACCTAATTAAATTCAACTTAAACATAAAATTAATTCTTAAAACACATAACATTACTCTCGTAAATAAAATGCTAATTTAAATCGATAATCGAAATATAAAAACCAAAATGTTCGATAAATATAAATGAGAATATTCTCGATTATTTCGATTTCGATTTCGAATTCGACAGTAAATATAATTTAACGTTCTAGAGGCCATTAGTATTTCGAAATCGTAAAATATTCATACTTAAAATTTGGCGATGGTGAATTGTTAATTAAGCTTTAAAAATTAACATTTGGTATACGATTTATCGATTTTGAAACGAAATTTTTTTTCCCGCATCTCTTATATATCCAAATATATATAGCAGTCGTACCATACCATAAAATTTAACTTAAATATTTCTTGTAGATTACATATTGATTATGTATCCAACAGAATATGAATATTAATAGGGTACGAACATGTATATATATATACGAGTACGTTGAGAATAGCAACAAGAAAAGATGTTATACATACATTAATAATCCTAACAACAACACCACTATATATAGATGGTATTAAAAATAGTTATTCATTTCTTGTGTAAACTACTATAAACGTCAAAACTTCAACATGTTGTTAATATAAAAATAAATATCTATTGTCTTCAGTATCTCGTGTATATTAAACACACACACTGTTAAGTCTTAACTCCTTCCTACTTATCTTTCAAAATAAAATAAAAATAAAAAATGCTTACCACCAACACAAAAAGAAATTTACAAAAAATCTATGTGAAATGAGGTATGATTGAAGTTTATATACGTACTGAAGAAGGTAAGTACCAATCAACGCAAGAAAATGAACGAAAAAGTCTTTAAGATTTAAAATATTTATATAGATCTACTTAAAACAATGTGTAACTGTGTATGTAAGCATAAACATACACTCGACATAATATAAAGCTCTCAAAGGGTTATAAAGCTTTAAGCATAATCATCTTCTACTTTACTTATAATATACTAGATACTACTTTAATAATTAGAATAACAGAGAGAAAGATACAAGATGAGTACGAGTATTTTTGTTGTTGGTACTTATTTTACACAAGATCGTTTTTCTTTTATTTTTTTGTTTTATCCATATACAGAATATTTACTTTAGAGTTACACCTGGTGTAAAGATTATGTTCTAGATAAATTTTACAAGCAATGAAAAATAAAAAAAAAATTATTAAATTTTGTTGGTAGCCGCACCACTGTAAGAAAAAGCTGAGATGAAAATTCGTTTAAATATCAAAACATCTGTTTTGGCATAAAAAAAAAATGAAAAACGTTTCTGTTTTTAATTTTTCAATTTTCTTTTTTTCGTGTGCTGTTCTGAAAAATTGTGGAAATATTGGACTGGGACGGAGAAATCAAAATAAAAAGGGTTTCTATAATGTTGGATTTTTATTCAAATTAAGGGTGTCGGAAAATTTTATAATGTTAGATAAAGCTTTACTAAACTTTGGTAAATCGAATTTAATGTGCCTAACTATACACTGTTATATGTTTTTAGAGAGAGACGCAAACACATTTTTTTTAATTCAGAAGTAATTACTTCAAAACGTTGCAAACACATTCGGAATAGAAACGTTTGCTCGATTAAGGGATGAAACATAAAAGCACTTGATTAAAATCACAAAATGAAAAATATTCTTGCCAAGGCCGAGAAATATTTTGCTCCCTGGGTTACGCTAAATGAATCAGGCGGTGTAGTGGAGACGAGCACTGGACACTACATGTCAGGGCGAATCATTGGCACCTCAAAACCAATTCCAAATCAGCGTCTGTTCTCCAGGCTAGGTTCGGCTTAAGCGAGCGTCTGTCTTATATCAAGCGGCCCGCTAAATAAATGTATTCAAGGTAGGACTGGATGCCTTAAGATTCTCTCCAGTACGTGGCCTACACACGTAACAAGCGGGTTGAGCAGCAGGCCAACAACTTGCTCTCATAAAAGAGGCTCCGCACTAAGAAATTCAATATCACGATCGTTAATGTACATGCACCCACCGAAGATAAATCTGATGACACCAAAGATCTCTTCTTTGTCGATCTGGACGAAGTCATCAATAACATACCGCACCACGACATAAAAATTATCGTAGACGAATTTAACGCACAAATCGGCAGAAAATACATCGTAAATCGGTCCTAACCGCCTGCACCTAACTAGTAACAACAACGGCCAACGCGTCGTCGACCTGGCAATAACGTACAACTTAGTTGTACCCCCACCCAAGCGAATCCGCAAAGTAACGTGGAGATCGAATGATGGAAGAACAGAAAATCAAATCGATCACGTCATGGTGTCTAAGAGACACTTCACCAGCATATCCGACGTCAGAACTTACAAAAATGAAGACATGGATCATGTGCTTGTCATATTTAAGTATAAGTGTAAACTGTCATCTACATTCAACAGACAAGCACAAAAGACCGTTCGATGGAATATCGATGCTTTAAAAAACCAAGCGTCACTGCTGAGTTACCAATCAGCTGTCACTAATTATTTAGACCAGCCTAACAACAACGAAGAAGCTCCTCTTAACATCCAGGAGCAGTGGCACGCCATGCAGTCAGCCATAACCACCGCGGCGCAAAGTTCCATCGGAAGAATACCTTCAAGATCCCGCAATGTTTGGTTCAATGATCAATGCGGCAGGGTCGTAGAAAATAAACGAAAGATTCGTGAAAAATGGTTGGCCCGCAACACTAGAAGCACTCTAGCAGAATATCTCCGCGCTAGGACTAAATACCTTCGACAAAAGAAGCGCAATCACATGAGATCTTGCATCGAAAACATCAGCTTCCAAGTGGAAATAGGAAACTCAAGAGACTGTTTTGCTAACGCCAGAAATTTAACTTAAGACTTCCTAATATATGCAGCTATTAGTAGATTAAAAAATGGAAAGGCACCCGGTCTCGACGAAATTCCCGCAGAATTGATTAAGCTCGTAGTCGCTATTCTTGCAACAAATCTATACGATCTCATCGTCTCTATTTGGGACCAAACAGAGTTGCCAGAGAATTGGAAGACCGCACTAATGTGTCCACTGCACAAAAAAGGAGACCGTCTTAAATGTGGAAACTATGGTGGTATCGCTCTGTTGAACACTGCTGACAAAGTGTTGGCTAATGTTGTACTTGCCAGACTCATCCCTCTCGCCGAAAACACCATTGGCGACTATCAATATGGTTTTTGTCCCAACCGATCGACCACTGATCAATGTTTTACCATGAAGATGATGATTGGAAAAATTTTTGGAGTACAACATAACCATACACCAACTGTTTATAGACTTCAGACAGGCATATGACAGTATAAACCACGAAAACTTATGGGCCGCGCTCCCATGCCTAGGAATTCCAGAGAAACTCGTTTCTCTGTGCAAATTAACAACCTCTGGGTCTGTACGAGTACGACCCAGAGTACGTAGTGAGAAAAAGCAACATTGAAACTTTGCCCTGAATATTAAAGTCTGAAGAAGAAATTAAAGTCTGAATCGCCGCCGGACAACGAGTTTTCTACGCCCAATCGAAACGAGTTTTCTACGCCATCTAATCGAGTTAGATGGCTTGGGCTACATTACACGATCTCCACAACAACGAATGACCAATATAGTGTTTCATCAACAACCAGGCGGTGTTCGTCGTAGAGGAAGACCCCGATTGCGCAGGCGTGCCGACGTCGAACAAAATCTACATGCATTAGGATGTTGAAACTGGAGGTCGAGAGCGATGGACCGAGATGGATGGAGCACCTTAGTGCAGGCGGCAAAATCCTTTGATGGGTTGTGAAAGCTAGAGAGAGAGCTAATATTTGAAAATGATTAAAATTACAGTGCCTTTATTAAATATTGCGATCCTGTAACGTACCAACAATACAACTTTATCAGATATGAGCACAAGTTACCTCTTCAGTTTTTTCTAGACACTCAGAAAAAAAGTCAAGAAATCCAAAAAGTGGCCGAATGTTTTCCAAATAAATGTGGCCAAACTTATAGGCACGACTTTTTTGTTTTGACACCCCGTTGGGGAACCTGTCTGTTATTTTGGTTAAATCTGGCCGGTGTCCATGCAACCTTCATCACCATAGGAATAGTCTCCAATCGGGAGAACACAAAGTTTCATTGCTCCGTCATTGAAGTTGGAAAACAGTTTTTTGTCACTTGTGGAACCTTTATTCTCTTTTTCAGAATTAATTGGAATATAGATGTGGTCATCAATTAACTACCAATTCAGCTTCTATCAAGAAACATCGCTATGTTTCATCATCTGGCTTATGTCCGATATAAGCTCCAATACACTTTTCTCTCCCAACATCGACCCATATGAGATGCCGATAATGGATTCAATACCTTTCAAATTTTCAAACTCGTTTTATAGTAGTGTAACTTTAAGTCATAGTAAAGACTCCTGAGATAGAAACAAGCTCGAAAAACAGAACAGTTTCCAGAGCTAATATCGATCCGTGTGCACTTCTCCTGGCTATAAAGTTTTGGATTACATACATGACGTTTAAGTGAGGCTATATCGCTATGTAAAATTTCAAGATAAACAGAGCGGATGGTTAGACAAGTAAAGATTACTCCCGATTCCTTCTCCACTATGCTACCCTGGTTGCACCTGAGGAGCCAAAGTAGTCGAAACCGACATGAAAAAAATTTGGTATAAGCAACAAGATGCATCTGAATACTCTTCTATACGAGGAAGCATCTACTTTGTCTTAAAGGCGTCATTTAATATAAATGCACATAGTATTGACCATTAACGTTCTAGATGTCACTACTGGTATCTTTTCAAAATAATTAAAATATTTTTATATGTATAATCGCCTAAATGTCATATATTTATACTAATTGTTGACGATATTCTATCGACGCGATATCTGGAACATCAATGGGTAAACTATTTTTTTCTTATGATGGTAGTACTATGTGTATTTATATTATGGGCGACGTTAGTGTTTTCTTCGTTCGTTCCTTTTGCAGATTTTTTTATTGGATCATGGTTGATGAAGAAATTGCAGAACGAGTTTGCTTTCTTTTTTTATTTTATATTTGTAATCGAAAATATTTTTTTATTTGAACCTCTTTCACACCTATCATTATTTCTCTATAGCTATATGCGATAATTTGAAAAGTTGGTTATATATCTACTTAATGAAAAAAGTTCAGAAGTAAAATACCGTCATTTTAAACGATTACTATTGGGTAAAAAAAACTGCTGAACGAACGAACAAAAACAACACTGAATTTGCATTCACACACTAAAAATTAAGAGTATTGGTAATATTAGTTATTTTAATGTTATTTTTTGATTACCTCGCCAAATTTATATCAATTAGATTTTCTTTTAATGGTAATGACGTATTTTGTCTGTTTAACGGTTATTTCATTTAATTATCGTGCTAAATATTTTTGTTAATCTAATTTTTGTATATACATTTTAGAATTTTAAGTATTATAGCATGGACATGGCCTGAAGAGATGACAATTCATTTCCTATTTTAGCACACAAAAGTTTATCTAAAAAACTGAGTTTGAAATTGGAAACTTAAGAGGCATTAGTCTCAAGTAGAATAAAATGATTAAATCTTATTTAATTTTTTGGATTATAAGTTTCTAACATTAATGGAAAGATGCAATTGCAGGTAGTTAAAAATTGTGTTTTCTTGGGCCGCACAATCGTTAAGGTGTCGGGAACCGTATGGTTCTACCCCTATACATTAAAATTTGTGAGAGTGACGTGTACATATAAAGGTATTACATATGCTTGATTATTCGTGTATGCCTTTTCCTTCCTTACCTAGTGTTTTATGTAAAATGGCTTGTCAGCTCTTAAATGATTGTTATTCTGTTTGCTACAATTGTTTTTAGGATGATAAATCTAGCCAATGAAGAGCAAAGGTTAAGTCAGCTCATATAGATGGCATATTTGACAAATTTACATTAGCTTGCACTTGTGATACTATAGTTGGGATAAAAATAGTGCTGCGCACATATCTGAATGAAGGAATGTTGATTGATTTTTGCAATGGTCCAATCTTGAATTTGAAGAATTTGATGTAAATTGGAGAACATTCGGCAACACACAATGAAAATTTTGTTCAGTTCACTTAACTTTGATCTGTATAGATTTCATAATTTTTTCGAGGACCATCCTGAATAGCCGAAATTAAGTAAACAGAATTTAAGATTTTCTCGAGAAAAAAATCCAAATTCGGACAGTTAAAAGCCTTGTATATTTTAGATTTAATTCATATGAAAAATTACAAAGTTCATTTCACAACAAGGCAGTGTTATACGAACAAAATCCATATTCATATTACTTCTATTCATATTGCTGCGAAAAAATAAGTTTTAGGTCTCTTATAGCTTATATTCTAATATAACAGATACTACATTATCTGGTCAGTTACTTTTTTTCAAAAATTGATTTATTTTATTCGAGTTAAACATCTAATATATTTAAATTTACTAAGGAATAAATACATAATCTGTATAATCAATGAATCCCCATTTCAAATCGTCGATGAAATGAACATTTTTCAGATTACGATAAATTGTTAACGCTATTTAAAAATTAACTCTCCACTCGTAACCTTATATATATATATGTATAAAAATATTCAGGCGCCTCATAAATCTTTTAACAATCGACATATTTACACCCGAACATATAATTTTCGTTCGCAAATTGCCTGTAATTTGAAAATAATCCTTCCTACCTGGGTGCGAATAAAAAAAGTTCTTATCGCCAAAAACAAACTTAAATAAAATACGTCAGAGAAACCTATTCACCGACAAATGTACCTTTTAATCTTTACAACTTTGTTTTGTAATCTGCGAAAATGTATAAAAATTGAAAAAGTAAAAAAGTAACATTTTCCCACTACAACAAAAACCTGTATCCCGCTACACAACATATAACTAAACTGGCTAAATTGATTTTTCACAATCGAACACAATCGTGTTTACATGTACAGTTAGTTGTTGAAGTACCAGCAACAAAAAATGTATTCCGATTAAGAAGTTCAAACGGTAATACATTTTCATTTATCACCCGCGCGCGTTCTTGTTGAGTTCGAGGAAAATGGCAAATAATAAATTTTCCTGCAGACAATTTTCGTTTACATTCGAATTCATTTTGTCGATTTACGATTTAATGTATACATTTATATATATATATATATATATATATATATATATATATATATATATATATATATATATATATATATATATATAAATGAGCATCATCGACTTTAAATACATAAAACGTTTATTGCGTTTTAGTTTTTCGTACACGTGTAAATGTAAATCCAAATCACACACACACAAACAATAAAGCAAGCAAACAGAAATAAATTACACATTTTTCACGGAGCTTTTCTTTGATTTTCGCCTGATTTTTTATTACTTTTCCCACCCGCCCGCGCTCTAGCAAGTACTTCGGCAGAAAAACATTTAAATTTAAATCAAATCACGTAGATTTTATTCGTTCCATTGTGTATGTGTATGTGTATTCGTTTATTTGTGTAAGCACAACGAAAAGCTGCTAAAACTTTTTTTTATATTTCCAAGAACACATAGCTGTAAAAAAAGCAAGCAATAAACTTTTGAGAACCAAATCTATTTTATATCCATACATACGGTACGTCACGACAAATTTTTCGCATTAATCGCGTTTTTACATATACGAAACACTCAGCTCGTTTACGGTAATTACCAGCAGCACCTTGTAGAATTTTCGTTATTTTCGTTTTACATGATTTATCTTAGATCGTTTTTATGTTTTTACCATTGGCAAATCATGATAAATTTTTTTTTCATATTAGAAATAATCAAAAAATATTGGCTCATATGTTTATGCTTTTTTGACGTACACTACACGTATGCCTTTTTGCAATGTGGTGAGTGGGTGGGTGTGAGATTATAAAAATGAAAAATTACGTATATATAGGTTATAGTTAGTTGCAAAGTTAAATTTAATTTGAAATTACTGTTTAACTAACTGTGATTTATTCACAAAAACTGTTTTTACCTGTAAATGGATAGGTATGCATAGGAAAAATAAATAATATTTTCATAATAACATAATTTTCCAGGAAATGAAAGGAAAAATCATAAATATGAATTAGGTGTAGTCTATGTATAAATTTTTAGGTAAATAAACAGCAATTTAGGATCAGTAATAATATTGATTATTTGTTTTGTTATATTTTCAGAACCAATTTGACTTTGGGCGATGTTGCCACTTATACGTTTTTAAATGGTCCATATTTTTGTTATTTTATTCTAATTTTGTAAATTCGAAAGATTGCTCAAATTTCTAAGACAGACTTTTCTAAGAACGTACAGTATAACCTCATTATCTATTGCAGAGGTAATTTATTTCCCTTAATTAGTTATTGGTCGCTTTAAACAGTGTATTTATGAAAAAGATCTCGGGGTTGCGATTCCCCCAGATTTCGATACTTATAGAGCTCAAGAGTATACAGTTGGAAGACAAACTTGAAGTACTAAACAATACTTTTCAACCCGCAGTTAGGACAATTTCTCCTATACATCACACTGAGTCTGGTAGGAACCTAAAATAGCCTCTTAGAATCAAATAAATTAATGTAAGTGATGTTGAAAGCTCCAAAATCCTGAAAAAAGACACACGGCAGGAAAGCAAAAAATTATAATTTTTTATGCATAATAACCAAAAAGAACCTAAAAATGTGTGCCGCCTATTAGAAACGAAAAATGAATCCAAAAGTGACAAGCAAAAAGCTACTCTATTTACAGCTGACTTAAAAGAAACTTTTCAAACAGTACCTAGGCAAACATTTAATGAAAATACAATAACTTTACAACAAAGCCTTTGGATTTAAATATGTCCCACATCAATGGAACGTAACTGAAGTAATTATGATCCCTAAACCAGGTAAACTAGCAAACGATAAATAATCGTTTAGGCCATTTTCACTACTTCCTATCCGTTTGAAACTATTTGAAAAATTACTTCTCAAAAGGCTTAAGCCAATGATAGAATATCGAAATTTAATTCCATCACATTACTGTTCTACCTTTCTTAAATTCCATATTGTACATCCTGTATACCAGAGGTGTTTCTAATACAATATTCTATTACTGAAAAAACTGTATCAAAAACAGCAACCAAACTTACAAAATGCAATAAACGTAGTAAGTTGGCAAAATTAGCCTAAGCGAATAAAAATCGAGTCATGAAAATTTCACAATACGGAAAGCTATAATCTAAATACACTAAGTACTACCATGGTATGTTCGCCAATTGCCGTGCTAGATGTCACTACTGGTATCGTTTTAAAATAATCAAAATATGTTTATATTTATAATCGCCTAAATGTAATATATTTATTCTAAATGTTGACGATATTATATCGACCCGACATCTGGGACATCAATGGGTAAACTGTTTTATGATGGTAGTACTATATGTATTTATATTATGCGGAAAGTTAACTGGACTTCATTAGAACTTAATTCAAGGCATTTTAAAAAGAAGAATGAAATATCAAATGCAGAAAAAGGTTTTGGTTTATATTAGATAGACATTTTGAGCGTGCAATTGCTTGATTGATTGATTGATTGATGAGACTGTGAGATCAAGCGCTTGTCAAGTATTTCGGTTAATGCCGGTCCTATTCCCACAGCGTTTTTACATTTAACAAACGGTAGGATAGGAGATAGGGTAGGATATGCATGATAGTAACGACCCGGTTTCAGACACCTCATGATCATTACGGCACAGTTATATTCAATTTGTATGGTGAAGGAAAACGAAAAGTAGCCAATATTCAATAGCAAATACCCTGACAAAAATTCAATTTAAATACACTTTATTTGACACAAAATTTTAAAATTAATACAAATTACATTTTTAAAAAAAAATTTTAACCGGCTTGGTTTATAATAAATTGCTATTATATCTGCAAATTCTAAAACCATTAGGGACCTATGGTGTTCAAATTTCGGGTTGCAGTACGAAGACAAATCAACAAAAATGATACAATGTTTTTAAAAGAAAGTACTGCGTGGCATTGTAAACACGGAAGGTTTTGAGTTCTAAATTGAATTTATTTGGCAATTTCAGAGTGAAAATTGAATGCCAAGTGACAATGACCAATCACTTTCATCAAGTGAGTCGTAGTGGGTTTCATTTTGTGCCTCCTGAGCCCTTCAAAATTAAATACAATAGGCAGTATTGGATGCCAATTTATATTAATTACCGTAAGATATACTGAAATGGCATTTTTTTATACAATATATATACATACCTCGTTAAACTGTCTTGCTAATCCGATAATACTACACCCAATATTAAAATAGATAATATTTCAAGTACCTCTTCTTGCCGAAAATCGCTTCAATGCTGCAATTAAGGCATCACTACTCATATCTTCTGGGTGTATGTAAAAATTTTATTTGCAGGATGATCGAAGAGCCCGGCTAATACTTTTTCAAAGTCCGTTAAGGTATCAAAATCGTCATCCCAATCAATATTACTATGGCCAAAAAGCCATAGTTTTTGGAATAGAAATTTTGCTTTGACAATAGATGGTAACAAGAGTCCAAATGAGTTGAATACGCATTTGATAATCAAGCATCTTTTGGCTGGAGTGGATTCTTCTGGCCAATTTGTATTCCTTCCATTGACAACTTAATATTTTGGTGGTAGAATACTTGTCTTCAATTATGGATGGATTCTTTGTCCTGTTATTAGCACATCATTTATTGTTATTGCACTACTCTAACAAGAGCCATGCTATCTTCGCTAATTGCACTTTGCTAGATTTGCTTAAAATTGTTCTTTGCATTTATATTTTACGGGTGTAAGCCAACCAAAAGGTTGCGTTTCCTCCATTTCTAGAAGCAGAATCGGAATGGAGGTTAAGCTCACCAGATATGATTCATCCAAATATTGAATTTTGGACGGTTGAAGCTTCATCAGCAAGTTTTTACGACCCTCTCAGTAAAATAAAGAGAGAATCAGCACCTTCTCCGGTCATTTATCGACAGCTTAAGAAAATCATTACAATTGCGAAGTTTGTGATTTTCTTGACATTAGGTTTAATCATAATATAAATACATATAGTACTACCATCATAAGAAAAAGACAGTTTACCATTGATGTTCCAGATGTCGGGTCGATAGAATAACATCAAAATTTAGAATTAATATATGACATTTAGGCGAATAGACATATAAGAATATTTCGATTATTTTAAAACGATACCAGTAGCGACATCTAGGACGTCAATGGGCTAACATACCATGGTACTACTATGTGTATTTATATTATGGTTTAATCTAGTGGATTTGAATTCGTAAAAAATAGTTAAAACACTTATGTTATGTTGTTCATATGTTGATAATTATGACTAGTGAATTTTTTTATAGTAACAACTTTGCATTACTGCGTTTATTTAGAATTTTAATACTCGTAATTTCCAATGCCCATGCATTCTCCAGATCCAATTTGTTGTTTAGCCTAGTCAACGTGTAACCCTTTCATCACTTTGGTAGATATATCACATATGTGAGGAAGTCCCCGTGCAGAGTTGTTCAATTAGTATGGTGATATGTTTCTTCTTATCAGAGCGTTCTATATGATTGTTTCCAATGCTTGTTCATATTTCGCCCCAGTCACTAACAAATAATTGTATGCTTCAATAATGATGTTGCCTCATATCGTAGTAATCGGCTTAATTATTTGTATTTTGTGATCTTTCGGCATTGTGGTGACGCCCATCGTTATATCGTTAAACGAACATCTTTTTTTGACTGCAAAACCGTGATAATGCAAGCTATTAGTAAAATCTGTCTAGTGTAAATTTTTTATATGTACCGCTGCATTCTTGACTGTACGTGCTTCCTCAAATGTGCCTTTATATCCACATAACGACTTTCCACTGCAATTATCTCTTTGTCCTGCTCAAGCAATGCTAATGCTATATTTTGATCCACAAGGTTTTTAAAAGCCCTGTCCCAATCAAACCATTAAAAAATATTAGTATTTGACCACGGTTACTTATTAAGTCAAGAAAGTTCACCATCTTGATTTCCAATGTAGTCACTTGATTGTCATTTCACTTCTTACCGCAAATAGTTTCAAATGCAATTTACTGACCACTATTTTACATTACCCATAAACTAGACATCATAAGACCCTTAGACATACCCATAAACTAGCCATCATAATTTTGTTGTTCACTAATCAGTACTCAATACTTGCATATTAATCATAATCTCATAACTGGCACTAAAATGACAAATGCAGCGACGGTGCAAGTTATTTTTGCCCAAGAATTATCCCGCATATTTTGAGGTTAAGAAATGTAATTCAATTTTTATCAAAACTTCCAGTTTTCCTCGCAGCACCAACATATTTATGGAATCGAGAATCAATATTATTCTCTGTAATATAAAATTACAAATCCTATATTTATTCAAATTTATTATAATGTTGGCACCGTGCAGCTCAGACTGCTTCAATCTCACGCAATAGCACATAAATCCAATATTATGTCCTTAACATTACCAGTCTACTGCTTTTCGTCAATATACAGCATTATAAACAAAATCGGTGTACACACACAGACACATTTTTTCTGAACAAACCTTTTTAGCATTATATTTTTGGAAATATTAAAACTCAATTTCTAAAAAAATTTTTTACGATTCTCATTCTTCGAATTTTGCATTGCTTACAATTCTGGTTATTTTGAGTTATCGCACCAAATTTTTAATGATGGCAACAGTTGTAAATAAACACCATTGTCATCAATGTGAACCTTTAAACGATGATTTATAACTTGGTCTAGATCAGATGGGAATGACACCTGCCATAGGTATTAACGCTATGCTTATATCAGTGTTTTACGAACAAATCTAATTCTATCTCAACGGAGAATTATGCTATTTGAACTATTAGCACTCTACTTTTCACACGCGTTTTCCTCACTTACACAGTGGAGAAATTGACTCAGTGTGCGCTTTAAATTTTATATATAACCACAGATAACTTTACCAGATAAACAACTTGTATAACTCAAATTTACACAAGTAAATTCATACTAAGTAAATTAATGCAACCTAAATCTAACCAAATGAAAAATAGATGTACATATAAAAACACATACATATGTCCATCCTTTTCTTTGTTATTTGCACACGACTATTTGACTGTATAAAAAATAAAACAAAAATTTTTATGTTTTTCGTATATTTGGGTTTGGTTTTTTGTTTTGTTTTTTCATACATCAAATAGTCGTGCTCAAAAAAAAGAAAAGGATGGAAATATGTAAGTGTTTTTATATTTACATATGTTGCATTAATTTGCATAGTATGAATTTACTTGTGTAAATTTGAGTTATACAAGTTGTTTATCTGGTAAAGTTATCTGTGGTTTATGATAGGAATCATGCTTGCCAAAATATAATTTTGGTCAAAAAACAAATCAGATGGAGTTAATCAAATAAAGACCACTAGATTCACCGTTTGATTTATAAACTTAAAGTTTAGATAGACAAGTGACTCAATTCTTAGCATTTATTGAATGCTCACGTTTTGAAAAATTTATACAAACATTCTAAAATTTTTGAATCCTTAATTTTTACCGTTGCAAGCTCTAAACTCAACAAATATAAATGGATACTTCACAAATAACTAATTGCTTTTTTTAGAATTAATTTTAATTTTTTGAATTGTTCAAAGTTTTTTTAACATTCATCCGTTGTTTCAATTGTTTCCAAAAAACCCGTTACGAAATATGGAAGTTTTGAATGGCCATAAACTAAAAATATTGTGTAGCGTCAGTGAACATTTTTTTAAAGATCTGATAACTTTTTTAAAAAAACCACATGTCCCTTATCGATTATCATTTTTCATCGTTTAAACTTATTTTGTTGAGCCAAACATTTTTAACGGGTTTTCTAGCAACATGTTGATTGTACTGGAGTTCTTTGGATAACATACCCAAAAGTAAAACAAATGGTAGTTAGTTTCAACAACTTTGCCTTTAGATTTTCAGTAAAAAAGAATGCAAGCGACTTTGATATTTTACCAACGTTACATAAATTTTTCCTATTTTGAGGATATTCTTGTCTATTTTAAATTTCAATTTCATTCCATCAGCCTGGTATGCTTTTGAATTTATGTCTGTCTGTTAACATATCCCAAAAGAATATATAGTATTCAAAAAATTCACTAGGAAAAAAAATTGTCCACAAATTGTCAAATAGACAAATACAACAACAGAAATACAAATTTTAATGAATTTCCATTTCTTATCTCCATCTTTATGATTTTCTATTGTTCCCATTTCCTGAAAATCACTCTTCCCGTTTATTTTTATCTTTCTCTTCGATTTTACGATTATTTTGTCTCACTTGATATTAGATTGTTGAAGAGACTTGAAAAAAAAACGAAAATTTTCACAAAGATTTTCAATTCGATTTTTTTTTTTTTTTGTTTTTATTTTTCTGTTTGGTATACATTTGTGAATGTTTCCCTGGAGCAAAATAAAAACACCATTAGTCTTTTGATTTTCGGCATGCGAAAGAGATTTCGAATTAAATGCGAAGCAGGAAGAAAAAAACTGAAAATTTTCCACTTGTTCACGAAGACGAAATTTGTTTAGTCATCTAGAAATTGTGTTAAATATTGGGTGTGTAAATTGGGTGGTATTATCAAAAAAATATATATATAATCGGGAGTCTGAGATAAATTTGTCCTATTTGTGTTCAAGGAAATTTAAAAAATAAAAATTATCAAATTAAAGGATATTTTATTACGTTTGTTGTTTGGAAAAAGGATACATTAGTGAAATAATTTATGTTTATGATTGATTAACCGAAAATCGGGTTCGTTAAATAATTTCAACTTTGAACTTTCCTTTTTTCATGTTTTTGACTTTATAATTTTATACATTGAGGGGGATACAATTTTTACATAAAAGTCATAAAAATATTGGCCTTTAGGCGATCGTTTAAAATGATTATTATGGAGTTTTTTTTAATGATGTAATAATAGCGGGACGGTAATTACAATTTTTAATGATGTTCTAATCTGTGAACTAGGATAATGGTAAACATTAGAGCGTGTGACTTTTTTGGACAGTTTATCTAATCGTTACACAAGGATGTGTTTGGCATTTGTACATCCTGTACAAATTTACAGAGCACTTTACAGAGCACGTTCAGATTCTGATATTTTCAAATAATAATAAAAAAGGGGACTGGTATCAAAATGCATTTAAACAATTCTAAGGCCTAGTTTAAGTAACTTTTCCAAAGGGCTAATTTATGGTTATTTTCAAAAGGCTACTTAGTCGGGTCAAGTGTACACCGCATTTTTGAGTACATCTAATTTTGAGAATACGTCTGCGGTATTTGGATTGCTTCCTTCACAGACGATAATTTGCAAAACATTTATTAAATCTTAGGAAACCACCAAGAACCTTTAACTACAAAAAAAAAGAAGACATTTACGAGTGCTGAAGCTCAAGAACAACTACCCAGAAGAAACGTCCATAGTGTTTTCGTTGTTTAACTTATGGTTATAAGCCTTCAGGCTGCCCTGAAACAATTTAAACCATACAGCTAGGAATAAAAACAATAACGAAAGGAGAAGTACATATTTAAAGAAAAGGAACCAGATGGCGGCCATCTTGTGTGGCTACAATTTTAACCGTTCGATAAACGCTCTCTCCAGAAATACATGACAAATCGATGGATAGCTCCATCGAAATGGCTGGTTTCTTCTACACCAAAATAAAAATTGATCATGGCAAATTCAATGACAAAACTCAAGAGATACCGCAACCGAAAACAATTTTTGAATAGTACCCCGATGTATATTGCAGCCAAGGGTGATGATTATTTTCATCCAATTCATTATTTTAGTAGGAAGACTAAAGGAACTTAGAGTACATCTGTTGGAGTTCAAAATTACAAAAGTAACAGAATGCACCACATTCAATATGACGATAGATTTGAAGAAATTATCCTAAAATTAGATGTTGAAAAAACGATATTTGGCAACTAAGTGTGCTTTGCAATACATCGTGACACATTATTTACTTCCGTTGCGAGAAGATTAAATTTTGTTTCGAGGATTATTGTTAAGAAAACGTCATTAGTAAAATTTATGAAAAAATGTTAGTTCGTGATGGCTACATACATTTATGCAATCGGTTGAATAGTTGCGAATTGCCATTAAACGTATACAATTTGAAACTGTCCTAAAATTACAAACTTAAAAAATCTAATTACTAGGGGGATGCAAAATATTTACAGCCGACCTTAATGAGCAATATACAGTAAAACAATGGCGGTCATGAAGAACATATAGTAAAAACAAGCCGAGTGTATGATGCCTGAAAGAAAACCACGAATGATATTTGACACTTCTGGAAGCATATCTGAAAACAAAGAAGAAGGTGGTGAAAAACAATGTAGTCAGTGCTATCAATGGCACTACCAATTGCTATCAAAACCCCAGATTTACGTATAAACCAAAATTTATTAAAACTGAAGAAGAAGAAGAAAGATAATTGGAAAACAGAGCACTCAGCACATTCGCCTCTTTTTTCGATATTCGATAAATTGTTATGATGATACAATGGCGTCTTCATATTAAAATGTTATTTTACCATGGTTAGTTCTGTCTGGGTTGTGTTTGGATTATTAACCAAGCAGATTATAATAAAGGCAGAGCAACAATAGTGCTGGTTAAACATTGAACGAGAGAAGATCAAATAAAATATTTTTCAAGGTAGTTATTGAATATTATGCCGAGCACATCCCAAAATGCAGCGGCTGTATCCTTAAGTAAACAGTATAGTACACTGTGCTCTAAATCATCGATGCTTTCTGAATTTTGTTCCCTCTTGAGAAAAGTCAGCACCCATTTGGAAAAAAGCTGTTTGTTTCACGGCCAAATTTGTATGCAAAATATTGAACACATTCCCGATTATTATCTTAATGATCTCAGCTACCTCACGCACATTCACTTTTTGTAACTTTCATCACGATTTTTAGGTGCTGTTTGAGTTTTGACCACGTTTGATATCAGCATACCACCAACACATGGAAAGAATACGCAAGTTACAGAAATAAAATCTACCAAGCAACAATTTTCAAAACAAATAGAAAAATTGCTTAGTTTTAAGCCTCCCATTATTAGTTTCATGAAATCTCGACTGAAGAAAAGTTTGACTTCGGATCATTATATTATTAGCTGTAATATTTAATTTTGGTAAAAGAGCCAAGGAATCGATTAGACCTTGTAGAAGATCAAACATAAAATCACATGAATAGATAGAACGTCAATGATCTGTAATGATTGACATTTAAGAAGCTTGTAACAATCATCTTAAGGTAAGTGGTCAAAATTATTATTAGTATTACGTGGAAGGCGATAACACATCGACTTGAGAATTTTCTTTGTGCCTTCTTAATTCTTACATATTATTGATATATGGTGCATTGAATTGGCCTTATTAATAATTTCCATATGTTGGAGGAAAAAATGTTTTTTCATCAAGAATTACGCCTGAGTCTTTAAATTTCAAGACTTTTTTGTCCAAACCAAAACCGAATCGCAAACCAGAGAATTTTGTTTTAATCTTCCAAATAGGTGAATATAAATAGATTCTAGGCTGCTTCAGTGAGCAAATCGACAGTACGATTATCAGAGTTCAAATTAGAGCAAACAACATTATTGTGTCATGGGGTTTGAAAGCCCCATATCTTTCCAAGGAATCGAGCCGCAAAGTACGGAAATAGGGATTATTATAAGTTATATCTAACTTATAATAATCCCTAAAAACCATCAAGAGAGGTTCTAAGATCCATCAGCACAATACCTTTTGGAAATTTGTTTTGTGCTGAATACACAATCAGAAATAGAGTCTGACATATATTACTGTAATGTATGATAGATCGAGTAATAGATCAAAGTATTTGGTTCCAAATGAATCTAGTCCAGAAAGTGCATAGAAAATTGTTCAAAGGACAACGTAATAAAGAACAGTTGTTTATATGCGCTTAAAGTCAGTTATCTGGTGGTATGGATGCGATCAACTGTACACAAATTGTTGTTGGTGTAGTGGTTTACCAAATCAACTAGTAGTGCTTATCAGTCAACTAGTAGTGCTGAGTTTATGAGTCCGTGGAGACCACTAAAAAGTGTGTATTCGGCACATCTAAAGAAGAAGGTCACGTTAAAATGATTCAATCTAACTAGTAATATCAAAGTCATTACCAATGACTATCAAACTGTCAACAAATATCCTGATAAACGAAAAGCCGTGAATTTAATAAAAACTGTAAAGAATTAATAACCAAAAGGCAGAGATATTTTTAAAATTGAAAATTTACATAAGACACCATAAATGAAATTCTTAAAAAAAGAAGCAGTAAAATTTGAAGATAGATTATTTAACAAAGGTAAAATATTTACCAAAGATGCAGTATTTAAAAATATTATCAATGGATTAAATTCCCCAACAGCAACAGATTTTGATAAAATTTCGACTAAAGCCTTGAAACACGTTGCACATAGCTTCACAATTGCTAAACTTGTAAATAAAAGCTTTAACTTTGCCTTCTTTCCGAACTTGTTAAAAGTAGCCAAAGTTAAAACTGTTTATAAAAACCTCAGATTTAACTTTTTTTTCCAAGATCTATGGAACGGTCCTGCAAAACCGTATGGAAAACATTCGGAATGAAAATAAAATTATGTATGATCTTTACTTTTAGTTTCGGAAAAAATCAAATACAATTCTCTTTTGGCCAATATTCTTTTGTTTTTGATCACCAGTCTGGGCTGAAATTAATTTACAATATTATTAGCAGTAATACACCTGCAATACACTGCAGCTGTGCAGGCATGCTCTGATACATCAGTGAATCCATGAATCTCCATTGTTTTGTCTTAACTAGTTGACAACAGCGTGTCAGTCAATGTTTCTCACCTGGTGAGTACCTAATTGATCATCCCATTGCAATTTTTGGAGCCAGCGATTTTGAAAGAGTTTCTTAATCTGGACGATGGCTTATGCAGGCCATCCTAATGACTCAACATTCAGCAAGGTTTCCAAAAATTTTGTTTCAGGCTCGCTTTCCAAAGTTAGTTGAAAGTAGAATCTATCATTAAACTGATTCCACTACAAATCTAGTAACTTTATTGATTTGTTATAATCTATAATAGAGCTGACCCCCAAAGCTCTTTTTTATTTTCAGGTGGGTTTTCGAGTATCCTTAGATGATTGGATGTTCATTTGCGCAATTGGAAACCAGCATCTAATAAAAATTGTAAAATCTTGAGTCTAAGAACTTCCGTTTTCCTGATTGACTGCACGTTAGTTATAATATGATCAATATAAATCTCATCCATGATCCGCTTGGCAGCTTCTTGAAATTTAATTGGGTTATTTTTTGCTATTTGAAGTAATGTCCGAGTTTTTAAAAGAGACGCTGGAACAGGGATAAATATCACGGTTTTGAGTTTGTAGGCCTTAAAGTTATCAGATGAAATACTTTTCCATTAATCCATCTGATATTTCTGGTCTTCCGGCGCTACAAGTATTTGCCGAAATATTTGTTCAATGCCTGCAGTAAACACTATTTAATACTTGCGAAAACTGATTTGGAATCTCAACTTTGTGGACCTGACTCTTAACTTTGTGATGGTACTCAAAAGTTTTACGATGCTGATATGTCGTAAAAAACACAGATTTGGCTAGTTGATAATAACTGCCTCATCCAAGTGCTCTAACGTTCTGAACTATGCTACGTATCTACAATATCATAAAATCCTGGTAGTCAGACTCCTTTTCTGTGCATCGCCATTAATCTCTTGAATGCCACTTTGTTCAATTTCCCAAGTAGATTTGGCGAAGTTTTGAAAGGTCAACGGACGACCAATCGGTCGTCTACATTTCTTGTATTACCTTGTATTTCCCATAAACTGAAAAGGGATCGCTATCTCCAGTGTTTTCAACAACAACCCATCCAAAAATAGTATAAGCAACTTTAATCTTCGCCTTGTTAATTACTTGAAAAAATGATAACCTCCTATCAACCCTTCCTCTGAATATACCTGTACCGATTATTTTATTTTTAAACGCATTACCTCTTGGTAGTTATAATTTCTAGACACATGACCCATTCAGCCCATGAGGTTTTTTATGACTTTTAATCAAGCTTCTTTCTTTACTCTTACAGTATTATGAGGAGTAAACGATCTTCCTGCTTGCATACTGACCAGACTAACCCAGTAAAAGTGTGCAAACTCCTAGCTTGTCTTCCATTGGTTATTTGCGGTTTTTAATTTAAGAGATTTGGCTTGATTTTTTCTAATGAGTGGGTTCGCAGTTGTCAAAAAATTGAAACCGGGTAATTTTTTTTAAGCCGAAACCTTCAAACATCTTATGGAAAATAAGCACTCTACGTGCTTAAACTCTACGTTTGCACTATATAAAAGAAAAAATATTAAAAAAATTTAAAAAAAATTTAAATTCTGCCACTTCCGTTTAGCTGATTAACCACCAAAACTAACTTCCCTACGTACTTAGTTTTAGCCGGAAAATCGAAATTTGCAATAAAAATAGGGGTTCCTGTTTTAATTTCAAGGTTACCCCATGCCCACCTACAGCATGGGAAAAGGGATACTAATTTTAGCACTAATGTATTTCCCCCCAAAATGATTATATTTTGTTCTTGGACATTTTGTTCGTAGAGTGCTTATTGTCTAAGATATTTAAAAGTTTCGGCTTAAAAAATCACCCGGTATATATATATATATATATATATATATATATATATATATATATATATATATATATATATATATATATATATATATAAATATATATAAATATATATATATATATATATATATATATATATATATATATATATATATATATATATATATATATATATATATAATAACTCAAAAAACGTCACCACTCCACTTTGATCATTAAACAACATAACCAAGTTAAATTTAACAAAAAAGTTACAAATTCCGAAACATATATACATACACGCAAAATACAAAAGTAAAACGATAATGTCAAATCTCAAGAGACTTTTCAAAAGCACAGTAAACTAAATTTGTACCATTAAAATATATCATCCTAACTACTCACTCCGGCAACCAGAGCACCAAGAGCAACGATTTTTTGATTTACTTTTCTCTGAACGCAATCCTTTTTTTTTTGTAAATTTGTTGTTGTTTATTTTATGTCGTGTTGTTATGTATAACAAGATAAAATGTAAGCTATCTACCGATATTTATGTTTTTTTTTTTTAAATATCCTTGGAGATTTTTAAAGTTATATAATCCTTTTTGTTGTTGTTATTCTCGGTTATCATCATCATTGAAAAACTATAAAATAAAATAAAATAAAAAATCGAAAATCATTGATAGAGAAAATCTATATAGCACTCGATGTGTAATTTTTATGTTCTATTGTGGCAGCGCACTCTATCGTATACTAACCAGCAAACTATAAAATAAAATAAAAAAATTATCGACGATATAATATAAAAACACATATATCCTTTTATAAACAAGTCGTGGTAAATGTTTGAAAGCAAACAATGTATCTCATATGGTAATGATACGGCAGGATAAATAATATGGCGAGCATCCAAACGCCGATTCAAATCAAATCAAAAATATTTATAGTAAAACATTTACCACATTTCCTTTTATAGTACACAACAATATATTTTCAATTTATGTATGGATCATAAATTTTCCAGATTACGTATTTTCATTTCTATGTATAATAATACACAATCATTTATTCATCTTATATTATACACCCGAATCGATAATCATAGATGAAAATCTACTCGTATCGGGAGAAAAAAAATAAAAAAAACCAAAAAACGTTATCATTTTATACTTTGTATTGTTAGAAAGCACGGTGTATTACTTGCAACTGCATAACACTGAAACATTTTATACGATTTGAAAAGGATATAATAAAATCTAAAAAAATAACAACAACATGGAGTTGTGCTTTTGTTCAAACTTTCACTGCAAACTTTTATTTGTTATCGATTTTAAATTGAATTCAAAGAAGGCACGTGACTATAGCAATAAGTGCTTTCAAATTGATTGAAGCGGTAAAAAGTTTTATAAAATTTAATTTTGTATTAAGTATAATTTGTGCATGAAGCATTTACGTACTCCATGCATAGCAGTTACTCTATTCTAGAACCTTGAATTGGTACCTTGTTGGGAGAGCTTTTGGGACCGAAGCTCTCCCAACTCTTACGCGGTTAACTTAACGTCCTACTTTACGCCATTACCAGCCAAATCGAGGACGCGCGAATACAGGTTCAAAAGGGATATTATGAAATATCTCTTTTGCAACCCTCCTCCGGTGAGATTTGGACCTGGTAACTCCCGTTCCAAATACCGCAGCTTTAACCACTGCGCCAATTGCTCAGTCATTTCAAACTTCTTTCTCGACATATCATAGGTATTTTACCTTGATTCTTAAGGAATATTGGCACCGTTTTAATTCCACTGCAGGTGCATTTGTTCAGCGTAAATGTGACGTGAGTTGATGTTTTTGTGTTTACTTTAATCCGCCATGTCCTTAGCCAATCCTCAACTATATATTCTGGGGCTGATGATCTTTTTGAAAAATTACTTTCTAATAAAATGTATAGGTTTATAGAGTAAATCCATAAGTAAATCCAGCTGCGATAGCATTGGATTTATTTTCATCTTCTTGGCCAAATTTTAATTAGTACTATTAACGACAGAATTTCTTCTTTCCACAATGAAAATCTTAGGGTCCTAATAACTCAGTTTAGTTTCCGCTTTAATAATATTGATCTAAATTTTGGAATTGTTTCTATTTTTTTCAAGAGTGATGATAATGAATGCAGCTTTTTTAGGTTATTAACATTCAAGTACACAATATTTTATAATTCCTGCTGCTCTATAAATAGGTACTGATGTATTAAGAGTGCTAAACTTAATTGATATTTCCAGGAACTCATATGGTTAATAAAAAGGTTGCCCATTATATTTAAAGCTGAATCAATTCGTCCAACCACATTAAAGGTGGAAATCAATACGTAACGGTAAGCAATAGCGTGCATTATGGAGTTGCTACTTCAAAAGTGCAAAAGAGTGATGCAGGAAACATCTCTTCCTATTTTTTATTGCAGTTTCGGATTTTCCAGCTAAAAATAAGTAGGTAACTTAGTTAACATTGGCGGAAATCGGCTAACCGGAAGTGGCAGAATTTTTTTTTTTTTAATTTTTAATTTTTTTTTTAGCTGGAGAATCCGAAACTGCAATAAAAAATAGAGATTCCTATTTTAATTCCAAAGTTACCCATAGCCCCACCTACAAGAAAGAAAGGGGACAGGTTCAAATTTTAGCACGAATGTATTTCCGTCGCGGAATGATTAATTTTTGATCTTGGACATTTTTTTCGTAGAGTGATATTTGAGATTTCCAAGATATTTGAAAGTTATAGCTTAAAAAAATAACACGGTATTAACTGGAGACACAAATTGAGAAAATAAAAATTGAAAATTATTACACGATATATTGCGCAAAACATGACGTCACACAAGTATATTGCGCAAATTAATTGTGAATATCAACCTTAAGAATTGCATTAAAGGAAGAACAATATCTGAATTTTCAGAAATTCAGATATTGTTTGAGTGACCTTTTGAAAACTAAAAGGATAGATTACTTTTAGTAGAAGACAACGAAAAATATAAAAAGGCCAATTATATTTCAAATTCACCAATTAAAATGGCAAGTAGATATTGGGCAAGAAGCGATGATAGCAAAGCCTCAGCTTTCACTGATCTTTCGCCAATGGAAGTATTTTTACCTTAACAAGAGGTCAATAAAATGTGTTATCGGAGCAAACGGGTCATGGTTTGTCTATTAAACCAATCAACATTAATATTGTCATATTAACCAATAATCATCCTTCCAACAGTATCGAAGTTTTTCGATCTGAAAAACTGCCTTCTTCAAAGACAGGTTATAATAAAATATCAAAAATCAGTCACTCCTTTAAATGAAATTAGAGCAGGTGCTCCACAAAGCAGCGTCTTTGGGATAATGTTGTCTTTATTTTATATATACACGGCCGATATTCCAATTGGAAAAAAGTAATATATCAACATTGGCTAATGATATAGACATCTTAATATTACACAAAAATCACACTGTCACACTGCTTCAAGAAAATTGCAATTTTGTTTGTTCAAAATTGAGGAATAACTGAAGAACTGGCAAAAACTGCGTATAAAAATACACTTGCCAACCAATCAAATAAAAATAAATTTTTCCAAAATGTACTGGCTGATTGGGAAAAAATCAAAATTATATTTAGGCAGTAAAGTTATGCTATACAAAGAGATAAGTATCCCCATATGGACTAAAATTTCTGTTTTGGGCATCCACAAAACAGCGAATTCCTTCAACAAACACTAACAAAAATACTAAGTATTACAATCACTCCAATGTATATTAGAAACTTCAACAAGGAAACCATGGTGTTTGCGAATGTCAACAATTATTATTCCATTTTTTTACTGAAGAGGTCTGACAATTGTATTCCAAAGAAATAATTTTCTACTAATATCAAATATCACACCAGTTTCACAACCTTGGAAGTCCGTCGTTTGAATTTGGAAGTTGCCGTTTTATCCATCATCACTCTTACCAACTTGACAATCAACAATTTTGGCTAATGGCTAAATTCCTACTGGAATTTGTTTATCTTTGATTACAACAACATCACGAACTTTGAATTTTTTTTTTATTTATGCACATTTTTGGCGCTGTTGTAACGTATAATGTAGGTACTCGTTTTTAAATTTACTCCAAAAACTTATGATGGGCTCCAATATTACTGTCAACATATCACCAATCAAAAAGTGCACGGCTTGGTATTAACACGTCACATAACATCGCTTGGAATTTTTATCAGTGGTCTCTTTGAGTATTACATTGAACATTTTTAGGGGAGTCTTAGTCGATTTTCCAGCTACCTCCCAAAAGCCTCTAAAATTTAGACTCCTCGCTGAGTTTAATTGCCAATCAATCAAATTATGTGTATAGCAAACACCCCATCTATGCTCTGTCGAACTTTTTGGGTAAGGTTAACTGAGCGAGCAACTTCACGCATTCCCCCTGCAGCTATTGCTGTCAATCTTTTTAACCTTTGGCTTGCTCCTAAACAATTTTTTGCAATATCACTATAGAATCTGGTTGGTTTTCCAACCCTTTTCGCAGTGAAGCTTTTCAAAAATGAAATAAATGCATCGGTTGTTAGGTTACTTACAACCTTCAAATGAACTGCCTTTGTGCTAAAAGCTTGGTGATAAACATATCGTAATAATAATTTTACAAGTGACGACGATTTGGTATTAATATTTGATGTTTGGCTTCATATGGAATTTTAGCATTCTGAAATTATCCATCTATAAACGCCACAGCCCACGTTCACCTTTCAAAAGCTCAATATCTTTATGAGACAATGTTTAATAAATTGGATTTGTTTATTTAAAAAAAAAAAATATCTTTATGAGACTCCGAGTAAACACTTACTGGCCCCCTTCAAACATTTTTACATATCCCGGAACTGTTTTGCTTTCATAAATTTTATTGTAAACTGATTAGCGTTGAACCACTCTTGGCCAGCTTACTATTTGTTCATCAATTTGCACCCAACAACATTTGCAAAAAAATCGCATTACATAAGCACGAATTATTTTTTAAAAGTTCTTCCAGGACATTGGCACTCATAGTTTACTCAGTATCTACCGCAAAATATGTGTCTGTAGTTCGGTTATAAGCAACCATGCGATACCATCATAATTACGCATGGTCACTACCCTACCATACGTTTCGCTACCTTCATTGAACGCAGTATTCGTAATTTCATTAATAGTTGAAATTATTCCTAATTGTAGCTTACACTTCAAAATATCCGCTGTGGATGAATGAAATATAAATGTACACTCAATTATTGTAGGGGCCAACAAACCAATTGGCTCAACGATTCTCAATTAATCTAATAATGTTTGTTTGGTCATCATTACTAAACTTTTGCACATTGAAAGCAAAATAGACTTGGTTGAACAGCCACTGTAATCCTAGCAAACATGCTACCTCTACTTCATCGCTAATGACCTTAGTAGTTTGTGGTTTGTTCTTAAAGATATCGATTTTCTTATTTGGAAACCAGCTGATTGTAAAGAAATGTCCATATCAGTTCTTAAGGTAGTGAACTCCTTTACACAATTCGCGCCTGTCAGCAAACCATCGACGTAAAACCCAGTTAGTGACACTTCCTTTTAGTACTAATTTCCAGTTAATATCAGAAAAGGTGCCAGTTTGGTCCCATATGTGACGGTTGTTAATCCAAAATGTACTTCATTTGTACGGTTATTACGCCAAATGATTTTTGATACTTCATATCAGTTAGATCCATTTTTATTTGTCGGTACATTTTCTCAATGCCAGAGATTCGGAGAAATGCATTGGGTTTTTATATGACGGAATGAACCGATGCCCTCTTTACTTTTTACTTTTGGCGTTATTTACATTGAAATCCATCATTTCCAGCGCCCACTAACTTTCAAAAAACTTAATAAATTTCTCTAAAGTCCAAGTTCGCCTTGTGTCGTCATCACACCTCTAGTAATAGGTAAATAATACAGCAACCTTGTTTTCAGCTTCTGCTCCCAATGCTGCCAAACCTCGCATGCACGATTTCATCGGCTACGTTCACCAATTTCATCCAACATAGTATTATTACTTCACACATACTGTCTTCAACTAAACGAGTACGGTTCGCACCCCATAATTTATATCACTCAATTATATAACATTTTTATTACTCGTATTCCAAATAATTTTGTGTTGCTGCCAAACTCATCTTTCGTCTTGTTATGTTCAAAATCAAACAAAACAAAAAAAAGGAAAACATAAAATCGAAACGAAAATAAAGAAAATAGAAAATTTCCACAAAAAACAAATTTTTTTTTATTAAACTTTCATTTTCTACTTTGCTTTATGATTGTTGTTATGCTCATATGATTCAACCTAAATTTTATATACCCTATACACAAAGTAAGGTGGAATATAACATATCAAAACTGCCACCCCATCTCAGTTTGGGTGGCACATTGATATATACGTATACAAAGTCAAAATCATTTTATTCTCCCGCGCGCGTTATTTTCATTTCCACAATCCAAAGAAATTTTCTTCTTTTTTTTACATATTGACATGTTAAAACAAACACAAAGACAGCGTAGTACAGCAGCAACAGCACAATGCCAAACCCAAAACGAAAATCAAAAACACAAGACGGGGAGATAAAAACAAAAACAAAACAAAAATTGGAAAATGAATATAATGTAGAGACATAGAAACGGCAAAGTGCTTTTTGTGAAATGTGTAGTATTGCGGTTGATAACTCAAAAATTGGAAAAATGACATCAACAAAAAAGAAAAGCAGCAGCAGCAGCAACAAAACCAAAAAAAAAAAAAAAACGTTTGATGTAACACATTATGTTGGTACATTGTATCGTGTATCGTGCGCACTTATATACATACATTATATACTCAGGATTGAAAATTGAGGGAAAATTTCGTGTGGACTTTAATACGAATGCGCATGCTTTCCATTTTAGTTGGGTTGTTGTGTATACGAAACATTATAACACATAAAAAATATTTTCAAATGAACGAAATGTCATTTTAAATTTTCAGTCATATGCGTGTTTTTCATTCGATCAGTTCGTACGACGAGTGTTCTAACGATCGCACGTACTCAAATTTTAACTTAAGAAAATTATCTATAGATAACATTAATTAGGTGTAATTTAATAATTTTCCGTATGAAATGTTCATAAATTGTGGCAACGTGTGTGTGTTTAAATTTTCAAATCGTGCTTTTGTTTAGTGTATATACCATATTTAAATGTGCTTTGCTTTCAGTAGAAGAAGAAGTGAAATGAGAAAAGTTTTGAATATATAAAAATTTTTTTTTTCATTGTGTACGTGATACAATCTATCCGTTTCTATTGCCAAAAATATACTTTCATAACCCGGATACAAAAATATAACAAAAAAATAAAAAATAGAAAATTTGTGTATCGTGTGAGTGAAGATTTTTCCGACAAAATAAAATAATAGTAGTAATCGTGTAGTACGTAAAAAGTAGTCGTCGTAAAAGTAATATAGCATTTACAAATAATGTTAAGCGTGTAGAATACAAATGATACAGTTTGGATACAAATTTAAGGAAATCACTTGCCATTTTCCGAACAACAGGAACACAACAAAAATAAGGTTAGGACCTAAGAACATTTGTTTTAGGATTATGTTATTATGTTTAATTTTTTAAATCGTATCCTAGTATAAAAACCATTTACGATGTTCTGATGGTGCTACACTCCGAATCAGATTCCTCAAAAAATTGAAATTTTGTTTTGGACGTTTTCGTAAATCTGAACTGATGGCATATATGTATATCGGAAGTGTTGACATGATATGATGATTTCCATTTTTGTTGTTGTCAAATTTTTGTTGTTGTTGTTTTTTAAGTCAATTATTGATATGTATTGTGAGGAGTAAAATTTATTTGTCTTTATAAGGTGTTAAATTATTACGATTTTGTATGTTTCAGGAAATGTTTTAAGGATTTTGTTAACGTTAAAAATCGAGAAAACATAAAGACCTTTGAACTTTAATGATTTGAATATTTCACGTCTAATTTTATACTATGAATTTTATAATTTGAAAGGATATTTTGAATTTGGAGCTTTTGTTTCAAACTTGACTTGGGGAGCCTAAAATTAATTGGCCGAGTAAAATTAATTTTAATTTTGTGTGGCAGGGACCAACTGCATTATACATTAAAACTTTCGAGTGGTTTGTGATTTACCAAATACTATTTTTAATTGGAAAAGCTTTCCAACAATACGTGAAGAATCTCGTGACCAGGTTAAAAAATTCTAAAAAACAGCATGTTTTTATTACTTACCGTGAAATGGTAAACAAAAAAAGAATTAATACAAGTAAATCAAGTAATTTTTTGATTTGAACTGTATTAACGTCAAATGCGTTTTTTTAAAAAACTGGCAGATGCCCTTCAAGCAAATTGTTACTGAAAATTCCAGAATATTTAAAAGACCTGCAATCGAACAGCGTGTGATGCCCTAGTAATTATAATGAGAACTAAAATTTTGTATTGGTTTGAATGAATATATAACACTAACAGCAAATTGACCAAGTTGTAAATTGATGCATTAATCTATTCGCATACACCGACTCCCATCCTGCTTGGTAAGTCACATTTAAATGATTGATGTAGTGCGTTATAGACCTAATGTCTTCCCAATATCCTTATAGGTTGTAGTTTATAATCGTTTTTCAACAAAAATGCTACAAAGTTACAGTCCACGAATTATGGTAATAAATACTGCCTTCCGATGGCAATGGACTTATTAATATTTCGGAAGGAGTAAGAGTAAAAATTACTTATACCATCCCAAGTATTATAATATTAGTCATATAGACGTGTTTATTTTACAAAAGGGTTTGATGTCGTGCACTTTCCGGGACTCAAAGTGAGACCACTGCAATTTTCTGATCTAATCCTGGAAGTACCTGGAAATACAATCACACATCTAACTAGCCATTTTATAAAGAAACAATGTCTCTTGATATGTACTACGTCACCTACCTTCATGGATGTTTGTTAATTTAAGTAGTCGGAATGCCATCTTCTCGTGATATTTCGTGGTTATTTGACTTTGACATAGTTTTGTAGAATTGATCGTAATGAAGCACAATTTAAAAAGTTTCGTTAATCTTGGATCAGTTGTCATTGGTTAATGAAATGTTTATTTACTGATTTTACTGCCACATCCAGATTTCACAAAAATGAGATGAAGTTGGAGGTATGTATGAAAAGTTTTTCCATCGTTCGCAAATAGTTGGGCAAATTCTTTAGAGGACTTACTAAGTAGTGCCACCACCTCTCTTTCAAGGTGGCACAAACCTCTAAGTGCAGTATCTCTTTTGAAGGCTACGATGAATGTTTCAGCGATTAGATCACTAAATGGTTCAATTTGTATGGCTTTAGTTGAAATGTAAACAAAGATTGGTAAATAACCCTTGTGTGTTTTGCAACCCATTCAGCATAGTCAACTCTGGTACTTAGAATGATTTTCCAGGTGTGAACTCTTACACATTTAGTTATTAAATGTCGTATTATATAATCCAGTATCTGGTTTGCAGATAAACTAAAGTCATATGTGTTCCTCTATATGTATGACACCATCAATTTTGCGTGATTAATTTATTTGCTTTGATAACCCGGGATGTACAATCCACAGGGTTGTCGAGTGATTTAACATAATACCACTGAGATGTAGAACTTATTTTCTACATTTCCGAAATTCAAATACAATTATTTTGAATTTATGAGGTTTGTTCTTCAACCAACCCAATATACTGTCATCGAATCTGCACGAAAATATGCTTGAGTTTGCTAAAAACTTCATATCTCCGTACAATTTGTTAATTACGTGTGCAAGTAAACTGGCTCCGCATAATTCAAATTTTAGCAATGTTCACTTTGTTGCTATTGGTGCCACGCGTGTTTTTGATGTTAACAATGTTGCCTTGTTTGTGGCCTGCATGGCAACATGCCTACATGAATCTATGTCTATGTGTCCCAATGGCAATAAGTATTCCTGAATAGACCCACAGCTCTTTCTTTTTTTTTCTTTTTATTCGGAGTTACCGCATTCAATTTGATAAATTTAAGATCATGTCACGCCTGGATCGACATTTTCTATGAGTTGGTCCTATTTTCTAAATTAAAACCTCCAGTATGTAAAAACCTAATCAGTTGATCTTGAGCTGTCTGAGCTTTTTCTTGGTTATGACTTCCTAATAACAAGTCATGTACGTAAAACTCACGAATTATTGTTTGCACATTAAACCTATCATCCTGAAATTAAAATATGATTCAAACTTTGTATTCTACTAAAAACTACCTTTTAAAAGTTCAACTGTAATTTGATAGTTTTTGTGATTAAAAAAATTAAATAAGTGACCTCGAATAAAACAAGTCCATCTACTTAGAAAAAAGTCCTATCAACGCACACAGAAAACTCTAAAATGTACTCAAATTACAGATTCAAAAAAATTATTAAGCACGAAAATTAAATAAAATAACCGTTAAACTGACAAAATACGTCTCTGGTTTAATTTTTTTTTTTACTAAACAAAAGAAAAATATTTGAGGAAGGTAGACCACTTTCTTGTCACTCTAAACTGTCTTCTTAATTGAATACATCTAGTATTGAAGATCTCCAACACCAAGTAGTCTCCAGACTATTTACATTGAAGACCCATTTTTCTATACGGTACTGTGCTTAGCTCCAGCCAGATGGCATGTACCTTTTGCCTATTTGCACAATTGGATTCTTCTGAATTGCCAAAAAGTTTCTTGGCAGAGAAAAGATGAAACATGTCAAAGACTTCAACAATAAATGGGATTAATGGAAAATTATTTTTGCAATCTAGGCTCTGCATAAGTTTTTAATGACAGAAACATATAACCGGTATGGAACAGTCATTAATTTCGATGATGAAGCAGAAAATGGGTAAAATATTCCGGACAGATGGTGAAATTAGCTGAAGTGCGAAAAAATGACATTTTTTTAAAAGATGTAACATAATTCAGGTATTATCCCCAGAAGACCTACCAAAAGGGTTGTAACTTTTCAAATGGTTGCTTTCAGATCACTTTGCAATTTCAAACGAAGGCTTTCATTAAAGATAAAAGTAATAGTCTCACTTAAGTTCTTAGCTTAGAACAATTTTTAATAAGAATAGGGAGAATTGACATATAAATAGAATAGTCAATCGAAGACTTCATCTACAGTACATATACTGATACGATGGTTTTAGAACAAATTACATATATCAACTGGAAGCTTCACAGAGTGATTTAAAAGGGACCCCGACCGTCTTTCTCTCTTTTTATTATTAAATGATAGAAACCTCGCGGGTTGTACGATAATCAGCATAATACCAAGGTTCACAAAAATATGGTTTAGTTACTCTAGACAGAACATGTCTGTCAATACCAGTCTTGAGACACTCATAGGCTTGTGTCTCTGTAGCATTTAATTAGTAAAAGGAGGAATGACGGATTTTTCTTGAATCAAAATACTATCATAATTGGAGTGTGGTGGATGTAACAATTTTCCTCGAATATTGCACAAATAATATCGAACCGCAGGTTGTGCCCGGAAGATTGAAATCGCCAACTATCGTTAATTGTTCATTGTCACGAAAAAAGCACTTCAAAATTGATGTACTTGAAAAAATGTCAGTATGGTATCCAGAATTGAGCCAAACGGTATAAAACCTCTACAATGAGAAAAGAAGAATGAGAAAGTCTGACACGACTACATACTATAGTACTACATGGTACTTAATCCATGCCAGTTGTTTTTATGTACGACGTAGTTAAACGGGAAGTATTCTTCAGTACGCCCAAAAGAAATGCTTTGTGCTTACCGCAAATTCTACAAAGGTGTTGTGGTAGTAGAAAGATGTACATGCAGTTCGCTCATTGTTTTTAAATTATTACAGCTAAATATTTGCTTATAGCAGTTTTGCATACAGGTCTTGGTCGACCTCATTTTAGAAAGAGACGAAATAAGGTGACCCATATCAAAATTGGTTGCAATAACTGTTCGACAGTAAATTGCATAGAATAATTCTCCCAGTTTTATTCTTAAATACTTGATTACGGATTCTTGATGGCACGTTTGCTGTTACATACTACACTATGATGTAACACCTTTCCAGTATTACAGGCGATTGGAAAATGGAAAGAACTTCCAAGAAATATTTGGCTGGATGGTTTATCAATAGTTGCTAAAAGTGAACATGCAAAAGTTTAACAACAACTTCAAAGATATTTTCAAAAATTAACCTGCTATTCCGACTTACGAAGCAAATAGATCTGGACGATTTAGTCGATAATTTAACTATCCTCATCCTAAAAACAGTTAAAATTGTCATGGCAATCAGAGATGCCATTGCAATGCAAGTCAAGCTAAAAAATATCCAAGATGTTTTTACCATTATCGTTTTAAAGTTGAGCTCAAACAGGTAATTTGCGATTTTACTGATTATTTATCTCAACCAATTGGAAACACGAAAAATAAGTTACGCCGAAATATGGTGCGAAACTTCAATAAATAAAATTCGTCTATATACAGCCCTCTGGAATAAGGACGAGAGATTTTTTTTAAACTTTATATGGGTAGCTAGGCCAAATCGTGCATCGGTTCTCAGAAGTTCAAAACTATGTGACTCACCTAATTTTGTGTAGGTTCATTTAATATTCCACAGTCTATATTCATCACATTCATAAACCGACTTTGCCCTCTACTTCGATGTCAAAGTTACAACTATCTGTTTAGTGGCTTGAGATATAACTTTTAGTCGCTATACCGGGTTAAGCTTAAAATGACGTCCTATTAGCCAGTGTACAGTTCACAGTGCTTTATTTGAATTTGCTTTTCCTTATGCATACCGTAGAGTTTCCCGTTTAATCTCGATTCAAGATGCTATCCAGGATATTTAACAGATTTTTCCCAGCTGATTTCCAAGGATTCCATTGAATACTGCTTTGCCAGATGTTGTGCAAAACGTTCAACTTTTTTTTCATTCAAACACAGCCATCTTCCTTTTATATTCCATATAGGAGACATTCGGACTAGTAGTCTCTTAAATCTTCCAGTAGTTTTCTAAAGTGATTAGTTGTTATCAGATTTAGGACCCAGTCTTCAGTTTTCCCAATTTCAGTTAAGCTATTCCTTTCAAAATTATGAAGTCAATCAAATTAGGTACTTTTTTGATGTATGTATAGGCTAATACGTTGGTTTACGCGATGAGTGATATTCACATCCTATGACAAATCTTTTGCACTTATTTGATTTCTTGCAATGTTATGATGTTTTGTGCAGAATATTGCCCCTAAATTGTATGGCCCCTAATACTGCTGAGTGTAATCTAGCAAAAAAAAATTACAAAATTAAGTGGTAAGCTTTTTTCCCACACTCCAAAAAAAAAACTCATTACCCTTACAATAATATAATTTTACCACAAAATCCAACATAATATTATCGGATCATAATTAACCCACTAAAATAACAAAACAATAAGACAGGCCTAATGACATTTTTCCGTGTTAGATTACCATTATGAAAATATGTTTTTCCATTCCACAAAAAATATTGTGATGCGCCCATACATATCCTCAACATAAAAAGGTGTTACTAATATAAGTGTAATTATTAACATTTTATCATATCACTCAGGTTGATGTCTTGTCAAATTATAACACTAACCACACTATATATATAAATATGAGTGGAAATGGAAAAGTGATATAATCTCTTTGCCACTGTTGCTTCTACAACACTAACAATATAAATTATAAATCGAACTTAAAATATTTCGACACACATCCGACCACGACTAGGTGGATAATATATGAAAATGGGAAAACACTTAACCATATCACGTGTGTCATATAAATTATCATTGTGTATATACACAATAGCAAGGTGTTGTTGGATGTATGCTTTATACCCAAAAAAAAAACTGTTTACAAAATTATAAAACGCAAGAGAGATGATGATTAAAATGCTCGAAGCGTATAGACGTCGCTGGAATAATAAATAAAAACTCGAATATGCCAAAACACCAAAAAATAAATACAAAAATGATTCTGCAACAGATGCGTGCGATATATGCGTACACCGTATATAAATATATTATGTAAAAGTCGTACGCGTATGGTAGAAAAGTGAAAAACAATATCCTTATCATATTAGTGGTGATAAGAAAATTATTTGTGCCATTGATAATAATTTGCCTTGTATACATGATGAACAAAGATTATGTCATCGGTTTTTGTTCACTACTAAATGTCGATTATATTAAAGTAACAATTTACATACCGAGCAATTGGTGAAATAGTTAATTGGTGAAGTGGTTTACTGCGGGTTTTGAATCGAGAGATACCGGGTTCGATTCCCAACGAAGAAAGATTATAAAAGAAATTTTCAACAACGATGACCCCCTGTTAGAGTGCAGCTCAATATGCCGATGAATATTTGAAGCGATATTGGCGTAAAAAAGCACGTTAAATCAACCACAAAAGAGTTGGGAGAGCTTCGGCTGCAATGGGATAAATTTTGCATATATTTGTAATTGTTCTTTATTATAGATCAAATTTTCCAATCTGTAACCAAAAGTTTTATTAAAGCTGTAAAAGCAATCGATTGGCATGAAGTTCACACACATTCCAGCTAAACACATGGGGTATATGGAGATGTACAATTTGTTCAGACAAGTACCTTTTCACTTAAGTTAAAATTTAAGTTTAAAAGTAATATAAAGCTTTTATTGTAAAGTTTTTAAAAGTAAAACATCAAATCGAGCTTTGGTCGCGCCGACCAAAACCAAGCTGTCAATCCCAAGGTTAGAGTTATGTGGCGCCTTACTCTTAACTTAACTAATCCAACAAGTCTATAAGGTACCAGAAGTAAACATAAGCATTGTGGTCTGACTCAACCATCACTTTCCTTTCTTAGATCATCGCAACATCATCAATATAGGAGGTTGGTTAAATAATTCGCAGTCATCTTACGGAGAACAACATCCCATGATTCTACCAAACACGGGTCTACTCACTAAAATGATACTGAATTGGGGCCATCGAGAAACATTTCACGGCGGCAATGCGTAAATATAGACATTCACCCGCAAACACTTTTGGATCATAAAAGAGGTATACAAGCAGTAAAACAGCACAATCGTCATTGTGTACGATGCCATCGCTTTAGTACTAGAAGGTCGCAACCACTGATGGGAGACCTTCCGACACCTCGAGTTACTACATCAAGGCCTTTTACCCATACGGGAGGCGAGTACACGGGACCTATAGATATTCGGATGAGCAAAGGTCGTGGAGCAAAATCGTATAAGGGCTACATCTATATTTTCATTTGCCTTACCACTAAGGCAATTCACATCGAAGTGGCATCCGATTTGTCAACTGAGGGCTTCATAAGCGCATTCCGTAGATTCACATCCCGACGAGGAAATATCGCCCATATGTATAGTGATAACGGCACCAATTTTGTAGGGGCTAATAAAACATTACAACCAATAAATTTCATCCCACCGTCTGCTCCGCACTTTGGCGGATTATGGGAAGCAGGCGTAAAAACCATAAAAACTCATTTAGAAAAATGTATAGGCGAGACCAAACTAACCTTCGAGGAGATGACAACTCTACTCTCCCAGATTGAAGCCTGCCTCAACTCTAGACCACTCTGCCCACTAACAGAGGATCCTAAATCATTAGCGGTATTGACCCCGGGGCACTTATTAATCGGGGATGCAGTAAACGCTCCACCAGATAAGGAACCTCTTGGGCTAAAATCATCACTCATATCACGATGGAAACTGGTGCAAAACATACGAGTACAGTTTTGGCAAAAAAGGATGTCAGATTATTTACACCGGCTACCACATCGTCCGAAATGGCATCAAGAGACCTCTAACCTCACACCTGATATTGTTCTACTCCGAGGATATTGTTCTACTCCGAGATGAATTACAAATACCAGCAAGATAAAAGTTAGGCCAGATTAAAGCCATTCACCCAGGAAACGATGGAGTGATTCGCTTAGTAACCATGAAAACCGCCGGCAATCCTAATATCAAGAGACTTATCACCAAAGTATCAAGGCTTCCTTTACAAAAACCTATTATCGATTAAGAGGAGGTTGAATCCAACATACCTCCACCACGAAGGCAACTTCCTAGTCGCAATGCAAGGTAGCCTAGGAACTCATAATCTACCATTTACCGACTACTTCATCATACATGTATGCTCCTATGCATAATGAGTCTCGCATCCAGTAAGCTAATACCAAGCCAAATAGATTTCGCGCCAGCAACCATAACTACATGGAACAACTCAGGAATGTACTTCGACGAAGTCAGCAAAGTAAAACTACTAGCCACCCCTTGGAAGCTGATAGTTCGGTACACAATGTCCAGCTATTGGCAAGAGATGCAGGACGTTGAAAGAGGACTTACTTTACTCGAGCAGACCTGCAGGAATGTCGTACTTATAAAATGCGATCTCATACTACAACAACTACACTGGCAGTTTACGAATATCAAACATGTCAATGAATTCCTAAAGCAGAATAGCTTTAACCATCGGCGGCTAAAACGAGGAGTAGGTGACTCGATCGGTCACATCTTAGGAGACATATTCGGAATATTATCACAACGAGAAGCCGAACAATATGAAAGCCTATTCGAGCTACTACAATTAAATGAGGAACATAATTTACAGCTGTTGCGGAATCAAATCTCAATCCTCGACAACACGCTAAAATTATTCAAGCATAGTAACAACAAAACAACTCTACATTTACAACAGTTAATGGAAGCCCAACGGCAGTTCGAAATGGAGCTGACGCAGTTAAAGGAGTATCAAACCTATCAAGATAAAGCATTAGGTGTGCTACTTCTCGCTACAAGTAGGACTTTCCAGCAAACACTTCGAGGACTCCCACAAAGAACTGGCTGACGTACTCCTCGGGGCTCAGCATCACATAATTCACCCTTCAGTATTATCACCAGTGCAACTAGAAAACAAGTACGTGCCAAAAGCGTCTGTTATTCCAGGACATGGACAGCTTGAACTACAGAATCTCTACCGGCTGATGACGGTAAAAACTCGTATAACCAACTCCATAGCGATCGAACTGCAATCATAGCGATCGAACTGCCTTTAGTGTAAGCATGGAACTACCAACTATATGAAGCATTATCCGTGCCAATTATTATCAACAACTCGCAACTAACCATTCATCCATCAACCCAATACATACTGTTCGATCGGTATCGGGAACGCTTCGCACCAATCACGTCTACCGAACGAGCAACATGCAAGAAGATAATTGAAAATCTTGTATTATGTGACTTCCCGTCGCTATATACTCGCCATGGCAAACACGCACAATGTGAAATCTCCATGTTTTTAAACATTCCGGTTCAACATGAGAGCTGTCATATAACGGTAGCACCACCGCAGAATTACTTCATCAAACTACACGCACCAAATCAATGGGTCTTCGGAGTTGACAGGACACTAACAGTCGACTTCACTAAAACTCTCGAATACTACAGCGTTCTACAATTTTCACTTGGATGCATTCTTCGTAACAACGATCTACACTGATTTGCAGTTAGCACCAAGACCACCAGTCGAGATGGATCCTTTATTCCAGCCTTTAATATCTCATCCTACAACGTGGAATCAACGTCTCATGTAGCGCAACACTTTATTTTCACTACTCCAGACACCACTCAATTGGAAAAGGACATCAACTCATTACAAATAGAGGAATCCAGAGCACTAACTCCTCATCACATCCATCATTATGTTGTGTCACACATCATCTTATGGACGCTTATTGGTGCTGCAATCTTCCTGACAATAAGGCACCTATGCAGAACACGTCCCTATGCTGCTCACTCAGCCACTCGAGGAGAATCTCGGCAAATGGTGCATCCAGTTATAAACGAAAGTCGAGTGTGATTACAGGTGGCAAATTCACAATCCATACACTAACATCCGAGCGAGACACAAAATATCAATATGGTCCCGGGAGCATGTTTACTTATATCTGGAAACAATACAATTTTAATTAATCATCATTGAAGATGCACCGTAAACAAAATATATTTTACAAATGCGGAAATATCATTTATTACTATCTTGAAACGTTAGTCTTTAAGTAAATCGTTTACTGCTACATAAGCATTTTACTATATAACATAGAATAAAATATACAGTCAACCTTTTATTTAGTAGACCTTTTATTTTCACTGTCACGTTCAAATCAATATACTTTGACTCCACCAGTGGTAATCTCAGTATATTTACTTTAAAACGTTATGACATATAAATTGTTAAATTTATCATTAAACTTATTTAAAACCTGTTAAAGCATTTATGACTTAAAACAACTAGTTTAAAAAGTAAGCTTTTAAACAAACTTTTCTTAATCCCTAATCCAGATGAGTGAGTTACCATCTCAATTCCAGTTAAACTTTGGCATTCTACTTTACATCGTTGCCAGCTAAATTGGCAAAGTACCACTACAGATTCGATTTTGAATACCACTACGCCTTGCATAGCTCAAGCAATCATAAACTAGTAAAAAGATGTTTCAAATAAAAATAACTGAGTTTCAGCTCTTTAACTTTTCAAATTTACTTATTTCCAAAGTATTTTCAAACTAAATTCCTAATATTTTAGGGTCTAATTTCTTCCAATATTTGCAAAATGTTGCAAGTGTTTCAACATTTGCAAGTTTATATTGAATCTAGCTGTTTATTCATCCTTTACAAGCGTGAAAAGAGAGCTTTTATTATAAACAGTTCTAACCTACAAATTGGGGGCTTATAATAAACTTAATTCTTTTCAATTTTGACTTTTTTGTGTTTATTCTTCCCAATATTTTTAAAAAATTTCAATTTTACCATCAGACAAAAATAATTTACATTTAGCAAAATAATCCTTGCAAAATAAAAAACTGCTAAAGTCCGTTCATTGTTGACTACAAAAATAGTTAAAACATCATCAACAATCCAAATCATGTCTGGTTAATTAAAATCTCCAGCAATGTTTAGTTGTTCATTTATATGCAGGTATGGAAGCATCGCAGGATAATGCTCAGGTGGTGTATATACTACAAAATGACAATCAATCCATGATTATTTTCACAATTAAAATGAGGTCGTAATAAAAAAGATTTGACTGCAGTTTAAATGTTTAAATTGCACAAGGGAAAACGGGACTGTTTATTCACCAAATCAACATTAAAACTTCAGCAAGTCATTTAAAAAAAAAGGATGTTTTCATTTGAACTCAAAATAACTATGACACTTTGAAAGTTGTTGGGTTAAAAACAGTCAAAGAAATTATGTATATTCTTTCTTTGGACATAACTTTCCAAAGTAATATTTCTTTCAAGCGACTGTTACTTCAATATACTGACTGTCGATAAAGTAGCCTCTATACCTTTGATTGTAACGACCTCCTTAAATAATTTTTAAAGGTTATAGTGGCTCTTTATTCGATTCTAATTATACCGAGACCAAAGGTGCCGTTCATTAAAATCAAAGGACCTCGAATAGCTGTCTAGACCCAGAAGATAATTAGATTAGTTGAAGAAGCGCCTATTACAAACGAATTTTCTCGAACTTTTTCAAACATAGTTTTCGTGGTTGCATTTGTCGACATATTTCACAGTAATCAATAAAATTGGTAAGACTTTATTGGTAATACCTTGTGAAGGCACTCTAAAACAGCTCTCTAAAACAGAAATTTTGGGGACTTCAATAACTTTTGCTAATTGCGATACATCTTTCTCTTTATTAATTGCGATACATCTTTCTCTTTTCAGTTAGGCCAACGTTAGGTCAACGTTTCATAACAATTTTAATCCTTAAAGTTCTGTATCAACTTATGAATTAAGCAAATCTCTCCGAAACGTTTCCGTAATATGAAATCATTTGTCTTTTAATTGTTTCCATTGAGTTGTGGCCACTTATAATTATTACAAATTTTCCCTAAACCTGAGTGTTGGTGTAGAAGTAAATGCGTTTTCAGCTCCTTAAAACTCATATTTTCGCCTTCTGTTATACTCATGGTTCATAACACCTGGTAAATTGTTGATAAATTTTAAAAAAATCGCCATGCCCAACAGCCGTTGTGGTTTTGTTTATTGGAATTGTCAGTTATTGGTACAATTTCTGTACATGTTGGTGCCTCAGAAATTTTACTTTTTTCACTTTAAATAATACGGAGCGATTACAATTTTTAATCCATTCAAATTTTCAAGTCTAATGATCAAAAAATTTTAGTAGGCTAAAAATCAATGACATTACAGGCCAAAGTTGACAATTCTCTGAGATCTTTTACAAGATCTTTCAGACCATACTTTTACAATTGGTGATCGATGTAGAAACTCAGCCCAAAACGGTTTTACACACAATTGTGTAAACACGGCGTTGTGATCAGCGGCGGGAATCGAACTCACGTTGGGTTTAACCTAACATCTTAATCATCACTCTACTACCGGTTACCGATTTGGTAGACCAAAGCTAATTTAAATGGTGATCTATTGTAAGAGTAACTCTTTTGTAATTTTATTTCACCTTTTTGCCTTTATAAATTAAAAACAGTTTTAACTTTGAAAAGTTTATCCTTTTTCTTCATCTGAATCAGATTCACATTTACTGTAATTTTACAAATTTCCCGTAATTTTACATTTTGTGACAGTGAGCTGGAATTTTACATTTTGTGACAGTGTTTCTGCTATATCGAATACTACATCTTTTGGAATAAAGTTTTCAAATATCTCGAATTGAAATTTCTTCAGTAAAACAGTAAGCGATGATTATTACTCTTTTGTTTGAATTTTGAAAAAAAAAAATTCAATATTTTCCGCCGTTTTAAGAAATTCTCTAGTGGCGTGTCAGTGTTGTCAATCAAAAATTTTAAATAAATTAAGAAAATTACGTTTATTATAGCACAATTCTCAGGTGAGGTGCACACTGATATCCATTTTGATTACAGATTTTTACAATATTAATGCGTCATAAGATCGCTATGAATATCAACGCAGATTACCAACGCGTCGTGTTCCTAACGCAAGGGTAAAAGATTGGAGTTATGTAATTGGTTGCTTAAAAGAAATTATGAATGAGTCTCAAAAGATGGCATAACAAACCTTCTCCATCTACACACGTGAGATAATGTTTTTATTATAAATAGATTCTTGCACATATACCATTATATTGATGCTCCTATAATCAATAATGTATATATGTTAAGAATTCGTTAAAGGAAAAATTACCAAATAATTAGATTGGAAAAAATGGTCCAATTTGGAATGAAAGATCGCCCGATCCAACTTTATTAGATTTGTATGTAAGGAGAACTATGAATATTTTTGAAGGCGCTTGTATATTCCAAATAAATTGAAACAAAAAAAGAACTAGCTAAGAATTAAAGTAACCAAAGTCATACTTAACAATAGAGTATTCTAAAGTCTTAACTCAAACTTTGAGACTCTCGAGTCAAACGTAGTAAAAGGAAAATGTAGCGAATAACAAGGCAAAAAACAGTAAGTAAAAAAATTATTACGTTTCTATTTAGAAAACTCCTTGTATCTCAAAGGATATCAAAAATTGGCATATCTCATCAACCATTTGTTTCTTCGAATGAACCAAGAAATTATTGCTTACTGGATTAGCATTCCAAACCCGAACACCTTGTTCTATGTAGTTTAATGTAGCAAAGATATGCACCTAATTACTTATATGTACTTGCGATTATTGACTGAAAAACCACTAGAGAAACGCAGCTTATAATTTTGACAGTGAATTGCACCGTGTCAATTTTTTAACAGACATAGAATTAAATCAAAACTGTACTCCGTAGTATTAATGTGAAATAAAAATGTTTAATTTTTGCTATGGAACCACGACATTATGCCTCACGTACAAACCGTGAAGTGTCTGTATCATGTTCGAAATGTATTAATTTTTTTTTGTTCATAAACATCACGTTTCAATATGCCATCAACATCATTATTGATGTAACGGATAGAAAAAAAAATAAAAATACTATACATAATTTACATCTAATTAAATTTTATGTTATCAATGTTTTATCATGGAATATGTATTATGGAAAATATGTTATAATTTTCAATTTCCCCTGGTAAATATATATCCAGATATAACTTTAACATCATTATTAATTAATTAATAAATCAAGGTAAACAACAACAACAGTTCCAACAACAAAAATTAGGACACAAAATCTATATACATACATACTCGTACCAACATCATTTTGTAAATGTATATATAGGGAAAATAAATTAGAAGAATAAAAGTTTTTCTTACTGTATCCTGCCTTGATGTACTCGATGGTGGTTGGTGACGGTGCCGACGATGGTGATGGTGGTACCAATCCAATATTTCATTTCTAACTTAATAGAAAATTTATATCACATTTATCATGTTGTGAATGACATCACATCTATATATATACATACAAACATACATAAAGAAAACGTATCGAGGAAAACTCGAAAGGGAAAACTTTTGTTTATTTATCAAAATATTTTCTCTGTTTTGTCTTTGTGTATGTGTGTGCGTCTCATCTGGATGTATACACAAAACCTGCCTACAGTTCCATTTGGAGCTGATTGTAGTACATTAGTACCCTTGTATGTATTATATATATATATATATATATATATATATATATATATATATATATATATATATATATATATATATATATATATATATATATATATATATAATATGATTTATCTACATTTTCAAGTTTTGTGTATGTTTGATTTGGTTTGGTTCGATTCCATTTACAATTCGATTGGGAAAATTTTTTTTTTTTTTGTTTTTTTACATATATATACGACTTTTATAAGGAGCTTTTTTGGGGGGAAAATATTGGGAGTCACAGGGAGTTTGCACACACATAATTAATTGATTTTGTCATATTAAAAACGATTTTCCATACACATAATATAGAGTATATATGGATACAATTTTATTGATGTTTTTCCTTTGGTCTATTTCCCGATTTGATTTGATCTCCATGGAGAGAGATATATATAAATGTATGTATGTATGTATATTTATAAATTTGATGGGAAAAATAGATATAAAATGTATTCTATATTATGCCCTACAAACATTTTTTATGTCTGTACATAAATCCATATAAATTTGAATTGGATTGATTTTAATATAATTAGTCGAATTATTGGAATGGAAAATTTGAGTGTTTTTTGTTTTAGGAAAAATTTTTTTGGGTTTGGATTCTATGTAGATCAACAAACAATCCATATGGAAATTTTTTATTCGTAACCTTTTTTTGTTGAATATTTGGATTGAGGTTTTTAAAAGAGCACATATATGAGGTCTTAATGGTTACCTTAAGGATTATTTTGTTTAACGGCTGAATGGTTTTTCTGGCTGGTTATTTCTATAACCTTGTATCTGGTAAGTACCTTTAACAACCTTTGAGGTTCAAAATTTACAAGGTATTTGTTTTTTAGATTTTAATAGTAATCGTAAAAAATCAAAACTCAAATATTATCGAGATTCGTGCTTACCGCGACAATATTCAACTGCCAATTTTATTAGCAAATATCTATTTTTCCATTTCCCGGTAGCCAATCAATAACTACAGTGTACCACCATTCAACTGTAATCTGCAGCAAAAAATAAATCTCTAACAACAAAATCTATTAATGGAATAATTTCTCCAAGCCGTAGACGGTAAAAAATTAAATGAATTTTCACCGGTAAATTATAAATAACTCATCCATAATATAATAACATAAAAATATAATAATATAAATTTGACAAGCCGTATGCTGTAATAAATTGTATTAGTTTTTGCCTGAAATTTACAATTAAGTAATTTATTACCCCAGTAAAAATATAAAATTAACAAAATTGTAATACAAATTAGATTTTTTTTAAAATTAATTAAACATCAATTGAATTAACCGTTTTATGAGCAATACGTCATGTAATCACCGAAAATCTAATTTATATACATTTTATTTGACACAAAACTTTAAAATTATTATAAATTAGATTTTTCAAAAATTAATTTAGTATTACAAATCAATCGAATTTCATGTCCAATCGTCATGTAATCGAACGAAAATCTAATTTATATACACTTTACTTGACTTAAAACTTTTAAATTAATACAAATTAGATTCTAAAAAAATTATGTTAAGTACAATATCAGAATCTGCTTAGCAGAAGCATTATGGAAGCAAAACCCCCGTTCTGATGATGCTTTATGGGGATTTTAGCAGTTTAACAGTTATTTCATTTGTTTTCAGTGTTCAATAATTTTTATTTTAATTGTAAAATAATCAATTGAATTGTAATGTATATCAATTACATTTTCTTGTAATTACAATGACGTATTTTGACCTACTGACATGTTTATTGGCATCCTGACGTACAATTTTAATATCTGTATCTAAAATACGTAAGGATGTATTTAAATAATACTTTTCTCTCCCTTATCTATTTTTTATGTACAGCTGCTGTAGGAATAAGCCCAGCGATATCCGAGAGAAGAATTTAGAGATTGATCCTACAGTTCAATCAATCAATCACATTTAAATCATGATCACCTTCGATCAGTTTTACTCTTAGCTTAATTTTTTTATAATTTATGAACATGTCAAATCATATTAGTACCAATAATATCCAACTTCACATAAACTACTGTCTTCATCAACCTTAATAAACTCTCATCCACAACATAAAACGCTATAAAAAAATGTATATGTATATATCTCCATTGCTTACAAAATAAAAAACTGCATCCCGAACAAAAAATGTTATGCAAATTTTCCAGATACAATTTGCCTAACCAACGATTTTTTTATTTTTTATTTTTGTGTTGCTTCCGAATCAAAAAAAAAAAACTTTTTCGTTTCACTTCAACATTTTGCATAATAGATGAATGACTGTGTTATGTTTTATGCTCCCGCCCGTAAATAGAAAGCAAAAAAAAATGTTGTACCAAAATCGGGAAAATGATGAAAAAACAGAATAACACCAAGATAGAAAATTGTGCATAATTTTTTGTTTTTTATATTATTAATATTTTGCCAAAAACATTTCTTAACTTTTACATCATTTTCGTCTTGTTGTTAGAATAACACCAAGATAGAAAATTGTGTATAATTTTTTGTTTTTTATATTATTAATATTTTGCCAAAAACATTTCTTAACTTTTACATCATTTTCGTCTTGTTGTTGTTGTTATGTTTTTCGTGATAACAGCATCAAGTATATAAAGATAGAAAAAAATAAAATTTGCAGCTTAAAATTTTTTTTTTGTTTTTTGTTTGATTCAATTCTTGTACTTTATATTTTTGTACTTCTTGTTCCATTTTTTCATTTTCCTCTCGCGTACACATTAAGAAACAAAAACAAAAAAAAACAAAAAAATCAACACAACAAAAAAAAAAGTTTCAATTAAATTAATTTACAAACAAAATAAAAACAAAAAAAAATTGAATCTCGTTAAAGCAGAACAAGTAACTTTAAGGAATGAAAGCTTTAAGTTTATTTTGTTTTTTACATGCAGATTAAATGGAAATCGACGTGTGAGAAAGTTTGATGTTTGTTGAAAGTACATAATTCAGATTGTGATGTATTATTGCCATTGTGCTTTGTGTTTTTCATTTTGGTCCAAGATCAAACAAAATACAAGTTTAAATGATATGATTTTCTTTTCCATTTTTTTTTATGTTTTATATGTTGAAGATTAGTGTATAAAGAGGATGGAGAGAGATTCATAAAATTAAAGTATATAAATGTAGCATTTTTTGTGTTGCGTACTTTATCGTGATTTATTTACAAAATTTTTATGAAAGTTTAGGGTGCGCACTGTAATGTGTTATATATAAAGAGCGTGGATATAGGAATTTGGCACTTAAAGAAAATAACAAAAAGATTAACAAAAAATTCTTCTCAAGTTTCTATCGTTTTAGATTAATTATGTTTTATAGGAGGCGCCCTATAGGTGTTATGCCACGTGCCTTACTAATGTTTTTTGAGTTGGGTACACAAAGATGTTTGTTTAATTAATCCGCTTGTTTATGTTTCTTGTTTTGGCTATCTTCGATGGTCTTTAAAATTAAAATCTGAACCGTACATAGCTGTATAAGATATCCAAGCAAATATTTGCTTTGATGATGGTACATTTTAAAAGCGTTGCTGGAGTTAGGGGGCACTTACACATCTTGTTAATATTATATATATATATATATATATATATATATATATATATATATATATATATATATATATATATATATATTTATTTATTTATTTATTTATTTATTTATACTATACTTCACCTATAGTTAAGATAGTGATCATAAAAGCTGTACTGCAGTGCAAAATATAATCCTGTAAAAATCACATTTAGGACATGTTCGACAGTGTGGTTTAGACTAAAGAAATCTAATCATACAAAATACTACAATATTGATTAATTTCTGTGAGCATACCTACTGCGGCAAAGGCTAAGTTGAGATACTTAACCCAATTAGCATTAGATTTAATTAGACTTAATATAAACCCGCCAGTTATTATTCGGATTTATGCGAGGATTGCTCTGATGTTCATGATAATATTATGATATATTAAATGCTGTCATTATTAAAATTAATAGAGATCCAAAGGCTGACTGAAAAAAAATCCAGGTAAACTTTTGCATAATTTATGTACTGTAAAAATTAAAATGCATTTTCTATAATCATAATAATACGATACGAGAAAACATACAACAAAAACTATCGTAATTAAAATATATTTTCTCTATTTCCCTGAACTATTTAATTTGACTGTGACTTCCCACAGGAATGCGGTACATTTTTCATTACATTCATATAAATTGTAGCAACAACAAGAGTGATTTATGTATCACCCAAAAACGATATATGAAAAAAAAACTCTTCCATTCATTTAAAAAAAAGTGTAGCACCATTTCCAATTTATTTCAATTATAAATAGGAAAACATTACATAAAATTGTATAAATTTTCCATTACCATAAACGAACCAGTAACAACACTCCTTTTCACTGTACATTATGTTTATATGCTAGATTTTTATATTTGAATATCATAAATATTCTAGTTTTAACCCTTTTTGACTTAATTACACGAAATAAAATTATACAACAGTTTTATATGTTACACTGTGATATCAGATTGGTAAATCATTACGGTTTTGTATGTGTATACAAACAGGAATCCTTCGCATTGCACGGTTTTTCTTTCAAAACACTATTTTACAGTTTATGTTTTGTTATGCTTCAATTATGTACTATGTGGAAAATAATTGGGCCTATGAGGTTTCACTCCAATTGCAAAAGCAAATACAAATACAAATACAAATACAAATACAAATACAAATACAAATACAAATACAAATACAAATACAAATACAAATACAAATACAAATACAAATACAAATACAAATACAAATACAAATACAAATACAAATACAAATACAAATACAAATACAAATACAAATACAAATACAAATACAAATACAAATACAAATACAAATACAAATACAAATACAAATACAAATACAAATACAAATACAAATACAAATACAAATACAAATACAAATACAAATACAAATACAAATACAAATACAAATACAAATACAAATACAAATACAAATACAAATACAAATACAAATACAAATACAAATACAAATACAAATACAAATACAAATACAAATACAAATACAAATACAAATACAAATACAAATACAAATACAAATACAAATACAAATACAAATACAAATACAAATACAAATACAAATACAAATACAAATACAAATACAAATACAAATACAAATACAAATACAAATACAAATACAAATACAAATACAAATACAAATACAAATACAAATACAAATACAAATACAAATACAAATACAAATACAAATACAAATACAAATACAAATACAAATACAAATACAAATACAAATACAAATACAAATACAAATACAAATACAAATACAAATACAAATACAAATACAAATACAAATACAAATACAAATACAAATACAAATACAAATACAAATACAAATACAAATACAAATACAAATACAAATACAAATACAAATACAAATACAAATACAAATACAAATACAAATACAAATACAAATACAAATACAAATACAAATACAAATATAAATATAAATATAAATACAAATACAAATACAAATACAATATTTGGTTTTGATTTTCGTGACTCTATCACTTCTATAGTTCAATACTACCAAATATGAACTGACAAAATAAATGTTTCTCAAAATGGTGACCAAAACACATCTAAAAAATCTGAAATTAAAAATCCGCGAAAAGTGAAACGAAATCACGCAATGCAAGGGAATCCTGTACTTTTATCATAAACTCATTTACATAAAACTTATCTATAAAATATAACATAATTAAAATGGTCATCGCATGTTTATCTATAATTAAAAGACTCAGACGAAATAGTTCAAAAAAGGATCGCAATATTACCCCGGCCAACCATCAAAATGATTCACTCAACCAACAATATTAGTAAGATATGCGGTAATTACGGGCAACAACAAAATTTAATAAATTCGAAAATCTATTCGACATAAAAACATCCTATTTAGATAACATTATCAGAATTAAAATATCACCCCCTCATACGAGTCGTGTGCATAATGGCAGAAGAAAAATCATCTTAAAACTTATTTTCTTGAATTTTCCCATTTTTTTTACATTTTCATTTTTAAATTGTTATCTCCTATTAAATTATACAAGGGTGTAGCTTTAATAACTATAAATAAGGGATTTCTTGTTTTGTATATTTTATCAATGCGGGGTGAGATAAAACAAATCGATGATACATATCCTTGCGATGCATTCCGCCATTAAATTCGTTCGAGGGCTATGCGGATGCAATTGATTGTAAAAATCTAAACTATTAAGCGAAAGATACGACGATACGAGATTTAATTTCGATCCAAGAACATAAATATTTTAAGTACTTTCGTTAGGGTATGTATATGGTGTGGTGGTGGTTATGTATCTAACAAGAGATAAAATAAATTAGGAAATTGTATTAGATAATTTATAGGAGTTGCACACACACACACAAACATACAAACAAAATGATGACAAATTTTTTTGTAGATTTGGTAATTTAGATAAAAGCTTTTATATTTTTTTTATGTTTTGAACTCCAAACTTTTTAAATTTTACGGTTTTTATATTCGAACGTTGTTGTTGATTTTCATCGCACACATACACATCTCGTTGTGTATATAGACAAATGAAAATTTTTCAAATTTATTCGATCAATCGTTTATACTGCAAATTGATTAATCGAGTTACGGTTCAGAAAGAAGGGGCTCTCGAAATATTTCTTCTATGTATGTTATGTATACACGACATAGTCGATGGATTGTTTGAAGTGGTTTGATATGATTGTCCTTTTTGAGCAGGAAATCAATTTAATATTTACTTAAGGTGATTGAATTGTTTATACGGTGATTGATATGGGAAAACAATGGGAAATTTACGAATGAAAGAGTATCTTCTTAGCAGGACAAATTGTAAAAATTAACGGTAGTTTACTTAGAATCCAAATTCACTGACGAGTACAGAATTTTAAAATAATAAAGGGGCGACAATGTTTGGGATGTCAATATAATCTTTTGAAAGATGTGGGTATATCAGCATTAATGCTTAACATATGTAACGATATATATGCTTCAATAAAAACAATTAAATCAAATAATAAATCACTAATGGTTTAAGGTGTATGCCGGCACCGTATTTGATAATTTGCGATAATTAAGTGATATAATCTAGAAGTATACGTTATGTAAAGCATCAAACATTACAATTCAATTGAATTAACCGTTTTATGACCAATATGTCAAGTAATCGCCGAAAATCTAATTTATACACACTTTATTTGACACCAAACTTTAATATTAATATAAATTAAACCTTTAAACCATAAAAATCTAACAACGCCGTTATAGACATATACTTACTGAATGATCGGTAACATCTTAGTAAACATATGGTATATTACCATAAAAATAATTGTCCAACCAATTACAAATAAAAGCTCTTATAAACGTATACTAAGACTGTGTCCGAACCCCACGATAAATATTTGTGAATAAAAAGATTGACATTTATTTAAAAAATATTCCCCTACATTCCCAATTTTTTATTACGCTGTCCGAAAAGTATAATAATTAATTGAAATATTTCCCCACCTTACATGCTTTTTAATTCACATTTTGTGAGGAATAAAAACTATGAAGGAAATCTACATTTAATTGTGTGCATTGTTTATTAAAATTGTCATAGCAACGAAAAAGTTCAAATTTTTCTTATATGGTTTTTGAATGGTACTAAAACAAAACCAAGTAGTTAATTTTACATGTTCTATTGTATATATCCGAGTGTGCTATGCAATGACTTTGCCTTTTATTATAGAAAGTTTGGTTGCCAAAAATCATCAAAGCAACTGACCTTGATAGTTTGAGTGTCTTCGTTTTTATCAAATAAATGCCAAAAATTTGAATACACAAATATTTCTAAGGTTACTAAAATTTAAAAATATTGTTGATTTAATAGAAAACTTGTCACTAAATTTTATTTAAATGCAACTTTTTTACTTTACTAGAGTCCTAATTTTCACCTGCAACTTGCAACAAGATAAAATATTTAACTGAATTGACTTCTAGCATACTTGGATTCTTTAAAAGTACTGTTTTGGAACTACATTATACATTTTGAATTTTGATTAAATTTGCAGTCTGGTAACCTTTTTGTAAAGTTTTTTTTATTAAAGGCTTTATTCTATTGCTTAACAGCCAAATATAACTCCATAAAATACCTATTAATAATAACAAGTTTATTGTTGAAAATACTTAGACTCAAAACCTTAGTGATTCTGGTAATCGATATTTTTAAGCCCCTAGACAAAAGTCTAATTCGTTTTTCGTTAAAGGACTAAAGCACATCAATTTTTTTAGGCGCACCATGTATGTTGTGAAAAAATTTGGTGTGCTTCAGCCCCGGAAAATAAAACCAACAAATTTTTGACTAAACTTTACCAATTAACATGTTGCCTGTTTTCGGAGCAAATTAATCATGCTAATGCTTACTTAGCCTTAGATATTTTCCAAGAATTCAGTTTGTGATTCGATTAAAATTCTTGAATTACTCACTAGACCGTCGTGCAAAGTTAAATAACGCTATACATACATACGTCTAGCAGCATAAGAGAAAATACTGAAAAACATATATCCACAAACATGGAAAGCTTTTTTCTCGTCTGGAAATATCTATATATCCATTTTTTGTTCATGATTGTTATATAATCAAATAGGTGATGCTCATTCTAACAGAAATTTTAGATTTCGATTTGTTCTTGTTGTGTTTACTTATACTATCTATATCCTGGTACTACCATAAATATTTAGAGAGAAAATAAATCTCGACCAAATTTTAACATTTTTTTTTTGTTTGCCATAGACTTTGAAATTGGCCAATTTTTCTATCTTCTAATTATATTTGCCTCCGTAACAAAGATAGTCTATGCATTTTGTACCCAACACAAGATATCTTTATTTGATTTATTTATTTACTTACGAAAGCTCGTCTATGATCACTTTGCTGTAACGATATAAAAAAAACTGATGATGAATGTTATTTTAAATATATACACAGTCACACACACACACATCGTATACATTTACACATTACCAACAAAAGCTCCTAGTATCACAAATAAAACCAACTTTGAATGTTTATTTTGTATTTTTGTCGAGATAAGACTTTTAAAACGAACGAAACAAAATAATTTTTTCTAATCAAAAAGTTTACAATTTTAATTAAAAAAATGTGAGTGTGAGTGTGTGTAATATACATACGTGTAATTTCAACATTCATATGTGTGGAGATGAAATAATTAAATTTTTTTAACAAGAAACAAATTGAATTTGAATTTTAGAATTAAAATAAAATTAAATTAGAAAATTTGTTGCGATATTATATGAAGATGTATTTACATATATTTATTTAGACGGATCTTTGCCGAGGGTGGCACAAAAAAATATAGGCTCTAAATACATATACGTATTTATAAAAATGACATATACACTAATCGCAAACAAAGATGATTAGGTACTTAATTTATTTTTTATATATTTATTACAATTTATATTTCTTAATTAAAGATTAAATTTGTAAGTATAAGCATACATGATAGGGTGGATGGCATTACATTTATAAATTTAAAGATGTTTTCAATATGGGTTAAGGGATTATGTGTATTAAAATGTTACTTTCCTGGCTTAAATTAGCATAAAATAAATTATGATACATATATCTTATAATATTAACCCTTTCGGGAGGAAAGTAATGTAAATTGTAAATGTAAAAAACATACAAAGCAAATTTAGGGGTTTGTTGTCAAACCATGGTTTTTTGGAAGTTTTTTGGAAGAGCATTTATCTACGGTAAAGTTATTGCTGCACAAATATACTTGCTATGCGTACAATTAAATGTGCTAACTTATAATAATTTTGAGCAGGACCAGAATCACCTGAAAATGCGTCTTTCGATTTTGTAAAGGTATACAATTGCCTACAAATTATTTGATGAGCTGGAGCAAAAGAACGGAGAAATTAGCAAGAAGAGCATAGAACATCTTAATGCAAACCAACAGCACCATTAGGAATTATTACAAAATCGAATGTATATATCCATTAATTCTAAATCCATACCAGCTTTAGGAACAGATGAATCAAATCAAGCCTTACTTAAAATTAAATCTAACCGTCATGACTTTTCTAATGATTATTTCCCCAAAAACATGAGTGCGAAATAAAAAAGAAGTATACTGTGCCAGAAACTTGGAGCTATAGGATTATCAAAAATGGTTCATCTTTGAGGCAGCAAAATTAAGCTTCTAATGATTTATTTTGTAGATGGGTTTCATTACAGCCTTTCGCTAGGATAGTTTTAGAATAGGTTCATGAATAGTTTAACCTTAATCCTTAAACTTAAAACCTTAAACCTTAAACCTTAAACCTTACACCTAAAACCTTAAACCTTAAACCTTAACCGTTAAACCTTAAACTTTAAACCTTAAACCTTAAACCTTAAACCTTAAACCTTAAACCTTAAACCTTAAACCTTAAACCTTAAACCTTAAACCTTAAACCTCAAACCTTAAACGATTATATGAATAAAAGTTTAAAATGTAAAATCTAAAATCTAAAATCTAAAATCTAAAATCTAAAATCTAAAATCTAAAATCTAAAATCTAAAATCTAAAATCTAAAATCTAAAATCTAAAATCTAAAATCTAAAATCTAAAATCTAAAATCTAAAATCTAAAATCTAAAATCTAAAATCTAAAATCTAAAATCTAAAATCTAAAATCTAAAATCTAAAATCTAAAATCTAAAATCTAAAATCTAAAATCTAAAATCTAAAATCTAAAATCTAAAATCTAAAATCTAAAATCTAAAATCTAAAATCTAAAATCTAAAATCTAAAATCTAAAATCTAAAATCTAAAATCTAAAATCTAAAATCTAAAATCTAAAATCTAAAATCTAAAATCTAAAATCTAAAATCTAAAATCTAAAATCTAAAATCTAAAATCTAAAATCTAAAATCTAAAATCTAAAATCTAAAATCTAAAATCTAAAATCTAAAATCTAAAATCTAAAATCTAAAATCTAAAATCTAAAATCTAAAATCTAAAATCTAAAATCTAAAATCTAAAATCTAAAATCTAAAATCTAAAATCTAAAATCTAAAATCTAAAATCTAAAATCTAAAATCTAAAATCTAAAATCTAAAATCTAAAATCTAAAATCTAAAATCTAAAATCTAAAATCTAAAATCTAAAATCTAAAATCTAAAATCTAAAATCTAAAATCTAAAATCTAAAATCTAAAATCTAAAATCTAAAATCTAAAATCTAAAATCTAAAATCTAAAATCTAAAATCTAAAATCTAAAATCTAAAATCTAAAATCTAAAATCTAAAATCTAAAATCTAAAATCTAAAATCTAAAATCTAAAATCTAAAATCTAAAATCTAAAATCTAAAATCTAAAATCTAAAATCTAAAATCTAAAATCTAAAATCTAAAATCTAAAATCTAAAATCTAAAATCTAAAATCTAAAATCTAAAATCTAAAATCTAAAATCTAAAATCTAAAATCTAAAATCTAAAATCTAAAATCTAAAATCTAAAATCTAAAATCTAAAATCTAAAATCTAAAATCTAAAATCTAAAATCTAAAATCTAAAATCTAAAATCTAAAATCTAAAATCTAAAATCTAAAATCTAAAATCTAAAATCTAAAATCTAAAATCTAAAATCTAAAATCTAAAATCTAAAATCTAAAATCTAAAATCTAAAATCTAAAATCTAAAATCTAAAATCTAAAATCTAAAATCTAAAATCTAAAATCTAAAATCTAAAATCTAAAATCTAAAATCTAAAATCTAAAATCTAAAATCTAAAATCTAAAATCTAAAATCTAAAATCTAAAATCTAAAATCTAAAATCTAAAATCTAAAATCTAAAATCTAAAATCTAAAATCTAAAATCTAAAATCTAAAATCTAAAATCTAAAATCTAAAATCTAAAATCTAAAATCTAAAATCTAAAATCTAAAATCTAAAATCTAAAATCTAAAATCTAAAATCTAAAATCTAAAATCTAAAATCTAAAATCTAAAATCTAAAATCTAAAATCTAAAATCTAAAATCTAAAATCTAAAATCTAAAATCTAAAATCTAAAATCTAAAATCTAAAATCTAAAATCTAAAATCTAAAATCTAAAATCTAAAATCTAAAATCTAAAATCTAAAATCTAAAATCTAAAATCTAAAATCTAAAATCTAAAATCTAAAATCTAAAATCTAAAATCTAAAATCTAAAATCTAAAATCTAAAATCTAAAATCTAAAATCTAAAATCTAAAATCTAAAATCTAAAATCTAAAATCTAAAATCTAAAATCTAAAATCTAAAATCTAAAATCTAAAATCTAAAATCTAAAATCTAAAATCTAAAATCTAAAATCTAAAATCTAAAATCTAAAATCTAAAATCTAAAATCTAAAATCTAAAATCTAAAATCTAAAATCTAAAATCTAAAATCTAAAATCTAAAATCTAAAATCTAAAATCTAAAATCTAAAATCTAAAATCTAAAATCTAAAATCTAAAATCTAAAATCTAAAATCTAAAATCTAAAATCTAAAATCTAAAATCTAAAATCTAAAATCTAAAATCTAAAATCTAAAATCTAAAATCTAAAATCTAAAATCTAAAATCTAAAATCTAAAATCTAAAATCTAAAATCTAAAATCTAAAATCTAAAATCTAAAATCTAAAATCTAAAATCTAAAATCTAAAATCTAAAATCTAAAATCTAAAATCTAAAATCTAAAATCTAAAATCTAAAATCTAAAATCTAAAATCTAAAATCTAAAATCTAAAATCTAAAATCTAAAATCTAAAATCTAAAATCTAAAATCTAAAATCTAAAATCTAAAATCTAAAATCTAAAATCTAAAATCTAAAATCTAAAATCTAAAATCTAAAATCTAAAATCTAAAATCTAAAATCTAAAATCTAAAATCTAAAATCTAAAATCTAAAATCTAAAATCTAAAATCTAAAATCTAAAATCTAAAATCTAAAATCTAAAATCTAAAATCTAAAATCTAAAATCTAAAATCTAAAATCTAAAATCTAAAATCTAAAATCTAAAATCTAAAATCTAAAATCTAAAATCTAAAATCTAAAATCTAAAATCTAAAATCTAAAATCTAAAATCTAAAATCTAAAATCTAAAATCTAAAATCTAAAATCTAAAATCTAAAATCTAAAATCTAAAATCTAAAATCTAAAATCTAAAATCTAAAATCTAAAATCTAAAATCTAAAATCTAAAATCTAAAATCTAAAATCTAAAATCTAAAATCTAAAATCTAAAATCTAAAATCTAAAATCTAAAATCTAAAATCTAAAATCTAAAATCTAAAATCTAAAATCTAAAATCTAAAATCTAAAATCTAAAATCTAAAATCTAAAATCTAAAATCTAAAATCTAAAATCTAAAATCTAAAATCTAAAATCTAAAATCTAAAATCTAAAATCTAAAATCTAAAATCTAAAATCTAAAATCTAAAATCTAAAATCTAAAATCTAAAATCTAAAATCTAAAATCTAAAATCTAAAATCTAAAATCTAAAATCTAAAATCTAAAATCTAAAATCTAAAATCTAAAATCTAAAATCTAAAATCTAAAATCTAAAATCTAAAATCTAAAATCTAAAATCTAAAATCTAAAATCTAAAATCTAAAATCTAAAATCTAAAATCTAAAATCTAAAATCTAAAATCTAAAATCTAAAATCTAAAATCTAAAATCTAAAATCTAAAATCTAAAATCTAAAATCTAAAATCTAAAATCTAAAATCTAAAATCTAAAATCTAAAATCTAAAATCTAAAATCTAAAATCTAAAATCTAAAATCTAAAATCTAAAATCTAAAATCTAAAATCTAAAATCTAAAATCTAAAATCTAAAATCTAAAATCTAAAATCTAAAATCTAAAATCTAAAATCTAAAATCTAAAATCTAAAATCTAAAATCTAAAATCTAAAATCTAAAATCTAAAATCTAAAATCTAAAATCTAAAATCTAAAATCTAAAATCTAAAATCTAAAATCTAAAATCTAAAATCTAAAATCTAAAATCTAAAATCTAAAATCTAAAATCTAAAATCTAAAATCTAAAATCTAAAATCTAAAATCTAAAATCTAAAATCTAAAATCTAAAATCTAAAATCTAAAATCTAAAATCTAAAATCTAAAATCTAAAATCTAAAATCTAAAATCTAAAATCTAAAATCTAAAATCTAAAATCTAAAATCTAAAATCTAAAATCTAAAATCTAAAATCTAAAATCTAAAATCTAAAATCTAAAATCTAAAATCTAAAATCTAAAATCTAAAATCTAAAATCTAAAATCTAAAATCTAAAATCTAAAATCTAAAATCTAAAATCTAAAATCTAAAATCTAAAATCTAAAATCTAAAATCTAAAATCTAAAATCTAAAATCTAAAATCTAAAATCTAAAATCTAAAATCTAAAATCTAAAATCTAAAATCTAAAATCTAAAATCTAAAATCTAAAATCTAAAATCTAAAATCTAAAATCTAAAATCTAAAATCTAAAATCTAAAATCTAAAATCTAAAATCTAAAATCTAAAATCTAAAATCTAAAATCTAAAATCTAAAATCTAAAATCTAAAATCTAAAATCTAAAATCTAAAATCTAAAATCTAAAATCTAAAATCTAAAATCTAAAATCTAAAATCTAAAATCTAAAATCTAAAATCTAAAATCTAAAATCTAAAATCTAAAATCTAAAATCTAAAATCTAAAATCTAAAATCTAAAATCTAAAATCTAAAATCTAAAATCTAAAATCTAAAATCTAAAATCTAAAATCTAAAATCTAAAATCTAAAATCTAAAATCTAAAATCTAAAATCTAAAATCTAAAATCTAAAATCTAAAATCTAAAATCTAAAATCTAAAATCTAAAATCTAAAATCTAAAATCTAAAATCTAAAATCTAAAATCTAAAATCTAAAATCTAAAATCTAAAATCTAAAATCTAAAATCTAAAATCTAAAATCTAAAATCTAAAATCTAAAATCTAAAATCTAAAATCTAAAATCTAAAATCTAAAATCTAAAATCTAAAATCTAAAATCTAAAATCTAAAATCTAAAATCTAAAATCTAAAATCTAAAATCTAAAATCTAAAATCTAAAATCTAAAATCTAATAAAGTCTCTTACACTGTTAAAACTAAGAAGTATTGACCTCGCTGCACTCGATTCCTAAACAGAACAGAACAAACAGAACAGGTTATCACTTGCTCACAATCGGAGAGGACAAAAAAATACTGGTTGTTAAATGGAAAATGTCATCATCGTTTTGCTGTCTCCACTTCACCGATTTCTTGGTAAACACTTAGCATATGCCATCTTTTGACGGTAATAACCAATTCGCCATCCGCCTCCACATTGGAGTATAAATTTAAACGAGGAAAAGATTTCTCAAATAAGTTTTATAAATCTACATGAAAATATAATTACCAAGCAACAATAACAACCAAAAAAAAAACGAATTTTCTAAGATTTCAGCAAATTCTTAACTTTTTCTTCAACGTTCGTGTTTTAAGAATCGAAGACCAAACTCCCTGGAAAATGTATAATAGCAGATAAAACCAAAAAAAATACTGAAAATCATTATGCTATTTAAGCGATTTTGATTCTACATTTTATTTGTGCGCGCCGCCGTCTTCCCAAAATATTCTCACTCCTATAAAACATATAGCATTCTACCATCGATGTACTCGTACTATTTCAGAAAACCTACCGGAACAACAACAAGCAAACGAAAATTAATTGAAATAAAACATTTCATGTTCATCTCTAATTTTCTTAAGAATTTTCCATTCTTTTTTTATATTTTCTCAAGTTGATTTTCTTTTAAATTCCGTTAAGTGTATTTATACTGTGTTTGTGTGGATGAATTTATGGACTAAATATGGTGTAGATCGTGCGGACGACGGTATGAGGGTATATATATAGTGGATTGGATTACGAATACCTTTAACATAAATTAATGGTAGATAATTATCTGCATAGTTTGGAGAAATTGTTCGAAATTTTATTGTTTCAAATTGTTTGCGTTTCAACGTTTCCACCCCGAGTTAGGTGGGTTTTTCTTTCGTAAATATAAAGGGAAACTTATTTTCACAACATTGTATAGTATTCGAAAGACATTCTATTATAGTAAAGTATTTGATTTATGTATTGTTGCTCGCAGCATTTATGTATTTATATATGTACACAGAAATGGACTAAAATTTTTATGTTTTCTTTCGTATTTCAGATTCGTTTCAATTTAGATTTGATAATGGATGCAGAATTAAATGTAAGTACAAGACATTTAGATAAATTGTAACAATTAGATTGAATGTAGCAGAATATTGTACCGTTATATTCGTAATATGTTGTGTACAAAGTATGATTTGTATGTTTTAATGAAGGAGTAGTTTTTTTTTAAACATAACATTGTATGTAGCTGATGTATCATCATTATGTTGATGAATCGTTTTTAGCAGGGTATATTGTATTGAGGGATTTTAAATGGGCTGGTCTTGATAATGATGTTCTTAATATTTCAATTGTGGTCGGATAAGATGGTGTATAGTTAAATAAATCAGACGTATAACAAATAAATGAATTTTAATGTTTGTTAAGGGGGCGGATAATGAGACTCGATGAGTTGAATTTTACCATCCAAAATTTATTATTTATTGCCAAATCTGCCACTGAATAGAATACTAAATTATAAATTATGCTAAATTATGTTTAGTTTTCTGTTAGTACTTTTGGCCACAGCATTAACGGTATGTTCAGGACTGATTGAATTACTCGAGGACGGAATGAAAAGTTTTTATTTTTCATACATGCTTACATTTTATGTGACTTGCAATTTACTTCCATTTACAACGCTTAAATTATATATATATATATATATATATATATATATATATATATATATATAATCTAATAATCTGCTTGATAGTAGTATCATTAAATAATTCAAAAAGCCTATGTATTATTTATGTAACAGTTGTCCTGGGCATTCTAATTAATGCTTTTTCTTTTTTATGACTGGCGCGGTAAAAAATGCTATTTGCTCAATTTCAGGTGTCCTACCATTTATTTTATATGGTAAAAAGTTTGCTATTTATCTAAAAGTAAATATAAAAACAAATATCGCCACTAATTTAACTCAAATATTCACAATTGATGTAAATTAAAAATTTTATTAAAACCATTAGAAAAATGTCTTCGGACTTCATTTTTATCTCGCTGATGAAGTAAATCCCAGAAAAGGACCACAGAACATGAACAAAATGAAAACTAAAAACTGTATTTATATTTCTCTGCCGTTTATGTTATGAAGTCAGCCAAATGTGTATTATAAATTATAAATCAAAGTAACATTTTCAAAATATGTTTCGTTATTTTTGTTTTAATTTTTCACTTTTTAGTGAAAATTTAATATTGTGCGCGTCAACGTTACATATTTTGTATATTATGTTTAGTGTACATTAATTTAAAAAAAATGGAAATTATTTTGAATTCCACCGAAAAAATCAAAAAGGAAACGTGTAACTGACCAGATCGGGGCATCCACTTCAAGGGCTATTGGAACATAACTGTGGAACATATTCAAGATCCACTTTCCACTTAAGTGAATAAAGGACACACGACAACTACAAAAATCAATAACGCTGATATTAAAATTGATAACCAATGGATTGTGCCCGATACTCTTTTATATTCTTTCGAAATCATAAAATGCTCATATCAACGTGCAGTCGTGCAATTCAGTTAAATCGATCAAATTCATCATTAAATATTTGAATAAAGGCAGCGATATGGCAGTTTTCGAACTTGCGAATCCCAATGTATCCATCAAGGAAGTCGAACAATTTCAAATGGGATGGTTTAAAAGCCTTCAAATGGGACGGAAAACGGCCAATAAGTATATATACGGAAGGAAGTGCACCTCAGAGAGCTGGAGATCCACCAAACACAACGTTTATCACATTTTTCCAATTATGTAGAAATTAAAAATTCGCATAAACGTTGCTGTATACCAGGTCTGCAATACTACACTTTGAATTAATCGACGAAGAAATATTGCCAAAGAAAAAGAGTTGCCAGGCATTCTTCGATAGATAACATATTTTCTACAGGCACCTTGGGACGAGTTTATACTGTTCATTCGAATGATGTGGAATGCTATTATTGTAAATGGTGTTTCACGTGGTCAAAGGACCAACATCGTTGTAAGCAATCAAAACCATCGATGATCAAGTGTGTCAGACATATAGAGAAGCATATTTTAAACTTGCTTTGCTTGAAAATAATCAATATTGGGACAACTCGTTGACAGAAACATCAGAAATACGTCATCATGCTTACCAAAAACCAACTATGTTTGTCAAAATTTTTATGGAAAAAACACATAGAGAATATGAGGGAAAACATACTACTTTTGACCATTTCATTTCAAATGAAGCACTGATATCACTTGGGAATATAAAATTTATGTAATCTCGCAAGTAAAATTTCTCATTGGCGCACTTGTGAAAGTACCTCTATCCAGAATTGAATATCTATGGCACGTAATCGTTGATTGATAAAATGATCAGAAATAATTTTTTTTTTTTCAAATTATTATTTCTTTTCACATTGTCAATAGCTTTTCACAAAATTACAAAACGATCTAAATACAATTTTTTTAAATTTTGACAAGACAACGTCTGTTGGGTCAGCTAGCTATACAATTAATATAACACAAAGCAAAAATATAACAAACCTTAGTTCTGTAGATTACCGTGGCGTAGCGGGCGCCGCCAGCTATAGTTCAATATAATTTTTCGAAACACTTCTATTGTCTCTCGGGAAACATATTCACACCAACTTTAAATTTTGCCTAGCGAGTGCTTTGCTTTTTCAGCGTGAATTAATTTGGCCAAAAATCTTCGGTGTGGTTATATTCGTGTTAAGTATAATCATCTTGATTTTTTGAACGTTTATTTTGAGTCAAACTTCGTTAGCTTGATCTAACAGCTGTTGTAGTTTTTGCTGCATGTAAGAGTGTTTATGTTTGAGCAGGGTTATATCTTCTGCATATAATCTAGATTATTGAATTTACCTGTTAGTTTGTATTGAAAGACATCGCAAAGCAACCTATAAGCTATCCCGATAGGTTGAGTAAAAATCAGCGATTATTGCTCAAAATCCAAGACCTCACGTCAAAACCCAGACTTCACGTCAAAACTGTTTTAGTTATCAAAGCACTCAAGTATTTAACACTGCAATTTTCACTAAATTATCCCATTTTATTACCTTAAGATTCTTAAGTCACCGATTATAGTACATAAATAGGTAAACATACATAATTAAATACACATTTTATGTAGTCAAAAATATGATTGTGTTAAATTAAATTAATTAACTATTCGCCTATTTTAATCCCATACAGAAGTTTACTGTGTGAATATTGTGTTATGCTGCCAACAACACAACTTACTGTACGTACCTTAAACAAAAGTAAAACATTAAACATAAAACATACAACATTAAAAGTCTTTTGTTTTAATTATTTAGAACATTAATGATAACAATGGATGAAGGATTTTTTTTGTGTTCTGTTCTCATCCGAAAACACACAGAGAGTATACAAAAAATTATAGTTGGGAAAAAAAGATAATTCAACCCTTCATACTCCGAGATAGATCTCGACTATATATATATAGGTAGTGTAGGTTTAGTGAATTTTCCACTTAAAATTATTTTCCAAGTACATATTTTTCCTTTTAATTATACGGTATGCCTGTGTGTATACGTATGCATGTATGTGTGGATTTATACGTTTAAGGTAAACAAAAAAAATTTCTCTTGATAAGAGTTAGCGATTGGGTGAGGGTTTCGTTTCATACTATATGCTGCTGAAATGTAACAAAACGATTTTAATTATTTTAATGGATTGAAAATAGTAAGTAGAGCAAGGTTTTAGAGATTTTTCATATTTTTGACTGTTCTTTATTATGGATGGTTGGTTACCTAGGTGAGTATGTCAAATTATAGTATTTGTAAAAAAAAATTGAGGGTATATGTAGGTCAAGGTGTTTACAAAAATGTAGTTTTATATTTTTAGTACCAGGGATATTTGTTGGGATGTAACCAAATAGCTAGTACAATTCCTTATAAATTAATTAGCTATAATTTATATATATATATATATATATATATATATATATATATATATATATATATTATATATATAAATTTTTTTGCATCTATCGTATTTCTTGAACCAAAAAAAGCAGACACGAACTTTTTTGTTAAGTTTTGTGACCCCGTTATACGGTTAAAAATTGGCCGATTATAATAATTTCCAAATATAATAATTTTATTTTTAGGGGTTACATTAAACTGCGGTATTTCCAGTTCTATTCAAGGTATCGTTCGAAAAATATCGTTACTTATCACCGAAGAAAAAATGATATGCGATGAGTTAAACAAATTCTTTGTTTGTTTCTGAACAATGCAATCTTTTCTGGGGCCGAAGCTCTCCCAACTCTTTCGCGGTTAATTTTTTTTAACGTCCTGCCCTACGCCGTCACCAGCCAAATCAAGGACGCACGAATACAGGTTCGATTTTAAATCTATCTGCACATTGCATTGCTCCAGCCAGCCTGTACTGACATGGACGATGGTTCGGCCCGTGGATTCTGCACTGCGAGTCAAAGTTGTGTTCATCGTCATCATCGTAATCAGGTGATGCAAAATCCCTTTTGAAACCTTTGCTGTTTAACAAAACTTTGCTGTTTAACATTTTTTCAGAGCAATGTTTGGATGCTGGTGAAGGCCTAATTTCGTCAAAATGATGTTTTAAAGATTTCACAAAGTCAGATTGTGGAATTTTGCTTAAATCATTGTGGAACTCGTAAAGAAGTTCCGAATACTAATTCAGCTAAAGTAGCTTGTAGCTTCTCCTTATAAGTAGTCCTTAGGCCAAGCATAATTGACGGAAGAATTCTAGTCCAATCTGTGCGGTTATAACACATAATGGCTGATTTGATGATACGGTGCCATCGTTCGATCATGCCATTACATTTTGGGTTATAAGCAGTTGTTCTTTTTCTCTCGAACCCAAATAATTTAGATAATTCTGAAAAAAGTTGGGACTCGAATTGTCCTCCCTATTACAATAGACACTTGAACACCGAAACGAGATATCCAATTTGAATAAACAGCAAAATCGACCGTGGCAGCAGAAATATCTGTTACTGGAATCGCCTCGGGCCAACGTGTTTATCGATCAATCATCGTAACACAAAATCGCTGATCTTCGCTGACCAATGATGTCGAGATGGATTTCCGAAAAACGATAAGAATTTAAGATAATTTTAGATTTTGATACACAAGATACACAATTTTGAGCCATAATTTTTGCATATTTCTTAATTGAAGGCCAAATAACATTTTTAGTTAAAATTTCAACGGATGCTTTAAAATATCGAAGGGATAAACTATGAAATGATTCAAAAACTATTTTTCGAAAATTTTGAGGAATAATGGTCTTCATGTAGCTGCCGAAACATCACAATATAATAATTTAATTGAATTGAAAGAAACGGGAAATTGTTTAAAGTTACTCCTTAAAACCTTAGATGTTAAATTAGCGATTGATAGTAAGCTGATTAACCCAATTGTGATATTTCCTGAAAGTTTTTCCCTCTACACTTCAAGACCGATGCCAACAATAATGAAGTCAATTTTTCTGAGGTGATGAGTTTTCTTAGTTGGGTAAATTTATTGCTTAAATTGAACACTTTTTAATTTCGTAAGTTTATCTAGGATGTAAAGAATTAAATCGTTAAAGTGTTTAAGTTTAAGATTAATAGAAGGTGTAATAAATGCTACTCCAGTCTAAGGTTGCAAATTTGGCAGCAAAACGAGTTTTTTTCTCTATAAACAACAAACCAAATTTGGCGTTTGGTGTTGTATATACTTTTTATGAAATTTCTTTTCAGTTATACAGAGCAGATGGCCCTTTTATTTAGCTGAAAACCAAAAACTTTAAATGTCCATTAGAAATAACAAATAAAAACTGGTAGATAATAGTTTAACACAAAAAGTGTTTTTCAAAAGCTTATTGTTTGATTTAAGGGACATATAAAAGTGAAATTGCGGCGGTTAAACAGTCTAGTCTGCCGTTATAAATATTAAGTTGGTAAAAAGTAGTGTCTCCATTACATAAAATTCCAGCTAAAAGTTTACAAATGTACATTTGTAGCACTTCTGACGTAAGATAAACTTAGTATTTAATTTTTTGAGTTAATGTCCAACGTTCAAAATATAGAATTTGATTGGCAACCAAACACTTATTCTCACCACAAATTGTTTGCTCATAATTAAAATACATTCAAAGCTTTGTAGCATTCCTCCAGACGAGAATTTTTAACTTTGTTTTAATTTCAAATTTATACTACTTACACTCAGCAGAAGTAAACCTCAAGCTTTTGTACTCCCAATGTATTTACAAGTTTTTTAACAATTATCAATCATTTACCTTTCGTTTTTATACTTTTCTCCAAGTTACCAATAATTTAATTTTTATTCGGTAATGAAAAGTTTTAAATTACCATTTAACAGAATAAGCTTTTGAAAAAATATTAAGTAAATCTGGTAGTAAAACTTCAATTTTTTTAACTGATAGAAATAACTGAAAGCTTTGTTATTGACTCAAATTTCAGACCTCTATAAAAAAGCCTATTGAAGTCAGAAAAGTTTTTTAAACTAATGACTAATTAGTAAAACTTAATATCTGTCTCACCCACATTAACAGCAAGTTTTTATACGCAAACTTTAGATTGTATAGGTTTTGGGATGCTACACAACAACGAAAAAAAAAACAAACATATACTTTGAAAAAAAAACAGCTGAGCAGCCGTCTGAAATTTCAAGCGATGCCATAGTAAAAGTGTTGCCATAGTCTATGATTTAAAAACAAGCCAATAGATGGCACACTCACTGCGTCTTTTATTGCGAGCGGTTCAAAGGAAAAAATTGTTGTTTGCCTTTTCAAAAAAGTACTTCACTATTTATCCAGATTTTTCAACTGCATCGTAAATAACTTTTTATCTGGCTTAAATTTGGTATCTTTACCTTCTTAGAGCTTGTAATTGTTGTACCTCAAAAAGAACCATTCAAATTTCTATTTTTGGTTTTTAATTAAGAGCAGCTCACACTGCGACTCAATGTTAGGTTTTCTTACTTTGTTCAAGGTAACTAACTAACTCCTCAACTGACAGTTAGAGGTTTTAAATGTTGGTGATACACCAAAGCTTTTGACAACATCATATATAAAAAATGGTAAATAATATGAAGAGAATTTTCCAAGAGAGGCAAGAATAAAATATGAACTTTATTTTTGCTCAATTTATAGTTTATTCGATTTGCTCAGAGCAGTGACCGTTTGTTTTCAACCAAGTTGGATATTTAAGCTAATTGAAGTTTAAAACAAGCTTTTTCACTTATATTTAATCTGAAGTACAACATATTGAAATTTAGCACTTCAATTCAGCTTATACTTTAAAGCTTGTCTTTTTTACATAAAAGTTTTATGAAAAATAATTAAAGCAAATCGGGAGAAAATTTTTTAAAGTTTGTCAATTCATATGAAAACAATACATTTTAATCCACTCAATTGTATCCTGAGCTTTCAAAAATATAATAAGGTTTCTTTTTTCATTTTACCAATATTTTAAGCCAAAGCAAATATTTAAAATTATTCAATTGAGCAAGTTTAGATATTTAATAAATTTTAAATATCTAGAACACATATCTTTACACGTCACATTTCTATAAAGTTATGCGGAAGCTTTTGGAAATTATGCTAATTTTATTAATATGTTCAAAAAATCCATTAATTTTAAACCAAACTTAATTTAGTCTAACAATCGTAACATCTGATTGACTTTATGCTACAACATTTCAACCGATACAACTATACCAGCTTAAACCAATCAATTCCGGTCAAAAATATATTAAAAGTAAAAAAAAAAAAACAAATCAAATTTATATAAATTGATAATAAAAACTCTTGTTATTCCTAAAGATGGCAAAAAATGTTATGCTTTCATCATTAGGTACCTAAGTATCCTTGACTAGATCATTATAAAAGAAAAACAAATTAAATTATTTTGTTAAAATAAGTTTTTCTATATTTGTAACTTTACTAATAAAAAAAAATAATAATAATTTTTTATCCAATTAAATAAACTTTCGTATATTCTGTTTTCTACATTTTAGAACAAAAAAAATAGAAAGTACGTTAAAAGTACTCATTACGGTATAAGTGGGTATACAGGCATGCCTCGTTTAACGCTTGATGGAAAAATTACATAAATTATGTGAATTTATGCAGTGAGCTTTTAGTCATAATCATCAAACATCCGTACCACGATTTTTAGTCATCTGATAAACCTGTCAAATGAAGTACACCCGTACCTTAACTAATTAAAGAGAATATTTAACGTTGTATTTTATTATAAGATTATGACAATTTATACTGTCTCCATTCTTATCATAATAAGCATAAAATTGTATTACCATCATAAAAAAAATTCGTTTGATTAAATACGGCAAACAGTAAAAAAGGATACACAAGAATGTTGCAAGGTAGAAATTAAAATATTTAGAGTGTAATTTAATCCTTCTGTAATAATTTATTTAGAGTTTTTCGTATTTAATTTTGTCAAAATGGTTACTCGTCGCCAGTAAGTGAATATCTTGTAAACTTTTTTCATTGGTTAGAAAAACTTACTTGAACCAAATGAAAAGTATAGTAGCCAGGATTCCAAAAAGTCCGTAAATCGGTAATAACGAGGTTTTTTTCGAGGTTTACAATAATTTGATTAGGATTTAAGGTACTGTTGACTAGTTCTAATATATCGATTATAGTAGTAAGGAGCGAGCGTTCCGAAGGTGTAGGTTTATCTGAAGTAAAAATGTTGAACAACGTACAATTCAATAATTCAATAATAAAAGTATAGCATTAGCTTTGTTGCCTATTATCCCTTTCAGGTAGTTAACCGACAATTTTCCCTCGGATTTCATATGGCCAATATGTGATTCAATAGCGGACCTTCTTTTTTTTCTTTTTTTAAAGCTCTTGTTATTCCTCGCTTTTGACCACTTGCAAACGATTCGCACTCGCAATCAGGTATTTTATGACCTTTATATCCTCTATCCACAAAAACTTTTATCTTAGAACCACTTAAATGTTGTGCTTGTAATAGACATTTTTGCAGGGTATGGCCATCTTACGTTAGGGTGTAATGTGCCTGTGGATAGGATTAAGCCCTGTTGATGGGTAAAGGTAACTTGTACTTTACAACCAGATTCATAGGGGTGACCTGATCTACCTCTGTTGACGCAATAGACATCAGGTTCATGGAGACTGTACACTTTGTCTTTGCTGTTTTTGTCTGGTTTATAACTTTTTTATATTAGCAAAGAAGCATCCGTCGGAAAACGAACATTTTTCTCTATTACCATGGTATCTAATATGACCTTGGCGAGCTCTTTAGCGGTTATGACTCCTAATTGCACAGCTACCTGAATTGTCATTTAATACCAGTGTCTAGAAGCGTAATGTTGGAGAATGTATCCATTAGTTTGACAGCATAAGTTCTATGATTAGCTGTGTAGAGTATTCTGAATAGTTCGAATTAAGCGTTTAGCTTGATGTTTGGTAGAGTGGGTTTGTCGAAAGCCAAATTGCTCATTAGGTAAAATAAATGGAACTCTGAAGTGATTTTGTAACCTAGCTAAAATTATTTACTTATAGACGTTGGGTTAGGTACATAGCAGACTTATTGGCCAATTTGCAGGCTTACATTATCTTTATTTAGCTTAGGTTTATGCGTTTCGATATATTCCATGCTAGCAATAGAAGTTTGACTATTATAAATAAATGTCGGATTAACCATGTTACTTGTGCTGAGATTATTTTAGACAAAGGATGTGAGAATAAATGTATCAGCCAATGCAATAACTTTCTCTTTATCAGTATTGAGCGTTTGGTCACCATATTTTAAAGGTAGCAAATATATTTTATTATTCGCCATTTTCCAAAATTGTGTAGATTCGCCATCTTTGATTTCTTAATCGATTGATTTGAGAATCATTTTAAGCTTTAAAATTTACCAATTCTTGCTTAATAACTGGATATCTGGTTCTTTGCTATTGGCGTCTGCAATTGTTTTTAAATCTTACAAGGTTGTCAAGAGACACAAGAAGAATTAGTTTATAGTAGTCTATAGAAGTGTATAGTAGTCTATAGTAATCTATAGTAGGCTATGTATTCTATCATAGTGGTCTATAGTAGTCTATTTTTGTGTTTACAAAAACTATGAATACAGTTATATCTTCTGCAGCATGTGTTAGAGCAGTTAAATTTTGCAATGCATCATCTAAATCATTAGGACTATTGAATGAAATGGCGGTAGTATTATCCAATAATTCTGCAAAGTCCTCTTATATAAATGCAGGCTCCAACTGGTTTTTCTATACCAATACGTAGGAGAAATGGTGCAATGATGACTAGCAACATTTGTTTTGAAAATAATCGTATGATGAAGTGAGCATAACAGAAAAGTTATGTTCGCTGATGAGATGTTATTATATTTAGCATACCGGTTTCAAAAGAACTCGATTACTCTAGTAATGAATGATGGGAGGAAACTATGCCGGATCTTCCGAGTGACCAACACTGCCATGCCACCGCAAATTGCACGATTTTCCTTGTCCAACCCAAAACATTTTAATAAGATGTGCTAATTCTGTCAGAAGAGTTTTTCCAGATTTTTGTCAGTATTATCACATCTACTTTGTTAATGTTAATGCAGTCTTTAACTTCAATTAGTTTATTATTGATTTTTTTTAAAGCTGTGAGCATTCCAAAAGCATATTTGTTACCATCATAACAATATTTAGCTGCAATTTTAAATATAGCTTCCTGTTGTTTGATTTTATTTTTGCAAAATAACCCAATGACTTCATGAATATTTTTTGAAATTTCTTTTATTGAGAATAGATCATCTGGTTTAGGTTGAATAAACACAGCCTGTTGATTCATCTTCATAGGGCCGGATGGTTTCCATCAATTTGTTTTTTTACTAAATGTGCTGGACAGTTAGGATCATTAGCTGTATCATTGTTTTTAAAGTTAGCACATATTCAAGTGGTTTGTTGTTGTTTAGGTTGTACTATTTTATTATTTTTTTTTTTTAAATTAAATTCAACAAATAAATCTAAATCACAAAAATTATTTAAAATTGCTTATTTTAATGCTCCTTATTTAAAATAAATGTCTTGGAGTCACGATTTATTGTCGTTCTCGAAATGTTGTTCCTTATTAGGCTGCGAAACAAAAATTATATTAATATTACGGAACACGTAGGATTTGTCAGTACAAAAATTCACCAAACGACTGCCACTCTTTAAGTAGAACATTCTAAGTACTTTAAACGTATAAATAATTCAGATAATATGTCTAAACTAGATCCAGATCAAATAATATGTCTAAACAACTCTATATATTATATCATTGTATTGTATTCATGAAGTGCTAGCGAATTATATGAATTTATAGGAAATATAAAAAAAATGTGTACGATTTAGAAAATTAAAAAACAAAAAAGTTAAAACAAAAAAAAACATCACAAATTTGGCCCAAAAAAAGTGTGTAAAACCGATACAATTTATTTTGTTTTTTTATATTTATTTAACACAAAAAAAAAAGATTAAATCATAGTTGCATTGCATAGTTCATAACCAAGTAACCAACACAAAAATAGAAAACAAAAATTTTTATTTTTATACCCATTTTGTTTCTTACATCCGCATTCGTCTACCTCTACAGTAGTAACAAGAAATGAAAAACAAAACTGAAAATAAAAATCACTAATGCAAAATAAAGTGCAACAAGGATAGATATATAATAAACAATATGTTATTATTTCGCTTTGTACTGGCATGCAATAGCCATCATACATTTTTATTGTTTCGAATACCATATCAACATATGAAGTTTATCATTCTTACGTTGTTTTTCTATGGTAAAATCGAAAAACTATCTCAACTCTACAATCCACCACACAATTGTGCGATTTGAGCTTTGTTTGTGTCACTGTTTTAAACCATAATGTCAAAATAATCGCTTGTTTGTTAAATTAAGTTGGAGTATGTCAAAATTTTTAAAAGCTAAAAACTACGAAGTATGAAGGTTCCGAAAATATTACTCGGGCCTCAAAATTTGTCTTGAATTTGATATTTAGAAATAAATTGTGTGTTGTTCTAGTAGAGCTCTTACAATGTTGATATTTAATCCAATCATACATATATTATTTGAATATTTTAAGAGTTGGTAGGGCTGATAGGAGAGCTTTTACTAAATTCCGTTAGCTTCTTCTCAGGTTTAATACTACTTGAAAAAAAAAGTTGTGCAAAATATATCACTTAAGCATCTCAAAGTTCAGTTACATAAGTTTCTTACAAGAAGCCACACGCATCAATAACAACAGCAGTATTTATTAGAAGAAACCTGTAGCCAATACCAATACATCCAAAAGGTTTTTCCATTTCAGAGCTTAGAAGCACCGAAATATAAAGTCAGATTTAAATGTCAGGCACTACCAGAATCCACACAAGCGATCTCTTTCTATATAATTGAAAGCCACTTCCTTTTAAGACCTTAGCATTTGTATTGGAAGGTAGATCTAACGCAAATGAGAAAAATGTCGGATTTTGGAAAAAATAAGACTACCAATATAACGCCATTCGTAAATATAAAGTGAACGCTAAAGTAGTAGTGCTTGCTCGATTTGGTTAGAAATGAAGTAAAAAGCGATATTAAAAGATGATTGAGGAATACTAATACTTTATGCAAACCCTCTAACATAAAAGCTTTCTTCAAAGTTTGAACATAAAATAAAAAAGTGTTTTCGCAAAATAATGTTACAATTAAGATTTATTGCAAGTAAGACGGTGGCATTTAGCATTTTCCCAAAACGAAAAAATAATCCAAACAGATTGCTTATGGATGCAAACAGATTGCTGATGGGTGTGAATGCCCCTGACCACTGGAGAACACAAACAACACAACACCATAGACTTGGTCCACACATCGATTAATAAAATTCACCTACGAATTGGAAAATTACGAAATTTTTTCATATAGTGTAAGCTTGGTAATGACTAGCAATTTAAACGTAATATATTATGCTGCAATGGCACTCTGTACTCTATGTAATAAATTACATATTTTGAATTAGATATTTAAAATAAAAAAATTTTAAATTTAAATAAATTTTGTTGTGTGTTATTTACCATAGCACATAGCGTCACATCCATTCAACAACATAGCAAAAACTAGCATAACCAACAACAACAACACTTGGGAAACACAAAATGGAAATTATTTTTCGTTTTTCCTTTTTTTTTCATTTCGCTTATGCTTTTGTATGAAAATTGTTGAAAGTGACAAATTTTGTTTATAACGACGAAATTGTTTTATTTTTTTCACAATTTTCACAATTTTCTTTATTATTAATGATTGTAATTTTGAGTTTTGTTGAATAAATTTTCAAATTTTCATTCTCGAAAGTATACTAAATAAAAAAAACGGAATTTAATATTTTTATGAATAAATTGAATTCGAAGCAATTGTATATGGTGCGTGCAAATGTCACAGATTTGGACACAAGAGTTTTTTTGTAAAGTCATTATAGTAAAGTGAAAATTAAAACAAAAATAAACAAAATTTGAATTACGTAAGCATATTTTAGGTTATGTAACTCGTTAGTTATAAAGTCTATATAGGAATGTTACAAAGTTTCATTGTCAGTGCGGATGATCAATTGAATTTAAATGTAGATGTTTTTTCTTTTGCTGTTTTACAGATAGTATTTTAATGTTTTGTTTAAAACCTTAGATTACCATGATAAACTTAAAGGAAGCACAAATACATAGATCCTCTTAGATTCAATTTTCTAAAAACATTCAGAATTCGATTTTCAGTTTTCGCTTTCTGTTATTGTATAATCGTTCTGACAACATTATGTGGGTTTGCGAAGCATAAACGGTCAAATCTGACTAACGGTAAAGACTTGTTTTTGGTTTTAAACGTGGTATTCCTATTCAATTTTCTTCAAATTAAAGCAGTTCAATTTTTGTAAAGGTTCATAGCTATTCCCATTGCCAATAAAATACTGCCCAAATATGAAATAATATGGAGAGTACTTTGTACTACTTTGTAGTAGATTTCTAAGTGTCGAGCAAATTGCATTCACATGAGTATCCCACTTAGGGTGCTATTCATTCAAATAGCATCTTATAGCAGCCAAAATGGATCAATTCACACGTTAAGATGTTTTTGGCGTGGGATATATCGGAGTTCAGATATTTTTATACAATATTTTAGAATCACGCATTGGTTCAATGAGAAGAGATTTCGAAAAATTAGGTAGAACGATAAATATTTATATCGATTGCCATTTTTTAATCGCGGGTAGGGTCACAGAACGTCGATATATATTTGTTGCCAGGGGTGGATTGTTTAATTAAAATCACCCATTGGTGGTCCGATTACTTGGTTTGTAGCTTTAGATGACTTCATCATACCAGGTCACTTGTAATATCGTCTGATGAGTTCCATTGTTTGTTGAATTTCACGATAAGCAGCTGTTGGAGGCATATGTGCGACACCTCTTAATTCGTTAATAAGAAGGTCAGATACATAAATCTTCCAAATAGGAACATCAGAGCTATCATTTACGTTTTTGTAAATTTTTTTTCTAAGATTTTAATGTTGCGAAAGACTTTGGGTGATTTCAGAATAGAGTCTCTTCATTTCAAATATGTTAAATCCGTGTTAAAACTTTGTGACTCCATATGTGTAACGGAAAACAATTTAGTTCGCCAAATTGCAGCTCGTCACAATAAAGGTGTGAAACCGCATCTGATACACAATTATCCTAACTTTTTCGGTACTCAATCGAGAAACTTAATCCATTGTAACTGGAGACTACAGTGGGCGATACAATGCTTGTTTTAAACATTGAACTACAACGCCATCACCAACTATATGTCCAAGGTATTAATTTCTTTAAGAAAAAATTTAGTTTTATCAACATTTATATTCATTCATTGCAAAATCCGAATGACATGGCTTTGAACTAATATAGGGGTCGCCTAGGTGCAATAAATGCTGTCTTATCCCTTGAATATTCATTGAGTGGTATTTGCCAGAAAGTGTCCTTTAAATTAAGACTAAAAATCAATTTAGTCTTGTCAAGAGGCCCCAGTAATCCGTCTAGAATAGGCAAAGGATAAGCATTCAACACTGTAACTTCGTTAACTTTCCTAGCATCAAGACCTTGTCATTCGATTTGCGCACCATGACAAACGGTGGACACCATGAACTTACACTCACTTCAATTACTCCTAAAGACAACATTAAGACTATCTTTCGATGCTAGCTCTCCAACTCTGAGTATTGTTGCTGTTTTAAAGTTTAGCATTTAAAACTTTGTTTGTTTTAAAAATTTAGTTCGGCCTAGTCCTAGTACGGTAGACGAAGAAAATCGTATGGTTTTAAGTTCCTGATTTAGTGAATGATTGTCACCGGTTGTATAGTGATGGTTAAGGTATACGCACAGTAATTGTGTGTAAAATCGTTCGTTGGGCTGACCACCAACAATGATCACCAATTGTAAAAATATGGTCTGAAAGATCTTATAAAAGTACTCAGTAAGGGTGAACTTTGGCCTGTAATTCTGTTGATTTTTTTTTAGTGAATGCTGGGCAGAATCATTATCGTTTCTTTACAATGACTTTGTTAATGACTTTCGGTACAGCTGTCTAGTATAGCTGTTGATATTGCTGTTAATAGGTCGAATCAATGCCTGATAACATTACATTCTTTGAGATGTGTTTGGCTCTAAATAGCTTGCTCTGACCAAAAATAGCTCGATACGCTTTCTTTAGCTGGATGTTGATCATTCATAGTCGATTTTTTTATGCCCAGATACTTCACGGATGCCATTTACTCAAGTGGTGTGTGATTTATGTTAACAGTTCTGTTTTTCCAGTTCCGCGTCGAATTACATTGGGAATGTGCATTGCGAAAATATATCAGCTCAAATTTGTTTTCTTTTAGGCCTGGAGGTTCTTGTCGATGTTTTTAATGGGTGTCAAAATATGATGAGTTACTGCTGATTAATTCCTGTGTTTAAAAGTTGAACAAAATAGGTGCCGTAATACCCTATTTTAAATCGTTGTTGGTTTCGATTAGCAGGAATATGAGGTTAGTGTCGAATTGCATAATGATCAGTTTGTATAGCAAGCCACCCAAACACACCGAATCGAATGCTTTACTCATGTCGATTAATACAGCTCTCGTTTAGAATATTGTGTTGAGTGTGTGGCTAATATGCGATGTAAGTTTTAATATGGGGTGTACCTTAGAATGTTGATGACGTAAAATAATTTAATTTTCCGAAATGAATTCATTTGTTTCGGTGTGCTCGTCTATTTTGTTGGAGAGGATAATCTCATAAATTTTGGATAAATTCTACAATAGGCTTATAGGACTATAATTATAATGGATTGACTATATGTACATGGGTAGTTTATTTTTTTTAGAATTGGAATAATTCTTGCAGTTTTTCAACATTTAGGGAAAGAGCGGTTGTTGAGTAAGTTATACAGAGAACATAAAATTCTTCTAGAGAGAAGAAAAACATTTTTGACGTTATCCAACACTTTTTCGAATTGGAGTATTCAGTTGTTAATGGTGCATTGGCGATATTTGTAGATCTGAATTTAGTGATTAAGTTATGATTACACTTATTTTCTGTGTGTTTGAGCTGAATTGGATCTATTGTTTGTAAAATGGAGTCCTCTTGTTGTCCTTTCCCTATTGTTGGATCTCGGATTGTGTTATGTTCGATGAAGTGTTCTTTTATGTTGAGGTTCTGATTGTTGTCGTCTGTGATGATATATTTTGCTCCGATTTTTTTGTGTAATGTCTAGTCAATATTTAAATATTTAATTTGGATATGGCAGGAGTGTCTGGTTCCTCAATCTCCAGACCGTGGATATACTTGTTCTTTTTTTGGACAGCCTTTTGTCAGGCCTTTTGAACTGAAAAGTTCCAAAAGTGATTTTGATCCATCTTTATATTAATTTAGTTCAAAATACTCCTCGAACAAGGTGTGGTTTACATGAAATGAGTTTTAGGTTAATAAGCACATGGTGAAACCACAGTGTATAATTAAATTTCGATACGCTGTACAAAGCAAAATAATTTACGAAAATTTGGATAATCAACTGATGAAAAATTTTAACATTCACGTCTACCGAGCAGATTTTTTAAATCTGGTAAAGGTTAGATTTCTTCAAGTTAAATTTTCCCATTTCTATGATCAATGCATGGCTAAAGTACTGCCGAGTTCAAAGAAATCCCGATTGCTTTACGATGATCGTCTTTTATAGCGACTGGTACGAGAATTGTGTTCAAATTTTGTTTATATAAAAAATAACAGGATCTACCGATTTACAAGTTAGGATCTACAAGTTAAGCATGTTGTTAATATGGTTAAAGCTAAAACTGTAGATGGTGTTAATAAAATATAATTCGAAAGCACATTTTCAAACTACCATGAAGTGTTAGGAAAAATAAAGTCTGGATGTTTCAACTGGAATTCCTCCTGCAGTTTTATTTCTATGGTATATAAGGATATATATATATATATATATATATATATATATATATATATATATATATATATATATATATATATATATATATATATATATATATTTATATATATATATATATTTATATATATATATATATATATATATATATATATATATATATATATATATATAAACATATATATATATATATATATATATATATATATATATATATATATATATATATATATACATATATATATATATATATATATATATATATATATATATATATATATATATATACATATATATATATATATATATATATATATATATATATATATATATATATATATATAATGTAACCGAATGGAAAAACTCTGTGCCTTAAATGAAGTCTCACCGATCATATACCCGTCAAAATTTGTTTATGCAATCTATTAACGTTCTGATAGTAAAATGTGAAAAGCCTCTAGTGGAACTATTTTTAGGAATTGAAGGATTTGAAATTGGTTTGGAAGAGCTTTTGGCTGTAAAAATCTTCCACTGTATAATTATATTTTAGACCGTTGTCTCTGTTTGAAGGCAGTTAATTACAAACTGATCCATTCGACTTCATTTTCAATTTAAGAAACTCATCAAATTGTTTCAAAATTGAATACTCTTAATGTTCCTTCGACCATTAACATTAAACGTAGGTTTGTAACGAGTAGCATTTCTTAAACTCGTCTACTTAAGCTTATATCACATCTTTGTAAGGTGGTTTATTCTAAAGGGAGTAATTTGCTAATATTACGTAGGCACCATTCCGAATGATATCTATATAGAGGGTACTTTGAGTCAACATGTAAGACTCAGTCACCTTGATAATATGACTATTTCCTTTTTAAAAAACTGTTCGTTATTCAAATTTAAACTGAGAGGCTCCACGCATGCCGTCACAACCATTGGAACCATCATTACAAACCATTGCTCTTAAGCTTGTGAAAAATATTTTGATGCTTTATGGAACTAAAAAATGAAAATCATTAACGACTAAATTATTAAGGAGCTCATTATTTACAGATGCAACTGTATTTGCCTCTTATTTTGTTAGCCTAATGCTATATGTTTACAAAAAGCAGTTAGAAACCCCCGTTGCTACTAAACCACGAATGTTCCTAGTTCTATTAGATGCAAGTTTGTTTCAGAGACGCAGCCAAGTTTATTAAGAAGACAAGGCCATTCCGACCATTTCTTGTAAACATATAGCATTAGGCTAATAAAATAAGAGAAAAACAATTGCATCTATAAGTAATAATCAAAGATGACAAGGTATCTCCTATTCACTAAGCAATAGATCACGAATTAATTATGCAAGCATTACATATTCGTAAAGATTGTTGATGAATTTTTTCCTATATGAGGTATAATTCTAGTTTGACATGAGCCAACAGTGGCCTCTATTGTATAAAGTGTGTCTGTGAGTGATTTGATTATAATATTTTTACGACTATTGGAATGTTGGCGAAAATTTTAGAAAAATCGTAACGATTTAAATCATGACACGTAGCAAAAAAAAAAGTTTTTCTTATTTTACATCTTTATAATATAAACACACCTTTATTATATTAACACCCTCACACTACAGTTATTTGTTGTTTTTGCTTATGCGAAAAGAACAACAAAAAAAACTTTTATATATATTTGTACAGCAACAACGTGGTAAAAACGGAAATGGAAAATATAAGCAAAGTGTGAAAATTATGGATTAGACTAAATTGAGCTTAAAATACTGCTGCTATAATTAATACATCATGCCATGTTCTTTATATGTATATCCATATATGTACATACAAGTGTGGAATTAAATACAAAAACAACGTTGCAATTAATTTTGCGTAATCCTTGTATGTTAAGGATTACGACCTCTTAACATGAAGTGTTTGTTTATGTGTATGTACGGTGAACATCAATCAGGATTTATAAGATGTGCTAGTAGGAGGGGTATATAATCGACTTGTAATACTTGGGAATCATTTTTGTCCCCTTTTCATAAAATTTATGTGCTATTTATGCAAGCACCAGGTGACGTTTAGGGGATTTTATTTCAAGTATATGTTTATGATGTAGTTTGTTTGTAATTTTATAAAGTCGATGAACTTATCGTTTTGTATATACCATCTGTATTTTATTGTTGTTGTTGTTGTTTGGCTCCCTAGATTAGGAGGGTTTAGTTAAAGATGTATATTATACTCAGGTGCTTTATTACAAAGCATATAAATAACCGATTTTTAAACGCCATTGTTGGTGCATATCGTATCAACAACGTAGCGCCATTGAATTCTTATTCCAGCTATTTCTTAAGAAATATTCGAAAAATTCAAATTTTTGTATACTTCGAGAAGCCAAACTCATCAACAACCTGTACATCTGCTTCTTCTAATTGGTCTACTGTCCAAAAATTTTACTTGCAATTAATTTGTGAAAATGTATGTATATTTTATAGCAGTATTTCTGCTGATGTCGGGTATATTTGATTGTGGTATCAGCCATCACAATTTGATTAGTGATTGCCAATCAATGTTTTGGTCACCAAACACTGTTTAAATTTAATTTAAATTTATTTAATCGTGTTCCACTTTAAAAACAACAAAACAAAATAAATTAATTAAAACAAAACTCATTGTTCTATGCTGCAAAATTAAACATAAAAATTGCATAAAAACATAAATAATTTTATTGATTTAAATACAAAAAAAACATAAAAATTATTTGTTTAAAATAATACATCCAGCCGACAACATTAACTTGTACATTGTGTATGTCGTTAAAAAAATCAAAAAAAAATTGTGGCAAAATTCATTTTCAGTTTTAATTATTGTTAGCAATAATTGTACCATTCAAATTTGTGGGTAGCTATTGATGAAGGTACAAAAAATGGTAAATTAATTTTTATGGTACGAGTCGTCACCCATTTTTAATACATTATATAGTAATAGCTGAAAGGGGTTAGTTTATTTATAAATAATATATTCAGCCAATTATTCAAATTACCAATATGCTGATTTCTGTACTAAACAATTGTGGCTTTGGTTTTTTTCTGGTGTTGGTTTGAATATGGTAATGCAATAATAAAATTGTAGTAAAAGCACAAAAAAATGTGATTCATGATAGCAAAATAACGATTGCTTTAATTCAACTTAATGGTCTTGTAATAAAAGTTGAATTTGTATAATTTTTTGATTTTTTTTTATATATCTGTTGATGTTTTTTTGTCTTATCTTATATGGCACAGGATGCTCCATAGGACAATTAACAACTTTATTCACATTATCCATTTTAACCACTTTTTCAATTTTATAAGCTTGATTGACTTTAATCACTTTATTCACTTTATTCACTTTACTCACTTTATTCACTTTATTCACTTTATTCACTTTATTCACTTTATTCACTTTATTCACTTTATTCACTTTATTCACTTTATTCACTTTATTCACTTTATTCACTTTATTCACTTTATTCACTTTATTCACTTTATTCACTTTATTCACTTTATTCACTTTATTCACTTTATTCACTTTATTCACTTTATTCACTTTATTCACTTTATTCACTTTATTCACTTTATTCACTTTATTCACTTTATTCACTTTATTCACTTTATTCACTTTATTCACTTTATTCACTTTATTCACTTTATTCACTTTATTCACTTTATTCACTTTATTCACTTTATTCACTTTATTCAATTTATTCACTTTATTCACTTTATTCTCTTTATTCACTTTATTCACTTTATTCAATTTATTCACTTTATTCACTTTATTCACTTTATTCACTTTATTCACTTTATTCACTTTATTCACTTTATTCACTTTATTCACTTTATTCACTTTATTCACTTTATTCACTTTATTCACTTTATTCACTTTATTCACTTTATTCACTTTATTCACTTTATTCACTTTATTCACTTTATTCACTTTATTCACTTTATTCACTTTATTCACTTTATTCACTTTATTCACTTTATTCACTTTATTCACTTTATTCACTTTATTCACTTTATTCACTTTATTCACTTTATTCACTTTATTCACTTTATTCACTTTATTCACTTTATTCACTTTATTCACTTTATTCACTTTATTCACTTTATTCACTTTATTCACTTTATTCACTTTATTCACTTTATTCACTTTATTCACTTTATTCACTTTATTCACTTTATTCACTTTATTCACTTTATTCACTTTATTCACTTTATTCACTTTATTCACTTTATTCACTTTATTCACTTTATTCACTTTATTCACTTTATTCACTTTATTCACTTTATTCACTTTATTCACTTTATTCACTTTATTCACTTTATTCACTTTATTCACTTTATTCACTTTATTCACTTTATTCACTTTATTCACTTTATTCGCTTTATTCACTTTATTCACTTGATTCACTTTATTCACTTTATTCACTTTATTCACTTTATTCACTTTATTCACTTTATTCACTTTATTCATTTTATTCACTTTATTCACTTTATTCACTTTATTCACTTTATTCACTTTATTCACTTTATTCACTTTATTCACTTTATTCACTTTATTCACTTTATTCACTTTATTCACTTTATTCACTTTATTCACTTTATTCACTTTATTCACTTTATTCACTTTATTCACTTTATTCACTTTATTCACTTTATTCACTTTATTCACTTTATTCACTTTATTCACTTTATTCACTTTATTCACTTTATTCACTTTATTCACTTTATTCACTTTATTCACTTTATTCACTTTATTCACTTTATTCACTTTATTTACTTTATTCACTTTATTCACTTTATTCACTTTATTCACTTTATTCACTTTATTCACTTTATTCACTTTATTCACTTTATTCACTTTATTCACTTTATTCACTTTATTCACTTTATTCACTTTATTCACTTTATTCACTTTATTCACTTTATTCACTTTATTCACTTTATTCACTTTATTCACTTTATTCACTTTATTCACTTTATTCACTTTATTCACTTTATTCACTTTATTCACTTTATTCACTTTATTCACTTTATTCACTTTATTCACTTTATTCACTTTATTCACTTTATTCACTTTATTCACTTTATTCACTTTATTCACTTTATTCACTTTATTCACTTTATTCACTTTATTCACTTTATTCACTTTATTCACTTTATTCACTTTATTCACTTTATTCACTTTATTCGCTTTATTCACTTTATTCACTTTATTCACTTTATTCACTTTATTCACTTTATTCACTTTATTCACTTTATTCACTTTATTCACTTTATTCACTTTATTCACTTTATTCACTTTATTCACTTTCCCCACTTTAAACATTTGCTTGAGAGCTACGTATATTCGATCCAGCTCAAAGGACGGAAATACTCGTATTGTCAATTTTTCTAAAGTTGATAAGAAGCTAAGTGGGTTACTGATATGATATAGAACGTTAGGGCAAATTACTTTTTGATAGGTGTATTACATGAACGGTATAGATTCACTTGTAGAAGCACGTGTAATCGATCGAGCTATAAGAACCAAAATAATGAGAATACACGTACGATGTAAATTCACTTGCAGCTCAAAGAAACAAACTGTTGAAGCAAGCCATATGATATTGGTTTTGTGGTCTCCAGGTCCTACTGTATTTATATATATATATATATATATATATATATATATATGTATATATATATATATATATATATATATATATATATATATATATATATATATATATATATATATATATATATATATATATATACATATGCGACGACTCTGACAGATGATGACAGAACGATAGAATATTTAAATAGATATTTTATAGGATAAATTATATAGTCATCGTGACGTTATGGTTATTATATAAAAAATAAAATTTAACGATTTTCACCGCGTCAGTTTTCTTTTTGGAGCAGGAAGTAAGAATTCAACACTCGTAAAAAATCGTACCATAAGAACGTTTTTCATTAGTAATTATTTAATATGATGAAACGTGGTTAGTACTTTGATTGCTTGCTGGAACAAATTTATGGGTTAAACACATAAAAATGTCATTAAACGTATAGATCAGAAAGCGTATTATAGGGTTGTATTTTTTTAATTTTAAAATATTTTTAAGTATTTTAAGTATTAAAAGTTATAAATATTTGACTTAAATAAGAATTCTTTACCTAGGATGTTTCCTGCCATTAAAATATTTCGACCTTAATTTATTACTTAAATAATTTATTAAAAAGTTGCCCTTTACTGAAATTTTACCCAATGCTTGCAAGTTAGAAGTCATAATACTATAAGACCTACAACCAATCTTTTTCAATTTGAATATCAAATAATTAAAGCCTTCCAAATAACAAATTGGAAAAGGTCTTAATTCTCAGTGGTTTTATCAAGCAGAGTTTTTTACTTTACAGGTTAAATTGGTTGGTAAAATCCATTTCCAGATAAAACCTTGCTCTGTCAAATACTTACAAACGTCGGGTTAAAATTCTTAAATTTACAAAGGCTAACCCCTTTGCTGATTTTTTGGCATAAAAATTATTTGTTGAAATATACACATATTTTGATGCCGTAGTTTTACTCATGACCAGAGCTTTTAATTAAGGTATCATTCATTACAATCGGGCAACTATTACGTTTTGTATTAATTTTAATTTAAAAAAAAATTCTTAAATTTACAAAGGCTAACCCCTTTGCTGATTTTTTGGCATCAAAATTGTTTATTAAAATAAACACATATTTTGATGCAGTATTTTTACTCATGACCAGAGCTTTTAATTAAGGTATCATTCATCACAATCGGGCAACTATTACGTTTTGTATTAATTTTAATTTTAAAAACAATTCTTAAATTTGCAAAGTCTAACCCCTTTGCTGATTTTTTGGCATAAAAGATATTTGTTGAAATATACACATATTTTGATGCCGTAGTTTTACTCATGACCAGAGCTTTTAATTAAGGTATCATTCATTACAATCGGGCAACTATTACGTTTTGTATTAATTTTAATTTAAAAAAAAATTCTTAAATTTACAAAGGCTAACCCCTTTGCTGATTTTTTGGCATCAAAATTGTTTATTAAAATAAACACATATTTTGATGCCGTAGTTTTACTCATGACCAGAGCTTTTAATTAAGGTATCATTCATTACAATCGGGCTACTATTACGTTTTGTATTAATTTTAATTTAAAAAAAAATTCTTAAATTTGCAAAGGCTAACCCCTTTGCTGATTTTTTGGCATTAAAATTATTTGTTGAAATATACACATATTTTGATGCAGTATTTTTACTCATGACCAGAGCTTTTAATTAAGGTATCATTCATCACAATCGGGCTACTATTACGTTTTTAATATAGGATAAAACGGTGCACTGTAACCTTATGCAAAATAAATTTACATAAAGGTTTTCTACTGCTAAGGCTTTATTTGTAGAAGTTTAAGATTTCATATAGATCAGAAAATGGGTTGATTCACTGTAATTTATTTAATTTATCAAAAATTAGCATTAGGTAATAAAACCGTAAAGTATTACGTTTGTTAAAAGTCAAGTAATTACATGTCCAGACCACGCTTTAATACATGTTCTTTTACATTTTTTATGGATAAAACAACCTATCACACCTTCATACCTAATTTTAAAGCTTCAAAGTTTGTATTTATTATTCCTTTAACAGCATCTAGTACTTTTTAACACATTTGAGACACTTTGTCTCTCGTCCTTTGTATTTTTTGCATAAACGTTAGCATAAATAAGAGAAGTCCGCTTTTTGTCACATTTTCTGGGTTACTCTTTCCTTTGATTTTTTAATAATATTCACAGCGTTCGAAATTTTGAATACTTTAATTTGCAAATCATCGGTTTTGTCTTTTCTTGGACAAGTTGGGTGTAGTTATATTACTCTCGTATTGTGTGCCATTATTATGTCCGATATTTCAATGCAGTCATTTTATACTCCTGATCCACTACAGAATTCATCAGCACTTGCATTTCTCAGGAGCAAGGTGCTCCTTTGATTTTTACGGATGGTGGTAGTTTTTTGTTTGATTGTACCTACGATTGCTTGGCTGTATGGTTTTTCAGCTTTTCTTGATCTGGAGGGAACACGGTTTTCTATTTCTCGTAATTTTGGTTTAGTTTCTTCATATTATTTTTCCAAGTCCTGTTTTCCATTAATAACGTTAATAAAAGTTGTTTCTTTTTAAACCGGATTAGAGTTTCTTTATAAAATAGGACCTGTCTCGGTAGAGAGTGAACTTACCGATGTTGATGTAGGTATACCATATGAGGGTTTATTCATTTTGTTGGTTCTATTGTATAGTTTTGATTCACTTATTAGTGAAAATTGGCACCTTATCGTCTAGAAATTGTTTTTTTGGGTTTTCTATAGAATTCTATCATTAAAGAAGAATTTGACCAATTCTTTAGTCTATGCTCTAAACAACTCAAAAATTGAAAAACACTGCGAAGCAGTCCCGAAGTTGATGTGAAAATTATTCAGAGTTAAATAGATTTAATAAAAATTAAGCTTAAGCCATCAAACTTAAAAATAAAATTCTCCATTATTTGAATAGTTAAGCTTTACAAAATTACTTTTGGTTTAAACTTTAATCCCGCAAAAATATTGGCAAAAAATTAAAAGGGATATAGCTATAAATACATTTTTTAAGCCGTCAACAAAATTTTATGATGATGCAAATAAAATGGTTCTCATTTTCAATTAGAATTTAAATCGCAAACAAATAAAATATGATCCTATTTAGCTAATCCTTGCGATGACAGTTGAAAAAACTCTAATCAATTTTTATTCATATTTTCAAACACAACAAACAATATTTTCATTTTATATCCTCCTGTTATTTTCCTATACTGTGTACGGTCTATTGTCATTCCTGGTGTACGAGATGCTACGACGATATTATGAATAATGATTATGAATATCCTTTTTTATATTGTTCCCGATTATTTTTACTATTTTAGTAAGCTTTAAAGTTTTTGTTTCAAAATTGAAAATTAATTTAATTTTAACTTATCTTGCTGTAACACATATCCTTTGTTCCATATAATGTATATATATATACTTGTATCCCACAGCAAGGATCTAACTATAATTTTTATATGATTTTAACTATAATTTGAACAATCAAAAACGTCAACGAAATTTTTTTAGTTTTAATCCTTTTTATATTTTTTGAAATTTTTACAATAACAGAACTGAAAGAGTGTGAATATTTTTTGAATGTGTAATGTCTGTAACATAAAGGATATGTGTATACGAGAGCATAAATAAAAGAAGGGTTTGAGGACGAAATTTTACGAGTATAAAACCATATTTTTTGATCAAATATTAAAAATTTGTATAATCGTCAGCAAATATTATTTATAGTTAGTTATAAGTAAACATATTCATATGTACGATATGGTGTCGTCTTTGCAAAAAATCATGTTTGTTAGCTATACACAAGGATATATGCTTTAAGGAATTATAATTATTTCTATTTGTGGATTTTATGAATACTAAAAGAAATTTTTTTTTTAAATTCTGATCAAATTATTTGCGTTACATAATTAAGAGCGTGGTAATCCCACAAATTTTACTTACTTTTACGAGAGACAACCATTTCATCGCATTTTTCAACTGACACTCGTTTTTGGCCATTCGTTCTTTATCATGATGGCCAATTAGGGTACCATTGTCACGCAGATCGATATTTTCTGATCCAATAGTTTTAAATTGAAATAGCCTTATTATAACTACAAAGCAAGTATTATGACTTCCCGATTATTATCCAATTAAGAAACGAACCATCAAATAGACACAAACCCGTAATTTAAATCCGAGCTTTATTGATTTGTCTCTGATAAACATTCCATAGGAGTGTCAGCCAAAATAACGAATAATTTAAACGAAACATTATCATCTCTTCAAGTGAAAATGGAAAGCGAAGGGAAGCGTTTGATATCGAAACAGCTACAAGATTCTTAATAATCTTTTTTTCGTTGCCAAAAAATCAAAGAAAATGTTAAAAAAAACAGAATAGGAGAGGCAGCTTATACAGCAGATCAGAAATTCAATACTGATTAAACTGGCTTAACTATTTTTAACTATTTTACTCCAGTGGTAGAAAAATATTGGTTGCATTCTTGTAAAAGAAATTTACCTTTAAGGAGTTGCTGCTTCAAGGCAACGGTCCTGGACACCCTCAAAATTTGAAATGTCCAAGAATCTAAGTAGTTTTTCTTTCACCTAATGCAAAGTTGCTGGTCCAGCCAATAAACCAGGTAGTTATCGTTACTTTCAAAAATTATTATATCAAGAGATCCTTTCAACGATTTTGGATACAATGGATAGCGATATTAGTATTACAGTTTCTCAAGTCTTAAAGCAGTTTACAATTTAAATGGAATTGTGTAGAAATCGTTTCTCTGGCCGCCACAAAAATAAGATCAATAACTTTCACCGGTTGTTGGAAATCAATATGGCTGAAATTGTTGTAAATGTTGTTATAGTCGAACCAATCAACTAATTAGTCTAATGTCATAAACAGGACATTTTCTAGAAACTAAGTTAACATTGAACATTCCAGGTTTGGCTTTCGATGACTATTTTTCATACATTTAAAAGAAAAAAGCTTTACATGGAGCTTTTGATAGCAATAGGGCTGTAAAAACTACAAGCGATGTTAAATGGAAATGTTAAAGGCAAAGATAGGAATTATTTATACCATGGTTTGACCAATTAAAGTAATTAGCAGTTAACAATGGTTATTGAAAGCTCTTAGAAGGCATTTTAAGAGCATTATCATCATTCTTTCATTATTTTTTTCAATTTTTATTTTAAGTGTATACGATTGGATCCAATACATATTTCGAAAGCTTTTTTAAGCTTTGTCTAGAAAATCGAAAGCAAGATTTAAAAAAATTTTAATATCTAACCATACTCGGAGTATCGACTTCAATATTTCAATAACCAACTAATTTCATTAAAAGCTCAACAGAAAGCTTTATGTTCATTAGGATTTAAACTTATTAGTCCACTAAGTAAAACAAATTTATTTGTTTTTCATGTACTTCATAATCAAAGTGTTAAAGCACAACTGAAAAGTAAGGATAAGTTTTAAACTGAAAGCTTAACGGAACGTTTTGCAAAAAATTGTTTTTTATTTCGAGACTTTTGCAATTTTGCTAAAATTATATTTCTTTGAGGTTTTTCTTTATCAAATTAAACCACTTTAATCAAGCAAAAGCTAAAAGCTCTTAACACCTTACCAAAATGGATTATAGTTTTTTTATAATTTATTAAGTTCTTTTATTTTTTAAGAGAAAGCGCAACAGAAAATGTAATTTGTTAATATAAATGAATATTTTTTCAAGTTTCAAATCGAAATTTTTGTTCCATTCTATAAGCTTGCTTGTTGAATGTTTATTACAAAGCATTTAACTACTCAACAAGTATTATAAAGAGTGCTAAACGCTTTTAGAAATAACTAGTAAAAGCTCCTTTAAGTTTATCATATAATTTATAAATAATATTATTCCTTGAAGCATGAAACAAGTAAATTTTTTTAAGAATTTAACAAAACTTTTATCTTAACTCTAATTTTAATTTATTTTTTAAACAAATTTAAATTAAATTTAAATTTAAACAAATTTTTTATATTGGGTTTTGTCTCCAAGCTTCTTAGTACTGAAACAAATTGTATTTTCAATTGTTTTTGATATCCTACTTATCTACAAAAATTATCTTTTAAAATGTTAGTCAAAGTAGGCTAAAAAAATCAAAAGCTGCATTTTTAAGCTAAAATATTTATGGAAGTACACCAATCTGAATTAATATTCGGTCAAAAGTTCGATTGTTTTTTGTTAACGTATAGTATACTTAGTTGCATGTAAAAGCTCCAGAAATGAAAAAAAGATAGCTTTGGGTTTAAACTATTTGTTAAATATGTAGACCAACATAAATTCAAGTTTAGTAGAAAAATGTCAAATATTTTATTTTTCTTCGAAGTTTTAATTGTTAAACCCGCTGTTAGCAAACCACCCATTTGTTTTATACTTTTAAACCTCAGTTAATTAAAAGCTTAGCGAAAAGCTTACATTGCTCGGTGAATACGGGTTTTAAATTTAGTTTAATGTATTTGACAAAACAGTACTATATTGTTTAATACTTGTTATTTTTATAATTTAAAAGCTTAACATTTTATGAAGGTTTTCCATACAAAAGTCTATAAAAATAATGAAACTTTATTCAAAAACCTTTTACTTTATTAACGAATTGTGCTTTTGATGGCATGCACAAGCACAAACTACTTTTAACATATAGTAAAGAAAATAACTTAAAAAGCTCGATAAGCTTAAGAATCCAAGCTTAATCAAAATTCGGCAAAAATGTCCATTAGAGAATTGAAAAACTTATATAAATATTTCGAATGTTTAACTTTTCCAATTATCTTATCTAGCAAATCAAAGACTTAATTTCTTGAAAGCTTTAACACATATTCGCAATTTTTGTTAAAAATTAGTTTAAATAATGTCATATATTTCAAATTATAACAAAAAATTCTAAAAACTTTCGAAATTTTAACAGTATATGGAAAACATCATTTTTAAAAGCTTTCCAAAATATAAAAATAAGCTTTTTTAGTCAGAAGCTTTATAAAACTTTGTAATTTTTTATGTGAAATTTCCATCCAAAATTATCTAAAGCTCATCAAATATCTCAAAAGCGTGTTTAGAGATTGTTTAACAGTTTTAATCTTTAAATTATCGAAATCCCAAAAGCTCAAAAGCTTTAACCTTATATGATGTACAATGTAAAAACTTAAATTTTTAAACCTGTGTTCGATTAGGCTATTGTTATGTTTATTGTTTTTTAGATGGTTGAAAGCTCCATATAAATGTTAAAAAGTTTTTTAGAAGCTTATTTTTAGTGTTTATATAGAAAATGATTAAAGTACTTTATTTTTCTTCGAAACTTTTTTTAAACATAATTCCCTTAATGCTCAGCAGCAAAAATTCCTTTGGATTCTTTGAGAGAGCTGAACGACGAACTGTTTTTGAAACCATTTGGAATGGTGTTGTTTGTGTCTCAGGTTTGGCTTTATTTGATAGTTCAACATTATTTGACGACAGTTAAAATTGAAAACCCACATTGTGAGACGGCATTGTTTCACGATGACATATCTGACCTGTATATCTCTTTACAAGTTGCCACAATGGCTGCAGTAACTCATTTTGAACCGGATGAATAATTCCGAGCTTACTTATTCCTGCTTACATCAAAAAAGAACCTTAACCGATCGAAAAAAATTACGTTATCTTTACCACCATAAAATTTCTTTAAGAATTCGATGCTGATTCTAAAACCATTTGCTCCACTTGGCCATTGGATGCCAAAGAAAAAGGCGCTATACACACATGTTGATTAAGATAGTAATCCACAAAACAGATAAAATTTGGATGGTTTGAGCGCCATGTGAGGCAAACAATAAACGTATACTGCTAATTGTACACTTAGACGGCATGGTTTCATGGCATGGTCTATTGCAACCACTAGCCATTTAAATGAAGCATCGACTACGATAAATAAAATCTGTGATAGGAAAAGTTCAGCAATATCTAGATGAAAATGAGACCACAGATATTGTGTGGTTTCCTAACGATAATTGGGTTCATGCGAAGTTTTAAGTTTCGTTTCTCCACACTCAACGCATGTTTCTAATTTGCGCTCTATATTAAGATCCATGGACAGGCACTAAACATAACTCCAGGCCAGGCTTTCATCTAAACTTAAAAATTATCATTTAGTTACCAACACGTAATAACCCATTTTTACCCCGAAACGATACCAAATTTCACACTCGTATGTCAATAGGAATATATGAAATCAGAGCATCTGTGCAGACATACCAGATGGAATTGGTTTTTTTTTTGGGTTGGAAAGTTCAATTTAGGTGCTGTTACTCGTTTTAACATCGAGATTAAATTCAATAAAATCTAAGCACTCAGTGCCAATTTTACACTTGTGCTTGTGCAATCGCAGTCTCGGTTTTTTATGTCGCGATAATACGGCTTTAATGATTGGCGAGCTTCTGCTCGTTTGAAATCATGACGTCATCAAAATAAGACAGCACTTCAGGTTTCCTTCTTAGCAGATTTTCAATTAGATTATGGAATATTATGGGAGCTGAAGTAAATTCAAATTGGAGCCATATCGTTTTGAAAGCTTCTTTGAGGGTAACTTTTATCTGTAACGGTGAATATTCTTCATCTATAGCTGCGTTCCGCAAAGTGTGAGAAATAAAGTGTTTGTTTATCACCAGTTACCCTTTTGGCGATTAGATAAAACTCAAACCTTGAAAAATATCCTTCCCATTTTTCTGGAAAAAACGCTCAAGCGACCCACAACTCGTCATTTCCGATAGTTTCGATTTAAATAAAACTGCTTTTGTTTCAAAAATGTAAAAGCTTCTTTAATTCCTAGCTTTAATTTTTAACTTTGTTCAATTATTTGAAAAACAGCTTGCTTTTTCAGTTGTAAACTTTAAAATTGTAGTTGCCAACAAATTTGACAAAAAACTGAAACGAGTGTTTTATTCATGTGATGTATAATCGAAGTGTAAAAGCTCATAAGCAGGTGTTTGTTCCTTTAAAGTAAAAAGTTTACTTTATTTTGACTATTTACATTGACTTGAGGTTGAAAGTCGTTTTTTACAATTTTTACCATCAACATGATACTCATAGTACAAGTAAATCATTGTACTACAAAAAATGATTAGCCTGTCAACTGTCATAAAGATTATAAGTAAATGGGATGATGTTCGATTTTGTATTAGTTTTAATCCTGTTTATTTATAAAAAAAAATGACATCAAGAGAGAGTGCAAAACAATGAAAACGATCCAAATATATTTATCTAGAGTCTTAAGCATCCTTTCTTCCTTAAATATTTAATTTTGTTCGTAAATAAGTTTAAAGTGGTTTGATTTTAAGATTTAAAATAAAAAAAACGTAAAAAGCTTCTCTCGTTTCAGTATTTAAATTTTTTTTTTTTTGATATCCTTATTTTAAATAATATTAACATTCATTTAAAATTTTTGTACATACTTATTATAAACTTTGAACATGAATAGGAATTAGTTGATTGAAAAGGAAGAAAAAAAATTATAAAGGAGATTTGAATGATGTGCATGAAAAATAAAAAGGATTATTTATATGAATTAGGATTATACTTACGAACGTTTGTATGTATGTTCGTATATGCTTAAAGAGAGACAGAGTTTATTTGAATTTAAAATTTCTGTACCAACAAAACGAGCAACAACTTAATCCTTCTAAATTTTCGATTTTTAGTCATGTGTGTACATCCATACAAAAAAAATACTCCTTTTGTATGACGTACTATATGAGTATGAATGGCAATTATTTGAATTATGTATTAATGTTGAATAATAATTATATTGAGACGGATTTTTTTTTTATGTTGATTTATGATTTATTCATATGGATTTATGTATTTTGAACAAAAATTTTTTTTGTTCGTTCAATTCGTTTTTCAGAATCAGAGTGTAAAATATATTATGTTAAGCAACATATATGTATGTAGAGCAAATATTTGATCTTCGCACAGACAAAGTTCATTTTAGAATATTTTTATGGAGTTTATGCTAATTTATATATGATTGATGTAAATAAATTTTAAAATTTTAGGATTATCGAGGTGCACTGTTAGAATATGATTATATGTTTTCCAACAAATTTTTATGTTCAAGTTTGCTAATGAGATTATACAGTACACAAGCATGTGAAGGAAATTTTTAGATGGAAAATTAATACATATGCGATAAAAAGGATTTTCAATTTTATTTTTATAATATATTGATGAGGGTGTTTAATGTCTGTGTATGCATAAAATATTCTTGTTCAGATGGATCCAATGAATATGTGATGGAGATATTCCTAATATCATTATTTTTATTCTTTTAGACTTTGAATCAGAATTTATTTTGACGCATAATGGATTTGTTAATTTAATAAAGATGTGATAGTTTGATCTAAATCAGCATTCGGTATGTTGTGATTTAGTGAAGATACCATGTGCCTCAACAAAGAACTGGGTTGATATTTTCACATGGAAGCATGACAAATAACTCACTGGAAAATTGTTGACAACTTGTTCTGCTTTCAAGCAGGTATACAATACTCTGATTACCATAGTTTGTCCTTTCTCGATCTACATTCTTTTGAATGAAATGCACATCATCAAGATATACTGACGTTTACAACATTAGAACAACGTCCTACTTTACGCCATTACTAGCCAAATCTAGGACGCGAAAAGACATATTCGCGATTTTTATATATCCATCTGCACATTGCATTGCTCTAGCCAGCCTGTACTGGCATGAACGATGGTTCGGCCCATGAATTCTGCACTCCAACAGGAGGTCATAGTTGTGTTCATCGTCATCACGGATCGTAATCAGGTGATGAAAAATCCCTTTCACTAAAATGACATCTAACTTTCACTAAAATGATATCCTTACTTCGACTAAATCCTTACTTCATTAAAATGATATCCTTGCTTTGGATAACATATGACTGCGGATGAGAAAATAATCGCCAACAGAATCGCATATTATGGATGTTTCTTTTCAAAGGATTTTTCCTTTCTTTGATTTTCATACAGTCATTACATTTTCCGGCCCACCAGAGCCCACTTGGTGCTTAGGCATCATAAAATCTAAGAAGTAAAATTTTATCGAGATCTTACCAGTGAATCTGTGTTAGTTTTCTAAGTCTTAACTGGGACTGCGGGGCCGGAAATGCCCGAAGTTGCTTACAGAAAATGAAAAGATATAAGTATTTGTGTCCTCCTTGCTACTGGTGGTCGCGTTGTGAGATTGCGTTAATAATCTCCGGTATCGGTACTCAACTGGATATTGAGTAATGGTGGAAAAGCACCGTGCCACAACCAGTAGGCTACTTAATAGGCCTAAGGTCCCTATAAGGAACTGGTATTAATTGAAATTTCTCTCTGAAGCTTTGTATCTCGATGCTTCTCCTTTTTGGAAAACCGAGGCGGATAGAGGCACCACCTACGAGGTACCCCTTGTTAATCTTTAAACTCCCCTTCTTCGGAAGGAACACATTGAAAGTCATCACATTCTATATCACATGCAATATCTCTTCCATGGAATCATGCATACATTTATGTCTTTTAACAATGATGGATTTTCCAGCGACTACCTTTTAGTAATAGCACCAGTCTTTGGTTTTTTCAACGCCTTGGGAAAAACACTTTCACTCAAACATAAATCGGGAAGTCAATAAAACCACTCGGATAGTCGGGTATCAATTAAATTTTTACTTTTGGAGTGCTATAGGGGATACTATCAGTCCCAATTGTATTCTGATTGCCAACTTTATAACAAACCACGATCATTTTATCATTCGAGATTGATTACGATGCATAGATCTCGATCATTTTTTACGCTTCTACACTCTTTAAAACTTGATAATCCTGCCCGAATTAAACATTTCCGACGAAAAACCATCATTCGTTTTTTTCACGAGAAAACAAACATTTCTGCTGAGTTTTGGTCAACCTCTATGATACGTACCGCCAATAACTCTGTAGCGATATCCAAAATGATTCAACTGACCCACTTAATATTATGTTTTGTAGATAATTTTGTATAATCTCCTCTCCTTAATGTTCATTCACCGGTTTTGTTTAATAGAACATTCCGTTAGATGCGCCAATAGATTTTAATAAAGCAACTTGTACCTTTTGAAACTCCTCTCATATGTTTGAGCTGTTTTAAAATTTGCTCTTTCATGAATTAGCTGTAATCTAAAGGGTAATGGTAACAATATTTCTCCCTTGGACAATGATCCTAGTTGCTATAACGTTCAATAGTCGACAGCATGGTTTGGAGGCATGAAATGTGGTGGGCTTTGTATAGATTACCAATTCTTAGAGCGGAAGCGATTTCATCTAAGTGCTGGTCCTACTTTGGTTGCTTCTTATACTATTTAACCTGTTTTGCCATCAAAATCAAACAATAGAGTCGTCTTAGCTCCTCCAAAGTCTTGACTACAACTCCTTGGGCTGACATTAGATCATCATGCAATTGGATTATTAGGCCATGTCGCTTTGCTATTGGTATCCACATTTTCAGCATCGACAAATCTGATAATTCGATATTGGATCCGGAACGACAGTGTTTCTTCCTATTTAATACTCAGTTTTGAATCGGTACCCTTATAGTTTTAGACCCCCCAGCCTATCGCTTAAGTCACACTGATTCATCAGCAATTTAACACTACCGTGATCGATAATGAGTGCAAATTCAAAGCCATCAATGAGAGACGAAATTAGTTTATCGCAAGTATTGCCGCTAAACATTCTAATTGCGTATAGTTTCTCTGAGCTTTATTCAATTTTGGCAATGGGCTTTTCCTCATCATATTTTTAAAATGAAACAGCACCCTCTGTGCTTGCATCACATCTAATAAAAAATGGTTTATCATAAATACGGGATTGCTAGAAACCGGAGGGGAAGTTAATTTTTTTTTTAAATATTTGAATGCGTATTTCTATACTTGTCCATTTACTTTGCCTTTTTTCAACCAACTGCTTAAAAAGCCGTTACAGTCGAGTAATGATTTATTAATCGTCGATACCAGCCCGCCATCCCAAGAAGTCGTTTGGTTTGATGAACTTTTGTTGGCACTGAAAAATTCACTATAGCCTCGATTTTCTGAGGATCAGTCTTAAGACCGCATTTTTCCTATTAGATAGCCAAGTTATTAGATCTCTTTTATCATAAATCTTTATGCTTCAGTAAGTTTAGCCTTCCATAATAGGTCTACCACAAACTCTAATAGTTCAAAGTGCCTTTCTTTTATACTAATGATAAAGCGGTGGCCGAGGTATGGTAAATGCTTTTTGGTCTTTGGCAGATTTCACAAGCAGCATCTCCCAACTAGAGTACTTCAAGTCAAATCATGTAATGGAATTTGTCTCGTTTAATGGTCCTAATAGTGCGTCGATAGTTGAAAACGGGTAGGCATATTTCTGAGTCATCGAGATCAACTTCCCTACATCTAGATAAAGTCTATATTTACCATTCGATTTCTTAACTATAGCGAGCTTATGAGCTTTTACTTACATCGATTACATTCAGCTTCAACCATTTACCTATTTCTTTACACAGGTCGTTTGAACCTCTGGCAAGATAGAGTAGTTCCTCTGTTTAATAATGTGGGTCCAATATATGCATCTTATCATTCTCTGAGTGTGGTTATGAGTTAATTAAATTTATTCCAGAAATTAATACCTATAAGGGAGATTTGAGAGTTGGTACAATACTGTACGTTTTTGGTTTGTTCGTCTAGAGTTCTATCATTTGTTGAAATGGTTGAATTTAGTCTTGTGTGATTTGATATTGGAAAATGTCAAAAACTCTACGGAGTTTCTACCCAACACACTAACTGATCCTTCTTACTCGATGAAATCACTTCAATTCATTTGCCTTCAGCCTTGATGGTTTTTGAAGATATATTTTGATAATCTTGTTATAATTTTGGAAACCAATTTTGTAACCAATCTATTACTGATATCAACAAACGTACTTATCAGTCTCTGAACTCTATCTCTTTTATGAACTGATTTTATTAATCCGCCTAGACCATTCCTCTATTTTTACTCTGCATTCACTTCTAGCTCAAGTCTAGTCTTCACGTGTGTTTCTTTCAGAGATAAACTTTTGTTTGAAAACTCGGCCTTTTTAACTATCATGAAAGTCAAAAAGGCCGATACAAATCGCTCTATTACTACATATCCCTATCTGTTATCATGGGCAACATTTCAAAAATTCAATTCGTACCCTTTGTACATCATAATCATGCACATCCCAACCGTCAACTCAAAAATCAAAACTACTGTTTTATAATGAAAATATTTATTTATAATTTTATAATGGAAATACTTTTTGTGTATTTATAATGGAAATAATTTGTGATTTTATAATCGATCTAATGTTTGTTTCTTCATACTAGATAACATGTTGTGAGTTTGTAATTGTGATATGATTTTATTTTTTTGTGTAAGAATGTTTTATTAAAACTATTATCCGCTTGCCTCTGGTGGGGGCTATGTCAACAATAGTTTTTATTTTAATTGAATGGAGATCTACTAGAAGTAAACTTCAAGTAGCGGGGTTAGTAAGTATTTTGTTTTTTTTTTGTTGTTGGATTACAATAACATTCAATGTATGGATTAACATACCCAAACGCTTCTTCGACTTTTACGTCAGGTTAAGCGGCCATTGTTATTACGTATATAGTAAATTTTTATTTGATAGGATACTTACCAATTTTAGTTCCTTCAGATTCTTTTACTAATAGATTGTAAAGATTGTATATTTTGATTTTAATTGTATATTTTGTTGTAATACCGTTATTTAAGAAAGGTGACAAATTGCTAAAGGATAATTATCGGCCAATTTCTTTACAACCGACAATATTAAAAATAATGGAAAAAGCTCTTAAATTGCGAATTGATTCGTTTCTGTCTAAACATAATTTTCTTAGCAATTTCCAGTATGGGTTTAGATCAGGAAAAAATACCGAACTCGCACTTATTGAATTTTTAAATAGATTACATGTTAATATAAATGGTAAAAAATTTGTTGGGTCGGTTTTCATTGATATAAAACGGGCCTTTGATATGGTGGATCACAATTTACTATTAGATAAACTTAATTTCTGCGGTTTTAGGGGTATACCACACAAATGGTTTAAATCATATCTTAGCGATAGATTATATAAGGTGAAAATTGCAAACTGTTTTAGTTTGCCTTTTAAAGCTAAATTCGGTGTTCCCCAAGGGTCCGTGCTTGGACCACTGTTATTTTTAATTTATATTAATTCTATATTTAGATTAGGTTTGAAAGGTAAAATTATTGCTTTTGCTGATGATATGGCACTTACTTATTCTGGTTCTAGTCATTCTGAAATTTCTAATGACATAAATGGTGATATGAAGCTTTTGCGATCATGGTTTGACCATCATTCCCTTATTTTAAGTGAAAAAACTAAAATCATGTTTTTTAGATTAGTTGGTGATCCATATTTGAGTTATGTACCTGAAATTGTTTTCCATGCTCAAAATTGTAATTTAGTAAACTGTAGTCATATTTGCATTAAAATTGACCACGTTTATCAGTTTAAGTATCTTGGGTTGCATTTGGACACTAATTTAAAATGGAAACCGCATTATCAAAAGTTAAAAGAGCAAATAAATAGTTCATTGCGGGCCATGTATTTATTGCGATCATTTTGTCCGCTTTCAGTTTTACGTAATTTTTATCAAGCATGTGTTGAATCCAGGCTTGTCTATGGTTTACCATGTTGGGGTGGTGTTTACATGAATACTTTTCAGCCATTAAATATTTTGCAAAAATACATTGTTCGTGTGATGTACTTTAAGAAACGTACTGACCATTCTTGGCCAATATTTGTGAGTGCTAAAATTTTACCTTTACAACACCTTTATGTTTATAAAGTTTTAAAGTTGTTTTTTTCCAGAAGTGGGCACCGTCTTCTGAAAGTTAGTTCAATTTACGATATTCGTAGTAATCATAGAAACTTTTTTAAAGTTCCTCACTTTAATACTGAGGCTTTTCGTATGTATTTTCTTGTTTCAGCTCCCTCATTCTTTAACCGGTTACCTCAATCATTGCGTGCTCATTTAAATCACAAACAACTCATAAAGTTTATTAAAGATTGGCTATTTAATACTAGTGATATCAATTTTTTGTTTGCAAATTAGTTAATATTATTATTTTTAATTATTGTTTGGAAAGTTATTTATTAGGAAAAAACTTATAAGGAAAAAAAAGGAAAAATTAAAAAAATTGTTGAATTAATTTTTAATTTTTTGATTTTTATTTTTTTTTTATATTTAACTTTTATTGTTATATTTTATTTATAAATTATTCTATTGTTATTATTATTTTTATTATATTTTATATTGTATACGGTTATTCGCTACTGCCTGTTGGCACAGAATAACCTATCTTCATAACCAATTTTTTTTTTTTGTTGTTATTTTATAAAAGTTTGTATATTATTATTATTGGTTACGAGAATAAATAAAAAAAAAAAAAAAAAAAAAAAAAATTAAATTTATTTTGATAAAAAATTTCTAGCTGTTTAAATTTGACAATATTTGATAATTGATATTTAATTTGATAACTACTGTTAAAACTCAAAACTGATGTTAATCAAAAACTCTTGTTAATAAAACTGCTCTATGTTTTTAGAATTCTAAGCTTATATACTAAATTTTCTATTGAATTAATAGGAGGGGCTTAGTTTTTCTCCTTAATTTTTAGTTTTTCTATTTTCTTTTTGAAATTTACTTTAGATTATTTATTTATAATATCTCGATTTATATTTTACTGTTTATGTTTTAATATTTTTAAGTGTTTTTTTTATGTTTGTATATTTACAAAATAATGAACATATTTTTTATGTATGATAATTTTAGGATAGATTTTTGTTTACTTTGACCTTTTATTAGTGTTTGATATTTTTAAGATAAGACCTATCCATTGCATTTAATTTAACATCTTGAGATAAGACGTATGTTTTTCTAGGTTTAATTATTTTAATATTGAGATGCAACGGTTTTATTTTTGTATATAGGATCGAAATAAATTTTATTGCTGTTTATGTTTTACGAGTATTCTAAGAAAGGTTTCATTTTTAAATGTTTGGCTATTTGTGAGATCAGGACAATGTTTTAACACACGTTATTTTTACGGGTCATTGTCCTGATAACACAACACTACCCACCAACACAAAATTTAGAAACTCTTTGACTCAGATATCTAACCAATGATGGAGAACTTTTCATTTTGTAGTACTCCAAACAAACTATAAAATGACATTTTATATTGATATATTGAGATGATAACTGTTAATTATGGCAATGATGAGAAAGAACTACTCCTTTTATATAATTTTAAGCTATTAAAGTCCTGTTGGAGTTATGATTGTATTAATGAGTTAAAGCATAATATAAACACACTTAGTATGTTAACCCATTGACGTGCTAGATGTCACTACTGGTATCGTTTTAAAATAATTAAAATATTTGCATATGTATAATCGCCTAAATGTCATATATTTATACTAAATTTTGACGATGTTCTATCGACCCGACATCTGGAAACTGTTTATTTCTTATGAGGGTAGCACTAGAAGTATTTATAAAGTGGTACCATATGTATTTATATACGCATAGTATAAATATATATAGTAATACCATCATAAGAGGAAAACAGTTTACCCATTGATGTTACAGATGTCAGATAGATAGAATATCGCCAACATTTAGTTTAAATATGCAACATTTAAGCGATTATACATAAACAAATATTTTGATTATTTTAAAACGATACCAGTAGCGACATCCAGCACGTCAATGGGCTAACAAACCATGGTAGTACTATGTGTATTTATATTATCACGGTAGTGTGACTTCTGTTCGCGATTGTCGCCCCTCGGTGTAGAGAACTACGTGGGTATTCCTGATGTTTAAGATCATTAAGGAGACCTCGGCATATATATATATATATATATATATATATATATATATATATTATATATATATATATATATATATATATATATATATATATATATATATATATATATATATATTACCATAGAAATTAGGAACGAACAACTTGCACAAAATCGAATGCTCAACAGTCTCTTAAAAAATTACGCCCTAGTAGTCGCAACAAACAAATTTAACAACAAACAAAATAACATTTGTCATTCAAATAAAAAAAAATATCCTGATACCAAAGTCAATAATACCATGAAACCAAACCTAAGCCTAGACCCCGTAAATACTACCAACAATACGACACCGATCGTAAAACGTAAACGCTCTAAAAAGGTGTTCAATAGTCTTGGATTGGGTGCAAATGTAAGACGTTCAAAACGTAACGAAAACAAAAAAAAATTGCTCGAACTAATTGCGACAAACAGTGAGGGTGATCTGGTGCAAGTTCTGGTTGATTCTATTCGAAATGAACCAAATCATAAAAGAAGAGATGGATTAACCATATCAGAAATGGTTTCAATCGGAACAACATATATTGTAGACTATGATGATCAATCGTCGTTACCTAATGAAGACGATCAAAATTTACATTCAGTAGAACCGGATAAGGAAGTACACGTTGCTGATAGACAAAAAAATTAGGATGGTAGTAAAAAATACGACTTATGTTATTGTTGAAATTTATTTATTAATAATTTATTTTTTAAAATAAATTTATGCCATTTTGTTGCAATCTATCATGTTGTCTTTAACTTAGAAAATACCTTCCAAAATGTATTCGCTTTTTCTTAATCCTTAAGATATAGTGGTCGCTTAAGCTGTTGTATAATAGTAATAATACTGTTTTTACATGCCATTGCTGGCCCGTACCGAATCTACCTGTCCGAAGAAGACAAGTCATTCTCTAGACCCAAGGAGCGATCATCGTCAAAAGCAACATCTGCGGCTGCCAAATGACGTCATTTTGATCAGAGATTACTGCACCATTTGTTTAGATTCGGCTCGCGAAACGTGACCAATTTTCATTAAATGTCTGATGTTGTGATAGAACTCGGTAGGTGGCGACATCGTCGCATTTGGAGCCATAGATTATGCCCAATCTTCTCTCGAATGTAAACAATTATCTCATACTCATTTGTCAAGGTCTCTCACATCCATACATGACAACGGGTCTGATCGATACCTCATACAATTTCAGCACAAAATAAAACTGAGGAACTTATCACTATTTAAAGTCATGACTTCTGTAAAGATGATTCAATATGGAGTAAAACCTTCCATAGAACAAGTAGTTTTCAGAATAGAAATAGCTAGGTTACTATTGATAAAGACTGCTTTTTCATTGGCAAAACTTTATGTTTAGTTCGCATAATTGCTTTGCAAAGTATTTTATTATATGTGATTTGTGCGGAATTTTCCAAGGATTTTTATAATATGGAACATTCTAGGGGTACTGAATTGTCCATTCATCCCAATTAGGTGGTTGCAGTTTTACCTTGTAAACTGTTGGCAGTTTGTTAACATACAAGATTCCATCTCTCATTGTTTTCGTGAAATTCCTGGCGTGATTCTTATTTGGTGATGATGTATCTTAACTAATTTTGCGCAATGTTTTATTGATGCTGACGACATTAAAATCATTGCATCAATTAGTACCATAGCTGATTGCATGAGATTTTAAGAGGACTTGGATGAATTTTCCATTTGAACGTCTTGTAACGAAATCTAGAGTATGCCTGCCAGGTTTGGTCACCGTTTTAAGAATGCCATTTAAATTATAGAACTGGAAGCATGCAGAAACAATTCATTATATGTGCACTTTGATGTTTATACTTTCCATGTGGACGGTCGAGCACATACTACCACCGTACAGCGATGATTGAAATCTTTACAGACTGCATATCTTGAATCAATATCGAGATGTTTTGTTTTTTTTTTTTTTTTTTTTTTTTTGAGCCATTGTTGTTGTAGCCATTATAGGACCGTGACCTTAAATATATTTTGTGCTCAAACCCTTATTAATCAACCGTCCAATCAATACTCAGGCTCTTGATAAACCCAAAAGTATCTCTGGACGATACATGAACGATTTGGTTTGGGCTCATTATTACCTCACCTAAATATTGCAGTCGTAGGCGGAAGGTCGCTGCGCATTGACACAGGGCATGTTTCGCTGATTTTACTTCCATATTACAGAACCGACAAGCATCCATCGCACGTAGACCAATATTTTTAAGATGAAATATTAGAGAAATATGGCCTATGGAGAACCCAGTTATTAGCCTACAGTCAGATTTGCTAAGTGCAAGGAGTTCGTTAACGCTATTTGACGAAGGTGAAATAAATCTCTTTGCCTGAGGACCTTTCAATGTCTTCCAATTGTTTCATCGCTGTTCTAAGGTGTACCTTAGTATGACACCACAGAAGGGTTCTGGTCCAATAAATGGAGAACCAGAACCCGCCAAAGCAAGGCCATCGGCAGTATGTTGTGCAGATTCCCTCAATTCCAGTAAGTCCTGGAGCCCACCCAAGTGCTACCTTATTTCCAGTTTTTTAACTGCGCGTTAAGACAAATCCCCACCAGTTTTGATACAAAGGACTTAAGAGCTTTTGAGGCCACTTGACTGTCCGATACAATAAAGACATCCTCAAATTGTCATGAGCAGTCCTCAAATTACTCATACCTCAAGGCTGCAATTGCAGTTTCCTTTTTGACATGCAGGTCCATTGCACCTAGGAGCATGTCCATTACAGCAGTCGGGCATGTTTTCATTGACATGTTATAGTGCCATACTCTGAATCTTGAGTATGTCTTGTTTCCAGTTTAGTTTTTGATCCAGTATGACTCCTAGATATTTACCGTCACTGGAAACATTTACAATAATACCATTTAACAAGAGAGTTATAAGCGCAAGCTTTTTCCTCTTAGTAAAGGGCACAATAACCATTTTATTCAGATTGACACTAAATCCCTCTTGAATACACCATTGCCATATCATCCCAAGTGCATTCTGCATAAGTTCAGCAATGATGTCAAATTTCCATCTAACTATTACAGTCAAGATATCTGCATAGCCCTGGACATCAAGAGCCATCTACTAAGAGCCGTCACCGTAGATTTGCTAGATAAGCAAACTGCTTTCGATGAAGTGGGTTCCTTTTGAGAGCCTCACTTCTTATATTGAAATCCAAAATGGCTAAGTGGATGATATGCCTTGGGCTGGGTATACGAATGACCTCCTTCTTTTGGTATAAAGACCACATTAACTTTCCTCCGCAGTTTTGCACAGTTTTGGAATGCAGTTAAAAGCATAGCTGACCCAAATGATCTGAACCAAGCTAGGAAGAATCTCTTTAATGCCCCCAGCAGGAGAGCTGGAAAAATATTATCACCTCCAGTATTTGAAGGGTTTAAATGAGCTACCAGCCCATCTAACCTTGTTGCAAGTGAATATCCTACTAGAGAGGGATATAAACCACCTCACCAGAACCTTCGTATGCGTCTTCAAGTGGTTCTGCCACCATTGAGTCCGGAAAGTGGGTTTCTAAAAGCAAGCTTATAGTTTCCCTCCGGTTCTCAGTAAAACTTGAATCGCCCTTTTGAACATCGACGTTCTGAAGCTGAGTTGCAGAGAGCAATTCATTTATTACCTCGCAAAAATTTCTCCAAGTGGCCCTCTTCCAGTGAGTCTTTTTCCAGTGTTCCACCAGGATACGGGCTTAAAAACCTCTCTTTGCTTCACAGGGCTACTGTTCTTAAAGGTTGAGTCTATAAAGTTTTGCAGTTATTTTGAACAGAACCCCAGCCCTTCTGGGGACTCTTTCTCCAATATTGCAGGCATTTCTGACCCGAATAGTGCTTTATATAAGCCCAGGTCGGATAGCTTTGGAACATGAATTTCTTGCGACTGCATGATCCGTGCCTTTAGATCATATCTGATATGCATATGAGTAGAAAGAAATGCCTGTTCGAGTCGAGGTGTTGCTTCTGCAATCTTCATTTATGATGTGATAACAATCGTGTTGATTATATTGTAACGCTGATTGCTGCCTCGGAATGGGATCTTACACATTTAACCTGTTTTGACTTATTAAGGACATTTTTATGGATGTGATTTTTTCGCCCAAATGTGGTCAGAAACTATAGAATTACCTATAACAAATGGTGGCATGATGATGAAAATTTGATGATGAAGAAAAACCAATAGAAAACTTTAAAATACGCCACGATACTGCAAGCCTTCTGCGAAATCGAAAAGAACTGCAATTCTATGAATGTAAGCAAAGTAAAGGTTACTATAATAGAGCTACAAAAATTCCAGAGATAAAATTCGTCATGCAACTTTTCTTAGAGTTCCCATTGGGAATTAATCCATCATTGCAATTAGCAACAAGCTGACTTGAAGCAATAAAACGAAGATTAGGACAAGATACTACGTTTCAAGACATGTACTTTGCGTCTTTTAAGGATACTACTTTAAGAGAAAGAGAAAAAGAAAGAGAAAGAGAAAGAGAAAGAGAAAGAGAAAGAGAAAGAGAAAGAGAAAGAGAAAGAGAAAGAGAAAGAGAAAGAGAAAGAGAAAGAGAAAGAGAAAGAGAAAGAGAAAGAGAAAGAGAAAGAGAAAGAGAAAGAGAAAGAGAAAGAGAAAGAGAAAGAGAAAGAGAAAGAGAAAGAGAAAGAGAAAGAGAAAGAGAAAGAGAAAGAGAAAGAGAAAGAGAAAGAGAAAGAGAAAGAGAAAGAGAAAGAGAAAGAGAAAGAGAAAGAGAAAGAGAAAGAGAAAGAGAAAGAGAAAGAGAAAGAGAAAGAGAAAGAGAAAGAGAAAGAGAAAGAGAAAGAGAAAGAGAAAGAGAAAGAGAAAGAGAAAGAGAAAGAGAAAGAGAAAGAGAAAGAGAAAGAGAAAGAGAAAGAGAAAGAAAAAGAGAAAGAGAAAGAGAAAGTGAAAGAGAAAGTGAAAGAGAAAGAGAAAGAGAAAGAGAAAGAGAAAGAGAAAGAGAAAGAGAAAGAGAAAAATAGGAACAGGAAAAGCTTCCTGTTTAATTATTTTTATTTTGCACCTAAAAATTTAAACTTGTTTGTACTACAGAATTGAAATTGGAGTTAAGCAACAAAGCTATAAAGCTCCTAAAATAGTCCTGAGAGTTCCTAAAATAACCTGGTAAATAACATGGAAGAAACTAGATTGTTATAATGGTCGATTGTCAAAATAATAGTTAACTATACAATAGTAAAAGGCTGTTTCAACAACCTTATCGAAAACTATATTTTCAATACACCGCACTAAAGCACGATAAAAACTAATGAATTTTCTTATCCAAAACTTTATTATGATGAAATCGAAAAAAAAAATAATTTTTTTAATTAAATTTGTTTGTTATCTTATATTTTCAGGTAAGTCGACACAATATTGTTACACAACCTATAAACATCGTATATATAGCACAGTAAGTAAATTCGTATACCATAAAGATGAAGCCGTAACTTTTAACTACACACATATTCCTCATAATATTATAATCCTTTACTTATTATATACACACATCAACAATCAGGATCGAACATCTAAACTACATAACCCTTACAATTTTAATTTACCATTTCAATTTTTTATTATGCTCACAACCAACACACAAACGTAACAACAGCAAAAATGGATAAGACTTTTATGTTGACTATAAACTTATGTGTATATGTTATAATGTTGTATAGCTATATGATATCACAAAATGAGCAGACCTTTAATCATAAAAATATAAAAAAAAAAAAAGTAAAATGTACAAAAAATATGATAAGATCACAACAGTACCAAACCTAATCAACTGTAACATTCATTGTGAATCTTATTCATCCCTGTACAATAACAACAAAAACAAAAACTATTAAGATATCAATCTGTAATCTACTCGTTCTCTTGGTTAACATTTTTTTTTTTTTGCCGATTTTATATTATCTAAAAAAAATCGTTCTAGTTCTATACATAACTAAATACCTTCTAGAGATTAATATTCTTGTACATATACCATAATACAACGAAAAAAAAGGCAACGATGTGGCAGAGAAATGAGTAACTGATGGAAACGCTGAAAATATTAGTGTTACAAAAGCAGTTTTACGGTCAATAATAATGAAAAACATTATCCGAGTTGTTTTCGTAGATGTTAAGTATAAAATTTAATGGGGTCATCTAAATAATGTAGTGTATTCATGTTTTATAGGCCCAGTCGATCGATTCGGGTTATCCTTAATCTAAAATCATAATAAAATGTGTTTTCATTGCGAATTTAATCGAAATTCTTACACTATGCCGTATTGATTACACGATCTTGATAAAATAACACTGGTTGTAGTTGTTCTTGACAACATTGACAACTATGTTGACAACAACAGTGTTATTTTCCCTAAACTGTTAAATTTGAATCTGGTTTTTCCACCAATTCAAAAAAAAATATTAGGGAAATTCCAGTGACCAAAGTTTGGTTTTATACAACCGTCGTACTCGTTTCGGTGGAGGTTCCTGTACATTATGCTCTCGGTGGATATCACTTTAATTTCCATCATTGGGCTGAATGTGTTCTAAATCTAATACTTGCTTTAATTTTTTTCACTGTCATTGAAATCTGTCTTAACTTCCACTCTCAATTCCTTACTCGGTATAGGCATTAAACAAGATCTCCCGGAGTTCGCTGTCCTACCGTACACCCGTTTTTACATATATACTTTGAAGGATAAGGCAGGATATTAGTTAACTTATTGAGATCGACCTGGTTATAGACACCTTGGCGGCCAATACCTAGTAAATTTTTGTGGGGTAGGGAAAATAAAGGTATATCAGTCTGTAATAAATTGAATTAATTTGCATCTGAAATTATAAATTAATTAATTCTTAATATTTTAACATTTGAAATAAAACTATAAAATTGATATAAATTAGATTTTAAAAAACTGATAAACTATTACAAATGAATTGAATTAAGCGTTTTATAACAAATACATCATATAATCGCCGAAAATCTAATTTATATACACTTTATTTGACACAAACTTTAAAATTAATATAAATTAGATTCTAAAAAAATTGATTAAATATTACAAATCAATTGAATTACCGTTTTATGACAAATACGTCATATAATTGCCGAAAATCTAATTTATATACACTTTATTTGACTCAAAACTTTAAAATTAATACAAATTAGATTCTAAAAAAATTGATTAAATATTACAAATCAATTGAATTAACCGTTTTATGACAAATACGTCATATAATCGCCGAAAATCTAACTTATATACATTTTATTTGACTCAAAACTTTAAAATTAATACAAATTAGATTTTAAAAAAATTGATTAAATATTACAAATCAATTGAATTAACCGTTTTATGACAAATACGTCATATAATCGCCGAAAATCTAACTTATATACATTTTATTTGACTCAAAACTTTAAAATTAATACAAATTAGATTTAAAAAAATTGATTAAATATTACAAATCAATTGAATTAACCGTTTTATGACAAATATGTCATATAATCGCCGAAAATCTAACTTATATACATTTTATTTGACTCAAAACTTTAAAATTAATACAAATTAGATTTAAAAAAATTGATTAAATATTACAAATCAATTGAATTAACCGTTTTATGACAAATATGTCATATAATCGCCGAAAATCTAACTTATATACACTTTATTTGACACAAACTTTAAAATTAATATAAATTAGATTCTAAAAAATTGATTAAATATTACAAATCAATTGAATTACCGTTTTATGACAAATACGTCATATAATTGCCAAAAATCTAATTTATATACACTTTATTTGACTCAAAACTTTAAAATTAATACAAATTAGATTCTAAAAAAATTGATTAAATATTACAAATCAATTGAATTAACCGTTTTATGACAAATAGGTCATATAATCGCCGAAAATCTAACTTATATACATTTTATTTGACTCAAAACTTTAAAATTAATACAAATTAGATTTAAAAAAATTGATTAAATATTACAAATCAATTGAATTAACCGTTTTATGACAAATATGTCATATAATCGCCGAAAATCTAACTTATATACACTTTATTTGACACAAACTTTAAAATTAATATAAATTAGATTCTAAAAAAATTGATTAAATATTACAAATCAATTGAATTACCGTTTTATGACAAATACGTCATATAATTGCCGAAAATCTAATTTATATACACTTTATTTGACTCAAAACTTTAAAATTAATACAAATTAGATTCTAAAAAAATTGATTAAATATTATAAATCAATTGAATTAACCGTTTTATGACAAATAAGTCATATAATTGTCGAATATCTAATTTATATACACATTATTTGATTCAAAACTTTAAAATTAATATAAATTAGATTCTAAAAGAAATTGATTAAATATTACAAATCAATTGAATTAACCGTTTTATGACAAATAAGTCATATAATTGTCGAATATCTAAATTATATACACATTATTTGATTCAAAACTTTAAAATTAATATAAATTAGATTCTAAAAAAAATTGATTAAATATTACAAATCCATTGAATTAACCGTTTTATGACAAATACGTCCCTTATATACTTTTAAATTGGAGATGACGCAAATAAAATGTATCTGAAGCAACTACCAGGTTTCATTAAAGATCTTAAAAGCATTTTTTTGCTTAAGACAAATAAAGCAGCAAGATCATAGGACAAAGCAAGTCAATGTGTTTTCGTGAACTTTGGCCTTTTAAAGATAGCAAAGCCGATAAGTGTTTATATACACATACAATTGATAACGAAGTGGTTACGTTGTCGATGACCTGAATTTGATGGTCACATCGGACCCAACGGTGGGAAAGGTTAAGGCGAAGATTTCCGTAAAATATGAAATTGAAGATTTGGAATCGTTTAAACATTATCTTGGCATGAAAGTGGCATTATCAATAGAATCAGTCGACATATATAAAGAGAGTTACATTGATTTTTCATTTAAGTATCAAAAGTTAATCGGATGCTTATTATATACATCGTAGTTATATATATTGAATATATTAGCATATTACAGTAAGCATTTCAATACTGTCACAAAAGGTGTGTAAACCAAAGCAAGAGGACTGAAATGAATTAAAATTATAAATAAAACTAACTGTGGCCCCTTTAAGTAACTGAACAAACGAAACAATTTTGATTTATGGTTATGCAGACGCAAATTGGAAATTTCCGGATCTTTTCTTAAAGTTATGGAAATATGGAATGTTGATTAACGGTTGAAAAAATGTACCTTTCTACTTTGAAATTGTTTAAGTTGGATCTTGTATTGCAGTCTGCCCGCTTTTTCGGATAAAATATGGACACTTCTATTCTAGTTGGCAATGTTAAATTCGTATCGAAAAGTGTTACTTTATAGACCGGATACCGATATTTTCAAGCTCGGTCAGTAAAATGAATTTACTTCTATTGACGGCCGCAACTATTGCGTTTTATTCTTTCCTGGATATGGCATTAGGATACTAACCATGAAAGATTTATAAAGATTTTGTGATGCTATAGTAGTGTTCAGGACCTTTAGTGGGGCTATTGTTTTATGAAATCATAATCCAATCAAGTTCATTTTCCAATTGCCCTGGTTTGGGGTTATGTTTTTATGTTATTTAGTTCATCAATCGCGTTAACCTAGTTTTCAAAGGTGTTTTCACGAATTCATGAAAAATGTTGGTATAATTGTAAAACTTTGGAAAGTTTTTTTTTAAATTATTCATTTCGTAACTATCAAAATTATGCCAAAATGTATTTAACTGAAATCTAGCTGCTACTCACTTGAAAATCTAAGCGATTAAACTTTATTCAATATTTATTTTTTTTACTGTTTCATTGTTCGAACTTATTTTGGTTTAAAAACTTTTTTATTTTAAAACTTATTTTAAGAAGAAAAATCAATTTCCTTCAAGTTTTTTTTTTTTTGCCAAAAATAATATAACAAATTTCAATATTTATTCAAACCCTCATTATATTTTTGGTTGCAACTTTGTTGGAGCTCAACAGTTCATCATATCGATCTAGACTATAAATACCCTTGGAAAAATATAAAGTCTATCATTATTTTAATTTTAATTTCCTATCGTTTTATCAAACAAAACAAAAAAAAAACTGCTTCAAAAGTCAAAATATTGTTTCACTCTTACCATCATCATCATCATCATCATCATTGGCATCATTCCATTTGAGTAATCTAAATTGTTTGTTTTCAAATTTTTCATATCGACTTTTCCGTATTATTATTATTATTATTATTATTATTATTACTACTAGCATCGTATGTATTTTGATGTTTCCAGAAGAAGCACACACACAAAATAATTTCTCCATCCCTTATGGAATGTTTTCACCCCATTACGAATTACGAAGAAAAATGAAATTCAAAATTCACATATACATAGGAAAAAAGCTTATTATAAAGTTATTTGTTCGAAAGTTTTCCTTTCGTTTTTTTTTTTTTTGGTTTTTCCTAAGTTTATTTTCATTTATGTATATATAATGTATATGTGCTTATTGAAAATGGTTTATGAATTATTATGTTATAATTTTTTAAACAAATATAAAAATCGTAGGTAGGTACATAACGAAATCATAAACGCGAACGCATAAATCATATGTACATGCACATACCATGTATGTATATATAAGGGGCATAGAAGTGTAAAACTTCCATCGACGGCGATATTATATACACAAAACATTTAATGTAACCATATACATGAATATATAAAATAGTAGCTTACTAATTGGTTGGCAGCATGATACTAGCGCTAGACGACACTAAAAAATGGTAACCACCCCACAAAATACTACATAAACCAACGTTTAAAGCTTTTAATTAAATTTTGTCACGAAATCTTAAAAAAAAAGAGCTTTATTTTTTGCTATTCCTCATTGATTGCCGTCGTTATGATATGTAAATTGAAAATAAACTATAGAGCTCTATACAAAACGGTGGCTTATATACTCATTTCCCAATTTTCCGCAGTTTTTCAATATAAAACGTTATCGTGAATATCAACCAAAAATACAAAAAAAAAAAAGTTGCGCTCTGCTTGGAATCAATAATTAAAATGTAACAACAACAACAGCACAAAAAATCTATCAACGGGGGATTTTTTTGCTATGTTGTTTCGATATACTGCGTGGAAGGAAATGGGAAAAACAGTAAAAGCTTTACTGTAAATGGCGTGTGACATTATAGCCTTACCCAAATCCACATAGGCAAAATATATATCCGAACATAACAAAATTCAAATCAACTTTTTATAAATAAAATATTTGTTGCCGCCATTATGCTTCATGCTGTCACCTTTGACACCATAATTTGTAATGTTTATTTCCAAAAGTGTTACAGTAAAATGTTTCATCTAAGATTGCGTGAATTGATAAAAATAAACTGATGTGGACACCTACAAGAACATTTGAGTAAAAATTATAGACTTGTCATTCTATAGCTATGGGATTTATCATCTAAGTATTTATTATGGCAAGCCTTGAATTTATCGTAGGAATTACATTTGTGGACTATTTACTTTGCCTTTGCCTTTTTTTATTTGGAATCGAGTACTTTTACCTACTTAGTGCTAGAATAAACGATGGTCCCGCGTGCTTATTATCCAAATGGCTGTCTTGAAGAATCAAGTAGGCTTATCGTAATTTTCGATGCAATATCACAGGATGCTTGGTAGAATAGAATGCCAACCTGTTGTAGAGTCATCGTCAAACTCGAAGAAGCCCAAAGTCATCAAGGAAAGTCATCAAGGAGCTGCATACTAATTTTGGATTTTACCACGACGGGAGACTAATTCTCCATTGGGGTAATGGATCGAATAACCGTCTTGATTATAGCACGGATAGCACGGTTCTTTTTGTAAAGAATAGTGAATCGGTCGATTGAGTGGTAAACATAAACCTGTCCTTCGCCGAGTTTCAATAAACGCCCAATACCTTCGTAAGCCCTGCTTTTTGTTGGATATGGTTAAAAGTATATTTAGGGTTGACTTCTGAGATAATGTCTGAAGCCTGACGATATGATTCTAGGTTTTTTTGAGCTACTTGTTTAATTGTTCTTTGTAGCCAGAAAGAATGCAGAAGCCAATCCATGAGTGACGAAATTGAAGGATGGGCTTAGATGGATCATATCAGAGAAGGCTTTACTGTGTTCCCTAAAATGTAAAATGATTGAATATAAATAAGATTGGATCATAGGATCAACGGAGAGGCAATAATTTAGGGAATTATTGTTTGTATGTTGTTGATTTGGCGAATTCGTCAAACACAACCCTATAAGTATGCTGATATTGTTTGATTTAATGATTAAATCCGTGGTGTGGTAAATAGAAAACCTTTAATGATGCTTTTACTGAAGGTATATTTCTACCATGTGGTTAAGGCGTTCGTAATCAAACATAAATTCTTGATACAATTTTGCAAATTTTGGATCATGAATAAATCTGCGTTTCATTCCTCAAAGCCTTTGAACAACCACTGTAAGTGAATCAACCAAGGTATTTGCTGATTTCTTAAATGGAAGTCTTAATATGAATCGTCCTTCTTCGTTGGTTCAATATTATTTACGAAATGGTTCTCACAAAGTATTTTGTATTTTTTTTTCTCTCTGGTGAGAGAATTTTCGGAGACTCAACTATGAAGTCTATCTGTCCACTTTGAAATACATGGAAGAAGTGCTCGACTTCAAAATAATATCAATTTTTTCTGGTTAGAACATTTTTTGGGTCGGGTAATTTGATTCCGGCATACGACTTTAAATCGACATTAAATTGACAAGGCATTAATTAAAAATTTGGGTGAGGTTTTAGGTTTTAACTTTATTGTAACCATTCCTTTTGACGTTCCAGAGTTAGCATGTCCAAGTCCACTAAAAGAAGCTCACGTATTTCTTTTCTCAGAAGGGTACTCGGGTAGAAGCGGTACTCATTTCAATCAAACGCAGCTATCCGAGACTGGTCGAAGTGTCACCTAGTGTTCGCTCGTGATTCCTATACATTTTAGAACTTTCTGTGTATTGAGAGTGTAACGCGTTTGGTCTATTGAACGGTTATTTTCTTTCATTTTCATTCTAAAGAATTTTTTTAATCGACATTTAAATGCATTGCAGCAATAAAAAAAGACAGCGAATAGCCATCAGTTCGGCCAGGAAAAACGCTGAATTGAAATTTTTTGGGATTGGATATAGTCCTTCACTTCATAGCCATTCTTTCTGCGATAACGTCGTTTGGCGATGAAAAAGAAGAATGACAGTAAGAGGTGGAAAATTAGCTGTCATCAGCATAAGAGTATATTGGCTTAAGAGTTGTTGATAGAAGATCATTTATAAAAATTAATAAATGGGTCGGAAAGTATGGATCCATGAGGACACCAGGGTTTAAAAAATATGGAACGGAAATGACGCCATCAACCATCCACCATCAACTTAGATTTTGCGGCAAAGAAAAAATTCTCAATCCATAAAATTAATGAACCGTTAATTGACGACCAACTGCCTTCAATTTGCACAGAAAATCTTTATGACACACGCGGTCAAATACGTTCGAGATATCGAGTGCAATGACTTGTGGTTCACCAGATCAGAATACTGATGCTCAGAAATTAGAAAGTTAACTCCCAAATATTTCATCAGATGAAAAACAATGTAAGAATAATTTAACCAAAGGAACGAGAAATATCTGACGGAAGGAACTTATAGTGTGTGTGTGTGTGTTTTTTTTTATGTCGAGGAGGGGAAATCTTTAGAAAGACACGGTAAGCAACCTCCATTAAGTGATGTTTACGGCTACTATCCAGCACTGCCTCTGTCTTGTGTTCTGCTAGTTTCAGGCCAACGGATTCCAACCAGCCTTTTACTATTGCAATCATCTCATTTGCAACCATCTCAATTTCATCCATATGCTTTGCAACCTCCACTATCGCGATGTCATCGGCAAATCCTATAACTTCTGCTCCATCCGGGATTGGTAGCTTGAGGATATTGTTATACATAACATTCCATAAGGTTGGACCCAGAACTGAACCTAGCGGAACTCCAGCAGTTATAATGTACTCCTTGGGACCATCCTCACTGCCGTACTCCAATATTCTATCCTCGAAGTAGCTATCTAGAATTTTCAAGAGATAATGTGGCCCCAGTTGGCCGTGTTAAAAGCGTTTCTTACGTCGAGTGTGACAGTAACGCAGTACTATTTTCTTCTTTCCATCTTTTCTCCTGTAGGGCTTTTTTGGTCTTAAATATAACTGCATTATTAGCATCCAACGTACAACATGCTTTACAGAAGCCGAATTGTTGGGGTGGGAGACCATTATTGCCTTCTGTAATCGAGACCAGCCTATTCTGTATAATGCCCTCCAGTGTCAAGGAGACAAAGTGAATGGTATGAGGATGGAACATCTGGTGGTTTCCCTGCTTTAGGCAAGAGGACCAATCTCTGCCTCTTCCATATTTTAGGAAACACTGCTTCTTCTAGGCAGGAGTTTGAAATACTAACGAAGAGTCTAGGATTACTTCGTATAGCTAGTTTGATCGCTTTGTTGGGGACCATGTCTGGGCCGGATACTTTATTTACACCCACTTTTCCATAAGCGGCCAAAATTTCTTCAATCGTTACTTTGGGTATTTCTTCCATATATTCCACTATATGATCAACATTTCGTTGAGCTGAGTTCAATGGCGATCTTTTTTAGCATCTCTGGACATCTTTCTTGGGGGGTTCTTTTATTCTAGCCATGACCACTCTAAAGGCACTACTGAGACTTTTGTCTGCCTCAACAAAAATTCTCCCTTTTGCTTCTCCTTATTTCATCTCGGAGCAGCTTTCTCAGCCTTAAGTATTCTCGATTTTGCTCATCGTATTCTAAGCGTCTTACAGTTCTTTGACTTCTTCTTCTGGCCCTGTGACATTTAAATCTTAGTTCCTTGATCTCGTCATTCCATCAGTAGGCTGGTTTCCTTCTATTGTTTTTTGTTCGTTTTGGCATAGATGCGTCGCGTCTATTTGCTTCCCCACTCCGCAGCCCATGCATTTAAGTCTCCAGCAACAACGATGGGATGATGCTCTCTGGCTTCCGCTATAATTTTATCAAGCATTGCTTCAAACTATGATAGTTGTAGACTTGCGGGGCATAGGAGCTAAAGAAATATATGTTGTTGATCTTTGCAACTGCATATATATCCTCTTGCTGCAGCTTAGCTTCTTGGAATGGATATTTCCCGCAAACCCATATCGCCGCCTTTCTCCCTCTGTCCAATATCCATACACTATTTGTGGGTATTTTGAATGGTTCTGATTTTATAACCACGTCTGCTTCTGTTTCTGTAATGATCTTCCCAAGTAGATCTTGGGCTGCTTCACAGTGATTTAGATTTATCTGTATCACTTTCATCTGCGGGCTGCATTTATTTCCCGTCTGTATAGGGGACAACTACTGCTTCCTGCGATGTGTCCTTGCTCACCAGTGCAAATTATGCACTTTGGTTCCTTCTGACAGATCTTTGCTATGTGCCCGATTTCACCACATCTTCTACAGAGTTTGGATATATCACAGTTTTTACAACCTCTTGCTATATGAACAAATGTGTGTGTGTTTGTGTGTGTGTGTGTGTCTGCGTGTGTCTGCGTATGTCTGCGTGTGATTGTGCACGTCAATTTTTTTTTTTTAAAGTGGCAGAAACAAAACTTGGGCTTATTAAAAACACGGTTCTTATTAAAAAATGACTAATGACATAAAATTCACTATATTGCATGCAGGTTAAAACAATAGAAATTAATTACAACTGCGACTGCAGTGCACGTCGGCTAATAAAAGTCTAACTGTTGTTCTTTTTATTTAACTCACAAAATTTATAACAATTGGATTTTCTACTAACGTATTTTGTCTGTTTAACGGTTTTTTCATTCAATTTTCGTACTAAATAATTTATTTATTATTTTTTTTAGAATTATGTTTGTCCTGTACCGTATATTGGTTATTCATTCTATCCACTATACATGCATATTAGTGTAGGTAGGTGGACGTATATATGCATGCATGTTCATGTATTTGTGTTTATATGATCACTCGGGCGTCTACATACGGATGAGTGCAAGAATATAAATACATTTTAAATGTCTGAATGTATTCAAATAATAACTTTTCTTTTTTACTTATTGTTTTAATTAGGAACAGGGCCGGCAATTACAGACTTAATTTTCGGCCTGTTACGTTTTATTATAGACTTAACGAAACTGACTGTCATTCTATGTATTATAACTGTTATAGCCACACATTTATGTCTTTCGAAATCCTTTCAATTTGAAACAAAACTAAACGATAGTAGCAACAATGTATTTGTTTGCCAAGTTGCAGCAACATAATAATTTCATTATTTTTATTTTCAGTTAAATAAAATAATAAAAGTTTAATCGCTTAAAGATAAAATTATAATAGACAGAACAGAAATAAAAATTATAACTTTGTAAACACTCGAGAAAAGTTTTGTTATTTTTCAACTATAATAAATAATTTTTTAATTTTTTTTTTATTTTTTTAAATTATATAAAACTTTTTTTTAATTTATACACATTATTTTTATTTTTTTTTTTTTAATAACAATTATTATTATTATTTTAGATTTTTTTAATTATCAACCAACCCAAAACTATGTTCAAACAAAATAAAAATAATTAAACAATTTAGCTTGGCATAACAACAACAACAACAATATATAAATAGTGTACACTAGTGTACACGATAAAATTTATAGAACAATTAAAAATAGAAAATTGCTAAAATTAAATCAAAAATTGTTAAAAGTATTTTTGTACTCAGTTTAAAAACATAATTATTTTGTTATATAGGAAAAATAAAATTAAAAGCTTTGAAAATCTATAGAGTGGGTGCGGGTGAAAACGGGTGTATGTACTCAGCTCGGAACACTATAGTATATATACGATAAAAAAAATTAAATTGGATTTAATTTTAATTATAGCGACTTTTTATATTGTTGCGACCAACTATTTCATAGTTTGAATTTTATTCTATTTGAAATATTTTTTTTTATTTAAAGCAATATGGCTTTCTAGTAAAGCTTTGAAAATTTATTTTATTTTTTTTTGCTGTCGTATACAAATTGGTTCATTTGTTGATCTGCATATACAGCAAAATACAAAAAAATGTTTGTTTTAAATCAATAAGCGAGATAAACTATGACAAAAAAAATAGTTTGTTATAATTCTGTCAAAACCATTTAAATTGATTTACCAAACATGAAAGCTTTTTTAATTTTATTACGATAGGATTTCTAGTTTAAATAATTTGCCTTTATAATATTTAAATGGATACCTTTGGGAATGCAATAAAAGCTTTAACTATTTTGAATTTTCGATTATTTCCATCTGATACAAATTATTTCTTTTGAAAGTTGTGATCACATATTGTCTTAAATGAAATCTACTCTAGTAAGAAAAGTTTAGCCAAATTCAACTAAGAGTTGAATGTCCTTATTTGCGTAACAATAATTGCTGCACAATATTTGAATGTATGCGATTGTATTGCTGATATTAATATTAGCACATAATTTGTCTAGCTGGCGAGAAACACTTCCGAGGTTGTCTAGCTATGCTCAGTATGATAGAAGATTATAAAAGGATACGATCCTCCATTCCCCAATGATAAGACTGCCTTTGCCAATTTTATCAAAATAAATGCTAGGATAAAAATATATTGTTTTTCGTTGTTGTTAGTACTGTGGAATGTCCCATCATCTATTTGCACTCGTCGTTCGTTCGTATTGCATCGATTGTTTTTGTTTCGAAATATCTGCAGCAGATGATGCTAGACTTACTTCCGTGGTGTTGTTACGAGTATTAGCACTTGTAGACCCGTTTTTCCCTATTTTGGTGATTGGCCTTTTAAGCAATCCTTTATTAGTGATTTTGAACTTTCTCTCAAGGTCATTTTCCCGGAAGTAGGTTATCGTCCTCAACAATGATAAGCTCCCTTTTTGATATTCTAGTATGACTTTTAGAACATTTGCTTCATTTTGGTAGTAAAAACCTACACACGTTACCCAAATTTTCCAAAACTCTTGAGATATTTTTTGCAGAAACTTTCAACGTGTTAAATGATAGATATTTTCGTTTAACATACAGGGTTCTTGCATTTTTTTCATAGGGTCGCCAATCAAAAAATGTTCGGGTGGTAATGTTGTAAAAACATTAGGATCAGATATCACTGGAAATAGTGGTCACGAATTCAGTCATGCTTCAATTTGGCAAACAATTAGTACAATTAGTTAAACTCAATTAGTTATTGCACCCATATGTGGAGCTCTTAGTGGTATTGTGTCTCATGCTTTACAAGCTCTTCTACCTCTTCTCCCAATAATTGTTTTACGGCATGTTTGAGCTCAATACGCATAAGTTGTACTTCTTGCAAATCTCAGAATATAAGCGATGATACTTACAGCTTTAGTTAATGTCATTTATTTGGCTTTCCTCTGACCCAAGCCAAGGTTATCATAAAATCTGTCCAAGCGAGTATTTTGATAATGGGCAGTTGTAACGATTTTTTTTTTTTTTTTTTTTGTTTTTCATAGTACTCCTGCTAATAACACAGCGGCGAATAACGCTAATCTGGAAATTGTTTATTTTGCTTTTGATAGTGCCAATTTATTTTTATGTATCCCAGTCTAAACCTATTGCCCCTCAGAGGGGTAATCATTAGTACAATCTACACCTCAGCTGTGTACCTCTACGTGGTTGAGAGGAGGCAACGAGGAAGCGGTCACATCTAAAAGGTGCAATAAAAATCCACTAAACGGCTAAATTGCAGAGCAGATAAGATATAAATAGAAGTAGATTGGGCGGTGGGATGGGGATCAGATAGTACGGAGTGCTCCGAGTCAACTAGCGTCGTTGTGCCAATGCAATACAACAATGTTGCAGTCACAGAACCCAGTAGCCAAACCGAAGTAATAAAGGGCAAGCAGACGAAAAGTTAAACAATCAACACAAAAGTAAGGGCTTTAATAAATCCTGCGGCATCAGGATTAGCAATTAATAACGAGGTCATCCAGTGAGTCATAGAGGTGTCGCCAAAAATCCGGAATACTCTTGTAAACAAACGCAGAGTATACAATGGGTGGTCTTCGTGCAGAGTTTTCGACTATGTCAGAATCTCAAAGTGCTTTAAGTGCCATTTATTTGGACATATTGCCAAGTTCTGCAAAGTACAAGATCAAATTTGCGGATACTGCGCTGAGGTCAGACATGACTACAAACCATGTCCAAAAAAGCGGAAGGGGCAAAGTGAGTAATCTGTAAAAGATCCAACAAAGCCTACGACCATTCCTCAAAAAGCAGAATATGCTCAGCATATAAACAGGCTCTGAACTTAGTCGTACGGAAAACTGTTTATGATAAACCGTCAATTAAGGATTGTCCAACTCAATATGCAAAATACAAAATAAGTTGGACTTGAAATTAGACAATGCGCACATGAAAAAAAGATTGATATACTCTGTATGCAAGAAGCCTATATGTCTAAAGAAAGAGTGAGTGGTTGGACAACTTCAACAAAAGATGTCACTGGAGGTGGTGACAACATAAAAGCTGCTATAGGCATTTTTAATAATGACCTAGAGGTACTAAGGATCTCACAATTCTGCGACTCACATTGAGTATGTATTGAAGTAAGATCTGTTCTAGGTAATTTTTATATAATCACCATCTACTTTCAATACTCTGAGGATCCTGTGGATTACATCAATAGGCTCCATAAAATTATGAAAGGTCTCAAGAACCTTCCAATTATCATAACTGGTGACTTCAACGCTAAGTCCAGACTTTGGCATAATAAGGACACAAATTATCAAAAAATCCTTGTTGAAGAATTTGTTGCAAGAAAAGACCTCTTTGTAATAAACAAAGAAGGTTAGCCAAGCACCTATTGCCACAATGGTGAATCAAATATAGATCTAACACTTGTGAGTGGTGGGATGTTGAAGACGGTTACCAACTGGGAAGTAAAGGAAGACTGGACTTCTAGTGATCACCAAGCTATTGTCCTATAGATCAAAGAGTGTCCACAGGGGTCCATTTTGGGCCCACAGCTCTGGTATATCGTATTCAATAGTAGTATGAACCAAGAAGTAGCATTTGCGAACGAAAAGGTAATGCTCCTTGCTAGAAACTCAAAACAAAGTATTCAGAAGCAGCGCAGAGTGTTATTAACAAAATGTAAGATTTGTGTTTCAGCTATAAGATGAAGGTTTTGTCTGCCAAAACAGTTATGATCCAATTTAAAGGATCACTCGACATTTGAAAACCACCTATGGTCTCTATGAATAGAGCGAGGATCAAGATGGTCAAAACTGTTAAATGGCTTGGAATAGATTTTTGTTCTAAGTAATAGATAGTGACAAGTTCCCGCGATAAGGACACTAGACAGTGCATTAACATGTACATGCCCACGAACTAATCAGACAAAGGGGCAAGATAGTAGGAAGTATGCGCCTCCACGTGGCAGGAATGGAAACAGGTTTAAGAACCTGGATAATCATACACAGAACAGTTAGAAAGACCAAGCATGACGGTGCGAGAATGTACAAGGACCTAAGTCACCTAAGTTTAGGTGACATTCTCACGCACAAAAAAGTTGAGTATGATCAGCACTTTGTCTTTTATCGCGAATGTTCAGATGAATTTTGCAAATATTTTCACATTTTCATAACTGTTGTGGTGGCACAACAGTTAACAGTTACACTGAGACCTTTGATTCTAATATGCGTTTGTCATCAAAGCGTTTGTAAATTTACAAAAAATGATCGACTATTTGGTTGTAAAGTGTTATGGTGATTATGGCGTAATTTTCGACATTAACACTGTCACCCAACATTGAAAGGTAAGGCCAACGAGACCATAATAAACGGCTTTTAAGAGTCGGTAAAGAAAACTTTTCTAAAATTCCTGCAAATCTTAGAAATGTGCAATTGGCATAATAAAGTTATTGTTGCTGTAAAAAATGCTCAAGCTTTCGCAATAAAATGTAAAATTATCCACTGGTTATTCAATGAGTGCCGATTGCATCAATTTTGATGCAAATGTTGCTACTGATTCAAATCACTGACTGATTCAAATCCCTGCAACACGTCCGTTAATTAAGTTTTTACTACGATCATTCTAGAAAAGTGGAATGGTCATCAGAGATGTGAGTAATAGGAGTTAAAAGAGAGGAGAAAATAACGAAATGCAACAACAATGATATGGAAGGGTGACCGATTGTTAATGACGTTTGTGCCTATATAGAATGTTCGAAACCACTGATCAACAAGTAAATAATCGCAAGCGGATTGTTGTACCAACATAGTTGATTTCAAAAAATGAATAAGGGAATAAGTGCCAAACCAGTGAAAGTCAGTGAATTAAAAGAACCAGTAGCAGAGTTACAGTAAAATTCCCGAAGTATTAATAAAATGTGAAAACTATACCTACCGCGAGTTTTATTTGCAAAATAATTTGCGAATATGTGAATGCCCAAAATTCGTTACAATTGGTGACAGAAGTGGGATTTAACAAAAATTTAAAATGCCTAATATTAACACTTATACATTTCAAAAGTTGAGAGATCGGTTCGTACTGCGGGGCCTCCATACAGAAGATAACAAGATCGAGCTTTTTGAGAGATTACAAAAAGCTAGAGAAAGCTGAAGGAGAAGCGAGAGAAGACCAAGAGTCAACAAGAGGAAAACAAGAAGGAGCAGAGACAAGTAATTTAATGGCTCAAACAAAACTAGTTGTTCCATTTTTGCCATCTATTTCTGATCAACTGAAGCTACCTTTGGATATTTATTTACTGCTTGAAAGTTAGGATTCCACAATCACCTCTCATACGTTGTATATGTCTCTGATACCGTATAGAAAGCAACTTTTGTTTAAAAATAAAAAAAGGAAAACAAATCCGTCACGTTTTGATTGGGTGGAAGGGGTCTATTAATTCCGCAAATACCAAACCAACTGAAGAAATTTAAATATTATCTTTTTTCGTCTGCCGAAGTTTTGGATTTTTTTTTTTTTTTTTTTGGTAAAATAATTTGATTAATTTGTTGTTGTAGTATTTGTTTTTGTCTTTCTGTTGGATTTAATTTTCCAAAAATGTATATAGACCATTTTCCTTCTACTATATATGGTGTTAATTCAATTATAGTCACGAGGGTTTGTATATATGTATATAGACGCAGATTATATAATAGACTATACATATATAGCGAAGCGTTGCTGGATAGGAAAATCTGTATCTGGTTGTTTTTTGTTTGTTGTTATTGTTTTTGTTTATGGTGGAAATTAATTTTTGAGTTTATTATTTTTGGTGTTTTTTCGTGTGGTTTAGCAAATAAATTTACTGTATTTTTGGTTTATTTAAATTTATGGCGGAGGGGTGCACGATCTACCATGGTGTTTTATATTGAATTAGTTCGAGAGTTATGAGTTTTATTTTAAATTTTAACATTCGAATTAACAATATTGTTGAGTATTATTTTAGTTGGTATTTCAAATGAACGTTTTGGCAAAAGAATTTAATAGCTTTTTAGACAATTTAAGCTACCACTTGATTTAAAATACATACTTACTTTTTATCCTATCCTATGCATACTTACTTTTTATCCTATCTCAATATGTTCGAGGTTATGTTCACAGCTTAAAGTTGTTGCCAGCCAAAAAAGGGTATATATACTAGTATTATGGCTTGTTAGCTAAGGTTCGTTAATTAAAGGTTTCGTCATTTGAGCTTCCTAAAAAAAATGTGTATAAAAAAAATAAGCAAAGGAGTTGGCCTAAAGCTCTTGATATCAGTATTATTATTGCTATAAAATATTTGTATATTGTCACAAAAAATTTGTAAGCAAAAAATTATCAAAAGAGGTTACCTTTAAAAATGTTCGAATATGTTATGTTACAATCACCAGATCAGGAATTTAATGAAAATTACCGATTTTGGTCATAAAATAAAAGGACAAGATGCTTGCTTGGTCACATTCTGTGAGCCGATTCTAAACGGTTGCGACGTTGGCTCTTCAAAGAAGAGATTTGATTTTTATTATTAATCAATTGACATTGGTATACAGTGTTAGTAATTACTGTCATAATATTTAAGACAAACTTGTTAATTAAATTTAGTAATTTTATTAAAATGATTGTTGTTATTTATAAATGAAGTTCGTTTCAAAGTAAATTCACTGGTAAATTATCGTTTGTCTCTCGTCACGACAAGCACTACATCAAATCGTATTTTTCCATGAAATTTTTTCCAACATTGTGTTTCGAATAAATTTGCGTACCACTTTTTGTATACATAATTTAGCTTGTCTATAGTACGTGTTACGACTTGAAGTAGAAAAAGCTTTTTATAAACATGAAAATAGAAAATAGAAAACGTTCTACGTTTTTCCATTTCAAATCATATGAAATTTAAACGTTTACATGTACAACTTTAAAAACCTTCACCTCAATTCTAGGAAAAACATTTTCATTTTGTTTTGCTCCTGTAACAACAATCGACGATGAAACTTAAGTAGAACAAAAGAAAAGTAAGTTTCTTTTTAAAAAAAAAATTTCCTCATCCCTTCAAAGTCCATATATATATTTGTACTTTTTTCTAAGTGTTTTTCCAAGTTTACATTTTCATTTTTTTTTTTTTTTTTTTTTTTTTTGTTTTTATGCTGTACTTACTCGATGGTATTGATTTAGGTCAGGCAAATATATAAACGAGAGATGATGTGTTCGAATTAATTTTTGTATAAACTATTTCCATTCAGTTATATGCGCAAAAATAAATCCAGAAAATTTAATTTCCTCCCCCAGCGCCCTCATGATACACATATATAATATGTATGTTGAGAGGGAATTTTTTTTTTATCAGGTTTTTCCTATTTTACATTACATTGTTTTTTCCTTTGTTGTTCCATGATTTCGTTTTTCTTCTCCTGTGTATAACCGAATTTAGCAATAAGAGAAGGGTTAGAATTAGAACAAAAAAAAAAGTTGTGCTTTTTTCAAATTTGTATACTTTGTACGTATGTATACGTATAATATAAAAAGGTTGTTGAATTGAAATCTAGGAAAATCATGATTTTACTTTATTTCCCGAATTCAACGTGACATATTACTTTGTGCTACAAGGGTTTTTTTTTCTTGTTTTTTTCTAAAAAATTTCATGACATTTAAATTTTTTTTTTCTACATATAATTCCAGATATAAGAACAATATGTGCCTTCGAATGTAACGATAATTTTGGTTATTACGCGTACATAACATATAGATGAGCTACACATGAAAATACGCCAACAACTATGGATCGTACAAAACGGCCACAAGATGTTAATGAAGCACTTTCGTCGATGCTATGGACCCCATACAATCGTACACCATCGATTTCGTCGGATGAAAGTGAAAGTGGAACACCAATAAGTCATAATCATTTATTGGCATCAAAATATCATCATTATCATCATCATCATCATAGTAGTCGGCCGATTGTTACGCCAAGTGTTCGACCAGTAATTGGTAGTGGTACAGCAGCCACGGGTATAGGAGCGAAAACATCATCATATTATATTGAACAAGCGTCAGCACGATATTGTAATTCAATTTTAGTTCCTGTCAATAATGTTCCTCCATATTTTATGAAGCAGTATAATACAAATGCGACCGATAATCGTATGGTTCATTCGTTTACGGATAATTTTTTACCATTTCATGTAAGTACCTATTTTTATGTTTTTAAACTAACAGTTATATTTTTAACATTATCCTTAACTAGTTGTAGTTTTCTAGTATTTAGTTTTCATTGTAACTACCCTTAAATGACCATTTTGAGCAGGATGCGAATGTGATCGAGTATGAGAACTTGCTTTAGAACGCGACCTAGAATGTGTTCTAGAATGAGATTTGCTGATTAATTTTCTTGGTGATTTAGTAGCATCGCGACCACGACTTAATGAACCCCTTTTCGTCCTGGACTTTAATCGATGTGGTTGGTGGTGGCGATGATTTTCCCAAAGCCTTTGATTTTGATCACCACATTGATTTGAATTGTCTACGTTCTTGTGGTGGCGTGATCACGATCTACTTCATGGTTTCAATTTATCACGCGAATTACTTCATGATCGACTATGTGATTGTAGCTTGCCTAGTCGACAAAGGCATCTATACTAAATTGTGCATAAAATAAGTGATACTCTAATCAAAAGCTCTCGATATTAGCAATAATACTGCAGGTAAATATTTGCATATTTTGGTAAATAATTTTCGTGCTTAAAAATTAGGAAAGAGTAGCTCCTTGCCTGATTTTGACACATGAAGAATTCTCATTAATTGTGCCATAAAACCCTTAATATAGTGGTCCGATTTTGATAATTGATACTTTAATCAAAAGCTCCCGATACTGGTTGGTAAATATTTGTATATTTTGGCAAACAATTTTTGTGCTTAAAAATTAGGAAAGTGTAACCCCTTGCCTGATTTTGACACATGAAGAATTTGCATAAATTGTGCCATAAAACACTTAATTGTGGTCCAATTTTGATAATTGATACTTTAATCAAAAGCTCCCGATATTAACTATACACAATTGAAGTTCTCCACTATTGGTTACGAATCTACGTAGGTGAAAGCCGCTTTGTCCATTGCACTGGTTTTGCCCTGCCTGATTTTGATACACATAGAATTCGCATAAATTGTGCCATAAAACTCTTAATAATCGTCCGATTTTTGATAATTGATATTTTAATCAAAAGCTCCCTGATACTAGCTGGTAAATATTTGTATATTTTGGGAAATAGTTTTCGTTCTTTAAAATTAGGAAGAGGTAACCCCTTGCTTGATTTTGATACACATAAAATTCGCATAAATTGTGCCATAAAACACTTAATAATGATCCGATTTTGATAATTGATACTTTAATCAAAAGCTCCCGATATAAACTGGTAAATATTTGTATATTTGGGAAATAGTTTTCGTGCTTAAAAATTAGGAAGGGGTAACCCCTTGCCTGATTTTGACACATTAAGAATTCGCATAAATTGTGCCATAAAACACTTAATAGTGGCCCGATTTTAATAATTGATACTTTAATCTAAAGCTCTAGGTACTAGCTGGTAAATATTTGTAAATTTTGGTTATTAATTTTCGTGCTTAAAAATTATGAAAGGGTAACAACCCCTTGCTTGATTTTGATACAATAAGGATTCTCTTTAGCTTGGTTTTCATTATTGGCTTGTATATACACAATTGAAGTTCTCCACTATTGGTTACGAATCTACGTAGGTGAAAGCCGCTTTGTCCATTGCACTGGTTATTTGTGTCAATAATACCTTAACGCGTTCTACAGAATTAGCACCGATTATCATATGGTCAACGTACATATACAGATTGCGCTGGTGAAGCCTGGCTGGCTAGACTACACCTCCATTCCAATGCACATGCTACATTTCAATTCATGTTGTTGCTTTATTGCACCCATTTACTCGTTTTGGGGCCGAGCTTTTCGTACTCTGCCATTTATGCCTAGTAAATTATCGCTCCAATGGTTTCAGGCAACTAAGTGCAGTATGGTCGAATGTTCCAAGCATACTACCTGATTGCTTAAATGTAAATTTTACAACACATTTTTATCCTCGACTCGTTTTATCGTTCTTTAGAGCAAATCCTCAGCTTTTTCGTAACTTTATTACTCCCGAAAATTGCCGCTAAGGTTTGTCGATATCTAGCATAACGTCGAAATTTTCGGTTATGCTCTCAGTAATGTTTTGGATTCTCCGCAATTCTCTCGGCAACAACCCACCTGCGAAAATTGGTGATCGTTGGGAACTCTTTGTCTGGTGACCCTAAAAGTCCTGATTTTATCATTTAATTTGCCTAGTGCTATATATAGCAACCAAAGATCTCTTTTCTCTGCATTTGCACCTATAACGCCTTTAATACTCTTATATGGAACTATTAAATGCATCTGCAACCTTCGATGTCTGTGATACAGTTGGCTGCCATGTACGTTTTTATAAACGCGTTTACTGAGTAAAGCTTTCTATCATATCGTAAAACAAGCTTCTGCAGTGCTTTGTTGTAAAATGCATCAGTAACTGCAAGGTGCCTTATAAGTGCCAGTGCTCTGTTTAATAAACATCAGCTGCAAATACAGAAATATTTAATTTTTGGCTCTGGCTGCAGTCCGTCCATGTATTTCACGGTTTTAAACATTTAGTAACTTAACACCAATGGTCTTTTCTTTTCCTTTGAAAATCTCATCAATGTTAAAAGACCGTCGGTCAGAAGGTTATGGTAGGTTAAAAATGTCAATAAACAAATTACGTAAACTAAGCTTATGCTTGTGGTTAAATCAATTTTTTTCCAACAAAGCTAAAAAATACCTAGATAACACTGTCAGCCGAAGTTATACCATTATTTTTTGAGACACGTTTTTAACAAACATCAAATAATTGGTTTAGATGACAGCAAAAAAAATATAATATATTGACATTGAAACAAACAACATCGGATCCAATTTTTTCCCAACCAAAAACTAGAATGGCTATATACCATATCGAACGATAACATCTATGATTAATTTAGAAAATTGGCAAAGAAAAATGTCAATAAGATGTGGTATTTGGTTAAAGAACACATCGACAAACTACGAGACAGTGAAAATCCTATCCAATTTTAACTGTACGTTCGAGTATATATACCATCTGATAACCGATCAATGTGTTATTTACCAAACAAAAATCGTATAAATATTGGATTACCATCCAAGTACCTAACATCTATATAAGTATAAAGATACACTCTACTCGTTTTTTTGTTTCTAACCTACATCTATATTATGTACATCTTCTAATCGAATTTTTTTTTTCTATCAATAAATTTTATCTCTCATTTCTAGATTGAAAATAGTGAACACATTTATTATCAAGAGCAACAGCAACAGCAACAACAGCAACATCAATTTGAGCAAATAAATCGATTCTCAAATGATTTTACATTTTACGATATATCAACAGGAGGATCATCAACATCAACAACGACATCATCGGATAATTCATTTTGTTCCACCACCATGTCACCACCAATGTTAAATTTAAATAATGCGTCGACTACAATTCAATTACCGAACAATGATGGAAATGCAATTGATCATGGGAATAATGGTGTGGATGGCGAAAATGATATACCAAACGATGATGATGATGGTAATAATGTGAATGATGATGAGGATGATGGTAATTGTGACTATGGCGATATACATAGATGCCAAACAACGAATGAAAATGATTCAACTCTTGTATATGTACAGTCACATCATTCCGATTATTCGCCAACAAACCAACATTACCATCCTGAAAACATAATTAGTAGTAATAATAATAATATTAATAGTAATAATATGAATATTGAATGCACCGAATCATCATCGTCAGCCACATCGCATATAAATGTTAATGTTAATTATTATCGTACAGTGCCTGTTAAAATAATTGCCCAAAATTTTAATGAAAATGATATTTGTGAAAATAATAATTGTAATAACATTCAAACAATTAATAATAATAATAGTAATAATAATAATAATAATAACGATAACATTGATACAATAAATAATTGTAATCGTAATGATATCAGTAATTTGGTTTTACAAAAAAAAATTCACATCACCCAAACGAATTTGCATCATCATCGGAATTATACACAAAATGAGTTCGATGTGATACACAGCCAATGGATACCTGCTGGCTATCATCATAATTTATCGGTGGTTAATCATCCATTTGTGCTGTCACCGATGGTTTCGACAATATCGGTGATGCCTACACTAACAGTTCCTGTTCATAGGTGAGTTAACAAAAAAAATATTATTGTAGGTTATACCATACTATTAAATTTATCTTAAATTGAATAAAATATAAAGAGCTACTAAGAACCGATTTAATTTTAAAACAAAAGTTTCTAGAGTAGCTCAATTTTTAACAAGTCTCAAGATACTTCATAAAGATTTATTTATTATTACACACCCTCCATTATAATAATATTTATTTTGGTTAAATTTTATATCGTGTGTTGCTCAATTTGGATTGTTGAAGAACTGAATCTTTGAACTTTATAATATCTGATCTAATTTACTATGTCAGATGATACTAAAGTAAATCTAGGTAATATATAACACAGTAGCTCAGTTATTTAAAAATTAATAAAAAATTTATATTATTTTAGATTAAATTCAAGGTTGAACTGTCATAATTATGTGGGTTTCTTAATAATTAGGTCTGACAAGTATTTCAAAATATAAATTGCTCTACTTTACTGAGTAAGCATAAATTGAATTTATATTAACCTGTCGGTCAATTTTGCTAAGTAATGTCTATTTAGTATTTTTCAAAGTTTCCTCTTGTTTTCCAAACATTTTAACTTAAAGGGTGTTAGCTATATTGTGAGCATGTTATTATATTTTAACTTCAAACTACGAAGGAATACTAATCTGATCAGAGTAACTATGTCGTATTGCCAAAGCCATAAGCTAAATTGGTCCTAATTGACAATTTCCACTTGTGTATGTACCTAAAGAAACAGCCTGCTTACTAAAAACAATTTTAGACCATAATCTGAGCTACGTAGAACTATCTTTCTTTGAAATCAAGAGCTTTAAAGCAGCTAAATTGTTTTAAAGCAGCTCAATTGGCGAAATGTAAAAAGATTTCCAACAATATTTTAAATTTGCTAGTCTTGCTACTACAATTATATTTTTTTTGGTCCAAATATGTTGCTCAATTGGATAAGCTTATTATTAATATAAAAAAGTATGAATGCTGTTTCCGTTTATTAACAATTTTAATCAGGTTTGAAGTAGCTCAGTTTTCCAAAAATTAAATAATTTAAATTTAAGCCATTTGCCGAAATTTCATATTCTTACGCGTTTCTTACAAATACAAACAAAATTTTTAAACTATTTAAAAAAAAAACTAAATTGCTCAATTTTATTAAATAAAATATATTTGTCTACTTCTCAGTGCATTTGTCTGAAACGTTATAAAGTTCATTATTTATTTAAAATATTAGACACAAATGATTACCAAAACTGTAAAAATACACTTAAAAAAGCTAATTTAACTATAAATAAATTTTCTACTGTAGCTCAATTGTTATCAAATTGAAGATCACCGATTGATGGTTTATTTTTTCCAATATGCCATCACAAAAATCGTTTGTTTCGTATGTTTGGAATAAATTTAAAAAATTTGTTAATATTTAATCAAAATTATAAAGTGGTGAGTGTTGCTCAATTTGGTTTAGTGGAATAACTTTATTATTTACTGAAAAAACTAACGTTAATACGAACGTATAACTTACTATGTCTAATGTAAATAAATGTTGATGTTGTTCACTTTAAACAAGTGTACAAATATTCAGTGATTTAGCTCATTTTGTTTTAAATATGGTTTAGGTTTTTTCTCTATATCAGCAATAATTTATTTAATTTCATAAAATATAAAGCAACTAAGCACCGAGTTAATTTTAAAACAAAAGTTTCTAGAGTAGCTCAATTGTTTGCCTAGTTTCAATAACTTCATAAATATTTATTTAATATTACAAACCTGTCATTATAATAATATTTATTTTGGTTAAACGTTTCTGAAAAAGTATAAGGATGATACTACCGTTTCCTTAAAAGATAGACACGTGTAAGAAATAATATATGTAGCTCAGTTCTTTTAAAATTTATATAATATTGATATTATTTTATGTTCAATGTAAGGTTAAACGCTAGTTGAACTTGAATTTTTATAATTTTGTGCATTTTTACGAAAATACATTTAGCTATTCAAATTAATTTACGCTGCTACACAAATCTAAACCAGAACAACCAATCTGCTTGGTGCTCAAGACTTCTGCGTTATCATTAATCTCCAAAAGATATAATCAGATTTACTAAAGCCACATTAGACACTAATCTGAGCTACGTAGAACTTTATTTCTTCAAAAACAAAAGCTTTTATAGGAGCTCAATTTTGTTTTAATTCAAAACAGGTATAGATAGTTTCCACTTTTTTTTGTAATCTGCTTCTAAAACATAGTCGACTAAAGAAACACTGTCCTTGGTACTCTAGACTTCCTGCGCCATGATTAATCTCCAAAAGATATAATCTGATTTTGTAAAATCGATTTTCGACCCTAATCTGAGCTACTTAGAACTATCTTCTATTGAAAACAAAAGATTTTAGAGTAGCTCAATTTTGGGCTAATTTCAAAACTCGCATGGAGAACTTCCATTTTTGCTTGTAAACTGTTTTTGAAACGTGATCGACCAAAGAAACAATCAGCTCGGTGTTCAAAACTGTCTTTTACACGATTAATCTCTCAAAGATATAATTTGATTTACTAAAGTAATTTTAAATCCTAATCTGAGCTACGTAGCAACTTTCTTGCTTTGAAAACAAAAGCTTTTAGAGTAGCTCAATTTTGAGCTAGTTGCAAAACACGCTATTACAATTATATATCTTTTGTTTCAAATTTGTTGCTCAATTTAGATCGGTAGAATAAGCTGTGTATTAGCTGAATTTATGAATCTTATAACATGTTCGTGTAACATACTAATATTAAAAATTATGTTGCTGCTCCCGTTTACAAAAAACCAAACAAGTATCATGAATGATTCTCATTCATGATACTTGTTTAGTTTTTAGTAAACAGGAGGGTAGCTCAATTTGTATTAAATTGGGAATTACAGATTGTGGATTTATTTCTACTGTCACCAAATTTCAAAAAAATTTATAAATTTATAAAAATTATAAAACGTTGAATATTGCTCAAATTGGTTTATTGGAATAAACTAAGTATTTACTGAAAAATTAACTTTAATACGAACGTATAACTTACTATGTCTGATTTAATAAGTTTCGATGTTGGTCATGTTTACTTAAAGCAAGTGTAAAATTAATGTGTAATGTAGCTCAGTTTTTTAAATTTAATTTACTTTACTATCAATTTTAAATTGAGCTATTAGTCGATCTACCATTTTTTTCTGATCTAGAAACGAAGTTGCTCATTTTTATTGATCAATGGTTTTGGATTTATTATGTACTACAATCGGCATCACAAAACAAAAGGTAAAACTAAAATTCACTTTTGAATTCAGTGGTAAATGCTCTCTCGTCCAGTGAAGGAACAATCTCCTTGACGTTTATGATTCTCTGCATCATAATTTTATACATTACATTTTTTATTAGATTTATGGATTTAAAATTAATTTTTTAAACCATCCAAAGCTTTTTTTATGACATAAGTAATTTTTTCAAAAAATTTTATTGCGAGGGAAAAATTGAAAATTTTTATAGTTTTCTATCATCTCATATAATATCATTTCATATAATATTAAGACTTAAAATATAATTATTATTGCTGCAGGGACACAGAACAAATCACTATACACCGAACAATATTTGTATGATTCCGTTTCAGAATTGCTTTCCTCTTATTATATTATGTATAAATCCCACCAATTGTGCTATCTTAATTAATTCTTAAGCCATTAGCATAATAAAATCTCCCAGACGCGCATTTAAATACAAAACATAAAAGTGAAAGTTGGCTATAATTCATCTGCACAAGTGGTAATAACGAAAAAGCAATATGTAAGCGAGGAACAATAAAATGACCATCGCATCATCATTGTCTGTATATAGCACGAAAACCAAAAAGTCTATTCTCTAGAATTTTTTTTTAACAATTAAAAATTTTTTTTTTTAATATTAACATACCTAGGTATTATAGTATCCCGCGCGCTCATAAAAAATACTTCTACTATATATATGATATACATACAGATCGTTCTGCTATACAGAATACAGCTAAAATAATTTTTCCCTCTGTTTTTCTACCCTCATATACACAATAGAAACGAACATAACAAAAATAAAATGAAAAACTTTCCGTTTTTCACTTTTATTTTTATGTATTGCGTTTTCATTTGAAAATAGACATATTCGTATACGTACATGGCTATAGATATAGAAAAGCGCGCGATATACCATTACCGGTATCTATTGTGTAGTATTATCTGGTTTTGATTATTTCGATGTTATTGTGTAAAAAAAATTGAGATGCAGGTAGAATAATAGATTTATGGACAGTGAAAGTTGACTGTTAGAAAAGAAAATAAAGTATATAAAATAAGTTCTGGAGTCGTCCAGGACATTTAAAACAATCGGGTATAACGACGAACTTTTCACAATATAAAATAAATCAACAATCGATTGCATTGGATCTATGGTTATTTAACAGAAGCAAGTTGCTTCTTACTATTTTCTGATTTTTGCTTTTTGCAAAGTTTCTTTTGTTTTTTACTATTGTATCTCAACCATTATATTACTCAACATTCTATACCTTTATAGTATGTAAAAGTGACAATTCCATTGATATTACCATTGCTTTATCAGATTTTATCCACTGAAAGCTCTGGTCTCTGGACCAACAGTAGAAGGCAACTCGACCTCAATGCTGAATACCTCACTCTACTTGACTGCTGCGCGGTACATAGCTTTTAGACATTTGAAGGTATTTAGACATCTTTAGTGGACGTAAATATTTAGTTGTTATATATATATTTATAATATTTAGTATTTAGTAGTTTTAGTAAATATATATATATATATATATATATATATATATATATATATATATATATATATATATATATATATATATATATATATATATATATATATATATATATATATATGTGTGTGTATATGTATATATATATATATATATATATATATATATATATATATATATATATATATATATATAACAAATAAATAAATGTACGGTTGCAACGCATCTAAACAACGCACCAATAACTTAACGAAAATAATCAATTTAATTCATACTTAATTCAACAATATTATAAGTATCTTAGAAATTGTATTCTGTTTTTGTTTTTTTTAATACGTTTCCATTAAGTAAACTTATCGAAAATTTCCAATTTTATGACCCAACGAAATATTTTGTTTATTTTGACTATATAACGTTTTTCAAAAAGTAACAAATACCTTTTTCAACGGTGTTCAAAGAAATTAACGAGTATTTAACGAAATAATAAATGTTTTTAAAAGGTCTAATTTAAAATGAATAAATAATTGTAGAGTCACGACCAATAACAGTGTAATATTAATATTTTTAAACTTTTTCCTGTTTGGATTAAAAAGCCAAAACGATTCAAAAACAAACTTAACGAAAATAACTTATAGAAAGTTAGCAACTTAAACAGGATTTAAATCAAAGTTTATTTAAACATTAGTAATTTATTGGAACCAATCAATTTTTTTTACTTCCACAAAACATTTTTTCGTTAAGTTAATTTGACGAAACTTTTCTAGTTTAGCGAACCAAACAAATAATTTTTTTTATTTTAACTATAACGTTATTTAAAAACGAACCAATTAAATTGTACTCAAATGACTTAACGAATAATTAACGAAGCCTCTTAAAAACACATCTTACAAGTTTTGAAAATAAATTAACGAGTTATGGGTCCAAATCACTTTTTTTATTTCATGTATATTTAGTGAAATGTGTGGAAATTACCGTTTAGAAGCCAAACATTATTGGAACTAGTAAAGTTTCTTCTACTAGATATAATACAGCGGTTGGTATGAAATACAAAATACCAACTCAAGCTGATAAGTTTTAACACGCGTTAAGAATAAGTTTGAATAGCTAATTTAAACGTGTTTATGAAGCTAGTGATGGTTTTTAATGGCAATTGGAAATATCATTATAACTTAACACTTTTACTGAACATTGAAAAACTTAACGAAACCAATTGTTTATTTAATTGACAGGTTATCATCTTAAAACTAGAAGGCTTCGGGCATATTACAATATTAATTAATAATTATAAAATTATAAATCTGTAGTAGATAAAAAAATTTTATCAAGGACGAACATACATTGCTGAATTATTTGGAGACCTTGAAAATATCGAATGTTTTTCTTTTTTCTTTTTAACTCAATAGATTGCTATCAATTTGGTCAAACAGTCTTGCACAGCGAGCTTAAGTTTTCACAAGTTTAGATTATGATATGTTTTTTATTTGTCAGACGATAATGATCTAAAATCAAACTTAACGAAACTAAATTAACTAAAATTAACGAAAATAGACAAAAATTAACCAAAATTATCAATGTCGATTAGAAAATTCATTCAAACATTATTGGAATTTTAGTAATTCGTATCTCCTTTTTTAGCAGATTTCCGTTAAGTTAACTTAACGAAACTTTTTTAGTTTAACGATGTGGTACTCCAATACGTACAATTGTGTAAATCTGTTATCAGTAACGCTTCGTCACAACGCGTGTCTCGATCAATCATAGTAATTATAATATCATTGGCCAGTTGACATTATAATATTGGTCCAGAAATTTTAGGCTGGAGGTGATAGAATATGCTTTCTTACTTAGAAATTTTGGAAAATGGTATGGTCAGTGCCATCGTTCTCACATATTTATTGATAGATGGTCGTACCATATGATCTGTATGACAGGTTTTCCGGAGTAGATAACTGTACAATCAACGCTAGTTAAATTATGGCTTAGGTTTACCAGCTGGGATATAGTATCTTTATCTAATTAAATGCTACACTAGTAGTTGTTTGATCTGAACACGCTTTTCGATAACAAAGAGGTACCTTTTAGAAGTATTGTGCTATCTTTACTAATTAAATAAATGTTTTTTTGCTAACCATTAAAGAATACCAATGGTAAGTCCGCAACATTCTGTCCACCTTGAACCTAATAATTCAATCCATTCAAAGATAATTGACAAATTAACTTTGTGGGCAGGTCTTTTCAAATATCCAGTTTTGGTGTATACAGTAACTACTCTGGCCATGCCGTCCCGCCTTGGAAAAACTTCATTTAATTTTCCTAGTAGCCACTTTGTTAGTGGAAGATTGGTCTCTCTAATTAAAACAATATCGCACTGTTTGATTGGTTTTCCTTCTGTTTACCATTTGTTTCATTTGCAATGATGTCAGGTATTCCATTTTCCATCTGCTGTAAAAATGTTGCCATCGTAAAAAGTGAGTAGTTCTTGTTTCGCTTACAACATGTTGAGGAATCTGAACTTTCGGTCATCCAATTAGAAAATGACCTGCTGTCAAATGGTCAGTTTGATCGTCTGATAAAATATTCAATGTTCGTGGATTGATCATTGCTTCGATTTGACTCGCAACTGTCGTAACTCCCTCAAAGGTGAATATTATTTTGCCCATTATACGTCTATTACGTTATTATATCCACGACGTGCGACACATGCGTTATTCTACCATAAATCTGCTTCAATTTTAGTGGACCAGCATAACCAATACCCGTCTTCAGAATTGAGGTCTCGTAACAGACACAAGCTCTTGACCAATTTCCCATTATTTGATAGCTCGGTTTCGTGTTATATCGCCGGTAATATTGCTTAACGATGTCTTTGATCACAAAATATGATATCTTTGGCTAATAATGCTTGTGAGCAAATAAGCTCTTGTATGTTGATCCTTTTTGTGAAGGTACCTTAAAGTTATCAGTAACTTGGTTAGATCGCAGTTCGATAATATTACTGGTTGCTTATAGTTTTATACTCTTCAGATGAATTTTCGATGCAACCCCCAACCCCTCAGTAATTGTTGCCCAACAAAAAATGGATTTAGGCTGCGGATGTTGCTGCTTTTTCGTTGGCTTTGTTTTGATTTGATTAATTTTATTTCTGTCGTGAAGAACTCATTCTGCACTCAGGTATACACTTTTGTTTGGCTTCTCCTTAATTCATCGGCTGTCAGTTCTGATTTAATTGAATCATTTGTAAATTGTTTCGTTCTTTTGAAGCATCTATAGATCCATGAAAGCACTCGGACTATGTTTTTAAAAGAAGAGATACAAATCCATAGGTGCATTAATATATTGTTTTCGGAGTAGGCTTTCGCAGCTATATCGTCAGGTTTATTTCGTCAGGTTTAGTTTGGATCAAATAAGATCAAAAATGCAAGCCGATGATGACAAAAATTCTCACTAAAATCCGGTTGATTGCTCCTTAAGTGATGAGTTGAAACTAGTTTCTGGTAGGATTCCATTGTGTTCCGAGGAGTGTAGGATAAGATAGGTAGTCTATATTCCATGGACTGATTTCTCTACTTTCTGGGTTAATTGCTTCGAGTAATGGTTTATAATTAGATGACCACTTCCGTAAATTTAAATCATAAGATTATAGCGCATCTGTAACGGTTTTTTTAATTTCATGCACATCTTTCACTGTATGGCATCCGGACATAAAGCCATCGACATAAAAATCGTGTAATATCTTCTGATCTTCTGTTTTCTCAATATCTACAGTAAAAATGATTTTGTATAATGGGAATCGCATTAAAATTGAAATGGCCGGTTTGTAAACGGTAGGTCCGACCCTCCAAATATCGTTTAGTGAGCTTTAATTGGATGACTTAAATGATGCATCGCACACCACACGAAGTTTGGCTGGAGAGCATGATTCTTTCAGCACGCCGTGATGAGGAAAATCTTATGTTCCATATGATTAAGATCTAGATATTCCTTAATAAAATCATGACATAATACATCTTAAATGTTGCACCTTTCGCAAACCATCACTCCATCGATTCTATAGCCTTTTTAATGCTGCACTTACGGCATTGCCAGTTTTATTGATGCTGCTGATTTAAAGTGGAGTTTTACCACAAACTATCCATTCTCCATTCATTTTGTGGTTCTCTCAAAATGCTCCACACAACATTTTTTCTTTTACAGAAAATACTGGTTGTTGATGTTTGGAATGTGGGTACCTTGTCACTCGAAGTTATCAACATATATAGGAGCGAATGACGTTTCTTGGAGCAAATTCTACATCTTTTTGTAGATCGACAGTCGTAGACTTCATTGTTATTATTTAGGTAATGGAAATCGATCTGTTTTAACCATTTGTCTTTACGCTACTGTATCCATAGATCAAAATTTGTACAAACACGAGTTAAAAGTTTTTGGTAGTTTGTTCATTCGTTCTGTACGTGTCCTAAACCCTAAATATCATATATAATAAAGTCGACCTCCCAACGGACCTAAACCTCTCCAAAAATATAACATTTCTATTTTATTTTATTAATTTTAAATCAATCAAAATCATCGACTTTACGTACAAGAAATTCGAGAAAAAAAATCATCCCGCAGTGCCAATATAATATCCGTATCCTAATCCAAAAAAAAAAATTTCAAATGCTAAAAATAAAAACAAAAATTTATTTGGTTATTGCATGTATAAATTTCGTCTAAATTCTAAACAATAACAGCAAAAAAAATGTTGGTCTTGATTTACATATATTTCAAACCGTCGACCCAAGAAAATCGAAAGCTTTCCGTCCCAAAAAAAAAACGTATATCCATTATGATACTGATCGAAGACGTACAAATGCTAAAATAAAACAAAAAAAATATCCACACAAAAGACGATGGAAAATTGAAAGAAAATTGGGTTAAATTTTATACCATGGTACGATATTTTGTGTATACATAAAATAAAGATTGGAAATGAAAATCTCTTCAGGGAAATCCTAATGTTTTTGTTGTTACTTTTGCTCTCCTCCATTCAATCTGAATATTTTTTTTTACACTCTTTCGTTATTTGGGAAAATGCTTTAGTCGTTTTATTTATTTTGTTTTGGTTATTATTGAAGATCTCGTCTTGAAAAAATAAAATCTTCAGAATTACTTATCTTCGTCAATGCTGACGATATAATATAGAAGGCAAGAAAAAAAATCTTCAAAAGTTCAACTCGATTTGTTTTATTCGCTAGCATTATCCTATCGAATCCTTCGACGAATTATATAAAATAAAAAATTCAAAACTTAATTAAAATCTTAAAAGTTAATTAGAAATGGAAGTGGTTTAATCGGATATATATATATATATATATATATATATATATATATATATATATATATATATATATATATATATATATATATATATTTATATATATATATATATATATATATATATATATATATATATATATATATATATATATATATAAACATAAATATAAAATTAACTTTACAAATAAGTCGACCTGCACATTTCAGTATCCCTTTTACCACTGTTCTATAAAGTATGGGTGTTCGCCGTTTTCTTATTCGTATTTTTTAAATGCAAATTTAGTGATCATTTTGAGCGCTTGGTCCAAATAATTAATTTTTTCGGCATTACTGTCATTATTCATTAAAGTAACACAGATGATTATTAAAATAAAGCAGTTTGATACCATTTTTTTTTTTTTTTTTTTTTTTTTTGAAAATGTAACTCAAAGTGATCACTACTTAAATATACAGATAGATTTGATCAACCAGGGTCTAATTATAGACTTAACTAAGCTACAAGGTATGAGCGTGCATATATTTAAGAGGAAATTTGAGCTTTTCAGGAATAAAATATTCAATTTTATTATGCACCCCTACAGCCAAGTAACAGTTAATGTATAATATACAATTGTATATTTCAAAGCTTAATCACACCTAAAAGAATCTCATTATTTTGTATATGAACTTTACTAACCATGCGCATGGCCCTCAATCATAATGTGCGATTTACATACATTCAACGAAATCGACAATTAAAAAAAAATATGAGATACAACATTGTAAAATTGTTAAAGTACAAAAAGGAAGTCACGACATCTGTAAAAAAAAGTCGACATCTGTAAGCTGAGAAACGAACCGATAAATGGTGATGTCGATATCAAATTTTATAGTTATAGCCGATTTAGCCGATTTACATTCAACAAATTTTGAAGAAGAAGTTGATCAATTTAGTAAAATTGAAATAAACACAAAATGTACAATAACATTTGATTTTTATTTGTGTTAGTAACCAAGATATAGTATATTAAACTAATTTTATACATGTATTGTCATCTTTTTATATGTTTTGCTACAAAAAGATAAAACTTTTCATCTTGTAAAAAACAAGATCATGTTTTTTATAACAGTTTTTGGGTTTGGATCTCGGGTTTCATCTTTTTATTTTTACAAGAAGAAATTTTTTCTCGGTTTGGCTTGCATAATTTTTCAATCTAGTGTCTCGGTTTTTTTTAAGTTGAAAAATTTGTTTATTGTAAATCGGCTATTATGTTGACTAGATTGCACTATAAAAAATGTATAGAAGTTGATTGGGCTTATGAAAAAAAAAGTTTATTATTCTGAAAGTGAAATGGAGGATGAAATTGCCGGTTAGAATATACATATAGTCTTGTAGATTATAAAAATGGACATAAAAACATGAATGCAAGCCCAAAAGATGCGTTAGTTTTGTATAATATATTTGCAAAATATTATTCAAAAACAAACGAGGTTATATTTTTGTTTAGAAAATTCACTGTGACTCATCGGAACCTGTATTTGTTAAGAAATGTATTGGGTGAATACAAATTTCAGTCGAAATGTATAAGGAAGTTACTTGGCATTAGTTATTTTACTCCAAGTATTTTGATTGAGGTTATAATTTTTTTGTTGTTGTAGTATGCTCCGTTGGTAACGTCTTCCTGTTTTGCCTTATTTTCGAGCATTAGTTCTTTACTGAAGCCTTACGTAAGGTAAGAACTGCGTTAGTTCTAAGGTTTGATTTCGTTAAACCAGTAATGTTTAAGCCAGTAATGCTGTTAGGCACCATACATAATCAAACGATTGATTATGTATGGTGCCTAACAGCTCTAGGCACAATTTCCTGTAAGTTCCTACTTTAATACAATTTCTGATGATTTCTTGTTTCGATTTTAAAAATAGCTCCTTATGTGCTTATATGACTCGCCCAAAAACATACTCCCCATCTTTGACGAATATATTTGTATAATGTCCAACCAAAATCCCAAAGATTAAACGGGTTGAACCCTTTCAGCTTCCTGTTGATTTCAACGAAATTTGCACCTAATATACATGAAATGGAACATTTCTTCTGGCTGAAAATCTTTTCATCTCTGCAATGCATGCGTCTATGTTAAACTCCGTTCTTGCTTCGATATGTATCGCCTTTGTAACCATATACATTCAAAAGTTGTGATATATTGCCATTAACTGTTTTTGCGCCACGATCTCTCTTACTGGCTAAAACAGTAAAACCAGTGATGATAACTAAACCAGTGATAATTTTAGCCCTCTAGCTATTTCACTAAAACTGATCTGTTTCTGAAACATTGAATGCTACGTTCCTGGCTGCTACTTTGCCTTTCACGAGCCAGTTGGTTTTGATCTCATATAGTAAACCATCCAAGTCTTAAACTGGGATGATAGAGGATGGTGATTTGATAAAATATGATTCTTGGGTATATTTCTTTAAATATTGGGCTTCTTTATTTATGTTACCTGCCCCGAAAAGGTAATCATCTTTGATCGGTAAAAATAAAATCGCTAAAAAAATCATTTAAAATGTAACAGTGGTTAGGTTTGTACAATATTAGTTGTTAATCTTTATTTTCCTATCACAGAGTTCACTGAAAATTGTGGTCCTTTTTAGCTACCATCACTCATCTAGCAGCTTTTTCAGCTGTTACGGCACTCCTGTTATATCGAAAAATTAATGACGGCTCATATCGTCCTCTGTGATCTGCGATCTTGCGCAAATGCCCCAAGTTTAAATATTCGCTCATGATCTAAACGTACTCGAATTTCAATTCAGGTTTGCGGATTAATTTATTTGTCAAATTAAAGAATCGTTTTCTGGTGATACTTTATGAATGTCACAATTTTAAACTTGAGAGTTTTATGGGTAATTTTACATTATATCTCCTCGGATTGTGTCGCACAAGATTTGTTCGAAAATGCTCTTCACAAACAAGTTCTTAAATTTCTTTGTGGTTGTAGCACATACGACATCCAAGTGTCCAGTGCTAGCGGTAGCTGCCCTTAAAGTAGTTAGAATAGAATTTGGACCCAGATTGCTAGCGGCTGCTTGTGGTTTTAGTATATTTGTATGTAATAATGTGGTGGAATGTTTGCACAATATATGTACCACATCTAGACTTGGAACATCAGTTCTGTGACGGGTTTACTTCAACCGTCTGTTTCATGATGCCATTGACTATACCGTTTCCAAAATTTTATAAATAACTTAAATTTGAGTGGGACCAAGCATACTCACCATAAGATTTTTAAAACTTTTCTCAGGAAAAAACATTCAAATCAACAATGAAACACTGCATTATACTCAGAAATGGTGTTGTGTAGATATGGAATACCACTTTGATGTTATTTTAGACGTTATGGCTAGCAGATCTTAGTAGGTTTAACAAAGACTTATTTCAAGTATTTTAATCAGTGTGATTTTTGTAATAGAATAGGTCCAAGTTGTTACTTATCGAGGTCATATTTTTTCGTATAAGCCAAGCTACCCTCATTCATTACTCTGGTCAAGGTTCTTGCATTCCGGAGAGTACTGAAATTAACTATGCAAAGGTTATATTTTGGCAGGCCAATATCAGATCTTTAACATCCGCCAATCGACGTTTCACAAGCATTATTTTCAATTAATATTGATTAATATAGGTTCAGACTAATGTCCTCTTTGATCTCTTTATAGAATGACAAAAAGGAACCGCATAGGCTTTTCACTCTTTCACTTTCTCCACAGAGCAAATCATTAAAGCAAATCATTGCTTGACTGATTTGTCTTTGGTAAGCGTTATTTCATGTTGTAAAAGATGTGTGCATCCAAAACCTAATTTAGAGCAGGATGGGAACTTTCTGATCAGTTGATGAAGTCGGTCTTGATCGGTAAAAGGCAAAATATGTTTGGGAGATTTATATTTCTGACAGTAATGATCTTGAACATAGTCCCGCTTAACTAACGGCTGAATAAAAGGTCTTCCCACGTGATGAGTCTGATGTAACTCTGGATCTGTATTGCTGGCACTGTCGGTTTTCTGGGACCGCCATTTGGTTTTCTGAAGCAGCCCCAAATCTCCAGAAAGAGTTCGGTCCCTTTGAGCGTTTCCCGAACAAGTAGAACAACCTGCAACTGTGACACCTTTATATCCATACGTATAGCAAAATCTCGTACGAGGTTCAGAGCATTGATGAAAAGTGTGACCTATATAGTCACAATTATAGCATACACTGATATGGTTTTGATTATTCTCTCGAAAAATGATGGGAGTAGGTTTTAAATTCGGTCGATTTAAAATTGGCGCAACCTGCTGGATAGCTTCCAATTTAGGTTTATTAGCACTAATACACGATTCATCATGTGCTGAAAAAGAACTAGGAGCACAATTTTCAGCTATCGGAAGCTCATGGTTATTAAATTTTCTATAGACGGAACCAAGCTTTCAGGATTAATACCTAACCGGGCCCAAGTCATTTCCCAAGACGGGGCGGTTTTGATGAAGTCCTGCATATTCTCAAATGTTTTATCAGTCAAATGCATTTGTAATGCGATTATCATATTGAATCTTAGCACATCCAGTAAATCCTCCTCTGAATAAGGTTTCCTACACGGTAATGTCAAAGACCAGACTCCATTATAAAAATTTAGGAATGACTCCTTTGGATGTTGTTTTCTGGATTTGACTAACCTTCGTAGTTCAAATTCTGTATTTTGATCTTTGAATCTTTGAATAAGATCATTACGGAATGTAAACCAGGTTGCAGTAGGATTAGACCGTTTATAGGTCCAATAAAAACGTAAAGCGTTCCCTTTTAATACATAGCAAACTTCCGTAAAAATTCAGCCATATTTAAAGATTTAGTTAACGTTTTCATTTGGAATATAAATAAATCAATAGGCATAGTAGTCGGGGAACCGTCATATGAAATCCCAGACCGAGCTAAAGTTTGAGAATCAGACATATATTTACGAAGTGAATTGGGTTTGTGTTGATCGTTTGAGGAACTGCCACTTTCCAAATTATGATTATGGGTGATAAATTAAATTTGCTAGGCACTGCACCTAATAAATTAAATTCAATTATTTAACGTTTCTTCTTGATGTTGGCTGAATTCTCCAACATTTCTCACTGGGGTGCTAATTATATCTTCCAACTGTCCTGACATTCTCGGATAAACAAAGCAGGAATTAAGTTTTCTAATTCCGTTTTTAATTCCGATAGTTTTGTTGAACATTTTTTTATTTTTTCATCGTTTAAAGGTTGCTACGATTTAAAAATCGTGAAGATTTTTCATTAAATCGTATTAGTATTTTTATAGGTTTTTTTGCGATACTCAACTGTTTTTTATTCGAATTGAACATATAAACAAATGAGTGACTTACATTAGATTACACTTTCAAAACACTGAAAAATGTCACATAGCCTTTACTGATGAAACAACAATGAGGGCAAAATTACACATTGGGATATACACCAAAATTGTAAACTGCTTCTTTTATCTGTGATAAAGCAGTCTTTTTCTAAAATTATTTACTGTTGTACCATAGTCTAACCACATAATAAAATATAATTTAAATTTCATTTAATTTTTTAACATAAAAAATGAGGGTAGCATCATAAAGTAATTTAAAATACAGATCACCCTCGCACAACATTGTATACCGTTGTAAATCGATTAAGGCCAGAATGCTTAAAAAAAATCGACAATTAAAACCATAAAATTTTAAAAAGTTCATACATAATTGATACGCATATTTTAAAACTACTGTCAAGTGTTTTAAAATATTATAACAGCGTTATACAGATAATCCATGTAATTTTCCTAACTAACCAAGTTTTTGTTAAATTAACACATATACGAGTACTTTCAGCTCAACTACTTAGCACAAATGATATGTTCTTCGAACATAAAAAAAATGTCAATTTTGTATGTAAAACGAATTGAAAACGTTTATGTTATGCCGAAATCCTAAAATTGTATTTTTGTGCACATCGAGTACTTATCCTAGACTACATTTTATCCAAATGGGAATTCCAATTTTTAAAATGTGTATCTCTTTTTACCCATCTCTCTATATATATACTAACTTTATAATATGAATACTTGGAAAACCAAATCTAATTTACCATTCCAATGAACTCTTAAACCCATATACAAAATCCAAAAAAAAATTTGTGGACTAAAAGCAACACAACATATTTTTTTTTTTTTTTTGTTGGTTGTTGTTGGAAGAAAAACATTTTCCATATTTTTTTGCTATTTGCCAAAATAAAATAATTTAAATAATTTTTTTTTTTTTATGTAAATAATGTTGTTCTGCACTTTTTATTGCTAACTGGTTCAGATAGATTTGTTTTGGTATTTGATAATGTTTAAAATTGCTCCAAAAAATTTTTTTTTTGTTTTTTCTGGGCGGTTAGAATACTATTAGTAAATTAGATTGCAGAAGTTGTTGGAAAATTGGATAAATTCAATTTCGATAATAAATTAATTATATAACAATTTGTAATATTTGTTTTTTATTTAAATTTAATTTGGATTTTTATTGTTTATGATTAGGTAACAGACTCCCGTTCTTACCTTGTGTGACGTATTAAAAATTTCTGAAATTTTTTGTATCGAATATTTAAGAGTGGCCTTCTAGCCACTTAAATACCTCACAAAAACTTTTAAAAATGAGCATCCTTTAAAGCTCCATAACTTGTGTTTAAAGGCAACTAAACAAAGCCTGGGTCATTAAAGATCATCGTTTGGTGTTCGTTGCTCTTCAAGGAATTTGATGGTCAAAAAACAAAAAATTGAGACAACCTCAGCATTCTTGTCTTGGAGTTAAATTTCATCTTGGACCCCAGGTGAAAAAGCCTGTTTGCAATTTTAAAGCAGTTAATAATCATATGGATATGCTATACTTGTACGTAAGTATAAATATTGATTTTAATCCTTAATCGTCTAACGGATCCTTAAACGGATGTCAGTCATTTGCATTTCGACAAATCCACATTTTATATATTAGACTGCTTGTGGTAAAATGGATTCTGTTTAATTCTGTTACTAACTGTTACTGTTTTCGTCGTCTTCTAGTTACCATTCCTGGTGAGTGAGGCCTTGAATACTATTTTTGCCATTTGTACGTCAAAGTATTTGTACGGTAAGGTTAGAATTGACCGTATCTGTCTTGCCTTTTTACTGTTGCAGTAAGTAAAAGTGCTGAGTGATTTTGGTGAATAAAGGCACTATGGTGAATTTACTGCTGAAAATGGATTAATTTCACTGCAACTCTGCTACGATATTGGTTGGGTTCTGTTGACTTATTCTTCGTTGGTTGGACAAAAGCCGCATTGTTAAACTAGTATAAAAGTGAGCTATCGCTTTTTTGTATCAATAACCTTCGCTGTTCAACTATCTAATCTTTAAACTTTCTTGCTCCATGTAAATATATGATGATGGATCAGTGGTTGGTTGTTGAGTGCCTAATATTGATGGTTGAATATCAGGCAGTATGGATACAACGTGGATTAACAGAGTTGTAACAGATAATTATGGTGCTGGTTGAATGCCCATCGTAATTGGTAACATCATTCGGAGAACCGTAGTGATATTGTCTATTTGTTCATCGGTAGTTCGACGTCGCAACTGATCAACGTGACGCCTCATGGATTGGCCCTATTCAGTCTCGATATAGTGTATAAAAAAGGTTCTGATATTCCTGTAATAGTAGTAGGTATCTATTTGGAACCGGACGAGTAGTTTCGTATCTAAACTGTGGAACCTTCAGACAGTACTCGCGGCTGGTCGAACCACTGGTTTGGTCTTGTGAACGCAAGAAAATTCGTATTCAACGATTAAATATTAGTTTGGCAGGTGATTTGCCAGACGATGTTGAATGTCACCTAAACTTTCTTTCTTTAGAAAGTCCTTCGTTGCTTTGACCTCTGCCTGGGAAACTTCCGGAATTCTACTGAATCAAACTTTGTCACCTACAACGATCTCTGAAATTCTAGTAGCTCTTCGTAATACCTCACGAAGAGCTCGTACACCGAAGAAATCTATCAGAATAAAATAAGTCTTACTATTATGAGGTCCGGCATAATCAATATGAATTCTCGACCATAGTTTTGCCGTCTCCACCCATGCACGAGAGTCCGTGTGATCTCTGGATGGTTAAATTGATACTTTTTAAAAAAACGCACAAACTTTTCGATGTCTGCGCCTTGTTTGCCCCAGATGAGAAATGTGTAGATTGGAAAAAATCTGTGTACGGTGACATGGTGGAACAATTTTCCCACATTCCAAGAGGAGCTATGCTTTCTGTGTACTTACTTTGGCAAGGCAAACCCAAAATGACTGGAACTCTTAAGAGAGTTTACCCTCTGGCCAACCTCGCGATGTCCACTGCATTATTTGCGAAATAACCTTGTCATGGTTGTCGAAGCAGCTAAGTCTTCGGCATGCATGGTTGGCTTGTAGACCTTATATTACACCAGCCAGATTATACTCGATGCCAGGATCTGTGGAATTGGAACATCAGTGGTAAAACGTCTAAGAATCGGCTTATGGTCCATCACAATAATGAACACCCGACCGTAGATAAAGTCGTGGAACTTCTTAACTCCCACTATAATTGCGAGAGCTTTACGAGAGTCGCCTTATATTGAGTGAAAGAATGGTAAAAATTAATTAAGAGGATAGCTTGAAGCTGTCCCTTATCCGTCGGTGGTGGGAAGTTTTTAATGTTGTCAATCTTTTGTTCCATCGGGTGGATACCTTCGGAATCGATTTTATACCCGAGAAAATCGGTAGATAAACAACTAATCTGACATTTGTCTTGTTTTAAACGGATACCTGCTTGATCAAACAGTTGGAAGATCTCGATTAAGTTCTAGCGTAAATCGGTGTCAGATGATCCGATGACGATGATATCATTGAAATATGAGAGCTTTGTTGACCGTCCATTTGTAGTTGCCGCAAATTCTAACACTGACATCACGCTTTGGAACAGGTACTATTGGCGTAGCTTAACTCTGGGTAATTTACCCACCTATACTACAACTACTGCTCGCATGGCGATTGGAATTTTCCCTACTAGTAAACGTATCGGAACAGATTTCAAATCTACTTAAAGGATAACCGAGCGATGGTAAAAATAGGTTGGTAAATTTCACCAGAGCAACGGAAAAACTAGCGTCTTTCGTTGCATGGACTCCTTGAACGGAAACCCCCAAAAATTCGAGCCAATCAACCCCAAGAACACTGGTTTTCTTTCCTGGGGTGAAATTGGGTTACCATAGTACTATCTATAGTGTGAACGTCTAAATTTTCCAAGATATCAATTGGATTCCGTTGGAAATCTATCATGCGGCTGCTGACAAACACACATTTTATCGTAACGATTACTTCTGTTGAATAACAGATATGCAGGAGGTTTTTCTTGTTTAGGCATGATGTTTTACTTGGCGTGCCTCAGCAATGACCAGTTGATTCTTCTTGACCTCTTCTGCGGTAGATTACGTGTTGCACGTGTCACATGTTCTCAGGGACAAAAGTTTGGTTTTTACCTGTTTATGACTCACACCAAAGATGCTGTTTATTACTCTTAATTTTAGATTTGGTACTGTGTATATTCGAGCAAATTTTTAATGTCGAAAGAAGAGTCAGAGAAATCTGATGAACTTGTTTCACCACTGACCAGTTATCTGTTATCGAAATGACATGGATTTTGTGATCTTCCAAGAAAACGAATATTCACATTAGTTAGCGTTCGATGAACCTCAGTCAACTATTGTTGCGTATAGTGTCCAGTTGTCCTTTTAATTTTACCAAGGTCTACTTCACCGTGGAAATACTTACCTTGCTATGGGCCAGTTGCAGTGGTGCTGCACTAATTGAAGGTGTCGTGCTGCTAGAGGCGTTTTACTGAATTAATATTTATTAGATAAGAACCACCAGCTTTTTGCTCAAGCTGGCGATGGACAGTCGTAGATGTCTAATTGTTTGGAAACCTGCGAGCAACTCGTCAATTCATTGCTCCACACTAACTGTAGCGGTTTAATAGCTAACTGGTATACGATAAAGAAATCCTCTATCTTCGATACTTTCTTACATTCTATTTTTTTAAAGAAGAACCACACCAGTTCAACCAGATCCTGCTGTATGTATGAGATGATATGTGTGGGAAAAGATATCAATACACATCTTGAGCTAATATATGTTACTTTTATTCCCTGTTAGATTAATTCAAAAAAAAAATTATACAATTCAAAATAAGTGGTTTTTACATGGGTTTCACTGAGGATGATTTTTTCTTTATATAACGGAACACAACAAAGCATAATGATCACAGTTAGGAACTATGTTCTCCAACCTAAATAAATCTTTACAGATAGAAATTTTAAAGCTATTTATTCTGCAACCAAATTTATTGAACTTGATCCTATTTGTATAGGTCATAAAACCATTACGTGCCCTAAAATTACAGTGACACCAAAAAATTCTACAACCACACACACACAAACATATTTTCTTACCGTTTCGACAAATCCATTAAAATTTAACCCAATTTCATATAAAAAAAATTAAATTTCCTTCATTTAATACGTATACTTCCTGTTGAAAGCAATAAAAAAAAAAAACAAAAAATAAAAACTGGGAAAACAGGTAGCAATATATATAGGAAAACTTCCTTTCGTATTAAAGTAAAGTTGTTTTATTTTCCCATCTATATACATAGATGTACATACATAATGAAAATAAATGAAGCTTTAGGTTTTATTTTCTTTTACAAAATTTTCTTTTGTCTTTATAATTCTATTTCCCTCCCATTTTTTTTTTTTTTTTTATTTCTTTAAAGGATGCAATTTACTGCGGTGATAACTCAGTCATATATCCGTCTGCTATCGTCACACCTTCATAAAATATCGTTAATAAGTGAAATTTTGTAAATAACGTTTTCTGCCTGCTAAAGAGTTAGTTCATCTGCCATAAAATTTGAAAATCTATTAACTTACGTACGTTTAAAAATTTAATTTTTCTTTTAATATTTTTTATTTTTTCTTATATGCCGGTAAAAATTACCGGTCTAAGTCTAAAGATAAAATCCTAAACGAGCAAGTAGTAAATCTTACCGAATGATCCATGAAAATAGTAAGTCAAACAAAATTAAATCAGAACATTAATTAAACCGAATATATGTATATGTATTAGAAGATATAACCCCCCGATTTAGTCCATCCATATAATAATATAATTAATTATCATCCCTTTGCTATTATATAACCCTTATATACGTAAAATAATTATGTCTTGTCATTTATGATAACAAAAAAAAACACAAAAAAAAATAAGGAATTAATTTATATTAAGGAATTACAAATAGGAGCGCGCACACAGGTAATTATTCTTTCGAATGTCAAAATTAAGACAATACCCTTATCCAAATGTCAAAATGAATACAAATTTTTGTTGTTTTGTTTTTTTTTTCTATAAATACATAAGTAATTATTTAAGATTAACAATAAAATATTTAAGAAACGGATAAAAATATACAATAATTAATTATTGAGTTAGGCGTAAAAATTCTAAATTTTTGAAAGCTCTGTGGAAGGCGATTTTACTTAAATGGTTTTGATTTGTTTAGCTATACATATTTTAAATGATAATTGGATAATTTGATAACATCTGTTTTCATTGTTGCAGAGTTTGAATGCTACTTTGCGTTGTTCTAGATAACCCGACTCTATCTGAGAAGCCATCGTCGCCGACTGATTGAGGAATATTAATAAGGAATCAATGTTTAATTTCACTTGTGTGGCAGGTGCCTTTGTTCAGCGGGAATCATCGATGCATTACTAATATGAGCAGAATATTAATAAGCATGCTATCATGCTTAAATTATCTATTGCCACCTGTTATTGATTTTTACAAACTATTATAGTTGAGATTCAAATCATCAATTATTATTTAGTTGGGACTGGAATCATATTTAGTTCTTTAGTATAGATACTTTATTTAGTACTGGTGCACAACATTTAGGCGAATTTGTACTATGTACAAGTATACAGGGTGTCCTTGAACTGGTGGTACAAACGAAGCCGGTTGATAGCGGAGGTTATTTCCAACCAAAATAGTTATTTGAAAGTTTATTGAATTGTTGATGGTGGCATGCACGCCACTAAAAAATTAATAAAAACAACAATAGTTATTTTTTTTGTTTTTCTTTTTTAATATGATCTTGTACCTTTTCAATAAAGTCATTTTTCTAAACTTTGTTATCTTCTGTCAAATTAAAACAAGGGTTTTGAAAAGCTTTTTGTTTCCCAAAAAATGTTGTTGACTTTTAAGTGACTCTGGCGGAAAAACAATGTACTACAGAAAGTTAACCAACTGTCAGAAAAACTTGCAATTAATGTTTATTAAAGAATGCACAAAATTAACAATATTTCGAGGGCTAAAATAGCTGCTTTGTCAGAAAAAAACAAAATGATTAAAATAACATTGAACATAACATTGAGTTAATGTCTCATTTGACTTTTTTCGGAGTAAAAAGCTTACTGAATAAACTATTAATCCAATCCACATTTGCACCCATATCTGTACTAAATATGAGGTTAGTAATTGTATTTCTGTCGCAAACAGTGCAGCCCGGAAAGTGCACCTGAAATAGGGTTTCGAGTGATCCTTTGCGACCCGATATATAGTTAACATCTGATTTTAGATGAATCCCAATCTCGTTGGACTGATCCTTAGCTAGAACTTTATGGAGTCAAGCAGCTGTAGATATATCCTCGATATTAATACAGTTATTCCTCCACGTAAGGCGTTTGGAACGCCTTAGTTCCGTGTTGTAATTTGTTATGGCTTGCCTATATTCATTCCACTTATTAGAATGCTCTGCCCTATTAAATAATTTCCTAACCCTCTTACGGAGTTAAGTCAGCTGTTCGTTCCACCATGAATCTTTGCGGTTTACCACAACGTTACACGCTACACAGATAGGAGCACATCATTAAGCAAACAAGCTGCAGCTTCTATTTCACTAATTGAACTCAGAGATGTTGGCCAAATGTCCGTTTTGATGAAAAAAATATCCCTATAGGCCTTCCAGTTTGTAAAACAAGGAATACAACAGTCTGCCGTCTACATGATCACGCCCGGTATATCGAACCTGAAGAGCATGTAGTCCGGCAAAGAATCTTCATTTGATACATGCCAGTTTACGATAAAGTTGGAGATAAACTGACTCGACAAAGTGAGGTCCAAAACCAATATTAAACGAAACAAATATTGCTGTACGGGGAACTTTTTCCCTGCAATCGAAAATCAACTTACATGACTCGGGCGCCCCTAGACTTGATTCTCGAGGTGGGTACCGTTGACTTGGCGTGTCTTGGACAGCCCTTTGTGTGGTCACCCTATCGACTTTCACCGGTGCTAAAGTAGGAGTTACGGAGAGATCCACTGATCGTTCTCCCGACGAAAAGGCAGCGGGTACAGGTTGCTCTACAGCTCTGCTGTTCTCAGCTGCCCCTTGTTGTCGTTTAGACCTCCTTCTGATGCTGGTAAAGTACCTCGTTGCTGAAGCTGACTCCAGTGGTTTGATTGGTGGAAGGGAAATCGCTCTTGAGAATTCACTCAATGTTTTCATGAAAGAATTGACTGGGTCATTCTGTAGAAAAAATCCCTTAACTATATTTGGCCGAGGAAAATCATCTCTCTCTTCCACCAAAGTTATGGTTAGACCACGTTTTGACCTTAGCTTGTCGAACTTGTTCCTGACTCATTCCGCTATGGAATGATCGGAACATATGAAGAAAAGCCATCCTGTTCTCTGGAAAGAACCAAGGATTGAGGCTTCTGGGTTGGACTTTGAATCTTAATAATAAGTTTAATAGCAAACTTTTGTATGTTTGCCATTTGCTCCATACTGAGAGGGTCGCCATTGAGATCGTTAGGTATGATAACTAGTCAAACACTGCCTGCTACTTGGCTAAATGAGACCTTAATCGGATAAGACCTATTTATAGTTATTTTAGCAGGTGGATTAGTGGGTTCCGAAGCACCCTCAAGAGATCTCTTGCGATTACCACAAGACCTACTGTCTAGGGTAGTTGCTTCAAGAATTCTTTGACAGAGAGCACGGACTTAGCAGCGGCTAGAGCCTCATCTCTAGTTTTGCCTTCCTTGAGCCCCTTTTTCAAAACGACTTCTTTCGAAGGAGTTGAGTTTCATTCATTCACTGGAGTTTAGGGACATGTTTCCAATACAAAACCCAATGGCTGAGGAGCCCGATGTTTGAGAGATAACACCATTGTTGTCATCGCAAATGGTGCCCGTTGTTGGAGTACTGGACTGTTCATCTTCTTCCTTTGTCCGGGCATCAAGATAATCTATGGAAGTAGCCCCGGAATCACCAAATCATATCCTGTATGATCCAGCTCAACAGCTGGCAAAATGATTTTAAAGAGGCAGCACACTTTATATTTATATTTTTTGAATTCATATAAAATCCCGCACGAGTAACCGAGAAATGAAGGTGTAGCAACCATCGCTACACACACAATTAAAATTATTCAGATATTTCGTGCATATAATTCGCTAACGCTACATGTACACTGTACATAAATATATATAGAGCGTAAAAAATCATTTACACATAGCACTCGGTCGCCATGGCCTGATGAGATGATAAATAATTTTTAACAAAATTATTACGATTCCTCATCAGATCGAAACTGAGTTTTGCTTTGAACAACATCCAATTCTGAATAATTAAAATAACGCACGCCACCACCGTCGTTATAAAGGTCACCCAGTAAGGAAGGTCCAAGAAAGCAGAAATGAAGGTTCAACAGTATGCTGATACTGTTGTAAGACAACATTAAACTGGAGGTCACCTGGGATCCAGAGTTCACATTCTGGTGACAAAGCTCCCCCTTAACCACTCAGCTATCGGCGTATGTATTCCCACCACAGCTTGGAGTAATGGATTGTCCGCCACTGCACGATCGTGAAAGTTACTTAGCAACATTCTAGACAGCATAGGTTGCCATATGGTGTTGCCATAATGAAGCGTAACTTAAGAGAATCGCATATGCCTAGATAGCTTTGACCCCTAAGACCAAACCAAAACAACTTAAAAACGAAGATAGTATTATTAAGACGGTGATAGACGATGGGTTGCCTGTCACCATGTTAGGATGGTAACAGACAGCCCATCTACAAGTGTTCGTCGATTATCAAGACGCTCAAGAGTGCCACGGTCTACGGTGTATTGTATTTTAAAAAAGGATCAGTTGCACCCTTATCATTTGCAACGTGTACAAGACCTTTAATCCACTGACCATGGAGATAGGGTGACATTTTGTCAAGCAATACTGCGTCACAACCAAAAAAAACGGAATTTTTTAACAATATATTATACGTCGGGCCACCGGGCCACAAAATGAATTACTTGAATGAATTACTTGGTGACGTGTCTTTACAAACACGTCGAAATATATAGCTACAGTACGATTAAGCCCCTCCGCACTATTCACAAATAGTGCGAAATCAACTCAACATCAATTATCAAGAATACCGATTTAAGAGGATGGTATCGTCTTGAGCCAACTTTTTGTAAAAAGGATCATGAACTACTGTAAGAAACTTTTTAATGGGAATTTTGTATTTTATTCCATCTGATGCTTCCCTACTGTTTTATGGTTTCTTTTTCACAACCTTTCAAGTGATGAAAAATATGCAGATATCTAAAGCAAACCTGTAATCGTCCATCATTGATTTGGCTAGACCATTAAAATGTAACCGCAAATCAATTAGGTGGGCTTTGACCACAAAACAGATGGCATGAACTAAAACAATAAGAGATGTTGTTGGCAAGTAACTTAAAAAATAATTAAATAATCAAAAAAATCCAGCGAACATTGAAATTGAATCATGACAGTATAATTTTAAAATATTTAATCACACCACGACATTTACAATCCATTAATTTAAAAATTTCCATCTCAATTACCATGTCAATCAGTGTGTAAAGAAAAACTTTAAATTGTATCCACTTCAAAATCTCAAAACACGCAAACATGTAACAATTTTCCGAAAAGTAATTAAATAGTTATACGTCGTTGTTA